>OFHU01002654.1:0-600000 GCA_900245905.1 Lacerta viridis
CAAACTCAGCGCTTGCCAGCAGCAGTCACACTGCTCTCCCAAGTAAACTCATTGAATATTTGAATATTTTCTGAGGATGGTAGCATGCTGAGAGGGTTGTGTGACTCAACTTTCAGTCACATTCAAAACCCCATCAGAATTCACTAAACTCATGGTTTCAGTGCACTGATTCACTGTGTAAACTGCTCCTAGGCTCTACTGAGATAGGTCATTTTTGAGTGAGCACATTTAGCAATGGAATATAATTTGTTATGATCTTAAAATGTTTCCTGACACTGAACATTAGCATAGCTGCTAAAAATAAGCAAATATTGGTAAACCTTTCAGCTTTATATATCCCAAACACCAACAGCCCCAGCAACAAAAACTCCAAATTCAGATACAGTATATGTTTTCTTAAAAAATAAAAATAAAAAAGCTTCTAACACTAGAATCCCAGTTTATGACATCTCTAACTGTTGCTGTCTAGCCACATTCTTGGCAATTTAGAATCTGACAGCACTTTTCCACTTGGACTTCCTAATTTCTCAAGACCCAATCTATTCTTACAGTTGTATCAGTTCTATTAATTGCTAATCTTATGAATTAGCCTTTGTCTGGAGATCCAGTCCAGAAATGTGACATCATTATGCAATATTTTAAAATACAATCAATTTTACATTTAGTTGGCCTACTAAAATATATTACAGCAAGCTAGGTTACGGTTATGCCAAGCCTTTATTTATTGAAAGGCAATACAAGATTGTAGTCAGAGCAATTTCACACAGTTGCTATTCCTTCCTCACTTTCTTCAGACATTTATTTTTCATATTCTGGCAATGCTATTTACAGGCAATATTTCAACATGTCCCTGGAGAAAGTGCCTGTTAGAACAAGAGCAATTACCAGGCTGAAAACCTGGTAGAGTGCTAATTGCTGTTCAATTTACAGTTGAACCCAATTAGGAACAGAATCTTGTGTTAATCCTGACATTAGTAACTCTAATATATATAATGGCGTGTAAGTTACAAAGGTCATATACTGCACTCACAATAAATTGGGGAAAGTAAAGGAGGAAAGCTATTTATGATAGAGAGAGGGTTAAAATTCTCCCTGAGCGACTTCTCAGTTCCATCTTACTGTCTTGATTGCTTTCTTCTCCCCACCCCCCAGAAGGTATTTGTATTGCATTCAAGGCCATCTTGATGCAACCTGCAAGTCCTTGGGGAATCAATAACATAGCTGCGAAAGTGCTGAGGGCAGGCAAAGAGAAAACTGCAGCTCTGAAGTGAAGAATGAGTCTGAGGTACAGATGCAATAAATCTCTAGGGCAAACGCCACTTACCAGGAAAGGGGGTGCTTGGAGGTGGGGATGGGGTAGCAAATCCTTATGCGGATTTGCAAATCCCAGTGGGGGGAGAGAGATCTATAATGTTGTTTCTGAAATGAGCAGTCCGTTTCCAAGCGTCCCTTTAAAAACAAACGGCATCTGGAAACGACTGAAGCGGCTTCATTTCGGTCACATTTCAAAGGGGGCGGGAACTGCCGCCCGCCCCGTTGTCCAGATCAACTCCACCCCTGATCATACAACCAAACAGCACCTTTCCAGCACAGCATGTTCCCGAGCGGCGATGCTGTAAGGGAAACACGGTATATAATAATGGCCAGTGAAAGGGATCTGTCAGATCACCCTCAGCCAGAGAGCACGTCTTCCCGATTCCCTAAGCTCGAGATTCCTCGCCGCTGGTGATCCGGCTGTGGCAGCAAGAGGCGGAACTAGGAAGAAAAGGGCTTCGAGGCTTCCCCCGCCCCTCGAGGCACACATGTTTGTCTGGCGGAGGGTCGGCGCCTCGTCAACACGTCAGAGCGGGCCCTTTCTGAATGGGACCGCAAGGTGTCTGCAGCCCAGCCCTGTGCCTCCGGGAGAGGTCGGCCAGATGCGCCAGGCAAACGCCGTGGGGCACGATGAGGGCGGCACCCCCACCCCCCGGCTGCCTTCCCGCAGCCCCCATCCCCGCTCTCCATCTCTCTGCAGCAAAGCCATCCCCGTTTCGAGAGAGGAGAAAGCGCGGCAGCTTACCATAAAGCCATGGCTGCCCGGAGAGTCGCGTCAAGTCCGCCTCGCCTGAGGGCTTTGGCTAGAGAGAAGCGGCAGCTGCCGCCGGTCGCCGCCGCCACAATGGCCCAACAATGAGCGGGGCCGAGACCAGCCGCTGCTGCTGCTGCCGCCCGCCGCTCGCCTCGCCTAATCCGTGACACGGGGGCGGCGCGCGCCCCAATCTCTCGCCGCGAGCGCCGCTCTCGAGCGGAATGCCAGCAGCAGCAGCGCCGCGCGGGCTCCTGCTGCCGTCGCAGAGCCAAGGGCCCGTTGCTCCCCTCAGCGGAGACAGTCGGCTGGCGCCACACACGCGCGCGCGCGCTCACATGGACAGCGGTTGGGCGGGGCGCAAAGGAAAGGCGCGGTAAAGCCGAGCGGCAGCCTGCGAAGGAGCGAGGCCCCCGGCTCTCCGTCCCCGACCTCGCTTAGCTTTCTCGAGGCTGCCTCAGGCAGGAATGGGAGAAGTTGAGAGGCGGGTTGGTAGTATGAGCAGCAATTAGGACCCTGGTGAGGCTGAGCCCTGGTGAGGCTGGCCAGCCTGACATCTGCACAGTTGTTTTTAAAAAAGATGTAGAATCCTAGAGTTGGAAGGGACCCCGAGCATCATCTAGTTCAACCGCCTGCAATTCAGGAATATGCAGTTGCTGCCCTATATGGAATCGAACCGGCAACCTTGCCGTTATCAGCACAATGCTCTAACCAACTGAGCTATCCAACCGATGCATGTATTTCTATTGTTATTTTCAAGGAACAGAGCGATTAGTTTGCAACCATGTCAATTCACAATAGCAGCAGTAATGAAAAAGAAAGTTTAGGCTTAAGAGCAGGAGAGTCTTAATCTCAGGGTCCTGGGTTCGAGACCCATGAAAGATGCCTGAATTGCAGGGGGTTGGGCTAGATGACCCTCATGGTACCTTCCAACTCTACAATTCTATGATTCTGTTTCTAGTGTGGCTCAGAAGTTAGAGGAGGAAGTAAGGGAGGGCAGAACCTTGTAATTCATGTGTCATGGCAGGTTGAATAGGTGCAAGAACTACCGTGGAAATTATTGTCAGCTACAGTCACAGTAAACCATAGCTGTAGCAGTGAAGAGTCTGACTCATATGTATGGGTGCACTGAACAGACCTTTTTATCACATGCTGTTTGCCTCCAGCACACTTCTTCCGCTCTCTCCTGCGAAACCCTTTACCAGGTCTGTGTTCTGAACAGTAGAATATTATTGCTGGTTAAGTTTCCTTGATGTTTGCACAGCTAAGGCACATACCTCACCCAAGTCCTATTTGCCTTTGCTGTGAGGAAAAGCCATTCACCCTCTCCTCACCAACTGTAATATAATGGTGGGTAGAATATTGTATCCCCCAGTGGTGCTGCTCTGGCAGGAAGTCAAAGAGAGTGGGGAAAGGGGGAAATTATCTCTTTACAGCTGTAGTATGTAGAGTTTGCAGGAACAAATTAATAGCCTACCCCTTTGTGAATTCAGTAATAAATGACATGCATGATTATGTATAGGTCAAGTATGTTTGGCGAAAAGCAGATTACAGTATCCATTCATCTATTATTATTATTTTTTAAGTAGCCTCTATGATAATGTCCTTGCAAGCTTTCAATAGCTCCCTGGCAGCATCATGTCATTCCACAAGTGTCACCATGGTTGCAGTGTTGATGGAAGAAGCCAACAGATAACAGGTTTATTTTCTATTTGGAAGCATGTGTAAATCACTTTAATACCTTTAAAAAATTTCAAAGTGGTTGCCATCTATAAAATTATTAGGTGCACTTATGTACAATGGAAATAAATATTATTATTTTTTTGTCCAGTAGCACCTTAGAGACCAACTAAGTTTGTTCTGGGTATAAGCTTTTGTGTGCGTGCACACTTCTTCAGATACACACTTATATACAATGCTTTGCAGTTATGTCTGAAAACCACTCCAAATCTGCAACTCCAGATTCACTTGTTCCATGTTTAACTTACATTAAGTAGGAGAACTATGGACTCAGGCCTGCAATTGTTCATGCTGTTGTATGCACCGATGCTCCCACAAGGTAAATGGGAATACATTAGCTTGCTATGCTGAACAAACTGAAACAATTGAGAACAATGTCCAGGACTGTGCAGATGTCTCTATCATAAACCTCAACAACCCTGAAGTGTATCAGCCTTTAGAGTGTTTATCATGGGGGTGTGATGTTTCAGTTTTTAAAGTCCCTTTCTGGATACTTTGCTGAACAAAGGAGACCAGACTAGAAGGGAAACTGTGTACACACATACTATTGCAATCTATTAAATTATTTTTTTTAACACTTCAGACCAACAAAAGTCAAAACTAGCTTCACTTACATAAGTGAGTTTTCCAGGCTTTGAGGAACAGAACCTAAGCTGAGAGCATTTACTTCTGATTTTCAGCTTTCTCTATTCTTCCAGCTCCTCTGAAGAACGTCAACTAAACAACCAGCAGCTGAACCATGCAATGCCAATGTGGGCGCAATCTGGTTTGCAAAATACAGCCAGAGGCAACCTAGATACATACAAACAAGTATACATTTATTTGCATGACTCAACAATAAACATCAAAATGGCCTACATTTCAGATCTAGCATAGAATGGAACCACCAAATGCAAATATAGATTTTCCTGATCCTGTGTTAGTTGGGCAGCTAGCAGAATGTGCAAAGGAACATGTGGCTGGACAGCTCCAGGTAACCTACAAATCCTATGCTGAAGCACTCACAACAATATACCTTTACTGTATCTGTTTGCAGTCAAATTACAATGGGATCAGGTGGAGGAGACTATGTGACTCACTAGCCTGTTTCCAAGCTTCACTTTATAATTGACTGGCTCAGTCTCTCAGTCATATTTAGATTCTGATCAATCAGACATGGATCCTTGAAATGTATCCCATGCAGATGTTTCAGGTAGACAGAAGGTACTTGATAGAAATGTTCCGTGCTTTTTTTCTGGGTGCGCAGTACCAGCACCTTTTTTTTCTAGAAGAAAAGCACTTGCATATGTTGAAGACCGTTCTCAATTGGTTTTTCATGCTGCATATAAAATCACTTTAATGCACTATGAACAGTGAGAGAAGGAAGCTTATGACCCCATATGTACAGTCTTAATTGGTTCAGTACCCATACAATTGTTTCTAATATGAAAAATGTTGTTTAACAAGACTTTTGCCAATATATCTGTGAAAACGAAAGCAACTGCTTCTGGATATCTAGTTACATACGTACCTCACAAGGGCCAGTATAAACTTTCTGCTTCCTAGTGAGTTTGGGGAAGAACATCTATATAAATATATCTAGATATATGCCTGTATTCGATAGATTGGTGTCCTATAAACATCAACGAGTTTAGAGGAGCATTCATTTTATTATTATTATTCCCTTTAACAGATTATCCTTCCTCTATAGTATATGACGCTTCTGAGTGGGTTATTTTGGTTTGAAATGACTGTTTGATTCCTTCAGAACTTGGGATTTCTATATTGTTTTTTCTTTCTTTGTTTTTCAAGCTTTAATAAAAAAAATAGCTTTTTTAAAAAGAACTTGATGTTTCTGAATCAGCAGCATCTTCTCTGGGATAACATGAACCAAGTTATTTTAAACACTTCTGTTGGTACTTAAAAAACCCCCAACCCAAATCAAAACCCTGTTCTAGTTCCAGTTCACCTTGATGGTTTTTAACTTCTGCTTTTCCATGTTTATTTCCTACAATTTCTTTTTCTTTCCCATGAGTTAAAATTTAACTGCCCTCTTTTTTCCTTTTACTGCGGAAGTACTGGGTTTATTGAAATGTTGGTTTTTTACTTGGTTCCTTGTAGTCATGCTTATTTAGCCGTTAAACCCCATGGTGTATCTTTCTATGGAAAAGAACAACCTGACCTTCAATCACACCAACTTCATAAAACTTTGTCTCAACAAATAATGACACTGCTGACCACACCTATGCCACATTTTCTCTCTCTATTAAGAAATCTGTATTTCTGTGGAGAAAAAGCCGGGTTTGTATGTCAACAGAAAATGTTTTAATATAAGTTGCTTTGGGTCACATTTGTAAGGAAAGCAACTAATGAAATTAATAGATCAATCAATCTAATAGTAATAGTATACTCTGTTGGATAGCTCAGATTGTTAGGGTGTGGTGCTGATAATGTCAAGGTTGCAGGTTTGATCCCATTATGGGACAAATGCATATTTCTACAGTTGATGTTCCTAGATGATCCTCAGGGTGCCTTCCAATTCAGTGATTCTACTCTGCAGAAGTTGGTGCAGAACTATCATAGGAATATCCACCCCGAAGCAGGAAACCACTTCTCTTCCAAAAAACTGAGTCAAACCTCTGCTCTTACGTAACTTACATGTTTCTCCACAGCCTCAAACATCACAATTTTTGTTTGCAGGGGGTTGCTCCAGCCTGCCGATCATTTTGGTTGCTGTTTTCTGCACTATCTCTTTACAGATGCAATAACCAGAGCTGTACATAGCATTGTAGGTGTAGTCACACAGTAAATTTAAAGGATGACAGGGCAATGATGGCAGTTTTATTCTCTTTAAGATCTGTAACATAGAACTCAACATTTATTTTTTATAGCTGCCACAACGTTGGTCAGCATTTTCAATGTGCTATATCAGGCATAGGCAAACTCAGCCCTCCAGATGTTTTGGGACTACAACTCTCATCATCCCTGACCACTGGTCCTGTTAGCTAGGGATGATGGGAGTTGTAGTCCCAAAACATCTGGATGGCCGAGTTTGCCTATGCCTGTGCTATATCCACCACAGCCTTATGATCCCTTTTGTTGTCTGTCACCACCAATTAAGACCCCATCACTGTATGAGTGAAATTACATTTTGCCCTCATGTGCATTACTCCTACATTTAACTGCTCCTGCCATTTTAATGCCCATTCTCCCAGTACGGAGCAATTTGCAATAATCTTTCATCCTTACCACCCTGAATAATTGGGAGCCATCAACAAACCTGCCATCTCACTGCTCATTCTTAACCCCAGATCATTCATCGGTTTGTTGCATGATAAAAGGACACACCATATATGCCCTGATCCATCCCTTGGGTGGGTGTGGGGGGGGGGAGATGTGGCTGTATGCTTTCCATTCCTATTTCAAATCTAAACATTCCCAAATGACAAATTGTCATTTCTCAGCTTCACACCAGGTGGTGGTGTTCAACCTTTCTCCACTTGAAACGAAGAGAAGGGTTGGAGAATGCTTTTTCTGCTGTCTCCCTTCCTGCTTATGACACCAAAGACAAGAAAAAGGAAAGAAGGTTTTTGGGGTGTGTTTTTTTGTTTTTGGAAAAAGATGCATTTTGTGCATGTGTGCATTCTCCCTGAGAAAACGCTGTGATAGGTCTCAGTTCCTCTTTGTGTAAGACGCTAGTGTGCTCAGACCAAGAAATCTGATAGTGGGACCCACACATCTCAATCTATGTGCTTCCAGTGCAGCCCACAGGTTCCTGTTCACAGGATCCCAATCATTGCTACTCTGCAGTGCTACCCTGATGAAAGAACACTAGCTAGGTTAATATAACAGCTGTCCTTCAGGTTGCCTTGCCAGTTTGAGCAATTTGGCAGTCAGACTAGCTGACTAATGACGCCTGAAGCTCTGCTTTATTATCTGCATTTAGATGGTTTATATACCATTCTTTGCACAAGCCACAGGGTGGTTTACAACAGATTAAAAAATAAAAAACCCACCACCTTTTAAAACAGAACAGATAACTAAAGGACAATTACTACTCACTGTGTGAGTGCCTGGAGGCGGTTGGAGGATGGATGGCTGTAAACTGATTGAGGTTGAATCCTGACAAGACAGAAGTACTGTTTTTGGGGGACAGGAGGTGGGCAGGTGTGGAGGACTGAAGGACCAGGTGCACAGCCTGGGAGTCATTTTGGACTCACAGCTGTCCATGGAGGCGCAGGTTAATTCTGTATCCAGGGCGGCTGTCTACCAGCTCCATCTGGTACGCTGAGACCCTACCTGCCCGCGACTGTCTCGCCAGAGTGGTGCATGCTCTGGTTATCTCCGCTTGGACTACTGCAATGCTCTACGTGGGGCTACCTTTGAAGGTGACCCGGAAACTGCAATTAATCCAGAATGCGGCAGCTAGACTGGTGACTGGGAGTGGCCGCCGGACCACATAACACGGTCCTGAAGACTACATTGGCTCCCAGTATGTTTCCGAGCACAATTCAAAGTGTTGGTGCTGACCTTTAAAGCCCTAAACAGCCTCAGCCTGTATACCTGAAGGAGCATCTCCACCCCCATCATTCAGCCCGGACTGAGATCCAGCGCCGAGGGCCTTCTGGCGTTCCCTCACTGCGAGAAGCAAAGCTACAGGGAACCAGGCAGAGGGCCTTCTCGGTAGTGGCGCCTGTGGAACGCCCTCCCATCAGAGGTCAAAGAGATAAGCAACTACTTGACATTCAGAAAATACCTGAAGGCAGCCCTGTTTAGGGAAGTTTTTAATCTGTGACATTTTAATGTATTTTAATATTTGTTGGAAGCCTCCCAGAATGGCTTGGGGGACCTAGCCAGATGGGCGGGGTACAAATAAATAAAATAATAATAAAATAATAATAAATAGCAGCAGCAGCTTTTATTTCCTAGCATTGCTGCCTTTCCAAACCTTGCTGCCTACCTGTAAAATTTTATGTCACCTGCCTCTGGGCCTTTGCTTGCTTCCTTTGGAGCTTCACTTCATGCTTGTCATGGGGCCCCTTTTATGCCCTAAGTCTTCTCTTCAGCTTGGACTCACACCCAGCACCCCTAGTCACACCTTGAAAATGGACCACTTGGGACCTGGCCCTGCTGGGACTTCACACTTTGGTTGTAGTTCATACTCTGATGATGTCAGCAGCCCAGACCATTAAACTATAGCTAAACCCCTTCCCTGAGCTGCTTGAAATTGCCTGAACGTATCAGAAGATATAGGTGGTGCTGAAAACAAAACTTGCTCATGGATTTATGAGCTTAGCCACTCAAGGTTTTCCTGAGATTGAGAGTTGATTGGCAGGAGAGAAGCAAGCTGATCTTGCTTTGGGAACTGCGGTGCCCAGGGAGCCATGCTCTGCTGCTGCACCCCCATAATGCCTGCTCTACTTGTACACTTTTAAATGAACAGATTCATACAAATAAACCTTTATCAGTGCAATCCTATACATGTCTATTCAGAAGTAAGCCCCATTAAGCTTCCTGAGTTGTTCTCCGATGGAAGCATGCCCAGGGCTGCAGCCTAAGCCTACAGACCTCTTTTCAAAGGTATTCCCAACAGTATGATATGATGTGAATTTCAGTAGCTTTACTATATTTTTTTGGACCTTCCTCTAATATCATTGTGTGCACACTAATCTCTGAGCAGTGAGAGACCCCAGGAGTGCCAGCACTTACCCAGGGTTCACTTTCTTTGGAATGAAGGTCATTGGGGACTGCAATGTCTTTAGCATACTGTATATGCTTACTTAGACATCTATACAACCTGAGCACAAGATAGAAATGCTCACAGTATTAACACTCCCAACAGATCTTGCTTCCCCATTTTCTAGGAGGGTCCCAAACTCATAGCTTTGGATTCAGCACAGAGAACAAGTCAAACCTCTGTCTCTTTTCAGCTTCCAGCTTCAGACCAGACTAAAGTAAAACAAAGCAAAACAAAACCTAGCTCCTTAATGTTTTCCCACCCATAAGATGACATGACATCCAGCCAGGTGAGGAGGGAGGATGCTTACCCACTCCTGAAAGAGCATCAAAGGAAGCTTTGATTTTGCTTCTGATTCAGTGACAACTCTAAAGATCCAGTTACAGGTAAGTAGCCATGTTGGTCTGCCATAGTCAAAACAAAATAAAAAATAAAAAAATTCCTTCCAGTAGCACCTTAGAGACTAAGTTTGTTCTTCGTATGAGCTTTCGTGTGCATGAAGCTCATACCAAGAACAAACTTAGTTGGTCTCTAAGGTGCTACTGGAAGGAAATTTTTATTTATTTATTTTTTTGTTTCAACTCTAGAGATGATTTGTTGTATGCTTTTGGTACTGTTACAGGGGGCTAGCAATTGCTGTATTCTATATCACATGCCTTGAGTCTCACCTTCCTGGAACCCAAGAGGAAATTCCATTCTGGAATCCTGCAGGACGATAACAACTGATTTACAAAAGCCCTTTCTACCAACCACAGCCCCATCATGTTCCATCTTGTTCTCCATGCCAGGCAAAATGAAATAATGCATATTGACCTTGTGACACAATTATGGGAACAACAAGTACGTAAGACAGGTTGCCCATTTGCAGCACAACCAGACTCTCTAGGTCTGGTGAACCAAAATTCAGTTTCTGGTTTTCTGAAAGCGTTGCAGGACAGCATTTTCGAACCATACATCATCTTATTTGCAGTGTTGGTGAAAATAAAATGATATTCCATGAGCTCAGTTACTCAAAACCTCACATGACCCTTGTGGTCCCTTCCAACTCTACAGTTCTATGATTCTATGAAACTATTAACTATAGCATTGTATTTTTCCACATTAGGAAAAAATACAATGCAATGAACATATGCACAGGAAAATTAGCTGACATTTTACGGCCCTACATGCTAGCATACCCTACTTTTATAGAATTCAATTCTCCACATCAGTGAATACAAAATAATTTATTGCATGTTTATGCCACTTCTATTGATAAGCAGAAATTGCTACAAGTCTACACATACCTTGGGTGTTGCCCGTCTTTCGAGGAAAATATGATTGCTGACTTTCAGAACTCTACATACCACTGTCACTTGTCTGTAGAACCTTTTGTTCTCCACACTGGAGAAAAAAGGTGAATTAAACTGATTTAGCTAGCTTTCCTTGAACTTCCTGTGGTGTCAAGTACTGTATTGTGAGCAGGCTTCTAAATAAATGGTGAAGCAGGTGTTTGTCAGTTGCAAACATTAAAGATCCTTAGCAACACTCTTTAAATCTAAAGAGAAACAGATGTCAACAGACTGCTTTGGATGTGGAATAAATTGAGTTAGAAGTAAAATGCACCACTTACAGTTACTTTGCCAGTCACTATGCTCCAAGCATGTAAAAAAGGATCATTGCTTAGGTATGTAGCTATCTGGATGGAATTAAAAGAGTGTGGCACATGCAAATTTCCAAACAAAATGAATAGCCAAAAAAGAAAGCTGGAATTCTTGGAGTCAGTAATATTAGAGAGGGAGGCTAGCTCTACATTTTGCTGGTAGGTGGAGCTGAAAGAATTGAGCTTACATGCACATAAGTCTGTATTAGATTGGTGTGCTATTTAGAATCATAGAATTGCACAGTTGGAAGGGACCCCAGGGGTCATCTAGTCCAACCCCCTGCAATGCAGGAATCTCGACTCACACATTCATGGCAGATGGCCGTCCAATCTCCAAGGAAAGACAGTCCATCATTTTTGGGATAGCAAGTCACCTTAGCAGTGAAATTTATTACAGAATAAACCTGGTTAGGAATATGCTGCAAGCCTAAGAATACTTATAGTACATCAATGTGTCCGAAATGAATAGGATTAACTACTAAGAAAACTTACATAAAGCCATATGGCTAAAGTTTGAAAAGTACTTTCAAAGTTCCAAAGCAGTAAATGGAATTTAAACCAGAACTGCTTGCTATCTGTCGATCTTGTGTACAAAACAAAGGACATAATTGTAGACTGGCTTGGTTAGACTGGAGGTGTCAGTTCTCACCTTCCATATAAGAAGGAGCAACCAACTCCTTTTTGCTATGCTGAACCCCCCCCCCCCCACCAAGTTCCCCCTCCCATCTGAGTGATGACTGAGTGATGACTTTTTAGTTCCATTATAGTAGTTCCCTAGGAGAAGGTGGAAAGGTCTTTGATCAGTGCAGCCTTGGGGCAGATCGGCTCTTCCTCACTGGGCTCACACTCAAGAGATGATCTTGTAAAGATAAATATGCAAGAGTACCAAGGTGGGACTGCTGAACTTGTTTTGCAAGACCTAAAAGTGCTTTGTTGTAGCATTGATTGATCCTCCATGCTCACTCCACAGTGAAAATGAGCAACCAGAACATTTGCCAAACTCAACAAAAAATCATCGCATCATTGAATTGTAGAGTTGGAAAGGACCCCAAGTGTCATCTAGCCCAACTCCCTGCAATGCAGAAATGTCAAGCTGAAGTTACTTTCAGCAAGTATAGTCAGGATGGTACCCTCTAGATGTAGACTACAACTTCCACAATAATTCCCAACCATCATCAATGTTGGATGGGGCTGATGGATTTGTATTCCAGCAACGCCTGGAGGGAACTATACAGTGGTACCTCAGGTTGCATATGCTTCAGGTTACAGACTCAGCTAACCCAGAAATAACGCTTCAGGTTAAGAACTTTGCTTCAGGATAAGAACAGAAATCGTGCTCTGGCGGCGCAGCGGCAGCGGAGGTCCCATTAGCTAAAGTGGTGCTTCAGGTTAAGAACAGACCTCCGGAACGAATTAAGTACGTAACCAGAGGTACCACTGCGGGCGTACCCAGGATCAAAACTAGGGGGGGGCAAGCCATGGTCGTTCAGGTTGTGCCCGGGGGGCGGGGATGGGGGCGGAGCTGGGGGCGGGGTGAAGGAGAGGCCGGCTGGGGGCGGCCCATTAGTCGCCTGGCCTTGAACAGTGGGGCAGCGGGGCTCGGAGGCGGCGCAGCTCAGCCGAGGTCAGACGGCTCTGGCGGGGAGCGCGCCTGAGACGCGCGCGCTCCTTCGGGAAGAGATGGAGCTGGGCGAGCGGGAGGGGGAACTTTGAAGACCCCGCCTCCGCCTTCAAAGCAGGCGCCCATGGGAGAGGCTGCCCCCCCCAGCCTGCCTGGCAGGACCAACCCTGCCCAGCTCCGGGAGTCTTCCTAGCGTGGCAGGCGGCCTCGGGGCGGACAGGGGAGCTCTGGGGTCGGCGGCTATGTGGGACCCCGCGGCATCCAGAGGCATCCGGGAGGCGGGACAGGGGATGGGGGCAGGAAGGGGGCCTTCAGACGCGTCCCCGCACGGGCACTGGAGGCCAGGACTCCTCGGCTGGGTCGTGGGACCGCGGGGGCGGGCTGGCCGCGGTTCCTCTCGGAAGGCACCTATGGGAATAGGTAGACGGCCTCTGCCCGTGGGGGGGGCAAAGGGAGGAACTCGGGCGGCGGGGACAGCAGCCTCCTTCTCCACTGCCTCCCCTTCTCCGCTCCTCTCCTCCCGCCCCACTTCTTCATCAGCCTAAACGGACACGCCGGGCAGCCCGGGCTGCGGCTCCTCTTGCCCGGCACCAATCATTTTTGCTTCTGGGAGGGGGCAGCTGGCTTCTAGGGGGGGGCATCTGCCCCCCCTGCCCCCCCGTCGGTACGCCCATGTACCACTGTACGGCCTGGTCCCATGTACCACTGTAACTGTATTGGCTATTCCTGACCTACAATATTTACAGGATGCGGGTGGCTAAAAGTAAAATAGCACAGTACATTGAATAGGCTACCGTAATTCTCCTGCAGAAGTCACATTTTCGGAATGAGTGCCTGGGCAGGTGTATGTGTGTGTGTGTGTGTGTGCATGCGCATATATTTGTATTCGGCATTCATGTGCATTATGTTTTGTCTGCAGCTGCTTGTATCTCCTCAAATAACAATGTAATCATTCTTCCATTTCTGGTTTTACAGTTTCATTCTCTTTTGCCAGTTTGGTCCTCTTTAAAGACACATTGTACGAACTGGAAGAGCTTTCAGTGTTTCTGTTGCTTTTGTTTCAACAGCTTCCTTTAAGGGAACCTCTAATTTATGTTGCCAAACTGACAGAGTGAGCCAACACTCTTTCTGTTGTAACTTGTACTACGGAGACGTGGGAGTCTTTCTGCAAAGCAACACTCACCTCTGCCTCACTGGGCGGGGCCTCTAAGCACACCATTGGCTCTCGGTGTGACTGATTAAGAAAGCCAACTTGCAGCCAACAGTAGGAAGCACTTGGGAGTTGAGTACAATACTTGAGCCTGTTTGCTGCTCAGAGTGCTCGGCTGAAGGACTTTGCAGGTTACATTTTCATCAAATCGAAGGACAATACAAAGTCAAGAGCCAGCTAATCCACGAAGGAGCAGAGGATCCCAGACAGAATCCCAATATATAAAAAAGCCATGGGGATATTATACTCACAGGTATGTAAGCCGTTTCCTAGTCTGCTAGAATACAACAGAAGTTTGGCAGGTCTGCTTCAAAGGATTTATAAAATCTTATTTAAGTACCTCCTCAGGTGTAACTTTAAAAGTGACCTGAAGGCCTAAGGCATAATCATAGTAAGTGTAATAACCAGTTTTTCATACAGTGAATTAGATTACAGATATCAAGGGCAGGTATTTGAAGGATTATTGTGGTTTATGGCAGCTAAACAGCATGAACTGGGCATTCTTTCCTAGAGTCCTCAACATGGATATTTCTGTAGATGTTTGTTAATGAGACGGGCAAAAAATGGTGAAAGGCAATGCTTTTTTCCTCATGTGCACCTCACATTAGACCCATCAGTCCTGGCCTGGGAACTTTAATGAAACAAGCCACACACACACACAAAAATTGCCCTCATTTTAAAAGGAAGAAAAAACTGTAATAAATTATAGTTATTTTATTTCATAAAATGAATATAACGCTTGATTGGGAGAAAAAAAATCCAGTGTGGTTTAAAAAAAACCAAACTATATATTTAAACAATTGTGTAATTTTGCGTCAACTATCTGTATACATTTGTAGAAATCTTTTTCCCTATTAATGAACTTAGGCAGTTGAGTGCTGATAGACAGGGAGTCATTAAGAAACAACAGATGGTGTATCAGCATTCTTTGGAGAACCCCAAAATATGCAGAGACATTAAATGTTTAAAACAAAAACCAGAGTAAACTCAGTGATGGGGATTGAGTAAGCTCAGTGACGTCCAGGAGGCCTGAAATGTTGAGTATCATTTGGAAAAGAAAACCAGAAAACTGGGGAGCAGCAGCAATGAATTGGCTTGCTTGAACCAATTTCAGCTTGTAATATCCTGGAGGGGAGCGTGCCTGTCTGCCCGGGACACTAGACAGAAGCATTCTTGTTAGAGGGAGTGAGAATACACTGCAATATTTCGTTGCAGATCCCAGCCGTATAAAATTAATCCCAGATTTAGAGAAAAACTTATTGGTGTTTGTGATTTTGGGGTGTAGCACTACTGCACTGCTCAAGAAAAACCTGTTTCTACATTTTAAAGGATCATTATATAAATGTACAGCACGTGGAGAAAATGTGAATGCTTGTTAAATGTGAATACATTTCTGATGTACACACAGATGAGCCAGTTGTCATGTCTGGTTGGATAGCATTCCATTTCAGGAAGTGATCTTTCTCTTTTTAATCTAGCCTCTGTGTTCTTTGTTTTACTCACACATTTTATTGCAATGCAAAAGGCAGAAGGCCAGCTTTTGTTTTTTGTTTTTACTGGAGGTACATAATGCATGTATTCCAGTATAAGGCATTACTGCCTTGCTTCCTTGTGGGTCACAACTGCCTTCAGCACCCCAGTGTGTCTCTCTTATGTTCAGAACCACCTGGTGAGGTTAGGGCTCTTCTGATCAGTAGATCCACTCTTATTGTTTGTTTGGACTCCTGCTCCCAACTTTACAGATCTCCTCCTTCCCATATCTGTTTCCTCCATCTTTGATAATGCTTGCCCTTCACTTTTATTCAGCTACAATTTTGCCCCTCTTAACATAGCAGCTGAAGGTATTCCTCCTTATTTATGCTTTTAGTCAATGCCTTGGGCCTGTCTCTTGTTAATTTTCTAGGGTTGTTGTTGTTGTTGTTGTTGTTGTTGTTGTTGTTGTTGTTGTTGTTGTTGTTGTTGTTCTGCCTCTGCTTGTCACCCCACCTTCTCCATTTCACACTCATTCACACACACACATTCCCTTTCTGTTCTCCACTCCCCCACTTTTGCACTCTCGTATTCATTCTCTCCTTCATGTCAGACTCCCACTCTACCCAGAGAAATATCTAGGGATTTGTGAAATCAGTTGCGTAGGAAGGGCGGGGCGTAGGGGGCGCTCTACCCCGGGTTCCAGAGGAGGGGGGTGACACTGCCTGGCCCCTCCCCCACCACCTGGCACCCCGTCCGGACGGGGCAGCCCCACGAGCCGCCGCTCGTTCGCCAGCTCGCCGCGGGAGCAGCAGCGCCCGCCTGGATGCATCCGGCCAGTGCTGCTGCTCCCACAGTGAGCCGGCAAGTGAGCAGAAGCTCGTGGGGCTGTCCGACCCGCCGCTTGCTCGCCGGCTCACAGCAGCGCCAGCTGGATCCACTACGCATGCCCGGAAATTCCGGGCATGCGCAGTGCATCCGACGCATCGTGGCATCACGACGCATGTGCTATGATGCCCTGCACCCAGGGGGGTGCCTCCGCACCACCGCCCCGGGTGGCGAAGAGGCTTCCTATGCCGCTGGGTGAAATTAGACCCTGCTGGGGGCACAGGCTCAGCAAGGGTGCAGAAATCACCCCAGAAATCTGTCTCCAGTTGTCTGTGCAAGCTTGTGGGTTTAGACAAGAGCTGGGAGCTAAGCAGTAGGTGAAATGGCAAGGTAGACCACTGGAGACTATGGAGTGTTTGACATATAGGAGTTTGGTGATGTGCTGCCACTGTTGCGGTGAGATCAAACACGAGAGAAGTTTCCCATCCTTCTTGCACGGTGGCCCAAAGGCATGTCAATGTTTTCACTCTTCCTCAATGTCTCTCACTCTGGATGCTTTGAGTACTTGGGCCGTTAAAATGTAGGAATTTCTAATGTGGCTATTGTGGTGAAGTGACCCCCCCCCCCGCGGGGGGACTGTGCCAATAAAGTTGCTTGCCGAGGGTGCAAGGGACCCTATGTATGCCTCTGACCCTCACTAGGAATGTGAGAAGGCCACATTTTCCTGTATTTGTCACAATCAGCACCGTCTCTTTTCTACTGCAGTTCAGCTTCCACAAAATACTACGTTATTCATCTCACGGTGTGAATGGAGTGTTAGGGGAGGGGTAGTACCTCTGGTGTCCTGCTCCTTCTTGGGTAGTTTGTCCACCTTTCGTTCCCACTCTGAACTCAGCTCTCACCTGTGACTCCTAGACATCTGAAGGCAACCCTGTATGAGGAAGTTTTAAATGTTTGATGCTTGAGTATGTTTTATATGTTCTGTATGCCGCCCAGAGTGGCTGGGGAAACCCAGTCAGATGGGCAGGGTATAATTTATTTATTTATTTATTTATTTATTTATTTATTTATTTATTTATTTTTGAAGCTGTCAGCATGCGACAGCATCTACTCCCTAGGAAACTGCTTTGACTGGCCAGCTAAACCAGGTGAGGGTAGCCAATGGGTCTCAAACACTCAATGAGTTAGGGACTTCCCCTGCATGCAAAGACAGGCTCTGGCAGATTGAGTGGACAAGACTAACAACCAAGAAGGCAGTTTCTGCATGTGCTGGAGAGGGAAGTGAGGGGCAGATGGGGCTCCTGAACCTGAGAAGGTAGCCCATCTAGGAGAAGGAAAATTCTGATCCTAAATCTCTGCTGCCTTGCCAGATAACTTTGGGAGAAGAAAAAGCTGAGGAGTAAAGCCTATATAAATCCGGAGTGGAGTCCTAACAGAGTTGGATACCACCTCATATGCCTCCTTCCGGCAACTCCTGCAGCCAAACTGGTGCCAAATGTATTGCTCTGCTTTCCTTTGGACCACATCAGCAAGCCTGAGAGAGGGGAGAGGGTCTTGTCAGGGAAGCCCAGGATCTCCACACACACTGCCCAGGCTTGTGTCACAGGGAGGCCACTTTGGTGCTGCTATATAACACAGCAGTTTGATTTCACCCCTGGAGGCACACTCCATTGTCTCTCGAGACAGATAGATGCCAGCAACAACATATCGCCGTCCGCTATTCAATGTAAGTTACATAACCTCTTACGTAACTTACATTGATTTCAATGTAAAGGAAATGTCAAAACGGTGTGTAAAAGAATTACATCTCCTAAAAATAATTTGTTTGGCTGATTTCCAATCATGACCACAGATGAGCATGCAAACTGCAGCAATTTCGGCTCCCTTTTCCATTTTCACCAGAATGGTCTGATTTCCCTACTTCATTCACATGCTGCCTTTTGCTCTCCTTCTCTCTCATGAGCTTCCATTCATCCTCATTCTCTCTGCTGCCAACTCTTTTGCTGACGCATCCTTGCCTGTATTTTGGTTCACCAGATCCTGTTTCCCCCTTTCTTCCTTGGTAGTTGGGACCTACACCTGTTGTGTTTTTACCCCACTTTTTTAAAAAAATAATTTTTATTTGATTTTACAAATCCATCCACACTCAAAATCACAAATAATAAAAATTACACAAGATTCTTTCAAATCTCTAGACTTCCCTCCACCCCTTCGTGGGTTCTTTAGTTAACTTTTTCAATTGCATACTATAAGCTCTCCTAATTTTCCTGTCCTTCATTATATCCAAAGTCTATGTAATGTTACAAGTTATTTAAGATCTGCCAAAGAGTTCAAGTGTTTACAGTGGCCTGTCAAATATAATATAAATTTCTCCCATTCTTTGTTGAAGTTTTGGTCCTTGCCATCTCTGCATAATCCACCCCACCTTTATCCTTTATCAGGCTGAGTGGTGATGCATCCACAGTGCCCCACAATGTCACATTCGAATGGACTGCCTGCACCTCAGTGCCATTTAGGGAAGCCTCTGTAGGGGCATCCCCACATAAAGTCTTTAAATCACATGCTATTACTATGGCATATAAAGTCGTGACCATGACAAATGTTCATAAGAATGCCCTTTTTGTGTTTTAATCTTAAACCTTTGCAAGAGCAGAATATTGAAGTGTGCTGGCAGCTAAATGCTTCCAAGTGAGCTACAAATCAGCTCTTGTATCCTCCAACATTTTTTCAATGAAAATAGGGACATCCCATTCCATAGTAATAATAATTGTAAGAATAATAATTTTATTATTTATACCCCACCCATCTGACTGAGGTGGTCCCAGCCATTCTGGGTGGCTTCCAACATATATAAAAACATAATAAAACATTATTATTATTTTTTATAAAAAAAAGACCAAACTTCCCCAAACAGGGCTGCCTACAGGTCTTCTAAAGGTCGTACAGTTACTTATCTCCTTGGCTCGGGGTTCGCATAGCCATATACCCTCCAACAATTCTCCGATGAAAATAGGGATGTCCTAAGAAAAAGTGGGACATTCCAGGATCAATAAGACGGTTTCTGTAAATCTGGGACTGTCCATGGAAAATAGGGACACTTTGAGGGTGTGAGCTCTGACTAGTGTAATAAATACCCTTTAAAAATGCTCTTTTAGTAAATTCCCTTCAACTAAGATTAAAGACAGATGACTCCATAGTTTGTCAGTGACCAACAGTGAAGCCTGTTGAGTTGCCCAAGGTCTTGTACTACTTTTTGGTTCACAGGCCTTACTGCTTCTCTGATGTAACCCTGTTGCCCTTCCAGATTTGGACCTGAGTGCAATATGTAATACACATGTGAGGAAAGAGGATGTCCTGCTGCTGTTGCTGTTACTGAACAGCATGGGAGATGAGGGATGATCAGGGAATCTGATCTTTGCAAATTCTGAAAGGACGCCTGAGTCCCAGCTCCCAGCCCATTTGGACCATGTGGGATCTGTGAAAGCCAGTGAATAAATGACTTCCAGTTGATTCCAGTCTGGGACAGTGTAGTGTTCTGCTGCTGTCTTGGAACTTCAGCTCCCATCAACCCCAGCCAGAAGCCCCAATGATAAGGCATGATGGAAGATGTAGTTTACTACAATTGGAGGGGAACTACATTGGCTACCCTTGTCCCAGACTAATGTGCCAGGAATGGCTCTCCCCACCCCCCACGAGCTTCTGCAATTCCCAAATGTCTCCCATAGAGTTTTCATCTCAAAATTTCTTTAGAAATGTGTGTTTTGAGAGAAAAGACATTTGCAAATGGACAATGATTTAAATAAAATCGAAAATTCTTTCCAGTAGCACCTTAGAGACCAACTGAGTTTGTTCCTGGTATGAGCTTTCGTGTGCATGCACACTTCTTCAGATACACAGTATCTGAAGAAGTGTGCATGCACACGAAAGCTCATACCAAGAACAAACTCAGTTGGTCTCTAAGGTGCTACTGGAAAGAATTTTCGATTTTGTTTTGACTATGGCAGACCAACACGGCTACCCACCTGTAAATGATTTAAATAAACACTTTAATGTATTTGTAAAAATATGTCACAGGTTAATACAGGGCAGTGCAGAGGATAGGTGTGAAAGCGAGAGACAAAAAACAGACTGCAGCTCCTGCTCCCTGAGCTACTCTCACTTCTTCTTTCTCCAAACTTCCACGTTTATGGTTTTTGTGCTTGCATGGTGAGCTCAGGTGGATTTTGAATCCAGTCCATCTGAATATATAGTACAGTATGCAATGCATTCTCTCACTACTTTCTCAGTCTGCTTACTGCTTCTGAATGTTAATAATAAACTAGTTTGTCTGTAAGATGTCACCACACTCCTCTTCCTGCTGCTAAATACAAAGGTCTGTTTCAGATGCCACATGGGTGCCAGAATTCTTGTATGCGAGATGACAAGGAAGCACACGAGATGTTTTAGTGTCGGGTGTTTTAGCTGTGACTCCTGCAGGTTTCCTTTGGATTGAGCCAATGATGACTAATCTGCTAGCACCACTCTGTGGATTTAAACTGTGACTGCAGTTCTGAATGCCACGTGACTCTCTCTTTATCTTCTCCTCACTTAGAAACATTAGGTGTGGTGGGACTGGGAGGCTTTTGCTTTATAGGAGTTGAGTATACAGTATCATCTGATTTTATAGCACTCAGATTATTCTGCGCTCCCTCCATCAAAACTCAGGTATAAATACATGTAAATACAGTGTCTTTACAAAATAAGCCATATTTCATAAAGACACCACAGACTCCTCCATGCTAAGCTACAGGAACAAAGGGTTGGGGCTCCAGATAAATATTACTGTGTACCTCCTGTGGAACACCCTCCCACCAGGTGTCAAGGAGATAAAGAACTACCCAACTTTTAGAAGACATCTGAAGGCACTCCTGTATTGGCAAGTTTTTGATGTTTGGTGTTTTATTGTGTTTTTATATGTGCAGGAGGCTGCCCAGAGTGGCTTGGGAAACCCAGCCAGATGGACAGGGTATAAATAACAAAATTGTTGTTGCTGCTGTGGTTGTTTATTACTCTTAACTGTTGAGGATCATGCCTAAAGACCAGAGAATGTACGAAATCTGCTGATATATGCATATTCACTAGCACATGTGCTTTAAATGTACAGTGTGCAGCCTTGGCAGACACAAAAAAGAAACCTCGATCTGCTTTTGGGTTAGGGCCAGCATTGCTGTTGAAATAGGAATTCAGAAGGAAGCAAGTCTGACACATATCCCCCAAATGAGCCACGACTATGGCAGTTTTCCTTTGAACGGAGGCTATAAAGAGTAGTCTGCTAGCCCCACTCTGTGGATTTCAATTGCAACTGCAAGACATTTCTATCGAGAAGTGGTGGTAGTGGGGTTGTGTTTGTGTTCTTTCTTTCTTTCTTTCTTTTTTTTTTTTTTTTGCTTTACTTGCGTTGATTATGCAGTCCAAGGTAGCAGTTTCTCACCTGGTTTTGCTCTCTACTCTGCTATATTTATGTTTTGTTGCATTCCAAAAACTTGTGTGGTGGTAAGGGTGTTTAGTGGTGAGGGTGTATGCTCTGTAACAATTTTATTTCATGTGGGGCAGTTCACACTGTAGTGCTGTGGTCTAAACCACTGAGCCTCTTGGGCTTGCTGATCAGAAGGTTGGCAGTTGGAATCCACGTGATGGGGTGAGCTCCCATTGCTCTGTCCCAGCTCCTGACAACCTAGCAGTTCGAAAGTATGCCAGTGCAAGTAGATAAATAGGTACCACTGCGACGGGAAGGTAAATGGCATTTCTGTGCGCTCTGGCTTCTGTCACGGTGTTCCATTGCACCAGAAGTGGTTAAGTCAAGCTGGCCACATGACCCAGAAAGCTGTCTCTGAACAAACGCTGGCTCCCTCGGCCTGAAAGCGAGATGAGCACCGCACCTCACAGTCGCCTTTGACTGAACTTAACCATCCAGGGGTCCTTTACCTTTTTTTAAATCACACTGTAGTGAAGGTGAGTTTCAGCTACCAGTGAAATGTTCGTTTGTCTACTCTGCTGCACACCCAGATTCCTCTTAAGCTTGGCCATTTTGGAAATCTTACACAGCTACAATCATGGCGATGGACTCTCTTTCCTCTGAGGTTTTTAAGAAGAGGCTGGATGATCATTTGTCATGTGTGATCTAGTTGAGATTCCTGCATTGCAGGGGGCTGGACTAGTTGACTCTCAGGGTTCCTTCCAACCCTACAATTCTATGAAGGATCTAGGTGTGCTGTTATGTAGTAAACATGAGCTCTCTGCATGCTCATGTGGAGTCAGCCAAACACCACAAGTCTAAGACTATCAGAAAAGTTTGTTAACCTAAGACACTTTGTTGAACTGTCTTCATTTCCCACCTCTTCTTCTGCAGCCCATTTGTCAGGCAGCTTATAATAATGACTTCAATGAACTGCAGCTCCTTCTGGAAGAAGACAGCAGTTATTTGAACATCCAGGACAGCTTTGGAGGAGACACACCATTGATTTGTGCCTGCAAAAAGGGGCACAACAGAATTGTCAGTTATCTTCTGAAAATGAATGCTGATGTAAACATAAAAAATAAGGCAAGTCTCAGTAAACATATACCCAATGAGGTCTTCCTTTATGTTACTAAAGTCATACTGTGATCTATTTGTATTGTATTTTGGTATTTGTTGGAGGCCGCCCAGAGTGGCTGGGGAGACCCGGCCAGATGGGCGGGGTATAAATAATAAATTATTATTATTATTATTATTATTATTATTATTATTATTATTATTATATACCTTGAAGTAGAGGGGGGTATGTTTCTCACTCATAATTTGATTAGCTTAACATCCTCAAACTATCCAGAAAAGGTAGATGCTGTTATTCTTTTTTCTCATAAATAAATTTTTTATGCTCAGACAAATCTTAGACATTTTGTTTTAAGAAGGTATGTCTCAGCATAATCTTTCCCACATGCACAGCTCTTATTCACAGAATAAAATCAAAATATAAAACCACAAAATATATAATCAAAATAACAACAACAACCCAATAACACCCCCCCAAAAGCCACATTTTAAAAGGGCATAGGATGTCAATCAAATCAACCAAAGGCCTGGTGCCTAAAGGTGTATAATGAAGGCGCCGGGTGAGCTTCCCTGGGGAGAGCATTCCACAGATGGGGAACCACTGCAGAGAAGTCTCAGAGTCCAGGTAAGTTCATATGGAAAGAGGCAGTCCTTGAAGTATTGCAGTCCTGAACTGTTCAAGGCTTTATAGGTCAAAACCAGCACTTTGAATTGGGCCCAGAAACAAATTGGTAGCCAGTGCAGTCAGACCAGCATCCGTGTAATATGTTCAAACCATCTTGCTCTGGTGAGCAACCTGGCCTCTGAATTCAGCACTAGCTGAAGTTTCTGAACTGTCTTCAGAGGCAGTCCCATGTATAATGCATTGCAGTAATCTAACCTTGAGGTTACCAGAGCATAGACAAGAGTAGTTAGACTATCCCTGGCCAGATAGGGGCAGCTGAAGCTGATGGAAGTCACTCTGGGCAACTGAGGCCACCTGAGCCTCAAGCAACAACAAAGAAGAAGTGTGCATGCACATGAAAGCTCATACCAAGAACAAACTTAGTTGGTCTCTAAGATGCTAAGGAAGGATTTTTTATTTTGTTTTGTTTTGACTATGGCAGACCAACACGGCTACCTACCTGTAACTGAAAGGATCCAGGAGTAACCCCAAGCTACGAACCTGCTCCTTCAGAGGAAGAGTAACCCCATCAAGAGCAAGCAACCTCCCACCCACCTTGTCTAGGGAACCACCCACTAAGAGTGTCTCGGTCTTATCTGGATTGAGTTTCAATTTGTTGGCTCTCATTCAGTCCATTACTGAGGCAAGACACTGGTCCAGCACTTCCACTGCCTCACCTGCAGATGTAAAGGGGAAATAGAGCTGAGTGCCATCAGCATACTGCTGACAACATACTTCAAACCTCCGGATAACCCTATCCAGCAGTTTCATGTAGATATTAAACAATGTTGGGGATAGGATTGAGCCCACATTGAAGGTTCCATGGGGCTGCAAAGCATTCCCCAAGCAACACCCTCTGGGAATGACCATCCAAGTAGGAATGGAACCACCACAACGTGCTGCCACCCACCCCTAGTTCGGAGAGTTGCTCCAGGAGGATATCATGGTTGATGGTAGCGAAAGCCACTGAGAGGTTGAGAAGAATTAACAGGGGCATGTTTCCCTTGTCTCTTTCTCAACAGAGGTCATCATACAGGGCAACCAAAGCAATTTCTGTGCCAAAACTGGGCCTAAACTGCAACTGAAATGGATCTAGAAAATCGGTTACTTCCCAAATTGTCTGCGACCACTCACTCCAGAATCTTGCTCAGGAAATGGAGATTAGCAACTAGCTGACAGTTAGTTAGGTTTGCGTGGACAGGCGGAGTCCCCCAAACCTGGATATTCCAAATGGTTTGAGAAATTATGTGTCCTTGTGTTTTGAAAAAGAAAACCAAAACTTCATCACTTTGTTTCTTTTTTCCCTATTACAGAAAAGTGGGGTGGGCAAAGCTGAGAACCTTCCTAAGCAGATGGATGTATCTAAAGATTCATCAGAATTCAGAATCTTTTTTGGGGGAAGTCTTATACAAAAATGGAGCCCAGAACTAGGGGAAGTATCTCCTCCCTCTGCCTCAGTGTCTAACAACCGTGAGGCATAAGTGAACATTTGTAAAGGATCACCAACTGGGCTCCATTTCCTCACCGATTGCTGCATAACATATGAATATTGTCCTTTATTTTCACATGGAGAATATGATACTCTTAATCTCATAGGCAATTTCTAATAGGGAAAAAGAAGGAAAATGTGCCCAAAATATGTCTAACATACTCTGTGTATAAAATGGAAGGGAATTAGAACTCTTTGCCTAATATAATATGAGTTCTTCTGTTTCTCTCTAGAAAGAACGAACATGTTTACATTATGCTGTCAAAAAACGGTTCAGCTTCCTTGACTACCTACTCATTATCATCTTAATGCCTGTTATGCTTCTTGGGTATCTACTCATGGTAAGTTCAGCAAAAGAATGAAAATAGCATCTTTATATACCAGTCTTCACAAAGCTTTACCAACCTGGTGACATTCAAACAACATGGTCATCCTGTCTGGGATTGGTGAGAATTGTAGTCCAAAATATCTAGAGGACACTTCCGGCGAGGACGCCATTGCGGGCGGTCGAGGGTCGTTTCGGCAGCGAGACGACCCTGGCCTGTCCCGGGGGTAGGAGCTCCGCTACCGCACAGCGGGCTCCGCCGAACCGCGGGTTGAGCGTCCCGCGGCATGGGCACTCCAGCGGGCCCACTATGGTGCTGAACCCTTCTCCCGTTCCCCTTGTAAAAGGGGTGCGGGAGTGAAGGGACAACGGCGCCAGGCTGTGGAGGTTATGCCCCAACCGGGCAGGCGAAGTGGCGGCTGCCGCCTGCAATGAGCGTGTCGTTCTTACCTGATTAGAAGGATAAAAAAAGAGAAGAACCCCGTAAGCCGTAAGTACGGAGTTAATTGGATTTAAAACTTTTACAATTGGCACTTCGGGAGGAACGTCAAAAGGAAGCCCGTTCCTCCCTTTGCTGAATGAAGAAAATAACAATGTTTCTAGCTGCTGCTACATTAGCGGATACAATGTCTATGCGGAGCTTTTTGACAAGCGAGATCGGCTGAATCCCTGTTAGGGGAACTAAGATGTTGGAAATATTTCTTCTTTGAAGTTGTTGGATTATAATCTTTTCACCCTGATTCGGGGGGAAAATGGCGGCTGAAACTTGTGGATAAAGATGGAAAAGTACTGAAACTTGATACCCTCTGCCTACTTCTACCATGCTTGGTTTCGTTTTTAAACTGGCTTTAGATCCGGGTCTGACCCATGGACAAAGGATAATTCTTTTGAAGTTAGAATTGTTAAACCAGAAACTAAATTTGTTGAAGCAGAATGTTGAGGAAAAGTTTTATGCAACAGGAAAGACTCTTGAGAACTTTGTTAAACTGGAAGAAAACCCTGCTAGGGAACTTAAGGGAATATTTGAGGAACAAAACATAGTGACTGTGCAACTCCAAGATGCTGGAAAATCCTGTTGGTGTGAGAGACCCAGGGTTGGAGGACAATTTATATCCAATTTTTATATCCGAGAGCCTAGAAATGAAGGGAAAACGACTTCTGAAATTGCAATTTGAAGATGATTGGAACTTTGAAATGGAGATGCTGGAAGGTGATGCTTTGGGTGCCCTTGAGTTCTCTGCAAGGATGTTTATGGACTGTGTTCTGACCTTTGGTTGTAAAGAAAAAGAGGACATTCTGGACAATGATGTTGGAGGGAGGTGGAGAGATATCTGGTGGGAGATCCCGAGATGGCGAAGGAAAATGGTTAGAAGAGGGATAGGGTGAAAATATTTAAAATATAATTAGGACGGCTCATCATGGTACCCTGAAGTCAGTGTGTTAAGAATTTATGATTTTGAACTAGTGAAGAGATATGTGAATTGATTATCAGCAGCAGTTTAAGTAAGATTTGATTTAAGAAGTAATATGTTGTATTATGAAGTTGAAATAAGTATTAAGAAGTTATATCAAGAAGTTATTAAGAAGTTATATTTGGATATTTTGATGGTGATAGATTTAAATTTTAGAGATGAGAAGTTATTAAAGTAAATTAGAATTGGAAGCAAAGGAGAGAAAACGGGGGAAGTCCCCCAAGTAGATTTGAAACAAGATTTTTTAATTAGTAAAAGGAATGTTGGTATTCCAGTCCAGGTTTGTATCTTTGTTTATTTCTGTTTTAATTGTTGTATTTGTTGATGTTGTATTTGCTTTATTGTATTGTTTTTTGTCTCTGTGGAAAACCAATAAAATCTTTGTAAAAAAAATAAAATATATATATATATATATATATATATCTAGAGGACACCAGGTTGGTGAAAGCTGTAAGTTATCAGCAGATCTAGGAGAGCATGACTGGTTTGGTTGCACCAGGCACAGAACTCCTGGGCTGCCACAATTATGACATCTAATAGAAGGCAAGAGGCAGGACGCTGGATTTTGGCATTGCACATGGTGCCACTCAAACTTGAGGTGCCAAGGTTCCTCACTGGCCCCACACCCCATTTTCTGGACATATTTTCTCTCACAACATACTTTATAGGTCCATCTATTACTTGTGTTCCCTTACTCTAAAAGGCAACTCAACTCAACTGGGTAATCCCATTGTTTCACTCTCAGAACAGAAAGAAAGTATATATATATATTTGGTTTGTAGCCATTAGATATCAACCTTGGCTTGTGTGCCAAAGATATCAACCTTGATCTAAGTGACCCTCATCCTTGGCATACCAGGGCCACTTCAAATATTTCCAAAAGCTAGTGTGCACCCATAGGCCTTGAGTGATTGTAACATGTGACAATAGAACTTGTTTTCTACAGTTGACTATGCATACTAGAAAGCCACAAAGCCAATTACAGCTTCCTAGCAAATAGGCATGCACATGACATATTATTTTTTTTTAAAAAAAGAGATGTACATGCTTCTCACACAGAATTGATGTAACATGATGTAACTGCAAGTACAATGCACAGAAATGAATGGAGCCCACTTCACAGTATACATGCATAGGATGGTGGCATGTGAATTTAGCATCAGACTAATTTACATTGCATACTAAACTTCGATCGCTACAGACTGCATTCACTAAGTAAGTGCTTACAGTGGTACCTCGGGTTACATACGCTTCAGGTTACATACTCCACTAACCCAGAAATAACGCTTCAGGTTAAGAACTTTGCTTCAGGATAAGAACAGAAATCGTGCTCTGGCGGCGCAGCAGCAGGGGAGGTCCCATTAGCTAAAGTGGTGCTTCAGGTTAAGAACAGTTTCAGGTTAAGAACGGACCTCCGGAACAAATTAAGTACGTAATCAGAGGTACCACTGTATTTCAATGGTGAAAGCTAGGAGAAAACAAACATTTAGATACGATCTTGCCGATAAAATGTTTAAAAAGTTCCACATCATTATTGGGAAGATGAATAAAAATAAGTTTTCATTGTCAGACAACTCAGTATGAGTTTTCTCATTGTGAATATAAACTGTCATTCTAACAATGACATGCCCATCTGTTGAACAGGTATCCAGAAGTAAGCAGAATGAAAATCTTATCAAGATGCTACTTAGAGCTGGTGTCGATGTTAATGTTACAGATGATGTAAGTGGACATATATATCCTTGGAGGGTTCTAGGACAATGATATAGTGGGATCCCCAGCTCTTTGCACTGTGAGTGATCAAAAAGTCGTCTTCTTTTTTGGCAATCACTCGTAGCTGAGTAAGATTGTCTTCCATGGCTATGGTCTTAACAGTGTGTCTGTAAGCAACTGTGGAGGCCAATAGTATAACCATACCCAAAGGGGGGGGGATATCCAGAGCAGAAAAAAACATCTGGGGCATCCTCTGCAAATGTGTAGTTTGGACTCACGGAGACTGTTAATTTAAATAATTTGTTTGCCATAGCTCTCGTGGCACACTACTCTTTCAGCAGCCCTCACTTACTAGTTGTAGGACAGCAACATGCATTCCTAATCATCACCACCATTCCATCAGGGTGCAAGTTGTTTTAGAAAGTATAAGAGGACAGGTCCATGTCCTAAGAAAGCTGACGGTTAAACTTTGACACTGGGAAAACTGCAGAGGTAGGAAATTGTTTGGGGTTTATGGGGAGGGGGAAGAGACCAAATTATTAGAAGCATAACACAGCTACAAAGATACATGACTCACAGCTCCCCTTTCCTCTAGAAATAAAGGATGCATTAACAGAGAAGCATTAGGACATGACTGAAACTTCTGCTTCTATAATAATGGATATCTTTCCAAGGGTAATTGTTTGGTTCTTTTCAGTCAGGAAGGACAGCTCTCCACTATGCCTGTGAAATGAAGAACCCATCCATCGTTCCTCTACTTGTAGGGGCAGGTTCTGATCTCTCTATAAAGGACAAGGTAAGGAAGTCAGAGCTTAATACAGCTATAGTTTTGACTTGACTTTGACAAGGCTTCTGGTTCACCCTCTCTTCTGGACAGTGCCAACTATTGTTGAGGGAGAACCTGCTCTCCCAAGTAGTTGTCAATTTCTAGAATGAAGGCCAGCAGTGTTTTGTCCCTCTGGAAGACCCAGGCTGTTCACCATTTGTTTCTCATCTAATTGTTTGAGGGAAGCCTTGATGTTTGTATAGTTCCCCATACATCAGGTATGGGGAACTACGGCCTGTTGCTTGCTGTTGGACTCCCATCACCCCTGAGTCCTATCTATTGGCCACGCAGCTTGAAGTCCAACAATATCTGGAGAGCTTTATATTTCTCATCCCTGATTTACATCTTGTCTTGCAAACAATCCCAAACCTTGGGCATTCTAATTTAATTTATACCATCTAAAAACATTCCACTGTAAACTGAAATGTGCAGCTGATTATGGGAGAGATGTAAGAGCCAGACCATGCAGGATTATACCATTCATTTTGAATGGATGTTTTCACACACTGTATCTGCTCTCAAGAGCTCCTGCACCAGCTCAATTGGAGCCCTCAGAAATCCCTTTGTAAATTCACATAAAAATGCCCGTTCTCTCTTGGCCATGAATAATCTCAAATCCTCTGCAAGGTGAGCAATATTGCATTGCAGAATGAAGACACCAAATATGCTTTTGCCATGTTCAGAGACCCATAATACTAAGCTGTGCCTTTGTTGAAGAAAAGCATTTAACTTGTTTCCTTTTTGTGTCTGTTGTTTCTGTCATTAGCTTTTGTAAAACAGAAATCTTTTATCCCTTTGCACAAAGAATTAAGCGTTCATATTAGCAAGACTAGGAATATTTTGGTCAAAATTGCTTCCTCCAGTGGCAATTCTTTTGCATTGATCTCAAAATGGATAAACTTTAAACAATTGGGAATTATTAAGAGAAATCCCACTAATTTCAGTGGAGAAATTCTCCCTCACTCTAGAACCCACAGCTGGCGACAGCTGGCACAATCTGAAGTAGGAATAGGGGAGAAGATTGATTCTGTTCATTATTAAAGGTTAATCTATCCAATCTGCACTTTCTGAAAAAATGTGAGAGCTGAAATACATCCAGCCTTTAAAATTCTCACTAATACATCTTTCATTATTTCATTCCCCATTATTTACAGAGGTGCATATATTAGGGGAAAGTGTACCTAAAAGTTAATACAAGTGAAAATAACATATAAAAATGAATTATATTAGGAGAAATTGCTGGCAAAAATATGCATACTAAGTCAAAGCTGCATACAAACAAGTACTTATTAGGAGAGATTCGTACCAAAATGCTATTGTATTTGCATGAAGATTTTCCAAATAAATCTACAAATTGCCAAGCAATGTGGAGAACTGAATACAAGACTCGAAAACTTGAGGGAACTGAAATGGGCAGATCTTTCCATCCCTAATCTGAAGGAATTGCATTGCACACAAGAAGCCATATTCAAAGATTAGCGCTGCTGCTCAGCAATATCTATTCTCACACACACACACACACACACACACTGGTACTAGGGTCTTGAATTATTTTTTTAATCATTGCTTATTTTACCTCTTTTTTTCCCCAGGAAGGAGAGACTCCACTTGACATAGCAAGAAGATTAAAGTTCACCAACATAGAAAACATGTTAAGGAAGGATACTTAGGCCATAATGTGATGATGTGAAGCCCGAGTCAGGGGAGGAATCTATGAGGGCAATAATAAGTCCCACAGCACTGACATGTTATAGTATCCTCATGTTTACAGCAGCTACCAAGTTTATACAGCATAGATGGACTGTGTTAAAATCTGCTGCTCCATATGAATAGCTGATGTGACTTGACCAGAAGCACACAGTTAACATTAAGAGCTATTCATTATTTTCATTCCCCCTGTACCAAAGTATGTTTGTAAAGGGTATGAACAATATTATCTGTAACAGTTGCAACTGGAAACAGATTAATCAGTAAAGGCCTGTTTTGTATTTTATTTTACTTTTTTGATACGTGTACATTCTCAACTACATAGAATTAGAAAAGAGCTGCCAATTTATGACATGGGCACCATAACTGGCGGAGCAAAGGGCCGTGTGGGCATGCCTCGGCAGGAACAGAAAGCTCGGGAACCTGGGTATCTCTGTCTCTTCTACACTGTGCTGTTCCCACTCCCAGTAGAAGCAAAACCACACTAAGGACCTGGGAAGTAAGGTGATAAAGGAAGAGGGAATTCAGACAGGGTGGTTGACAGGTTGAAAATAGACAGAAGACTGAAGAGCAGAGATCTACAAGATGATAATAGGAGCTATCATTTTCATTTCAATATTTATTAAAAGATAATCTGAGAAGTATTTGCTGCTAGCTGTGTTGACAGGCCATTCTTTACTCCGGAAGACTGAAGGAGCCAATAAGTGAGCAATTTTAGATGCCCAGAGATTATTTAGATTGTGCTGTTTGGGTTTTTTTTTCTCCTCCCTGTGTGTTTCAAATGTCAAACAGATACATCTTCCAATCTATAGCTGTACTACAACTCCCATTATCCCTAGCTAGCAGAACCAGTGGTCAGGGATGAGGGGAACTGTAGTCCAAAAAACAGCAGGCAACACAAGTTTGGGAAGCACTGTGCTGTTTCGCCATATATGTAGCATGTTACAAGAACATAGTTGCACCAAGGGAAAACATCTAACTAAATATCTCCCAGCTCACAGCTTTAGTAAATGCTTGCCAAATTACAAAGGTATTGCAAAGAAAAGAGGTTGTGAAAGAAGGATTGATTTCTTCATCTCCACAGCAGCATTGAGTGTAGTATATAGATTTTTAGTCATCATCATCTTAGTTCTTTCTATGTACAATTGCATCAAAGATTATAGATACCCCCCAAACAAGATTATGAATATTTTAGCCCCACCTCAATTGTCAACTCAATTACAGCAGTTCTAATTGCTTTATCCATGATCTCTGTGTACATGTCCTCCTTCACTAAGACTTCCGAATGTCAGTGATGAGCACTATGGATACTTCTTCATTATCTCTATGGATCTCCATAAACATAGGCTCAGTTGCATCAATTCCCCAGATAAAATCTAGGCGGTTCCATTTGGGAATATGCTTTTCATAAATGAGGTTAGTAATCCATGGGCGTAATAGTTTTACATCATTTGGGTGTGCAAACAGTCCATATTGCGATTGGTATTTGTATATCTTCTATCCTGCATACAGGAGGTGTTGTCTGGGGATAAAACAGCAACAGTAATGACCGCTAAAGACTTCCTTTCAAGCAGATGATGTAAAAAACAAGGAAACCCATAAAACGAAATATGACTATACAAATGTGTTGACAGGCCATTCTTTTGTCCAGCAGAGTGAAGGAACAAATGAGTCAGCAATTTTAGATGCCCAGAGATGATTTAGATTGTGCTGTTTGACATTTGAAATGCACGGGGGAGGCAGGGGAATCCAAACAGATACATCTTTCCATTGATAGCTGCACTATATACCTGCAAAATTACAATGGTAGCTCTTCTGAAGGAAGCAGGTAGCAAGAGAGGGATGAGATTCCACATCTCGTAAACAGCTTACTCCATAATCTTTGTGCATAAAAGATTAGGGATACCTCCCCCGAGAAAGGTTATTAACATTTCAGCATAATCTCAATTATCAGCACAATTACACAAGGCATAAAAAACAACTATGAATGGTATTTGGGGTTTTTATCAATGATCTCTGTATGCATGTGCTCAGTTCCATTAAATAAAATACTCAGATAAATTCCAGGTGGTGCCATTTGGGAATATGGTTTTCATAAATGAGGTTACTAAATAATGAGCACAATAATTCTACACCAGATGGGTGTGCAAGCAAGTCTTGCCTTCTAGTCCATAGTATAATTGGTATTTGTGTATCTTCTATCTTATAGGCAGGGAGTGTTGTCTAGGGATAAAACATGTGATGATGCCAGGTTTTCAAAAGAATATAGAAATTTCTCCAAGGGAGCCAGGACAGAAGACTGAACAACAGATTTGCAACATGATTGACAGAATAAATCATATTTCATAATATTTATTAGAAAGATAATCTTTTGTGTGATCAGCCATTTTTTCCTGCAGAAGATTGAAGATACCCAGGAAACAGCTAATTAAGTTTGTTTTCTCCTCTGACCAACAACACAATAGTAAGGTAGAAAGCAGTGTGTTCCCCCTTGGGGGTACTCAAGGGTACCTAGTACCAGAACCTTTTAACTAGAAGAAAAGCACTAATAAAACGAAGTCCCAAGATGATTTATGTCAGTGTTTCCCAAACTTGGTTCTCCAGCTGTTCTTGGACTACAACTCCCATCAGAACCTAGTGGTCAGGGATGTGGGAAACTAGTCCAAAAAACAGCAGGTAAACTTGGGAGATTCATTCTCCGTGTCTACAGTCATGGGATTGTTGTCTATCGCATGATGGTATGTGTTTTCATTCCACAAAGTGGGAAGTGACGGAGACTGCTTCACTATGACTACAATGAAGAGAACAAGAAAGGGAACATTCACACATATGAGCAACCTTATTGGAAGTGGAAGAGACATGTTGCCTTCTGAATTACCAACTTTGCGAGACGTGTTAAGATATGGACTGTTGCTGAGAGAACAAAGTAGTGAGGATATGAGAAACTATCCAGCTGCCAGTGTTGCAAAAGACATATATCCTAAAGTACTTGAAAAATGGGAACGAGCAAACTGTTCTTTTGTTTTCCCTGTTGTGAATTCAAGAGTTACAGTATTAGCAAAGATTCAAGAAAGTTGAGAGCAAGCAAAAAACATATCTCTTGGAAGGGGCAAGTTAGATATTAAAGAAGCCTTTGCTTCAAAACTTGACAAGCTCTTTGACATTCTCAATTGCAAATGTGAAATCATTATGTGCTCTGAATTTGGCTGTGCTACAGATTGCACAAAAGAAGCTCACATTAATTGTACATGCTCTAAAGACAAGAAGATCCCAGTGAAAGAACTTGCTTTCATTAAAGGCCAGAGAAACAAGATTGGTTCTATTGGACCACACCAAATTGGTTTGCCAGATTTTCCAGAACATAACAGACTGATAAAGAAGCAAAAGCGAGGAGAAGTTGAGAGAACAAGACTTGCTGATGCTGAATATAAAAAGGAATGTGTGCATACTTCTTCACTTCCATCACATGAAGAAAGTTCCTCCTCATTGGAAATGAAGAAAAAGAATCTGATACAGAAGATGGAAGTGAATCAAATTATGATTTAGCAGCTCCTTCAACTTCCAATGGAGAGAAACAGTACAATACAGTGGTGCCCCGCAAGACGAAAATAATTCGTTCTACGAATTTTTTCGTATTGCGGTTTTTTCGTCTAGCGAAGCGGCAATGACAGCCGCGCTCCGCTAAACGGAAAAAAAGACGAAAATTTTTCGTCTTGCGAAGCAGCCCCATTGACTTTTTCGTCTTGCGGGGCAGCTTCCGCTAGACGAATGCCGTTCGTCTAGCGAGTTTTTCGTCTAGCGAGGCATTCGTCTAGCGGGGCACCACTGTACATTAGATATACCTAATGTTGCTATGCAGAGCCTCAGATACGGTGTTGGTCTTTGTGCCACAGCTGCAATTACCACGGCTGCATTTATTGACATCGGCTTGATCACTGAAGAAAATACAAAACTTGTTGTTGACCACAATAAAGTAAAGACAGCGCAGGAGAAATTGATGTCATCATTAGACAATGAATTTGTAAGAAGGGTCAAATTGATTGCGTATTTTTCGATGGTCGTGAAGATTCAACTAAAGTTATGCTGAAGGCTGAAAATTCAGAGCAGCAGTTTCCCAGTACTATGAAAGAACAACATATGCCTTATGAGGAATGGCTTAGGGAGCTGGGTATGTTTAGCCTGGAGAAGAGAAGGTTAAGGGGTGATATGATAGCCATGTTCAAATATATCAAAGGATGTCATATAGAGGAGGGTGAAAGGTTGTTTTCTGCTGCTCCAGAGAAGCGGACACGGGGCAATGGATTCAAACTACAAGAAAGAAGATTCCACCTAAACATTAGGAAGAACTTCCTGACAGTGAGAGCTGTTCGGCAGTGGAATTTGCTACCAAGGAGTGTGGTGGAGTCTCCTTCTTTGGAGGTCTTTAAGCAGAGGCTTGACAGCCATCTGTCAGGAATGCTTTGATGGTGTTTCCTGCTTGGCAGGGGGTTGGACTGGATGGCCCTTGTGGTCTCTTCCAACTCTATGATTCTATGATTCTATGAACATTATTCAGTTTGTAGTGAGCCAGGTGGGAGATACCTTTATCACTTTACACCAGAGAAAAGCTCAAAGAATGAAAAACCAGCTGAAATAATTGCTGACAATTTACTGAATTTCATGAAAGAGAAAGGTATTGATAAAACAATACAAGCAATTGGAGGTGATTCAACAAATATTAATACTGGCTGGGAAGGTGGCACCATGCACTGGGTAGAAGTCAAACTAGGCCGCAAACTTAACTGGCTAGTTTGTGCTCTTCACACCAACGAGTTACCTCTTCGCCATTTAATCACAGCCCTTGATGGGAAGACTTTGTCAAACAACAAGTGGACAGGTGACATTGGTAAAATGTTAGATGCAGCTACAGAGCTTGATATTAATCCTAAATTTCCAAAAATTTCAATTGGAGTACCTGTTATTGAACTCAGTGACAGTATTGTGAAGGATCTGTCAACCGATCAAGCGTATGGATATAGAATTACACAGGCCATAAGAGCAGGTAAACTTCCCAATAATCTGGCACTTCTTGAAATTGGACCAGTGAGCCATTCAAGGTGGCTTACAACAGCAAACAGACTTTGTCGCTTGTGGGTTTCCAAACATGGCCTAAAAGGCAAAAACCTCAAGAATTTAAGGCTGATTGTAGAATACATCGTTGGTGTGTACTATCCGTGTTGGTTCAATATCAAAGTAAAACATTTGTGGATAGAAGGCCCACGTCATTTGTTGTTTCAATTGCAACAGCTTAGACTGCAAAACAAGTCTGTAGTAAATGCTGTTTTGCCGACTGTTAAGCATTCAGCGTGGTATGCATTTAGTGAAATGTTAATTCAGACACTGCTGTGCTCAAATAATAAGGAAGAAAGGAGAGCTGGAATTCAAAAGATCATCGATTTGAGAGGTGGCAATGATGATACATTTGGAGACCTTTCAGTACGTCCAAGGAAGACACCTTCTATAAACACCTCTGCTTCAAACTTATTGGAGTTGATAGACTGGTTTGATGGAGTTTATGAACCTCCATTAACATGCAAAATGACCTTGACAGAAATAAAGGAATTTATTGACAAGCCTATGCAAGTTCCTCAGTGGCCTTGTCATGGTCAAGGGATTGAAAGATGTGTGAAACAAGTCACAGAGGCTGCAGGAAAAGTGTATACACAGGAAAAAAGGGAGGGCTACATCAGAGGCCAAGAAGCAAGTCATCGGCTTTTGTCAAGAAATGAATCAAAACAGGACTTGATGAAATTTGTTATTAATTCTAATTAATATTCTTTTTTTACTATAATAGGAGGTTATAAGATAAAGTGATGATATGTTGTTACACCTGGAAACAAAATTTCTTTATATTTTCGCTTGTATAGAATGATTAAAAACTTTAACTTTGCTTCAAAATGTGAGTTTTTGGCTTTTTTAAGTGTATTTCAAACAAATCTCAATTTGGGGACTTCTGGTGGAGCGCCATTCCATTCAGTCGGGACCTCTCTCAGCTCCGAGGGGGGGGTCCAGTGTTTTCAGGTTAGGAGCGACCACAACTGCGCTGTGGGCTCCGTTTAAACCTCAGGAAGAGCGTCCTGAGGACTTGGGGTCTAGCGGGAGCCAGAAGTGCTTTCCCTGCTCTTGAGGAGACTTAGTAAGGTCTGCTCAAGTGAGTGGGGCTCTGGCACGGCTCTGAAGACCTATCAATTGCCTGAAAGACACGAAGCAGCGGCAGCTGACAGAATGAGCGCTTTGCTTTTCCCTAATTTGGATTACAAAAGAAGGACTCTGTAAGTACTGAGAACAATTGATTTGCAAATTCTATTGAAATTTGGCTTACAGAGAGAGATCAAAAGAGGAAGTCCATCTCTCTCTGACAGCGGCAAGTTTAAAGTAACACCTAAAAACTGTAGCTGTGAAAGATCTGTTTATTTTAAGTGGAAGCTGATTTTGTATACCTTAGAAAACCCTGTTTGGGGGGTAGACTGAGAGTTTGATTTATTTCTTCTTGTGGATTACAAACTAAAAGGAAAGATACCGTTAACCCCTGGCCAAGGAGTCTGGGTCAGGCGGGGAATGGCGGCTTGGACTGGATTGCGCAGTTGGAAAATTACTGAGACCTCACCACTTCCTGCTTACTCAAATCCCACGGTGTCCTTGAAGCTTAAAGAATGGACTCAACACTGACACCATTTCAGCAAAGGCTATTGTTAGAATGTCAACTGCTTCAGCAGAGAGTTATAGACAAGTTCACCCAGATTGGAACTACTTTCGCGAACTGTTTTTTAAACCCACTCGATGGAAAGGATGTAGATCCAGAGGAATTTTCTGAAGAGGAGGCGAAACAAGTTGGAAAACAGGAAAGGCTCCCTTGGTGTGAGAGACTGGGAGCCCATGGCTTGGACAGTACAGTGAACTCTTAGGGTGAGAGCCCAAGGGCTCAAGAACAACAATCATGGAAAATGCAATATGTAGCTGAGAGTGGAGGAGAGATACTTTATGATGATGTCAGAGCAACTACTTACCAAGAAGAAAGCTACAATCTGGAGGAGAAGAAGCTACAACGAAGAATACTGAGTTTAAAACTGAGCATGAAGGAAATAATAGAAGAAGAAGAAGCTGGAAAGGGTGAATTTTTTGGGGGGGGACTTGTGGGGGATGGGAAAGGTAATGGGAAGGGTTGCGATGGACAGGAGGGGGGTGGGGTAAAGGATGAATACTTAAAGGGGATATTATAAAGGCTGACCACGGAACTCCGAAACCAGAGGGAAAACGGTGTATGAGACTGGAAGAAACATTTAGGTATTAGATAAGATGTGATTTATTAATATTTGAAATTGGAATCAGAAGGAATATAGGCTACAGTATTAGAAAGTTAAGTTAAGAGAGGATAAAAGAAGTTGAGATGTGGAATTTGATGTTTTGTTTGATAAGAATAAGATTTAAGATATGTTGATTATAATTGTAAGATTAAGATTAGGTGTAAGAAAGAAGATTTTACAAGGTTACAAAGTTACTAAAGAAGATTAGAAATGAACGCAGAAGAGAGGACGTGAGGAAGTCCCAAATTTAGGATTATAAAAAGGATAAGGATGGATAAATAAGTGTTTTGTTTGTGTGTATTTTGTTTTGTAGTTTTTGTAGTGTTTGTATTTGTATTTTGTGTATGCTTATTATTAAAATCCAATAAATTCTTATTAAAACAAACAAATCTCAATTTACCAAGCTAATCATTAACCAGTCATAAAAATAATTGAAGATTTGGATTCCTCATGTGCAATAACATATTTTTAGAACCTCTCATTGAGCAAATTCACAAAGGAAAATTTTCCGTCCTTAAATGACACGCCCTACTGCAGATCCCTAAGTGTGCTGGTGCTTCTTGCTATCAGTTGCTGTGATGTTCAGGCAGAAGAAAGCTTTTGAAGCTCCCGAACGAACAACCAGGAGGGAGAGAACATGCCAGCCAGGCATGTGTCTCTGTCAGGGTCCTACACGAGAGTAGGATGCTCCTGCGAACAGTTACAACAACATAGTTGCACCAAGGGAAAACATTTAACTAAATATCTCTCAGCGCATAGATTTATTAAACACTTGCCAAATTACTAAGGTATTGCAAAGAAAAGAGATTGCGAAAGAGGGATTGATTTCTTCATTTCCAAGGTAGTATTGAGTGTAGTATATAGATTTTTCTTCTTCATCATCTCAGTTATTTCTATGTATAGTTGCATCAAAGATTATGGATATCCCCGGAACAAGAATATGAATATTTTAGCCCCACCTCAATTGTCAACTCAATTACAGCAGTTCTAATTGCTTTATCCATGATCTCTGTGTACATGTCCTCCTTCACTAAGACTTCTGAATATCAGTGACGAGCACTATGGATACTTCTTCATTATCTCTATGATCTCCATAAACATGCGCTCAGTTGCATCAATTCCCCAGATAAAATCTAGGTGGTTCCATTCAGGAATATGCTTTTCATAAATGAGGTTAGTAATCTGTGGGCGTAATAGTTTTATATCATCTGGGTGTGCAAACAAGTCTTGCCCTCCAGTCCATATTGCGATTGGTATTTGTATATCTTCTATCCTGTATACAGGAGGTGTTGTCTGGGGATAAAACAGCAACAATAATGACCGCTAAAGACTTCCTTTCAAGCAGATGATGCAAAAAAGAAGGCAACCCATAAAACAAAATATGACTATACACAGGTTGCTAATAACTTTCCTCTGGCCAGGAATCTTGAAACAATATAGCAGAGGTCAGCAAACTCTTTCAGCAGGGGGCAGCTCTACTGTCTTTCAGACCTTGTGGGGGGCCAGACTATATTTTGGGGAAAAAATAATGAATGAATTCCTATGCCCCACAAATAACCCAGAAATGCATTTTAAATAAAAGCACACATTCTACTCATGTAAAAACACCAGGCAGGCCCCACAAATAACCCAGAGATGCATTTTAAATAAAAGGACACATTCTACTCATGTAAAAACACACTGATTCCCGGACTGTCCACGGGCAGGATTTAGAAGGCGATTGTTCCAGATGTGGCCCCCAGGCCTTAGTTTGCCTACCCGTGCAATATAGTATGATATATCCAGAGGCAACATTATTGGGGTATTATATATGTAACTGAACCATTTTTTCACAACCAAAATCCAATTGTTAGTGGCGTATAAACTGTGTCTCAGCACTCTGTATTTCTGGAAACATATATAGTTTTTCATAATCTACCTCTCAGTTATTACACTTGTAAATTGCAACTCCAGCCAAACGTTTTTCCACATTATGTATAGTAGTGTATAAACTAGAAAAATGAAACCTATTCTAAACTATATTTAAAAACATTCAGTCAACTAGCAAGCAAAATACAAAAAGCCCTGCAAAATACCTCCAAATTGCACACAACAGAATTGTTTACTAAAATAGTGTGTAAATTTGAACACACCCGAGAGAATAAAATGGACTTTAGATAACAGCAAAAAATATGCGAGGACGGGGGCTGAACTTAGCTCCCTGACATAGGCATGCCTTTGAACATAAATCTAATTTGGTCCCTCTGTAGTCTGTATTAATTCTGATTTCAAACACTGCCCTACCTGATTGTACTTCTCCATATTCTTTTCCTCTGAACCATGGTCAAATCCTTCAAACTGTTTTCTCAGATGCACCTAGAAATAAATTGTGCATTTTTGTAAAATGTGTAATTTTCAAAGATGCAAAAAGTGTCAGATGTAGGATTTTAGCAATCTTGACAACAGCCCTGTAAGATAGGCTGCTGTTATTTATCCCTGTTCTTTAGATAGATTGCTATAATGGTCTCATTATAAATATCCATCTATAATCATTTCATAGTTCCAGAAAACATTTTTTTTAAAGCAACTATGGATCAATACACTGCTTCTTTAAAATGTTGCTTTATTTCCATATGAGTACATGGATGGAATCCCATTGCATTCTTTTCTGGGATAGAGTCAGATTTCATGTGCCACGCGATCCTTTCCCTGATTCCAAACATCGGAGGAAGCTGCTTCCAGCCATTCTGTAGACAGCTACAAAATCTTCAGACACAAATAATAAACATCATGCTCTGACAGAAGAGCTAGAATGATTGGCAGCAGGGAAGTGGAATAGGATGTTTGGCACAGTTTAAACCAAGTAGAAAGTGTGGGTTGGGAAATGACAGAGATAAGAGAATTTGGTTATGTGTGGGAAAGTCAGAGTCCAAGGGAAAGTGAGATGGGAGAAATACAGAAAGTGAATGGGGAAGAGTTGGGTTAACTGTTTTGAAATTTAGAATAGACAGGTTAGATAAGAAAACCAGACTTCAAAGAACTGACCTGCCAAATTAGCTACCAGGCTAAGTTCAAGGTGCTGGTTTGGTGCATAAGACCCTACACAGCCTTATCTCCAAAATGTTGCAATAGACAATCAGATAAAGAGAATGCCATGGTGGGAAGAGTGGGAGGAGGGGAGCTGGACTTGGCTGATTCAGAGCTGCAGGGCTAGAATCTCAGCAGCACTCTCCAATTGCTGGGCTCACGCTGCTTCTTTGAAAAAGTTGGGGGCATTTGTCCAGCCTCTGTTTTGTCCAGCCTTTGATTTCTCTCTCTCTCTTCCCCCATTCCCAATTAATCCCAGATTCCTGTTTCTGTGTGTATGTGAAGTTTGATGTGTGTGTCTTAGTCTTGTGGTTACCTAGGTAGTGTCACACTTCCCTTTTGCCCATCCTTCATTTTGGTCCTACTTTTTAAGGTAAGGTTTATTTATAGCTGCATTCTGCTTCTTGTACTTATTAGTACTTCTACCTTGTATGTATGCATGTGCAGAGGTGTAGCTAGCCACTCGGGTGCCTGATGTGCCGGCGTGTCCTGCAGCTGGGGGTGGGGCGATCCGCCCATGGAGCCTCTTTGCCAGCTCCCCCCCCCTCAGCTGTAGGGCTGCTGAGGGAGAGGCAGTAGGCAGAAGCAAGTCCCACGCTGCCATTTCAGCCAGTGTGGAACCTGCAAGTGCCTAAGCCACCATGTCACCAACTCATTTTGTTGCACACACCCCAGTGATGACACCCGGGGCAATACGCACCCCCCACACCACCTTCCTTCACCACTGTGCATGTGTGAGTAAGTCTTGTGAGCAAACTGCACACAGTCCATACATATACACAACAGAACGGGAATGCAGGTGACACTGTGATCTAAACCATTGTGCCTCTTTGGACTTGCCAATCAGAAGGTTGGCGGTTTGAATCCCCGCGACGGGGTGAGCTCCTGTTGCTCGATCCCAGCTCCTGCCAACCTAGCGGTTCAAAAGCATGACAGTGCAAGTTGATAAATGGGTACTGCTGCGATGGAAAGCTAAACGGCATTTCTGTGTGCTCTGGTTTCCGTAACGGTATTCTGTTGCGCCAGAAGCGGTTTAGTCTTGCTGGCCACATGATCCGGAAAGCTGTCTGTGGATAAATGCCAGCTCCTTTGGCCTGAAAGTGAGATGAGCGCTGCAACCCCATAGTTGTGTGTGTGTGTGTGTGTGTGTCTACTTCAGTCATTAAAAATAATCTTTTTTTGGGGGGAGAGGGAATTGTAAAGCTGGCTAGCATGAAAGTCCTTGCATGGAGTTACCTGTCAGAAATTTCAATTACATATGGGGAGGCAACCCCCAAACAGGGGCATTTCCCCCCTGCATGCCTTCCCCTTCCTCTGAAGTTGGCTCAGGTGTATGTGTGTCAAGAGGACCCATGGAACAACTTGGGAGGAGGAGGATAGTGGGGATCATTTTGTCTGGTAAGTCAAAATGCTTGTCGGAGATAGGGCACCAGAGACGTGGAAGGAAGCCTTTATCACACTGATTCCAAAACCAGGGACAGAAAAAACTCTAATGAAAAATTATCGACCAATCTCCCTTTTGAATGTGGATTATAAAATTTTTGCCAATGTATTGGCCACAAGATTGAAAAGAGTGCTGAAAGATTACATACATAAAGACCAAGCAGGTTTCTTACCAGGAAGACAGATAAGCAACAATACAAGAATTATTGTGGACATTTTGGAAAAACTGGAAAGAAACATAAATATAGATGCAGCACTTATGTTTATAGATGCGGAAAAAGCTTTTGATAATATATCTTGGACATTTATGAAAAAGAATTTGGAAGTAATGGGAGTTGGAGAAAGATTTTTGAATGGCATTAATGCCATTTATACAGAACAAAGAGCAAAAATAATAATTAACAGTGTGATATCGGAAGAAATTGAAGTTCAGAAAGGAACAAGACAAGGGTGCCCTATCTCCCCTTTATTATTCATCACGGTCCTGGAGGTCCTTTTAAATATGATACGAAAGGACAAACAGATAAAAGGAATTAGGGTGGGAGAGAAGGAATATAAATTACGCGCCTTTGCAGACGATTTGATGTTATCCCTACAAGAACCCGGAAATAGTGTCCCCAAAGCCCTGGAAGTAATTGAGCAATTTGGACGGGTTGCCGGCTTCAAATTAAATAAACAGAAAACCAAAGTTTTAAGTAAGAATATGAGGTCAGAACAGATACAGAGATTACAAGAAGGCACTGGACTTAATTTTGTAAAAACTGTAAAATATCTAGGAGTCAATCTCACAGCTAAAAATTTAAACCTATACAAAGACAATTACGAAAAGTTGTGGACAGAGATTAAGAAAGATTTGGAGATTTGGACAAGATTGAAATTGTCGTTAATGGGAAGAATTGCGGCGATTAAAATGAATGTCTTACCAAGGATGCTGTTTCTATTCCAAGCCATACCAATTTTGGACAAAATGGACTGTTTTAAGATATGGCAAAAGGACCTATCGAAGTTTATATGGCAGGGCAAAAAACCCAGAATTAAATTTAAGATTTTGACAGACTCTAAAGAAAGAGGAGGATTTGCCCTGCCAGAGTTGAAGATTTATTTTGAAGCAGCGGCCTTTTGCTGGTTAAAAGACTGGTTCAAATTAGAAAATACGGATGTGTTGGACTTGGAAGGGACATGATAATGCGTTTGGTTGGCATGCATACCTTTGGTATGACAAAGTTAAAGTCCACAAAACTTTTAAAAACCATATAGTTAGGAAAGCTTTGTATCAGGTTTGGACAAGGTATAAAGACTTATTGAGAGAAAGACTCCTAGATGGATTTCACCAGTGGAGGCCAAGGCTTATAAGAGACCGAATATGTCTACAAGTTGGTTGAGATATATGGACATACTGCAGCAGGATGGTGACGTAATCAAGTTAAAAAGCTATGAACAAGTTAAAGATCGAGTCGCCGACTGGCTGCAGTATCATCAAGTAAATGAACTATTTAAACTAGACAAAAAGATTGGTTTTCAAATGGAAAAATCTAAACTGGAGACAGAACTGATTGAATCAAACTCTAAAAACCTTTCCAAGATGTATAATTTGTTGCTAGAGTGGCATACAAAAGATGAACTGGTTAAATCGGTGATGATTGATTGGGCGAAAGATGTTGGACATAATATTATGATGAATGACTGGGAGAGATTGTGGCAGAAAGGTATCAATTTTACTGCTTGTAATAGTTTAAGAGAAAACATAATGAAAATGATATATAGATGGTATCTGACACCAGTTAAGTTAGCAAAGATGAATTCTAAAATGTCAGATGTGTGTTGGAAATGTAAAGCTGCACAAGGTACCTTTTATCATATGTGGTGGTTGTGCCCAGGGGTAAGTGCCTTCTGGGATAAGATTTATAATGAGCTTAAGAAGGTAATGAAAGTTACCTTTGGTAAGAAACCAGAGGCATTTCTCCTGAGCATGACCAATGAAGAAATACCCAGTCAGGATAGAGTATTTTTTATGTATGCCACTACAGCAGCGAGAATTTTATTGGCAAGGAACTGGAAAGGTGAAGAGCTACCAACAGTGGAAGAATGGCAAATGAAGTTAATGGAATACATGGAACTCGCAGAACTGACCGCGAGAATCCGAGACCAGAGGGAGGAGAAGGTGACGCAGGATTGGAAGAAATTTAAGGACTATTTAGTGAAATGTGTTAAATTGAATGTATGAATTATTTGTGCAGAGTAATGTAGAAGTATTGGCTTTAGCAGATCAAAGTTAGAAATATTGAATAGTAGAAATTTTCAAATGTGTTTTATTTCATGATAAATAAGTTTAAGATATAATATTTAAGATATGATTTATAAAGTAAGAAATATTAAGTCTTTTTGGTTTTTTTTGTTAAAAGATAAAGGGAAAAGAAATATAGCTACTTAAACAATATATATAACTCGAAAGGCAGTGGAGGGAATGGGGGAAGTCCCCGAGGAAGTTACAAAACAAGAAAATAACAGATTAAGGTTTTTAAAGGTTTGTATTTTTATGTTATGTTTTGTTAAGTTTATATTATGTTTTTTTTATGTATTATGTTGTTGATGTTGTTATGTTGTTATTATGTTTATTGTTTTTATTCTGTTTTATTGGAAAATAATAAAATCTTTAAAAAAAAAAATGCTTGTCTTGCCAGATCAATTGACATAGCACTATGATGAATTCCTTCAATGGCATTTTAATAAATTTAAAATTGAATAAGCATAATATTTGAAAATTCAATATACCTGTTTCCAATGCAACACATTTTGCACAGATGTTCCAGCAGGAGAATGGGCTGCATACATGTCCATTCGGCTCTGAAATAAAACAGTCTACATGGCTTACGCTGCTATAATGCTCTGTTCTGGAAGCCCCACCTGATATCTACACTGTTCCCTTTTATACAGCAGGCAAAGACCTTTCTATTTTCCCAGAGAAATGAATATACAACAGTCATGATGTCTGAAGATGAGGTAGAGGTAGAGTCCAACAACAACTAGAGGACCACAGGTTTGCCAGCCCAGTCTGACTGTAGGACTAAAATTCAAAGGGGACTTGTTGGAATCTAGTGGTTCAGACATGCTTTAGGAAGCTCACAGTCCATTAGGGCTTCCTGCCTATCCATTTCAGCTTCTCATCGGCAGGGCAAGAGGCCTATATGCATGTGTACCTACAGGAAGCCTCTTGGGTTGGCAGGGGTCAACAAAATTGACATACTGGATTAGATGCATTTGCATGACTTCTCCATGAATGCACAGCAATGTATAACAACCTTTGTAGAATCCATATCTGAGGCTCAAATGTCAGTTCATGAATGGATAAATGGATTCTGAAATGCATTTGGGAGTTGGAAGAATCCTGGTGGAAAGTCCTGATTAGTATTCGAGGTATACAGTGCTGTGAGACTGGTGTGTGCTTGTGGACATGGGGGAAGCCATCTGTTGTACACACTGTGGCACTTTGTGCACAGAATTAGAGGGAAAGTGATGCAGATCTGCGTTCCTTCCTGAGAACTGGTCTGTTGAAACAAATGTTCATCATAAAGATGGAATGGGAATTCTTTGCTACCACTAGACAGAGGAGATAAATGGTAATCCATTTCCACATTTCAATCATTTCAATCTGGAAGCTTTTACATAACAAAGCTTAAGCACTCATTAAGCTTAGATATAATATATCCTCAACTCCAGCAACCCCAAACAATCTATATGTCATGGATGTTTTTAATTATTTACAATATGCTTTTAATTTATTTTAAATTTTATTGTTCTACCATTGATGTGCTCCCTCTAGGGAGGAAGGGTGGGGTAGAAATGTTTGTTTGTTTGTTGTTGCTGCTGCTGCTGCTGCTGTTGTTGTTTCTAATCCAACAACCAGAAGTACCTCAAAGTCACATGTGCCCAAGCTTAAGTCTATGCATGTTTGCTCATCATAAACTCACCTAGGATTGCAGGGCTAGTTTTCAAGAGAAAGAATCAACCTGCAGGGGCAGAAGGTCTTGCCATGCCCTTGCCACTTGGACTACAACTCACTTCAGGGTATTGGGTGTGTAACATTTAAGCAATGACAACAGTATAGTGACTGTGCATAAAGCTCCAGAACCAGGTCCATTTTGTATGTCTCATTGGGAACCCATTTTAGTGGTGAGTGGGTGGTAGCGCCACGTTTAAATGGGAGCCAAGCTCTACCCCCATCCCCAGTGGCCACCTGCCATTTTGATTTACCTAAAATTCAATGCCTTGGCCCATAAATCTATGAAATTAGTGTGATTGCTTTGTGTGTGTTCTGGTAACCATCAATAACACTGAGCCAAGGGCACCCTGAAATCTGGTGCTGTCCCTGCCTGCAACTCTTTTGTTGTTGTTTTTGGTATGTGCCACGGTTCCAGCTCGACTTCCAGGGTCATCAGTCTCTTACGTTTATCCCTGGCCTACTTAGGCTAAACACAAGCTCCCCTAAAATTTCCATTAAGTGTTACAAAGACAAGAATATAACTTACCAGGTTTGAATTGGGGATGTTATATCCAGCCACATAGGAAAGAACATTGGCACAAAATTTAGGCTGATAAGTGCAAATCCTAGTGGCTGCCTTTTTCCAATGCATAGAGTAATTAAAAATATCTTTCTGGCCAAATATTGCCTGAAAAATAATATATTTGAAATTAGCTACCACTAAACCAAATCAAGATCAACATCCTATTCTCAGAGAGTCCCACTGTTGTGGAATGTGTATGGAGGCAGGAGGGAATGAAGTCTATAGTGGTTTCTCAGGCGGCTGCTGCTGCCAAAATCTCAGCAGATTCACCTTTGCCTCCAAGCTAGTAGCAGCAGCAGTCTGGATGGCCAGCAGATGCCCATTTTGCAACTGGCGCTGCCAGGATGTGGAAGAGGAGCCAGCCAAGCTGCTTCTTCATTCCATAACACTCAAGTTCCTTACCCGCTTCCTATATCATTATGTAGCATAGCTCCCTTCCTATTTCCTATTAGCATCATTTTCAAATAGACAGAGGGCTGCTTAAATTCCTGGTGCCACAAGTCCAGTCCTGCTGCCAATGATCAGAGGGAGGGAGGCAGCTCCAAAGCCCTAGAAGGAGAGCCCAGATGTGGTTCAAGCACTTCCTGCTCTTCAGCTCAGGTTCCTCTCAGGGCAGCTCTGCTGCTTCCAGATGACACCTCAGCTGGAGCTGCTTCACAATTCCCTCAGTAGTAATGAGCTTGGGAGGAAGAGCATTTGCTGTGCAAACTCTCCTGCCCACACTGGATAGGGGAGAGCTCCCGGCTTGCAACACAAACCAGGCTGCATGCCTTTTCCTGCTTGCATTGCAAATGTCAATGAGACTGCAGTAGGACCAGCAAATATGGCAGGTTGGGTTGGACAGGAGAATAACTGCTGTGGGTGGGGATAGTGGCCAGAGTGCTGAAGGGGCCCCAGAGGTCCCTCATACATGACAGTGCCACTTCCTGCTTTGCATCCCCCCACCATAGATCTAATGGGACACTCCTTAGTAAATTATAAGAAACTTTTACAACACTCTTAGTGCCTTAGGGAAGAATAGTGGGCACACTGAGTTTGGTAAACAAATGAGAGCAGGGGTGATGGCACTAGCATATACATATACATACACACACACACACACACACACAAACACACACATATACATATATGGACTATGAATATAGATCTTTACTCAACTCTGTACCTATATGATTCACTTATGAACTAGTCTGTGCTCATATAAATAGTGCCCAGAAAGACTTACGTGGAAAATCATCTCAGGAACACGCGCTAGTATTGTGACTGGGGTTGTGCAAAATGTCACTGTGGCTACAGGTGCCAAAGCAAAAAATACTTTGATTCTTTCAGCCAGTTTTGGCCAAGTAGAGAAGCCTATGAAACCTGAGAAAATAAAATTTATCCTAAATCAGCAAGCTGTCAATTCCTTCAACTTTCTAGAATACTCATAGCCCTTGCAGTTGATAAAAATGTAATTGCCTTCCTTCATGTTGAGTGCCTTTAGCTTTATATTCCATTCCTGTTGTGCCTTTTAATGGCTAGTCGGTGTCTTGGGGGGGTGGAATGGTCATGTTTGTTTATGCTGGTTTTCATAATATTTTGTACTGTCTAAAATGGTTTTTAACATGTTTTGTGGTTTATTTGTGTTCATTTTTGTAAGTCACATTGGGAAGCATTTTGATTGAAAAGCAAATTAAAAATCTTTTAAATAAAGAAGGGGAGCCTTGCTGAATACAAGGGGGTGGATAGCTGAGTTCCACTTGCTGCTCTGCCCTTTTTAAGTGGGATGATGTGCATTGGTCCATGTGAGGGCTGTCTGAGATTCCTGTCCAAGACTGTGGAGAGAAGCTCCTATCCAATGTAGATCGGGGATAGGGAACCTGTTCCAGAACATGTTGAACCCCATCAACCCAAATCTGAATGACTAATGGTCAAGTATAATGGGAGTGACAGTATAACAACAAACATTATGAGGGCCACAAGTTCTCCATCCCTGGTATGAACAGTACTGAGCTATGTGCATCCATGGTTTGTCTCTGTATCAAGCAATTTCCTACTGAACCAGGGGTGGGAAAGTGGATCCTGCTGTCAAGTTAGAGACTCAGCATTCCCACTCCCTGATATGGCACATTTGATGCCAGTGATGTCGAGTTGAAACCTGCAGCTGCAAAGGAAGAATCAGGAGCACAGATTTTCCCTTTCTTCCTCTACGGCCCTGCATTTAAATCAAACCTGGCTGTAGAGGAAGATTCTCTCTTTGCAGCCACAATTTGAAATCAAGTTGTGGCTCTGGCTTCAAAGGACAAACTGGGTGTGCATTGCAAGCACAGTCGTTCTTCCATTCCAGCACTGCACTTTTTGAATCTGGCACCTTTTTGGCCTCATAAAAAGGCACCCAATTCAAAAAAACAAACAAATACCCAAATCATAGCAGATGTTGGCTGTATGCTGTGCTTCCCCCTGACAGCTTTGTTTCTTTCTAGACCTGGTTTTTCTCAGGGTGTCATTCCACATCCCATTGTGATGCTCGTGTGAAAACAGCCTGTGTTCTGTAACATACCACTTGTGGAGCCTTCCGAATGGCCTATGTAATATAGTTGTTCCTGCCCAGTTTTATTCAGAATGAAGTGTATAACAGCTGGAAGGTCATAGTATCCCATCTCATGAAAACTAGAGAGAGAAATGCACACAATAATGCATGAGCAAGCATTTGTGATGTATTAGCATTAGCAATGGATAAACAAGAGGCAAGGATTAGCACAAAGCAAAGAAAAATATCTACATGGATCATGTGATGACATAATCCACCATCTTTGTTTTATTACCTAAATTCCCAGAATTTCTTCTCATTTCTTCTCATTGTTTTATGATTTGAAGACCAAAGATTTCCTCTGCTGTTTCCAAGCCAAACATCATACCCAGCATCTGCCAAGATGAAACCCAAACTGTTGCTAGGCAAGTTCGAAATCCAGTGGGTAGCATCTCCAATAAAAGCATGTTGCAAAACCACACTGGGTCGCGGACCTGTAAAATAGTAAGAGATGCTTTGTTAATGGCCTGTTATATTCTATATAAGGGACTCCAATTTTCAGTGTGGATAGGAAACAATTTGATGTATTCTTCTTTGATGTATTCTGATGTATACAGTACATCTATTTATTTATACCCCACCTTTTCCCATGATGGGTCTCAAGGCAACTTACAGATAAAAACAAGAATTGCTTAAAACATAGAAAAACCAATCATTACTATACAATTAAAGATTGATAGAATTATAAACTCTATGCATATATAAAATCTGTTTAAAATATACCAGTAATTACAAGAAAAACAACACGGCACCTTTCATTAAAAGCAGTAAATTCCCTGTTGGAACAGATTGACTTCACCGTCTGGCAGAAGGACAGCAAGGATGGAGCCTCTCTAGCTTTCCTAGGGAGTTCCAGAGTCTGGCAGCAGTCACCAAGAAGGCCCTCTCCCATGTCACCACCAAACATGCCTGTGAGGGTGGTGGGATGGAGAGAAAGGGCTCTCCCCCAAAACCTCAAAACCTGGGCAGGTTAATATGAGGGAATACAATTTTTTTTCAGATAGCTTGGACCTAAGCTGTGTAGGGCTTTATAGGTCATATACAGTACATTGCATTGCTGTCCTTCTGTTAGCGTGTGTCACTGAGGCCAAATCAGATGTCTCAAGCAATGGGCACACTTGGTCCACTAGCTTTAACTGTGCAAATGCACTCCTGGCAACCACAGAGACCTGAACATCCATGCTTCCAGGACCGTTCCCGAACTGTGAATCTGTGTCTTCACAGGTTGAATCCCTATTCCCTGTTCTGCCTTCTGACTGACCAAGAGTACTCCTGTTTTGTCTGGATTAAGTTTCAGTTTGTTCACCCTCATGTATTACTGATGACAGACACTGGTTTAGAACCAAGACTGCTTCCTTGGATTTTGGTGGAAATTTGAAATAGAGCTGGGTGTCATCAGCATACTGGTAACACTGAGCCCCCCAAACGCAGGACACCCTCTCCTGGAGGTTTTATGTAAATGTTTAAATAGCATGGGGGACAGAACAAAACCCTGAGGGACATTGAAGGCCAATGGCCATCGTGTCAAACAGGAGTCCCCAGCAACATCTCCTGGGTTTGCCCCTCCAGGAAGGAACAGAGCCATTGTAAAACATTGCCTCCCAGTCCCATCCTAGCAAAGCAACCCAAAAGGAAATCATGATCAATGGGATTGAAAGGCACCGAGAGGTCCAGCAGGACCAACTGGGACACACTAACTTTGTCCTGTTCCTGGCATAAGTCATCCACTAAGACGACCAAAGCTGTTTTTGTCCAATAACCAGGCCTGAAACCAGATTGAAATGGATCTTGATCAGTCAATTAACTGTCAACAGAAGTTAGTCCAATTCACATCTTTACTTGTTCTGCACAAGACACTTCATTAGAAATGAGTAGATCACAGTGTTCAAGAGGCTTTGCTTCACATATTGCATGACAATGCATTTTTCCTGTGTTGCCCTTGCATACCAATGTCAGGTATGAACTTGTTTGCAAACGTCAACATTACTCTAGCATTGAGCTGCAAACCTTCACTTACCAGATTATCAATGTAGGGATGAATTAATGGACTCAACACTTGATTCCTATTTAATTAAGCAATGCTTAATCACACAGAGTTGGGATTAGGATTATAGCCAAAATTTATGAAACCTAAGGGGTTGTCAGTGTTATGATGTTAGCCTTTCCTAGGGCATTACCTTTGTCTGCATCACAGTATCTTCCACAAGGTATTCTGTAGATTGTAAGTATATATCCATCTTTTGTCTCAACATGATGTTCCTCACTTGGGTATCCATGATAATGGATAATCTCACTCTGGGGAGGAAACAGAATGGGGTTGATTGAAGGCATCTCCTTTGTAATTAAGTGTTGTCCGTCCATCCATCCATCCTTCCTTCCTTCTGCCCACCTGTCTCTGTTAGCAAGTAGGCGCACCATCAGTAGGGAAATTCACCATAGCCGAGTTTCCAACTTCACCCAACCAGATAGAAAGCAGCTATAATGAGCTCTGCCATGAACTAGAGGGAGCCCTGGCTGACAAAGCATCAAGGGAAGTTTTAGCCTCAACTGTGACATACGCTCCAACATTTCTCCAATTAAAATAGGGACATCCTATTCAATAATGATAATGATGATGATGATGATGATATTTATATCCCACCCATCTGACTGGGTTGCCCCAGTCACTCTGGGTAGCTCCCAACCCATATAAAAACGTAATAAAACATTAATAGTTCATCAAATTAATAGTCAAATTCATCCTCCAGGGGATCCACTGCCAGTTGAGGCATCAGCTTCTTAATCCCCACTTAACTCACCAGCAGGAACAGGAACAGGCAGGAGCCCAAGGTGTGGGGGTACATGTGGGTAGAGGAAGCAAGTGGGGGGGGAGAGAAGGAGGATCCAAGAGAAGGGGCCAGTGACTTGTGGGGTGCTGTGCCCCTCGTGGTGGAGGAAGAGAGGAGTCAGAAGGAAGAGACCTGGCAGTCAGAGACAGGGGAGACAAGGAGAAGGAGGAAAAAGCGCTGCAGGAGGCCTAAGATCCTGGAGAGACTGGGAGTCATGGCTTTGGAAACCTCTAGGTCAGGCTAGGTCAGGCTGGATGAATCCCCAGCCGGAATTAAGATTACCGGAAGAAATATCAACAACCTCAGATTTGCTGATGACACAACCTTGATGACAGAAAGTGAGGAGGAATTATTAATGAGGGTGAAAGAGGAGAGCGAAAAATATGGTCTGAAGCTCAACATCAAAAAAACTAAGATCATGGCCACTGGTCCCATCACCTCCTGGCAAATAGAAGGGGAAGAAATGGAGGCAGTGAGAGATTTTACTTTCTTGGGCTCCATGATCACTGCAGATGGTGACAGCAGTCACGAAATTAAAAGACACCTGCTTCTTGGGAGGAAAGCAATGACAAACCTAGACAGCATCTTAAAAAGCAGAGACATCACCTTGCCGACAAAGTCCGTATAGTTAAAGCTATGGTTTTCCCAGTAGTAATGTATGGAAGTGAGAGCTGGACCATAAAGAAGACTGATTGCGAAGAATTGATGCTTTTGAATTATGGTGCTGGAGGAGACTCTTGAGAGTCCCATGGACTGCAAAAAGATCAAACTTATCCATCCTTAAAGAAATCAGCCCTGAGTGCTCACTGGAAGGGCAGATCCTGAAGTTGAGGCTCCAGTACTTTGGCCACCTCATGAGAAGAGAAGACTCCCTAGAAAAGACCCTGATGTTGGGAAAGATGGAGGGCACAAGGAGAAGGGGACGACAGAGGATGAGATGGTTGGACAGTGTTCTCGAAGCGACTGGCATGAGTTTGGCCAAACTGCGGGAGGCAGTGGAGGATAGGGGTGCCTGGCGTGTCTGGTCCATGGGGTCACGGAGAGTCGGACATGACTGAACGACTGAACAACAACAACAGGTCAGGCTTCCTCAACCTTGGTCCTCCAGATGTTTTGAGACTACAATTCCCTGCATCCCTGACCACTGGTCCTGCTAGCTAGGGATCATGAGAGTTGTAGGCCAAAAACATCTGGAGGATGGAGGTTGAGGAAGCCTGCTCTAGGTCCTCTCCTCTGCTGTCTCCATCCTCAAGGAAGGTGCTGAAGGGCTGGAAACAACAAGAGTTGCTGTTGAGGAGGAGCCAACAGGTGTTTGAGCAAGCCATAGCAGGCAAGGTGGGAAGGGAAGGTTGCCCTGTTGTTCCAACTGTTTGAGACACAAGCACAAGCGTGCAATAGTAGGTGCCTAGACAGCTGTGTAGCAGGGAGTGTTGTATTTATTTGAATGTTAGTAGCTGAGGTAACCAAGTGCTTTGCCAACAAAGAACTAAAGATCCTGTTGCTCATTTTCATAGAATCTTAGAGCTGGAAGCGATTTATTTTCAAATACAAAATTCTTTTGCCTCAATCCTTTTATTTTCCTCTCTATTTTATTTCTTGTAATATATTACAAGAGATTAAATTACTACAAACACAATAGTAGTTTGTAGTAATTTAATCTCGTATAGTATTTCTTTATTTCTAGGTTTTTGTAAGAAATCTTTTTCTTTCCTTACTATCTCATTTACTATTTCCAGTTTTTTTATTTCATTTGACTTTTTCAAATATGCATTTTGCTTTATTAGGTAGCCGCTTAGGACTTGCGTCCAAGACCCTCATCAAAGTAGAAGAAAGAAGAAGGTGAAGAAGTAGCTTCTGTCAAGAATTTGCATTAACTCCTTTTTTTAAAAAAGAATCTTATCAGGATTTCATTCAAGCTGATAATTCTTTGTTCCTCAATTACCAGTCCTTTCTGAAAGTGGGCCTGCAGTACATTATTTTTGAAGCTTCTGGAATTGAATATCACTAAACAGTCACCTGGTGATTTCTAACTTTTAGCATAGTGTGATTCACTCTGAAAATCATGTGGCAACTGTAGTACTGCCAATTCCACCAATCAAAGTGGTTGAGTGGGTACATCTAGTAGGCAATCAAAGTGGTTGAGTGGGTACATCTAGTAGGCAAACTGTTCCCAAGTTCTATTGGGCTTTATATACTAATTGTAACACCTTGAACTTGGCCCAGTAGCAAATTGGCGACCAGTGCAGATTTCTGAGCACAGGTGTTTTGTGCTAATATGGCCTCAATCCTGCTAGCAATCGTGTTGCAACTTCCAGGTTAAGTGCGAGGGAAGCCCCACACAGAGTGCATTGCAGTAACCCAGTCTTGAAGTAACCATTGCATGAACCACTGTGGCAAGGTTTTCCCAGCCTAGGAATGGCCACAGCTATCAAACCAGTTGCAGTTGGTAAAAGGCAGTTCTAGCCACTGAGGCTACCTGAGCCTCCAGTGACAGAGCTGGATCCAGAAGCATCCCCAAACAGTGAACCCGCTCCTTCAGGGTGAGTGCAGCCTCATCTATGGTAGGCAACTGGTTAAATTGTCAGACATGGGAGCTTCTTATCCACAGTGCCTCCTTCTTGCCAGGATTCAAGCTCAGCTTGTTTTTTTCTCATCCATTTCACCACTGCATCACCACCAATTCAGATATTATGGAGAAATAGAGCTGCCCTGAAATGACTTCTCCCAATGGCTTCATGTAGGTAACCACCAGAGGGCTGAAAGGCCCTCTCCCAATGCTACTGTCTGGACTTGGTCATGAAGGTAGGATTGGAACCACTATAATGCAGTGCCCCAAATTTGAGTTCCTTGGAGCTGGTCCATAGTCAATGGTATCAAGTGCCAACAAGAGATCAAAAAGGAACAAGGTCACATTCCTCCGTCCCACTCTCTGCAAAGGTCATCTATCAGGGTGACCAAGACCAGTCCTGAACTCACCTGTGTCCTCCAAGAATGTCTTCAGTTGTTCCACCACTTTTCCCCAAAAGGGGATATTGACCACTGACTGGTAGCTGTTTTAATCCAAAGCATCTAGAACCTGTTTCCTTAGGAGAAGTCACACCACTACCTCTTTCAATGCAGCAAGGACCGCCCTCTCATGCCGTGAATAATTAACCACACTCTGGACCCAACCAACCAATCAGCCCCCCTCTGCTAGATTTAGGATGGACAGTGGTCAAGGGGGCATGTGGTTGGATGCAACTGCCCTGAGATCTAAGAATAATTTCACCTGCATCAGGTGAAAGTGATCCCACAAAGCAGGAGGTGCAACAAGTGCAGAGTCAACATTACTCTGAAGTTGAGAAACCTGATCCTCAAAGTGCATAAGCCAGTTGATTACTGTGGGCCTTTGAGGGCTCCAGAGGTCCCTCCCTCACACTGGGTCTCAGTAAGCCCCAGATCATCCAAAATAACTCCACCGGCTAGCTACTAGAGGATGTAATACAAGGGTGCAAAATGAGCATCTTCGCTGCCTGTATTGCCACATAGTAGGCAGGATTATGTGTTCTTATTGGCTGCAGAGCAAGAATTGTGCTATTTTAGTCTCTGTCTAGCCACACATGCTAGCCAGTTTCATAGCCTGGGACTGTGGGGAGTTACTGTACAGAAGCAGGAGGAAAATGGATTTTGAGGTTACTGTAGATTGTATGCATGTGTGGCAGACCAGCAGAGGATTTGGCAACCAAAAAGGCAACCTGGGCTACTCTCCCCACCCCCATTTTAAAAACTCGGACATAAGTCTATACTGCAGCAAACCAGACTCTGATTGCATAATTTTGGCAGCTCCCTAAGGGGCATTATGCACCCAACAGAGGCATTGTCTTAAATCCTTGACAAATTTCCTTGTTGCTTGGCAGAAAATCCTACTGCTTAAGATAGAACTAGTCATTTCCCCCAAAGTCTCAGTATGTGGATTCTCCCAGCACAGAATCATCTCCTATCCAAAAACCTCTCCTTTCACATGGATTTGGTGAGAACAAAGTGTATTTAAGAGCTGAGTATTAGACAGAAAGATGGTGTTCCAACTAGGTACCGATGCTCCTGATGATTCAAGTCTGGATTTGGACCACAGGCCTGAAGGGGATTTCTGTTGCTTCAGGATAAAAGCAGGTATTGCATTCCTGCTTTTTGGTCAGAGTTCCCTTACAGATGCAGCTGTATTTCTCACACCACTCTTGGAGAGTCTCGTGATCTACTGACTGAACCATCCCTTCTTTGATGCCCAATACCCTTGGAACTGTGTCCCCAAAGCCCTGGATGATGTCTCTTCTGTTACTAAGCCTTTCCTCAAAACCTACCCAGGTTAATCCCCTAATTGCTATGCACTACATTTGTAGGTCAGTCTGTAACTAAGCCTATGCCAATGTGCCCTATGGCATCACCCTTCCCTGTTTTTTGCTACCCATAGATAGTTACTATGCAGAAGTAGTAGTATCTGGAATAGCCCCTAGTACTTTGGAACAAGAACTGGTGATTCTTTTTTATCTCTCTTGTTTTAATGACAAAGAAATAGCAGTCAAAAGTACGTCTTACTTACAACATTCATAAAACACTCAGGATCCACTGTATCTGCAGTCACAGGTTTTTCTGAAGCTTTGAATTCTTCTGAACTGTAAATTCCTTGGCACAAACATGCTACTATAATAAAGCCCCACATCTTCAACCTGTATGGAACAATGCTGTTGCATAACAACAACAACAACAACAACAACAACAACAACAGTAGTAGCAGCCGCAGTAATAATAATAATATCATATGTGGTTCCTGTAGATTTAAAGCAGGAATGATGTGCCCTCAACTTTTGGTTAACATGAAAGAAAATTCTGAAAACAATGTAATTCCCTGGTGGATCCTTTTTGACATAAAGGAGGATATGTAAGAAATGTTGGGAATGGGGTGATTGTGTAAAACAGATAGGAAAATTATCACCTTGGATAACATGTGATCAGAGCATCATTTAAAGCATTTTTTTTCTCTGAGATTCATGCTGAAATAATTAATATATATATATCAGTTGGACTCTTAAGTTGTTTCCCAGCATTTCCTTTCCTTGCTCAAATTTCCTCCCATTGAGAACTATGGGGGGAAACCACTCCAGTTCATGGTAGCTTTATCTGTGGTTAGGGGGATGTGTTGAGGGACTGGTAATTTTGGATCCTTCAGATCCAAGTCTTCCTCTGGTGTGCCCTCAGCATGTCCCAAATCTCTCACCAGGAACCATCTCCCTCTTTTTTTCCAAAGGTCCTTCTGATATTACAGCTCCAAAATTAGTAGTCCAAGGGCCATTGAAGTTTCTGTGGTGGTATGTAGGGGAGCTTCAGCATCTGATCTCGCCCTTCTAGGTCGACTCATTCTCTCTCTCTCTCTCGGGGAGGGAGATGCAGTGGTTCCTATGGCCCCTGGGATTTCAGGGATGTAGCACTACAAGTCTCTGTTTTTAAGACCTGTGTGGTTCCATTAACAAAACTTCCCAATCATCTTCATGCATTATATGCATACAGTGGTTTTTAAAAATACACTACCCAATGGGGGAGAAGTCTTCTGTTCACCGTTCCCAGAGCAATGCCTCTTCATCTAAAATATTTCAAAAGCATCAACTATATTTTTGTTGATCAGAGTAGCTTCCTTTCTCCAAGCCTAGAACTATATTCCCCGGAGTTAACATATTTTTTTTTCCTAGAAAGGAAGGAAATTTATATATACAAACGGACTACTCACCTAAAGCAGGATTCGCACTCTTCTTTGTTACAGCCTGCAATTTTTATTTTTATTTTTTGGGCTAGAGTTCCCAAAGTGCAATTGCTAACGTTATTTGGACACCTTAAGTTGTTAGGCGAGTTTGTCGTCCTCTCTCAAAAGAAGTGCAGAGATCCGACTGAGCTTCGTAGAAGCATTTATAAAACGGGAGTGTGCTAAAAGTTCTGGATGAACAGCAATCCTCCAGAAGGTCGGAGGGTTGCTCTCTGCCGCCGGGCAGCGTCTCCTCCCACTCTCCTGCTCCCCGGATTAGGCGTGACTCGCGAACGGAGCTGCAACCAGGCACGCTCTTTCTGAGGCGGAGCCAGGCTCCGGTGAAGGAGCTTGCTGTGGCGCCCCCACAAAATTGCTGCCGGGGCCACGCCCCCTACCACCCCAGCCCTTTGAAGAGACCAAAAGCAGTTCTTCAAATCCCAGCTAGCGACTCATTATTAGCTCCTTCATTACTGTTAGTAAAGAGTTCAGTACAGCCCACAGAGACTGCGTGCGAATGTCGATATATGGCTGAGAGAGCCTTAAGTGGATTTCATGATGTCCGTCTGAAAATACAACGCGTGCGTTTGATCGCAGCCGACAAGCTGGACAAAGCAAAGCAAATGGAAATGCTGCCTCTCCCCTTTGTAACTCACGATGCTAATATCATATGAAACTGTTGAATGACGTAAACTATCTCTTCTGCTTTGTGTTGGCATCCATCTGCCTTGAGAGATAATGGAGTGCGCCTCTGGGGCTGAAGCCAAGCCACTGCGTTAGCAGCACCAAAGTAGCCTATGGCGCAGGCCTGGAGAGTGTGTGTGGAGGCCCTGGGCTGCCCAGACCACAAGACCCAACTCTCAGTCTCTCGCGGATGTGGTGCAAAGGAAAGCAGAGGAACCCATTAGACACCAACGTGGCTGCAGGTGTTGCCAGAAGGAAGTGTAGAAGGTGCCATCCAACCATCTTAGGGACTCCACTCTGGATTTGTGTAGGGTTTGCTCCTTAGCCTTTTCTTCTCCCAAAGAAATCTTGCAAGGCAGCAGAGCTTAAGGATCAGAGTTTTCCTTCTAGATGGGAGGCAGATGGGGCTCAGGTTGATGAGCCCGATCTGCCCCTCATTTCCCTCTACAGCACATACAGCAGTCGAGAGGCTTCGGAGATCCCCTTCTGTACTTCCTAGAATCACCTGTTCTCCCTGCCCCATCCCCACCCCCCAGCCCTCACTAGCAGGCTTGAGATCTGTCAGACTTGACAACAACAACCTTCACAGAAGTGACGCAAATCAGTGTGGCCTCTTCAGAATGCCAAGAGATTTATTCTGTAAAGGATGTGGCTTTAGATTCATGCCAATTATTTAATAATAATTAATTCTGTGGAGGAATTGAGGACACCTGGTAGCAGATTTGTTTGCAATGACTCAAAAATAAATTGAATCAATGCTGACATGTTTTGGCACTGGGTTAAGCATGTTGCTTCATCAGATCAATGATTTCATTATACATTTGTTGACGTGCATCCAAGCCCCAGATGAAATCCAGATGAGACCACCCTAGAATGAATTGGTGAGAAACAAGGTTCTTAGTTTGGCTGTCGGGTCTGAGAGCATGTCTTTTCCTCCAGACCAGACTGCAGTTGGCACAGACATATCTTCCACTTTATATAAAGGAGGGGTAAACTGGCACATGGAGGAGGGTGAATGCAATAGAAAGAAACCTGTTGAATCATTGCCTGGTGTTTTTCATCTTTGGGTCTACAAATGATTATGAGACGTATTCTCTTCCCTCTGAATTCTAATCATTCTTAGTGATGAATGGTGTGGTGGGTTGGAGACATGGAGCTGTTCTCCCAATACCAGTGTTACTACACGTTGCCAGGAAAAAAGCTGGGGTGGGTAGTGTCAAGGTTTGGACTGACTGCTGCCACCCTTTATCTCTTTGTTTGAATCAATTGTAGCACTCACAGCATTGTCCAACCTTACCCATAATTCATCTTTACCAAGTAATTTCTCATCACAGAGTTTCTTGTCTCTTCCTTCCTTCAATGATGCCCAGCCTGCACTATGTGAAGCTCACATTTTTAATGCTATGGAATTGGTAACTCTTTTCCCATCTCTGCACTTCCGTTTCCATTCTCTAAGCGCCTTTACCTGGCAGATTGTTCAGTTCCCAAAGTAACCATTTCTGTACCCATTACAGGCTCGTCACTGTGGTCTAAACCACAGAGCCTAGGGCTTGCCGATCAGAAGGTCGGCGGTTCAAATCCCCGCGATGGGGTGAGCTCCCGTTGCTCGGTCCCAGCTCCTGCCAACCTAGCAGTTCGAAAGCACATCAAAGTGTACGTAGATAAATAGGTACCACTCCAGTGGGAAGGTAAACAGTGTTTCTGTGCGCTGCTCTGGTTTGCCAGAAGTGACCCAGAAGCTGTCTGCGGTCAAACGCTGGCTCCTTTGGCCTATAGAGCGAGATGAGCATGCAACCCCAGAGTCATCTGTGACTGGACCTAATGGTCAGGGGTCCCTTTACCCTTTACCTTTACAGGCTCACAACTCAGGGTCTTTCTCCCACCCTACCCTAAGGGACCTACAGATTAGTAGATAAGGATTTCTTTTTTAAAAAAATATATAATACGTACTGTGAAGTTCTCCTTGGACCAATATTTTTGGGAAATGATTGGCAAAGCTGGGAATGCACTACGAATGGTTGGCTTCAAAATCTACCTTTGCTGAAATCTACTCCCTACTCAGGTTGATTGCTCCTGTTACTCTGCAAAAAATTGACTCACTAGCTATTGTGCAAAACCCACACGCCCACACCTCTTCTTCCTGCCAATGCCACATCTCTTCAATTTTCTAAACTTTCCTGCCAGCAGTATTTTGGTTGTCAAATGTTCTTTACTGTGTTACTGCTCATGTACTGGATTTCATAAACTGGCTGATTTTACCCACTATGTACTTAACAGTTGGAAAGCTTCTGTTTCTTTATTATGAAGTATTGTTCCATCACTTTGATGGCATTTCTCTGGCCAAACTTTATGGCTGTTCTTCTTCTTTAATATCTCACCAGCTTTAAAGAAGTCATATTGTAAGAACACTTAGCTCTTTCACAATATCTTTTGAGAGTCAAAAGCATTTCGCACACATTATCTCATGGCTGAATTACATGTTACATTCATGGATCTTTGTGTCAAACATGCCATTATTTCTGCTCCCTTAGTTGCTACTGCATGATATTAGTTATCATGTCAATAAGAAGCACTTGCCTGCTTCAAGTGCTTTCCAGTTTTCAGTTCCTGGAGGATGAGTTAATGGGAGAGAGTTTCCTTCAGTATTAAAAACCGGTTATATATAATATTACACCATGTGAATCCACCAATTACACCATGTGAATAATATTACACCATGTGAATATTATATATAATATTACACCATGTGAATCCATTGTCCTTAGTGCCAAGAGGAATCTCTATTACAATTCCTGTTGGCAGTTGTGTACATAGATCCCACCCAACCTTCTTTTCTCCTTACTTTTCTGCTCCAAAGGTTTTCCTTTTCAACAATTGTGAATTGCCCTACCTGATTGTGTTTTTCCTTATTCTTGGTCTCATCTTCAAATCATCTTCAAGTCAAAACCCTTGAATAGTCCACAGTGGGAAGCCTAGCAGCAAAGACAATGAATGAAATAAAGCATTGCTAGATTAAGGGCTAAAAAAGAAAGATGCTGAATTGAATTGTTACTTGTGTTTTATAGACTGCTGAAATTCTCTGACACTTTATAAAATTGCTGTTTATTTAAGGTGTAGATCACTTAGAGCTTTGTTTAACTATAAGTGTCATATAAGTTGTCCAGATAAATAAATAAGTATACTTAATTGACATTCGCACTACTTTCAATATGACTACAGCTCTAGATAGATAGATGTCTGAGAGTAATTCCCATTGAACATAGATTTGCAGTGTAAAAGTCTTACCTGAGTTTGCAAGTTGGAGCTATAAAGGCAGCTTGCACAAAGGAAACTTGATTTGCTAAATATATTTTTTATCTAAATCAAATAAGTAAGACAGTCTTTGTCAACCTGAATTTGTTTGGAGAAGGATCCTTTGACTCTTAAGTTAGAGCTCAGAATTGCTTAGCCATTTCTGGATATTGTTGATTGTTTTTCCACTAAGCACTTTCCTGCACTCTATTAAAAAGCTGCCTGTTAAAAGACTATTAAAAAATAGTCTGCAGTCCATTAAAATATGCAGGAAAGAACTACTAAATGTGTTTTCTGAACTACTTCACCAATTTTGGCAACAACAAAATTTTGTCACGCAACAGAGTGTGTGGCATAGTTCTTTTAGGTTCTTGACACCACTTTCAATGAAATGGGATGACAGAGGGGAGCAAGTTGGGAGTGGGAAAAGCCTCAGCTGTCCCTGCTCTTGTCCCTGTTACCTACAGGGAAAGTAAGGGAAATGGAGTGTGACAGAGAGTCCTTGGGCCACAGTGGCATAGCCATGGGGGCCGTGGCCCTGAGCTTACAATATGGGTGTGTGAACCAGGCGCCCCCCACAGATCCCCTTCATGCCCTCTGCGTGTCCCGCCCCAAATGCTATTAAAGAGTATCCAGCTACAGAAGGTACTAACTATCCATTTGAGCAGTCCATTCCGGGCAAGAAATTGCCTTTTGCCAAGTATAGCCTGTAACATACAGCAAGAACGGTCTGTTGAAATATTTGACTTTTGGCTTATTAATGCCTTCTCCATGTTCTGTTGCCATACTGATGAAGCAGACTTAATAATCACATAGAGTACTTTTCCCTACATTATCTCAGTAGCCTTTAAGTGTCCTGTGTCACAGCCAGCCAGATGTCTACACCAACTCTGTACAGTTCACAGAGATTAGCAAGCTTGGTTTATGATCCTGGGGTTGAGCAGGTACTGGAAAGAAGAGACAGGACATACCGTGAAGAGTCTTTCTGGAAGGCGAAGCAATTTTATTGCAGGGCTTTCGGAATACATAATTCTAGCCACAAGAGCTAAGGCAAAAAACATTTTGATCTTTTGAGCCAACTTTGGCATTGTTGAAAATGCTATAAAGGCTGAGAGAAATCAAAGAGACAAAGTCAATGACAAATAGAGGTTAAAGGAAGTCAGTAGTATAGAACGGAAGTCTCATCTGCCTATAAACTAGGGTGAATCCTAGATCCTGAACTAGGCATAGGCAAACTTGGCCCTCCAGATGTTTTGGGATTACAACTCCCATCATCCCTAGCTAACAGGACCAGTGGTCAGGAATGATGGGAGTTGTAGTCCCAAAACATCTGGAGGGCTGAGTTTGCCTATGCCTGAACTAATTCAGATTGACCTGGAATTTGGCTGGATTGGGTGGAGCCAGCCACAGATGCCCCCAGTTGAGATACAGTACACCCAGAGTGAACCCAGACTGGCAAAAGCGGGGCAGTCTGGCCAGGTTTGGCCAAGCCATGAGGTAAGATGAGGCACTGCCTCAGGTGGTAAGATGAGGTAAGATGACCTGCTGCCTCAGATGGCAGAATCCACAGGGGCAGCAGATCCAGCTTCCAAGGATTTCTTCCTGCTGTTGCTCTATTGAGTTCAGTGTGACCTGCTCAATGGTAAGAATGTATAAGATTGCAGCCTAAATATTGGCCACATTCCTTGTAACTAGTTCAGCTTGCTGTTTACCAGGCAGACACATTTGCAACACAACATATTTTCTCTGAAATGCCATCTTCCTCCTCGATACTCACTATCAGCTTTCTTTTCTCATTCTGCATCATGTCAACACCAGATTAGGCTCTCCAATAGTTTCATGAATAAGTGAGCACTGCATAGAATCCTATCATTCTGGAAACTTTTTATTTCTAAAAAAAACAACCCATCCATATCTTATAAAAGTACTATTTACTCCCACTATTAGCTTAAGGTTTTTCAAATTAATAGCCTTTTTATCTCCCCCCCCAATCTATAAAGCACCTTTGTTGACTGTCCAACATAATCCTCAAAATTTACTCTTGGGGGGGGGGGGTTGAGAAGCACACTAATCTGTGTTTATTAGTTCAACACACAGGTCTCTTTTTTATTTTGATGTGTAAAACTTATTCAAAGCCCTTCAAAGTACATATTGATCTGGGTTACAAAAATAGCTTTGTTATGTATGAGTCCTTAGCCCAAGTAACATACCAACTGAAGCAACATAATACAACTGCTGTTGTCCAGTTTTATTCAGAAGGAAGTTGAGCACAGCGGAAAGATCATATTTGATCATATTTCATCAAAACTAGAATGTGGGAAAAATGAAGCACACAGTCTGTATTCCAAGAGAAGCATAATGAAGGGGTGAAGTAGAACCCGTGCCTTTGTAGCACTGGCACTGCGGTGGAAATGGAGCGAGGTAAGGAGGCAGCAAGCTTGGGGAAATGTGGGTTGGTGGCAGCCTGTAGCTACACATGCAGTTGCTGGGATACTGCCATCACCAAGCCAAAGTGGATTTCACCACTGCTTTGTCCTGGTTTCTTAGTCGTTAAGACAGTTCTAGTGATAGCATATTATTACAACATAACCTGAGGTATGACTGCAATCCAGAGTGTTTGTTGTGGGGGAGGAAGGGAAAGGAGAATGTTAGCTGCTTTGAGACTCCTTCTGGTAGTGATAAAGTGGGATATCAAATACAAATTCTTCTTCTTCTTCTTCTTCTTCTTCTTCTTCTTCTTCTTCTTCTTCTTCTTCTTCTGGTTGAAGGCCATCAAGTCTTGCACTTTCCCATCAACTCCCTTCTCTGCTTTTTCCTTGGGAAAGCTTAACAATGCACCACGCAGCGGGATGTCTCAAGCAAATGTCATGCTAGCTTTTCTTGGTGATTGAGAGAGGAGGTGAGAAGGTGGAAATAAGAGAAGGAGAGAGAAGGGATTGCGTGGAAAGAAAACAGATTTGCCTTTGTTACACACCCTCCTACATTGGTGGGGTGAGTAGCAGTGGGTGGCTATTTACATTTCCTGGAATAGCTTGCAGAGGAATGGAGGAAGAATCAATTTTAAATAGACTGGTGGTTCCAAGCTGATCAAACTTTGCTCGCATCAATCACCCACTTATGTCAAGGTCGCTAGTATTATTCTTGCTTCTCATCAAGATTAAGGAGGGAGTCAGGAATTTGGTAGGAAGCTTGCTATAGAGATTTGCATCCTTGGCAGAAACAATATATTAGGATTACTGTGGGAAATTTTAAGGGTGGATTAAAGTCAATATTGATCAGGACAGGTATAAGCATTGGCAGGCCTTGCCTAGTAATTACCCAAGAGTGTCAAGTGTTGGCATTGCCCTAGAAAGGGCCAAAGGTGTTTGGTTTCAACCAGCATTAGATTTGCTGGCATGCTTGTCCATCAATTCAGTTGTGAAGGCAGACCTGCAATGTAGCTGAAGAAGGTGCATTGAATCCACTTTTTATGTTACAACTGATGTTTCCCATATTCCACAGCATACAAGTTAATCATACCTGAATTCCGCTGACTCTCAATGCCAAATGGTATTCTGTTTATGCTCAGAATATAGCCATCTATATTCTTCTGTCACCACCTCATACTCTTCACTGGGGTAGCCTCTGTGGATGATAAGTTCGTTCTGCAAGGGAGAAGATGTGAATGGGGATTTAGCCCCTCCCTGAAGGATTTATATTGCAATGTATCTTATCTGGATTTCTGAAGTGATATCTTCCTTTTCAAGATGGACTGGGCAGATAAATAAACTAGACTAGAGACAGAGATGGGGAGAAGCGTGAGTTAAAGAAGACAGCAGGGGAAAGTGGGGTGCATCTGTCAGGAATTTAATATCCTTTGATTTTTATTGGCAGATCCTTCAACTTGCTCATGAAATGGATAGTTGGTAGTTAGTTAGTTTGGAGGTCCTAGGAGATAGAATGAATGTAGAAGGGTACTTTAAAGGGATGCTTTCTTCTTTTTTACTTGAAGAAGTGTGCTAGTGACAATGATGATGTATCCTATTAATTTTGAACAAATACCACTAGCACTCATGAATGCTTCAGGATATACAGCTCTCTTTGCTCTCACTTGTTCTTTTGAATGTGCAAGTCCTTGTGATAGGCATATAGAAACGATAAAAGGCCACATCCTGCTCCTAGGTAACAATAAGAGCATGGATTCATGAATAGGGGTGCTCTGTATTAGTCAATTAGTACTGAGAAGAATGATTCTAGTGGGTACAGAAATCCTTTTAAAGGCTCTGTGAATGAAATACACTTTGGGGGGAAGTGCAAATAGTACCTACTGGTATAGTCACTCATGCTTGCATCCCTATAATATACTCAGATCTGAGTATGGGCTTTTGCATTTACTGTTGGAAGCCACCCAGAGTGGCTGGGGAGACCCAGCCAGATGGGCGGGGTACAAATAATAAATTATTTATATGTATAAATTGGTGTTCCTCGAAAGGATCCCAGGACAAACATTTAAATATGGGAATGCAAACAGTAAAATTATAGGGCCAGATTCAACTAAATAATTGTGCCCACAGGAGGCAGCACAAATGACTTGTTATCAAAACAGAATTGCAAGTTAATACTGATGGCAATTAACCCATAGAATAGTAAACTTCTTGCCACAGTATCTTGCCATGATATCTAACGAATTGAAAAAAATGTTTAAAATACCCTTTCCTTAAAAAAAAAAAAAAAACCCTGAAGCCTTTCTTTTAGGAATTCTAGGTGCTGAAATACCAACAGAGCAGAAAAGGCTATTTATGTATTAGACCACAGCTGCCCGGACATTAATGGCCCAGAGATGAAAAGAAGACAAAGTCCCTACTAGAGAAGAATGGCAGATTAAGTTGATGGATTATGCCGAAATGGCAAAAATGACTGGAAGAATCAGAAATCAGGAAGACCAAAATTTTAATAAGGAATGGGGAAAATTTATAATTTATCTTAAAAACCATTGTAAACAGCTAAAATCATTAGTAGGATTGGAATAACACTTGTAGTTTAATGTTGAATTTTGGATATAATGGAGATGTAAAAGATTTGGATTATTATAAAAGATGCAGGAGGAAATGGTTAACAAAAGGACCCACAAAGGGGAGGAGGGAATTTCAGGAGAGTCTTTCAAATCTTGTTTTTAATGTTGGTTGTTGGATAATTGTAAAATGTTAGACGGAAAAACTAATTCTGCAGGAAGCTCCTGCAGCCAATCAGAAGCCCTGTTGGACATTTGGGTTACAAAGAATTTTTGCAAACCAGAACACTCAGTTCTGGGTTTGCGGCATTCGGGAGCCAAACCATTTGAGTTGAAAGGCGTTCGATTTACAATCTGTTTTGCCATTATCTTTCATACCTCATATGATGTTTTGTTTTGAAATCTTTAAGGTAATACTTCAGTTTTCCTGTTAATTACATTGCTTTGAAAGTATACTTAATGTTTGACTTTCTTCAGTAATGTTTTATTATGGATTGTTTTGTTTTATGTTTTAATGTGTTGCAAATGGCTTTGAGATTTTTTTCCTTAAAAATATAAAGCGGTATAGAAATGAAATGAAAATTTAAAAAGAATTATATGAAATAAATAGAATACTTAAGCTTCTTAATGAAAAGTTAGTCATCACAATTTGATGGCTCCTAAGGTGTATTCCTGAACAAATTCCTGAGTCATCAGTTGAAGGGCAAGAGAATAAACTTCTAGTAAGTTTTTTAAAAAGACTTTGGACCAAAATAAGAGGCAAACTTCTGTGCTATTTTTGTTCATTTAGAAAAATGAAAGACAGGAGAACGACTTAAGGAAGCTGGTTTTTGTGATCTTTAGCCCTGAAAAATATCCTGTCAGGATTGAGACTGTGTTGTATTTTGGGGGAGAATTAGAACTGTATGGGTTTCAATTGTTACCCCACTTAGAGTAACAGCTAAAAGTACAGTGGTACCTCGGGTTACAAACACTTCGGGTTACAGACTCTGCTAACCCGGAAGTAGTACCTCGGGTTAAGAACTTTACCTCAGGATGAGAACAGAAATCGCGCAGTGGCGGCAGCGGGAGGCCCCATTAGCTAAAGTGGTACCTTCAGGTTAAGAACGGTTTCAGGTTAAGAACGGACCTCCAGAATGAATTAAGTTCATAACTAGAGGTACCACTGTAGATCTGTTGTGATGGCCTATGACACAGATCAATTACTGGCTTGCTCTCGCTTGCTTGTTATATAGTATTTGTCATTCCCCATTTTCTCTTGCCCCCCCCTCCTTTGAAAGTACGGTTGCCATACTTCAGAAAGTGAAAATCCAGACATGAAAGTTGTTGAGCTTTCCCCCCCTGACATGGGTTGCCATATCTCCAGAGTTTCCCATACATCTCAGCGATTTCCACCCAGACACTATTTCCGATGGCCGAATCCCAGCTATGTCCAGGAAATTCCAGACATATAGCAACCCTATGAAAGTAAATATTTTATTATTGGTCACAGAAATCGCTGGTGTGCCTAGAAGGTTAAAACCAATCTGTGTTCAGTTGACGCAAACTCCCACTACGAGTCACAGTATGGCAGCTTGTATTCTTCTGGCCCATCAAGCTTCAGTTAGACTTCCTCCAGCACTCATGCTTTATATGGTTGTAGCTCCAGAAGTAGCTGACGACCACGTTGGCAGTTATCATCCTTTCTTCACATCAATGTACTTCTTGACAAATCTGTTATATCCTCCCCAGACACATATAACAAACCCAACTGGTGTGTAATCTCACATTGCTAACCAGGTTGGCAACTGACCCACTTTTATATCCAGCAGCCTCATATCTTTTACTGCAATGAGTTGGTCTTCCATCTTGAAGCTGCTGCAGTGTCCCTCTCCCTCATTTTCTTTTCAATCATAGTGAGTTGAAGGTTTGTTGTTGTGGATGGTCCTCAAAATGTGTAATATCACTCTTCAAAGCTCATGAAGCACACTGAAATGTCCAGAATACTATATTGTATTGTTGAAGCACACAAAGGAAAGAACTGTTGACCATTTGCACTAAACTAGATTTCAAACGAGTCCATCAGAGGGTATGGGTGGGTGCACGGAGCCTTTAAAATGTATATTTTAAAGAAAAGAAAAGTAAGTAAAAACCTCCAACTATAATATTTCTCCTAAAATTTGATGCAGGTATGCTTATCCCTTTGAGGACATGAAAGCTGCCAAATTTCAGAAAGATATATTTAATGGGAAATAGAAATTACCCTTGTGAGATTTAAGGAATTCATGTAACTGGACCTGTGTGTTAAAAAATGGTTAAGACAAAGAAGTAAAGAGTACAAACAGAAGTCATATCTGTTTATTTGTTCATCAATGTTTAAAGTTTAATGTATGTTTATTCCCATCTCTCCCACACACACCCTACCTACCCTACCCTCCCTTCCCTACATTTCCCTAACTCTCCTTTTTCATTTGTTTCTATGTTAATTTGTGTCAAGATATGTTAAGTTATGTAATGTTTTGTAATGCTTTGTCAATTGATGCTATGTTATGTTATGTTATGTTATGTTATGTTATGTTAGGTTAGGTTGTCAGTCTATGTAGCGTTTTGTTACTCTGTTATTTTGTGCTTTGTTATGTTATGTCTATTATGTTTTGTCACCAGATTTGTTAATAAAAATTAATAATAATAATAAATTACTCTTGTGTGGGGGGGATTTTTTTTGGGGGGGGGAGCTTGAAAACTGGGGACACTGGAGTGAGGTGCCCATGGGTAATAAGCCTGCCAACATTCAGAAAACTGGGGAACTGGAGTGAGGTGCCCATGGGTAATAAGCCTGCCAACATTCAGACAAATAGGTCCAGGAGCTATTGTAGTATGTAATTTTATTTTGTTATTAAAAAAAATAGAAAGTCACAGTTTTTTCTTCACTGCCCCTCTGTTCCTGGATGTTGTGGGTAATGTCACCAATTTTGTTGATGTGCTAATAGATAAAACTCCCCTTGTTATCCTAGGAGAGCTCTAGAATCAACTATTTGTAGTAGTGATTGTTAAGACAGCAACAAGGTATTGTATTTCTGTGAAGGCTGCCCAGTGCCCACTCATTCCCCACCCTGAAGTTCAAGGTATATATAAGGAGTCACTTCTGGAACAAAATTCAATGTTTATTTAATTACATTCTCTGAAGGTTTAAAGCATGATGGTTTCAACCGCGAGACACAAAATTTAAGTTTAAGACATAACCTTTTTGCAGATAATTTTACACTCTTTTCTAAACTGAGTCTCAGGGAGACTTCACCCACCTAGAATGGCTGTCACTGTTCCTAACCAGAAACACCCACTTAATATCTTCTTCTATTTAGTTTCCCCTCAGGGAATCAAAACTGAATTGCCCCGCCTAGTTAATCCCACTCAGATAGTCCAGGCCATAACTGCCCACCTTGGCAGCCACATTCATTCAGCACCATACATTTTAAGCACTCTGGAAGTGTAGCATGCAGAGAATCAGATGTGTGGTGAGGTGGTAATTCTTTTATCACATTTGTATCCTGGCCTTTTTCACGGGGTCTGATGCAGCAAGGCAATTCTTATATTCTTAATCATGTGATTAAGGATACACAAACCAGTGGTGAGGAAACTGATACAATTTAAAAAAAAAACACACCCTTAAAACACTTAGTCATTAATTACTCCAAATAATTATGAGAACTGTAGTTTATTAAGGATGCAGTGAGCTGCTAGAAGACCACTATTCCCTTCAGAGAGCTACAAGTAGAGGGATGATTGTTAAACAACCCTGGAAATTGTAGCTCTGTGAGTTCCCAGGAAGCCACGGAAAGCCATGACTGTTAAAGTGGTATAAGAGTGCTTTCAACATATGTAAATGGATTTTTAAATACTGTGGATTTCAGTGGCCTACAAAGGCTGTCAATGCCAGTACAGTCGTACCTTGGCAGTCAAACGGAATCCATTCCGGAAGTCCGCTAGACTTCCAAAACGTTCGGAAACCCAACAGTGGCTTCTGATGGACTGCAGGAAGCCTCATCAGGTGTTCGGCTTCCGAAAGAATGTTCGAAAACTGGAACAGTCACTTCCGGGTTCCAATCATTTGGGAGCTGATTTGCTTGGGAGCCAAGGCGTTTGAGATCCAAGGTACGATTGTATAGTATGTGTTGTGACTGATGTAAAGAAGGAAATGAAATTTATCATAGGAATGTATCGATTTACAGAGACATCCTCACAGAATCATAGAACTGTAGAGTTGGACGGAACCCCAAGAGTCATCTACTCCAGCCCCCTGAATTGCAGGAATCTCAGCTAAAGCAACCATGACTCATCTAAGGCATCCCATCTCAGCTAAAGCATCTCATCAACTCCATGATTTTGTAGTACATGAGTTTGGGGGCACTGAGGCCCCAGATGAAATCCCAGTGGTTCCAGTATGTCATATTTTTGTAGTAAACTAGGTTAGTGATACGAGGAAGTAGGACGGCTACATCTCTGGGGGTTGCAATCAGGTCATTCCCGCCAGACCACACTGCTGTTGGCACAGTCATGTCCTCTATTTTATACGAAGGGGGAAAGCTCTAGAAAGAAAATGACAATGAATCATTTAAAAAAAAAATTGTTTGTTAGTGACAGCATCTTGACACAATTCAGACCACCTATGGACAGTCCTCAGGCTTGTATAGATTGGTGGTTTTTCCTTCTTTCTACTTAGAACACTGCTAACATGTTTTAAATATGGTTGGGTAGATCCTCTGAGGTTCTCCACAGATTTGCTCCTGGTTTTTCGAAGTTTTGCACTAAAAGCCCAGGAACTGTAGGCACTGATTTATTGCTTTCTGGAGTTGTTGTTGTTGTTGTTGTTGTTGTTGTTGTTGTTGTTGTTGTTGTTTTGTATTCTATCATTTCTTTTTAGCTTGTTGTACACTACTTTGATGGCCTCAGCCCATGAAGTGCTCTACACATTTACAAAACAAACAAACAAACAAACAAACAATGGAGCAGGGGGCAGGGAGAACCCAAGGCAACCTGACTGACAATTGAAAGCTTCCCTGAAAGAGCTACACTCTCTGTAATTCATCACACAGATAACATGACGATGTGGGAAGAAGAGGGGAGTTCTCCCCACATTTCTTTGCTGCCAATACCATTGTTCCTGCAAGGTTTGGGTGGTGGGAATGGCTTTGAGGACCCTCCAACTATTTGCTATTTGGTCTGAGGAAATGGAGTCAGGAGATTCTCCCCACATTTTAAGGAGGTGGAAAAGAACTTGCTTTCAATGCAGAAGGTCCCATATTAAATCCTTGGCAGGGCTAGGAGAAATCCTTGGAGACAACTGGACACATCTCAGCTCTTCCTCCAAACTTTGGTCAAATGTGTGGTCTGAGGTTGGATCTAGGGGGAGGGTGGGGCTAATGTACATAGCCATGTTCCACCCCCCCACACACACATTCTCTGAGCATGTGGAGGCAAACACCTGATGAGATCACATTCACATTAACTGTGAACTAGTGTGGTATATTGGTTAGCTTGTTAATTAGTACTTGGAGATCCATGTTTACATTCCCCCTTAACCATGAAGTTCACTGACTGACCCTGGATCAGTCACAATCATTCTAGACTACCTCACAGGGTTGTTAAGAGGATAAAATGAAGGGACAATGACACATCCCGGCTTGAATTCCATGGATGAATGGCAGGAGGTATATAGGGCTGCCATACATCTAGGAATTGGACTGTCAAAATGGGGTCTGGGCAAATTTTCACCGAATTGGCAAAATGTCTGGGAAAACCTAGATGTATAGCAATTACGACATTTTTTTTTAAAGAAAAAAAGTTTTAAAAATCCAGTTTCCCCCACCCGCCAAAAAAATCAACAACTTTGACAAAAAACAAAACCCAACTTTGTCCTGATTTGGGAATATGTAGAGATATATAATCTTGTGTCACCAAATCACTTTTTGGATAAAAGAATGATATTTTGCAAATCCATGTTAAGAACATCAGAAAAATTAGGCCAATGCTTATCTCTTATATTGACACTGATGAGAACTCCAAGCGGTTAATATCATCTGGGTTGTGCTGATAGTCAGAACCATTGTAAATATGTGCCCTTGATGCAGATTTCTATTTTCACCATATTTCCGGGGGAAAAATTGTTCTCTCTTACCTGGTTATATCTTGCCTGATTCTCTTTCCCGTAGTCAAAGTATCTGAATAATCCTGAATCTCTTATCTATCAAAATAAAAGGAAAGCCATAGCATTGGATATTAGCATTAGATATTATGTGATACATATTACAAATAATAAAATTACTATTTTTGATCCAACCTATTCTTTTCTGTAAAATTTTTGTTTGACTAATTATGAACGTTGCCTGTTCCTTTTGGAATTTATCTCTATGGCAGTAAATATCTCTTGGGGTAAAATATATTTTATGTGAGGGATCCCTTTCTGAAATGAAGGGATTTTCAGAACACTTGGTGTCCATGTGCCCATTTTTTCGTAAGACAAAAAGAGCTCCCTACTCTGCCTTAATAAACAAAATTAGGTTTTAACCATGTCAGTTCAGAAAGCTCAAATTAGAACAATAGCACCAACTTAAATTGGCTTAAAAAATTGTCCAGTAGCACCTTAGAGACCAACTAAGTTTGTTCTGGGTATAAGCTTTTGTGTGCATGCACACTTCTTCAGATACATTGAAACAGAAGTCACCAGACCATGAAAGTTTATACCCAGAACAAACTTAGTTGGTCTCTAAGGTGCTACTGGACAGTTTTTTATTTATTTTGACTGCATCAGACCAACACGGCTACCTACCTGAATCTTAAATTGGCTTAATTATTGTAGTCGCTTCCCAGGGAAAGTTAAGTACAGTAATGGTTGCAGGATTCTTTGGTGGAAGCTCAGAAATGTTGTAATTTTTGAGTGTGCATATAAGCATGGAACTCTCTTGACCACCACAGTTGCTAAAAATTATACAACACTCTACCTGTTTCCAGTGTACAATAGATTTAGCTGATGTTCCATCTATAAAGCGAGCTGCATACACATCCAATCGACTCTGCAGGAAAAGTTTGAAAAATAAACAAAAATCTGAAAAAAATCAGTGGAATTAAAAAACAAAACAAAAAAACCCCAGAAACATCCCTACAAGTAAAGGCTATTTTGTTTAGAAAAGGGATGAGGAAAATACTATACAATTATATATGGGATGGAAAGAGTGTTTCTGTGTGTGTGTGTGTGTGTGTGTGTGTGTGGCAGAGAGAGAGAGAGAGAGAGAGAGAGATATTTCTCCTTTTCGCATTAAAAGAACCTGAGGCCAACTCAGCTGGCAGATTCAGGAAAGTTCAAGCAAATAATTTTGTCACACAGTGTATATAGCGCAGCTGGGGAATTTACTTCTGCAAGATGTGATAGTATCTTTGAAGTGGGTTGAGACAAATTCATTTAAACCCAGGCAGATGGGCAGGGTACAAATAAATTATTATTAATTATTATTATTATTATTATTATTATTATTATTATTATTAATGACAGCTCTATCAGTGGCTACTAGTCATAATGGCTCTGCAGTACCTCCAGTGTCAGAGACAATATATTTCTGAATAGCAGCTGCTGGGAGACAGGAATGGTGAGACTGAGGTTGTGCTCAGGCTCAGCTCTTGTATTTCCTATATGAATTTGGTTGGCCACTATGAAAACAGGATGCTGGGCGCGATGGGCCTTTGGTTTCCAACGTTTCTTGAACATGGGTCCCCAGCTGTTGTCGGACTACAACTCCCATCATCCCTGACCACTGGTCCTGTTATCTAGGGATGATGGGAGTTGTAGTCCAGCAACAGTAGGGGACCCAAATTTGAGAAACCCAGGGCTTTTCTTATGTTGCTGAATTCCAGCTTTTCAGTAGCAACTATTGTTAAGGCAACAAGATGCATTGAAGTTGATTCACCCTTTGAGATGAACTGGCCACATCCTGCTTATTGCTCAGCAGGCATTAGGCAGTGCATGCCTTCTGTCTTTAAGGTCATAGGCTGGAAAGAACCAAAATTCTAATGGTCATTTTTCTTCAGGAGACATGTCTCCAATGCCAGTTGCACCCTAACTTTAAAGCAGTATCATATCACTTAAAACAGGCATGGCTTCCCCCAATGAATCCTGGGGGCTGTAGTTTGATAGGGGTGCTGAAAGTTGTTTGGTGACTCCTATAATTCCCCTCACAGACCTTTATTATTTCCCACACACTGATTGTTAACCACTCTGAGGGAAGCCATGACTGTTTAAAGTGGTAATATGCTGTATAGTCCAGATGGAGATTCACTTTCTGGCACCTATGCCCATTTTCCTGGGAGTAAGTCCCATTCAACTCTATGAGAATTGTTTCTGCCTAGACACATACAAGATTGTGCTGTAATAGTGCAATCCTAGGCATATCTACTCACAAGTAAACCATATTCTGTTCAATGAGACTTATTTAAAGTTTGTACAAGATTCCTGTCTTATTCTGAGTTTTCAGTTTTTCGCAGGGCTTTTTGCACCCTTTGGATGCTCAGCTTTTGCTTAAAAAATGAAGCTTCATGAAGATTCAGAGCATGTAGCAAACCAATCATTAGCTACTATGTTTTTTTTTTACACATCTACACACCATATTTAGATTTGTTGCATTAAATCCGCCTGCCGAGAATATGAGTTGAGCACAGAATTGCTGCATCAATGTAGCGCTGCACAATTTTCTGATAAAGTCTGCCACAGGCTTGCGAAACAGTACAAATTCTCCTCTGACAAAAATGCTCTGGAAAGATATAAAAGGTGTTACAATTTAACCTTAAAAAATATTTACGGGATTAGCTATGTTCCTTTATAATTCTTTTGTGGCTGATTGCAGCTTCTTAAGTTTCAGTTGGAGAGTGGGAGCAGAGACCCATATGCTGATCGTACCCTCAATGCAGGTGCCAGGGGTACCTGGTCCACCTTCCCATGGGGAGGTCTGAAAGGGATTTAGAAGGGCATCCATCTGGTCATACTTACAAGCCTCTTTACAATCAGGAACATTGATAACACTTAGAAGGAGGTAATCATGTTCCACCAAATCTATTTACAAGACCCCTTCAGATCTTCCAACTCAGGTGGAATCTCAACACATATAAAAAAGGCTCTGAAAATGCTTAAAAAAACACTTTGAAAAATATACTGAATCTTCCATAAGCTCAACAACACCATCTAGTGTCACATTTGTATACTGCACTTAAAACGTTATATTTGCAGCTGTATAGCTGAGTTCTCAGTGCAGGAAGGTTGGAGTGAAAATTAGTGAATCTGTTGGTTGTATTTCTCTCAGTTTTTCATATTCCACTCTTAAGTTCAATTCTCCACATTTCTAAATCAGGCACAAGTCCTCTTGGAATTTCTTCAGTGTTATTTTTTTCTAATATATACATTTTTGGTACATATTTGCCTAGCACACACATTTTTGCAAATAAATTTTCCCTAATATAACCATTTTTTCATGCTATTTTTGCTGACATGTGGATTGATATGCACATTTTACCCTAGTATATGCATTTTTGTATTCATAACCTGCCTGGAGAACCAAATTCTAGAGATGAGCAAATTTTGAATGGCAGCTGAGATTTTTTTTGCGTATTGTGCAAATGAGGTAGGCTCTCCTACAATGCAAACTGAATTGAAAAAAAAATCCTATTCCTAGTTGGATGTTGACCAGAAACACAAAGCACACATGCATCTCTCCCCTAGATTGAAATATTTAATCCTCAGGGGTTTTTTTCTTTTCTTGGTATATTCTCTTTATGTTGATCAGCACTGTAAGAGCAATCCACAGCTCACTGAAATGTATAGTAAAGCCAGTATTGGCTCTTCAAAACTTTTTTTAAAAAAAACAAAAACAAATTTTGCTGTGCATAGCAACTGAAACAAATTTAGGTTGCATTTCTTATATTTCTAAACAGCCCTTCATCCAGTACGCTCTCACAGTAACACTGCAGTTATGTAAAATGTGAACCTGTTATATAGAATCATACAGTTTATAGACTTTTTTCTTTTATTGCATAGAGTAATCTCGATGAGGGTGACAGGTACAATTGTCTATCTTAGTTATGGAGTTAAGGGAATGGTTACTCTTAAATTCCTGCTGGCCTAGTATTTTTTGATTACCCGGTAATAAAATAGAGATTGATGTGTACCTTGGATGAGTAGTCAGGTAGTAGGAAGGAAAATTTGGAAGGAGGGCTTGTCACATGCTTAAGAGAAATCACAGGAGCCAAGGCGGTAAATAGTTTGATTTTTTGAGACAGCTCTGGTATGGCTGAAAATGCTATGAAGCCTAAGGGGTAGGGGAGAAAAAGAGAGTGAGGATTTAGGACTGCTCATTGCTTCTTGGGAGGAAAGCAATGACAAACCTAGACAGCATCTTAAAAGCAGAGACATCACCTTGCTGACAAAGGTCCGTATAGTTAAAGCTATGGTTTTCCCAGTAGTAATGTATGGAAGTGAGAGCTGGACCATAAAGAAGGCTGATCGCCGAAGAATTGATGCTTTTGAATTATGGTGCTGGAGGAGACTCTTGAGAGTCCCATGGACTGCAAGAAGATCAAACCTATCCATTCTCAAGGAAATCAGCCCTGAGTGCTCACTGGAAGGACAGATCCTGAAGTTGAGGCTCCAGTACTTTGGCCACCTCATGAGAAGAGAAGACTCCCTAGAAAAGACCCTGATGTTGGGAAAGATGGAGGGCACAAGGAGAAGGGGACGACAGAGGATGAGATGGTTGGACAGCGACTAGCATGAGTTTGGCCAAACTACGGGAGTCAGTGAAAGATAGGCATGCCTGGCGTGCTCTGGTCTATGGGGTCACGAAGAGTCGAACACGACTGAACTACTGAACAACAACAACAACAATATACGAAATTCATTCGCCAATTTACCAAAGGGCTACTCCTAGACTCTAAAGCAGAGATGGGGATTCCTGGCCCTCCTGATATGGCTGGACCACAACTCACACTATCACTGTTCATTTGCCACGCTGGCTGGGGCTGATGGGAGTTGGAGTCCAAGCACATCTGTAGAGCCACATGTTCCCTATATCTGCCCTATGCGATCAATGGGTCGCAAATTGAAGCCTAGCAATAGATCTGCCATGGGTGGCAAAACCTGACCATCTCCCCTCTTTACTCATCAAGTTGAAATCAGTTGCCAGTAAAATAAGGCAATTGAGATTACTCTGTTATTCTTGTAATGATTTTCTTTTTTAAATATAAGCTGTAAAAGTCTAAAATGAATCTAAATAGGGGAAACGCAGGATCACAGCTGTGTGTAAAGCAAGGCTCAACTCTTACGATACATCATGGGCTCATGGTAAGGTTTTATTCTGTAACGTCAAAGCCTCTTTTTCTCCCCAGCAAGCAAACTGGTCGTGGGATGCATCTGGCCCAAGCAGTGGCGATTTCTGGCCCATGGGCTGGTCAACAGGACACCTTACCACTTTCTCCACCCTTACAGCTATTTTCTCATTTTTTCCTGAAAACTCCTGTGTACCCTGACAGGGACATAGCATAGTCACAAAGGGAATGCAGGCCCATACTGACTGGTTCACAATTCAGCACCAGTGTTGGGGCAAGGCTGACTCCCAAAACAAACGGATGAGCAGTATAAGGTCAAACTGGAATCTTTACAGCTGGCTCTAGGATCCAGAATAGCAGAACATAAGCCATTTTATTTAATTTTTTTAAGAAAGAGAAAGAGAACAAAAGAGTAAAAAAACATGGGTTAGTCCACTTTAGCATACCAATGGTTGTGCCTTGAGAGTAGCCTACGTAATACAGTTGCTTCTGCCCAGTTTTCTTCAGAATGAAGTTGATCATTGCTGGAAGGTCATACAGAGCCATTTCATGGAAACTGAAGAAAAGATTTAAATGTTATGGCAAAATTAGTGACACCTCTTCATCTGAACTCCCAGATGTTCACCCAGAGTTGCCTTCTGGAAGGTTTTGAGTGAAATGTGGGTGCAGAACCAGGTGATGGAGCCACCATCTCTACTCTCCACTTTAATTTTGCAGCAGTGGCTTCCAGCAACAGGACATCACTAAACATCACACTGACACACATTTTTTCACTTTACACATGAATCTCATGAAGAACCATCACACATAAAAGCAAGCTGTAGGATGTGAAGATGTTCAGTGTGTAGACCTCTACTTCTTTCCACACATTCTGGAATCATGCAGGTCACAGTATGTATGTGGAAAGCCAACATGCATAGAGATCTATAGCTTTTAGTTACTGTTCTGCTCAGTGTAACCTTATTGAAATTCAGGGTATGACGAGGGAAGGAGGGGATTTGATTCAGTTTGCAATGAAACCTGAATTTTTCAAATTTGCACTTTCTAAAAAAAAACGACAACTGAAACACAGCCATCCTTCAAAATTCATATTAATCCATATGTTGTGATGCCATTCTCCAACCAATCAAGAGTTTACAAAAAGACACATATTATGCAAAACTGTGAATAGAAATTAGTGAAAATGGCATGATGAAATGTGCACACCGAAATATATCAAGAGAACTTTGCACTAAAGTTCTGAGGAATTTCCATGAAGACTTGTTAAACAGAAAAAAATCAAATTGCTGCAGATATGTGGAGATCCAAATTTAAGATTGGGAAAAAAATGATAAACTGAGAGAACCAAAACCAACAGATCCTTCCATCCCTAACTAGGACTAACAGGTTCACCCAGCCACAATGGTCCCCTCACATATGAATCATGGGAAGGGGCATTGTGAGGAATAAGAATGTTGCCTTTTCAAAAGGCCACAAGGTTGCAATGGCTAGATGACTGCAGACAGCAGAAACTTTCTTACACATATCTTTAGAACAGCTTGTGGTTAGGAGGCTTATAGATAGGGCTGCTTGCAACCATTTGCAGTTTATCTGTATACCCACTAGTGGTTGGGATGTGGCTTTATTGCTTGAGTCAATGTGTAAAAACATAAGAGACATGGACCAAATAAGGAGAAAGGTAGATTTTAGTATTGTAACTAGGCGGTCATGATAGGCTGTAAACCTTGCATGTACCCAGCCAATGGGTAAACAAGGGAGGGAACCTGTGATTTGGGTATAAAGAATATAAGCTTGTGCCTTGCCAATTTGGGGTGTTCCTACCTTGGACACCCACTCTTGCAAGAATATATTGTACTCAATAAACTCTTTGATGCTTCACCAATTTTTTTCAGGATTTATTTTGAGGGTCTTGGGACCCACATTTTACTTCTAACAGGCATCACACATAGGGCTGTAGGATGTGAAACCCCCCTGCGTGTAGACTTCTACTCTTTCCCACACATTCTGGAATTGTGCAGGGCTCCGAAATTTTTATAGTCTCTATTTCAAAGGGTTATGTTTCTACAGTTCATTTCTTAGGATAGCTACATGCATAGAAGTCTATAGGTCGTAGCCATAGTCCTGCTCAGTGCAAATCTATTGACATAAAGGGATATGAATAGGGATAGGGAGAAATTCAATTCAGTCTGCATTTAAAGCTGTATTTATCAAATTTGTTGTTATGAGAACCAAAACTCAGCCATCCTTAAAATTTTTGAGCGATTAAGTTCTGCAATCAATCAGTGTTTACAAAAATGTGTATATTCGGTAAAAGTGTGCATAGAATGTATATTATTAGTGAAAATAACATTTAAAATGTACCATATTGGGAGATACTACTTGCAAAAATGTGTTCATTAGTCAAAACTGCATACAAAAATGTGCTAACCTGGAGAAATTTGCAATAAAATGCTGAAGATCAGCAGAGTTAATGTATGAAATAATATTGTTTATTGCTATTTATTTTACAGTTCAAAATACCTGAAATCCCAAAATTCCTCTTGGTCAGTTGACAAATTCTGGTGTCTCTGAGACCAACTTGATCCTCTGCTGTTCCCCAGCCAAACATCATAGCCAGCATCCGCTAATATAAATCCAAAACTGTTGTTCGCCAGATTTTCGACCCAGAAGCTAGCTTCCGCAAGTATCCCATGCTGCAGTAACACAACAGGCCTGGGACCTGGTTTAAAAAACAAATCTTTATAACAAAGCAAATGAGAATCTCTGTGCCATGATAACAAAGATGTTTTTGACAAATCTCTCCCTTGTTTATATAATTAGATTATAGCTTATATTACAGTACATTATGTCAGTATGTTTGTTAGGCTCTAGTCCAGGGGTCAGCAAGGTTTATCTCAGTTCAGGCTCGGCTCGTGGGCCAGTCAAACAACCTCTGCAGGCCACTTCCAGCCCATGGGCCTTAGTTTGGTGACCCCTGTTTTGTCTCATTCAGTGGCATGGATCTGAATTTTGACTGTAGAGGAGGCTTGTCAACAGAGCACTATTCAAGAATTCAGAAAAATTTGTGGGCACTGAAACTGGGGAAGGGGAATAGGCAGGCACACACCAAACTATGCTCCCAAGGCCCTGACATGAAGTGGACTTGCCCATCCCATCATTGACCTTCCTGGGAGGTCTGAAGGGAATTTATAAGGATGCTTTCTCAAGGCATTTCCATGTGCTTCCATGAGGACATCTCCATGTGATCCTGATAAGGCTGGGCTCTCATTTGAGGAGAGACTTTTTAGGTTGTTCAGTCCCTTTCTGACCTTCCTGCTCAATACAAGACAATTGAGGAATGAAGCTGGTGTACCTGCCCCTTCACCCATCCAGTTTAAGGCTGCATATGCTCTTCTGAATGCTTCAATGGGGTTCCAGAGGGTCATGCAACGACTCCAGAGGGTCATGCAATGGCTTTGGGTCTTGACGGAGGCTCTGATAGCTTCATGTAAAGCTCTAGTATTTACATAATTCTGCACTGTGTTAAGGTTTTTAATATGCCACTGTGATAGGCCAGCAATTTGTTTTGGACTGTGAATAAGGGAAAAAATATTCTCAGATACCTCCGGCGGTAAGATTTTCTCTTCCAAAGGGAATGCGGTTTACTGTCAAATAATAGCCATCATCTGTTAAGACTTCATACTCTTCACTGGGGTATCCTTTGTAGCGGATCACCTCGCTCTAAAAGAAGAAGAAATCAACTCCTGAGATGTTTTAATTCAGAAAGTTTTAATCTGTCACAGAGACCTTTAACTAACAATGAGCGTTCCCCACATCAAAACGGGGTGCGCATGTTGCGGGGTTGCGAGGGGTCCCTTTGAATCACGGAGGCAGCTCCTGGCAGTTGGATTGGCTTCACCTTCCCAGGTTGGGATACCTGTGGACTCCACCTATGCTAGCAGCCGCCCAATCCCGGCTGGGAGGTGTTGCCAAAGGGGGATTGGCCAGGTAGAGGGAGGGATTATGCACTACACACAATAGATTTTGAGTCATACCTGGGAAGCAGCCGTTGGAATCAGAGCTTCCCCACCCCCCACTCCCTCAACTGATGCTTACTTTGCAGGTTAACCACCTTTTTCCACAGCCACACAGGCACGCAGGCGCTGCTATGACAAGGTCGCTGTTGAAGGGCCGGAAAGGAATTTCCCTGCATTGGCAGGTTTCGCCTTTCCCGTAGCAATTCGTCACAACTTTGGCGGTTGCAGGCCTTGGGCGGAATCCTTTAGTCATTTACAGGATTGGGGGGGCGTGGGGCGGTGACCCCAGCCCCCATTGTGGCGGCGATAACAGGGTTCCCGTTAAAGGGGTCTCAGGGGGAGGCATTGACCAAACGCCCAGGGTCGTCACTGCCCTCCCCTTCCAGCGGCAGCGAACATAGGGGGGTGGGCTATCTGCTTGAACATATGTTCTCCAGACTAGCCCACTTCCCAATCATGCTGGATAACCCTGAAGTTACCCAGAACCCCGGCTGGGGGGCTGGGAAGGATAAACGCCCAATGCCTGAGCCAAGGTCTTCCTACATCTGAAATATTAATAAAGTTGTGGCCAATTTAATCCCATAGAACGTTGTCATGAGTCTTATTTCCCTCAGGGGCTGCCCCGGGGTGTGGGGGGACTTCGCCTGACCGCGCAACTGTACATTGATAGTGTCAGTATATAGGTCAGTCACTAGATGGCAACGGAGGCGGTTCTTTCTACGTGAAGTCAGGCCTTTCCTGTGTCTGCTCTGTGTTTGTCTAAAATACACCATAAACAGATGTCACCACAAGTGTACATTCCATATATATGCATACAACTATAGTTGAGCAGCACAATCATAGTGTTATTCACATGTAACGTTTAACAAGTTTACAACCTAAACAAAATAATAATTTAAAAAATCCTTCCAGTAGCACCTTAGAGACCAACTAAGTTTCTTCTTGGTATGAGTTTACAACCTGCGTGCGTACAAAGCAGTTGAGCTGTGTAGAAACTTTTGACAAGTGTAGACTCTTTCACACAAGACCCTTTCACTCTTTGCTTTAAAAATCAGTTTGCAATAAGCTCCTGTTCAGTATGAAATGAAGCTGCAGCAACACATCATCACCAGCACCACCAGATTTCATTGCATTTGTATACTGTCTTTCTGCAAAGGTACCCAAAACAGTTTACTGTTTTAAAGTACTAAGACAAATGATAAAACATCTAAAAGCAGGGAGGAAGTCTGACTGGAAAAGGTTGTGATGTTGTCTGTGCCTGCCTCCTTCATACTCACTTACTCAACCTACCGGTACAGTCAGAATTGAGAAATGTTCCTGAACTGCTTTCAGTACAGTGGTACCTCTGGTTAAGAACTTAATTCGTATCTGTTATCCATATCAACAACTAATAACAGGATCTAAGTTAAGGGATGTTCAGAAACCCACGGTGTTTTAGGAGTTAATGGGCACCCCAGTTTGAGTGGCAGATATCCCTTGGGAGGCGGGACATTCCGCTCTTTAAAAGGAGGGAGCAGCCGTTAGAGAGGGAGAGTGGTGACTGGAAGAAGGAGGGCGTGGGGCCAGGATAGTGGTGGGTAGGTTAGGATAGGTTAGGATACGTTGAAGATGTGTATATGATGCTGAAAGAAAGAGTTTACACTGTTATGAAACTAAGCTTATAAACCATTACTGAAACCGTTATGTTCTGAAAGAAATAAAGACTTCTTATTGTTGAGCTAAGAAAATATCGTCGTTCATTTGGTCCAGCGAGTTATGTATGCTCATGAGGAGGTGAACTCAGGGAAAGGACAAAACTGACCTGCAGGGTGATAGTTTGTGTCTTGGAGTTCCCTCAGGAGGGGCTAGCGGGCGGAAACCCTGGTATTGCCACAGAGTTGCTAAGAGGGCTTAGCTAACTGATATAGTGAGGGATCTAATGAAAGAGAGACCCCGAACTGTAGGCAAAGAAGAGTTTAACCCCTGAAGCCCAGAGCAGAGGATATAACCGGCCACGGCCGCTGGACAGGAAAACTCCCGTTACTAAGAGATTCCCAGATTATTAATAAAAGGGAATTGACATAACAGACGGACCTCAGAGGGACAGGTGGGGTGGATTGAAATTTGACCCAGAACACCTGATTAGAAATTCACTTAGTAACAAGGGGAGAGTGTGAAGTGGAGGTTCGTCGCACACACCTACCTCAATTATGGAAAAGGTTAAAGTGAATAAAGAATTTACAAGTCGTATCCTTAGAGGAGCATTATATAAAGTTTGGATTAAATATAGAAGATATGTAGAACCGCAAACACCATGGTGGATTTCACCGGTGGAAGCCCTTGCTATTAAGAAATTAAGCACTAAAACAAATTTGCCAACTTATAAACAATTAGTAAAAGAAGAACAAGAAAAGTTGAGGTTAAAAACATTTGAAGAAATAAGGATATATGAAATAGATAGATGGCAGTATACACAACTTAAAAGTATATTTAATGCAGATCCAAAAAATGGCTTTCCCAAAGAGAATTCTAAATTTGATAGCATAGTGATACAAAATAATAAGAAATTATTGTCTAAAGTATATAATTTGTTATTGGATTGGGATTTAATGGAAGAAGAGGTAAAGGAATCAATGATAAAATGGTCTAAAGATATCGGCCAGACAATTTATTTAGAGCAGTGGGGAAAATTCTAGAAAGAAGCCATAAGATTTACTGCCTCATACACAATTAAGGAAAACTTTATAAAAAAATGTTCCATAGTATTTAACACCTGTGAAGCTGGCCAGGATGTACAAACTAAAATCAAACCTTTGTTGGAGGTATAATAAAGAAGAAGGAACGACAGTACACATGTGGTGGCAATGCGAGGAAATTAAGAAGTTCTGGTTAATAGTGAATGAAGAAATGAAGAAAATGTTGAAAATATCAATAACAAAAAGACCAGATGCATATTTACTTGGATTAATAGATGATAAAATACCGAGAGGGAGGAAAAGAATTTTTCTTTACGCAAGCACTGCCACTAGAGTAGTAACAGCCACACATTGGAAAACACAGAGGGTTCCATGAAAGGAAGAATGGATTTGTAAATTAAATGAATATCTAACCTTGGCAAAATTAACCATTTCAATAAGAAATCAGTCAAACCAAAAACTAAAAAATGAATGGAAACGTTACGAGGAGTATATGGCAAAGCACAGCACAAAGAAAGATATGCTATCATGCCAAAATAAAAAATATGAAGTATACAATATAAAATAGAAGTATGAGAGATAGTAAGAAATAGAGAATGAATAATCAAATGGAGGGGGAACTTGGAATGCAATAATATTGAAATATAGATCTTGGAGGAAGTCGAGTTGGAGGCGGAGGGAAATACATGGGGTCAAAAATAATTAAAAGAGTTAGAAGGTATTATAAATGAAAGGGAAATGGGAATTGGTGGTGGGATAAGGGGATAAGATTGTGAGATAGGTAATATAAATGTACTGTATGGAAATACGTTGTAACATGAATTGTATTAAATTATATTACAAAATAATAAAAAAAGAGAGAGAGAGAACTTAATTCATTCCGGAGGTCCGTTCTTAACCTGAAACTGTTCTTAACCTGAGGTACCACTTTAGCTAATGGGGCCTCGCGCTGCCGCCATGCTGCCAGCGCACGATTTCTGTTCTCATCCTGAGGTAAAGTTCTTAACCTGAGGTACTACTTCTGGGTTAGCGGAATCTGTAACCTGAAGTCTCTGTAACCCAAGGTACCACTGTATTATGGAGTAGAATTCCTGGCTCACACTCTTGGACACCGTACTCAGATTCTCAGCCAGATTGTTACCAAACATTCAATTCCACAATTCACCACATAGATTATGTTACAATGAGTCCATTTAGCAGATTAATGCTGAGCTCCAAAGATGTAAGCAGGGCTTTCCTTCAGCCGGAAGTCACCAGAACTCTATTCCTGCACCTCTCAGGTGGGTTCCATTGCCATTCTAAGGGAGGTGTTCATGCTGGTGCTACCAACGTTGCATCCTTAGAGAGGGAGGCCCACTGTCTGATTCAGACTCAGGCACATCCCCAGAGGTGAGGAGTGTTTTGCTGGCAGGAGGAGACACCTGGGTCAAATCAGGCAGCCCTCCCTTGGTGCTTGGGACATCCAACAGTACTGAGGTGGGACTTTCTCCCAACAACCAGCACAGCACCTTACAGGCATCCAGCAAAGCACCTTACAGGCCATTGGGTCCTCCCCCAGGACCAAACTCCCCACTCTCATCCCATTCTTCCTCCCCGCTCTGGCCATCTCTGCCAAGAAGTCTTTATTGGGCTCACTACACTAAGAGGCAGTGCTTTTTTCGGGGTGTGTGTGTGTGGGGGGGGACACACGACACACACATACACCTAAACTTTCTGTGAATCTAAGTTTGGCCTCATTGAGGGGCAGTATTTCAATATGAATAGGAAAATGAGAGTATCCCTAAACATTTTTAAAGAAAAAAAGCACTGCTGGAGGGAAACAGAAAGTGCTGTTGTCCTTGCTGTTCTACATACTACTCCTCCGTATCACCAGAAATAAGTTTTGCATTTCCCCATGGCTTGTTTGTCACCACTCCCAATTACATATCCCCACCCTGTTAACCAATAGTTATGCTTCTGATGTTCCGACCTAGGATTGCCAACACGTTGCCCCTGCAGATGTTGTTGGGCTAGAATTCCCATTAGGCCCTGATAAATGGTCATGCAGTCTGGGGCTCATGGGAACTGGAGTGCCACAACAGCAGCTTGAGGGCACCTTGTTGGCTACCCCTGTTCTAGACTGGAGGAAGGAAGACAGAAGGAACAAGCACTGCTCTTCAGCTCCCTCAGATTTGAATTCTAGGCCCATCTCAGGCCTGCCACTGTCATAAGATTTATAAAGGAGTGCATAGCTTACAACATTCATGTGAACTTCCGGATTTGAACCTCTGCTCCCACTCAGTTCTTCTGAGCTCCCAGTTGCTCGTATTAGGCAAGCAATGGCAAGAAACCACCACATCTTCTTTCTATATATGAATTCTTTTTTAAAAAAAGAAAAAAAGTGGGTGGGAGAGGAGGGGGAAAAGGTGGGGTATCCTACATCAATTACTTCATAAGTAATGCAGACAAAATATACACATTTTAATCAAATATTCCAGAATGTCTGAAATCCAAATTCAATATATGAGTAGCATACAAAAATAAACCATCAAACCTAATAGAAAACAAAATTGTGTTAAATGCATGGAAGTCCAAGCTGCATAAACCAAGTAAACTAATTTGGGAAGAAAAGAAGAGTTTTGAACCAATGTGAATAACAACAACAGCAGCAGCAGCAGCAACAACAACAATAACACCAGGGCTTGCTTTCCTTCTAGGAGAAGAGAATATCAGGGAACTGGGGCTGCATGCCAAAAACACATGCTTGAGTTACAGCATGTTATACCTAGAGGGGCACATGAAAAAAAAAATCTTTCCCTACAAATCTTCATTCCGTTCTGTTTTAAGACATTCTTTTAAAAATTCCAGGCTACACTGTACCTTGCCTTCCCCCTTACCTTTTGCTTAGCAATACCCCATACTCCTCAAAATGCAAATATATACAAAAAACCCAGAATAAATGAAAAAATTACCACTCAGAGTCCTCTTGCTGTGTTTAGGCAGGAACAGAATTTCCAAATGATGCTTCCGCCAACATTACCAGCATTATCTATTACCAGAGAAATTCCTTTTCCATGTTTCACAAGAGATTTGTTTTTGCAATTGCCATTTCCTTATAATCGGTTCTCTTTCTTCTTGATATCAAAGTATCTGCAGCATAGCAGTAATATTGTGGGTGGCTTCCTTAGTTATATGACTAGAATGGCACAACATTCTTGGTTAGTTCCATTGGGAACACCTAATTAATACTTGTGTCCAGTGTAAAGGAAATAAATGCACATGACTGATGATCTGTAGCAGTCCAGTTGACGCGGCCACTCACAATCACAGCAGAACACATGTGCAGCTCTGTGTTGGAAATTGGGGCATTTTTTGCCGTGTGAATCTATGCTCCCCTAAATTACTAACGAGGGATATGATGCAGAAAGAGTGGAGTCAAGGTTATGGAAATGAACCCTGAATAGGCGACCCATTACCTGTACTTTAAAGTGATGTACTTAATAAACCTTTTATTTTAATGCCTATGCCATTCATTTTAAAGCCACCTTACATTTTAGTACACAGTTCTTTTGCATTCCTGCACGTAGGCATGTGACATCAGATACTGGTGCTTCCACCTAAGCTCCTATTTAATATAATAGACTTATGGTACATTCACAGAGACAGCATCAATTAAGTCAATTTTATCCTACCTGTATGAATGACTTTCTGGCAGCTTCACTGCCATATGCAAGAGTGTCCAGGTCTGTAGGTGTAGCACCGGCCAAGAAAGATGCTATGCTCAGATACTTTGGTTACTCCACCACTGCAGAGGCAACAAGGCCATTTTTTTCTCCATTGTAAATACATACCCTGCAACAGTCTACAATTATATCCAGGGACATCCCCGTGCCACGCTTTCCACACTGTGTTCTCCTTCCGATTCCTCCTATGTATACGCAGTAAAACATACACCACTCTCTGTGTCCCCCTTCTCACCTCTTAACTGTCATTACATATCACTGGAGGCCTTTCTTCATTTATACACTCTTGCAAAAACTGTCCTAACTGGTTTCTGAACAAGATGTTTTAGTAGATTGACAACATCCATGTGTGCAAGGGTGTCTGTGTATGAGTGCCATTCGAAAGAATCTCATCCTAGATTCGGTTTAATCTCGCTTATTTGTGAGCAGTGCAATCACTTTTGGATGGAGCCCCTCAGGGACCCAAGCCCTTTCTATTTCTACATAGTCAAAACAAAATAAAAAATAAAAAAATTCTTCCCGTTCTTCCCGAGATATTTTGATGGATCTTGCCTTCTTCTTCTTTTGTTTCCATATTTCATCCACTACCAAATTGTGTGACAACTCTGCTTCACATGTTTGTGTGCACGTGAGCCCTTCTTCTTCTTTTGTTTCCAATCATTTACTTTTGTTTGTGTGCACGTACAATCATTTACTTTTGACTACAGTAACCTCTTCCTCCTCTGCCCCCATTTTCATTCCTTAGGCCTCTTTCTTGAATGTTATGACTAAAACCATTTGGGTCACATGACTCAGAGACTGTGACAGCCATTCTTTGCTCCTTACATGAACTTCCTGTTTGCTCATACTCCTGAGCCCTTTCCAGGCATTCCTATGACACATGAGACAGAGGTGCCCCCAACATTGCCACAAGAACAGATGCTACAGGGCAAGAGGGCAGATAATGAACATTCCCACATCAAATGGGGTGCGCCTTTTGCGTGGTCGCGAGTAGCCCCCTTGGATCACTGTGCAGCTGCTGGCAGTTGGACCTGGCACCACCTTTCCCAGGTTGGATACCTGTGGACTCCACCTACTCTAGCAGCCGCCCAATCCTGGCTGGGGAGGTGTTGCCAGGGGGATTGGCCACAATAGAAGTTGAGTCATACCTGGGAAGCGGCCGTTGGATTCAGAGCTTCCCCACCCTCCACTCCCTCAATTGACGTTTACTTTGCAGGTTAACCACCTTTTTCCACAGCCACACAGGCACGCAGGCGCTGCTATGACAAGGTCGCTGTTGAAGGGCCGGAAAGGACTTTCCCTGCATTGGCAGGTTTCGCCTTTCCCGTAGCAATTCGTCACAACTTTGGCGGTTGCAGGCCTTGGGCGGAATCCTTTAGTCATCTACAAAATTGGGGGGGGGGGCGGTGACCCCCACCCCCATTGCGCGTCGATAACAGGGTTCCCGTTAAAGGGGTCTCAGGGGGAGGCATTAACCATATGCCCCGAGGTCATAACTGCCCTCCCCCTCCAGCGGTGGCGAATAGGGGGCGGGCTATCTGCTTGAACATATGTTCTCCAGAGCTAGCCCACTCCCCACTCATGCTGGATAACCCTGAAATTACCCAGAACCCCGGCTGGGGGGCTGGGAAGGATAAACGCCCAATGCCTGAGCCAAGGTCTCCCTACATCTGAATATTAATAAAGTTGTGGCCAATTTAATCCCATAGAATGTTGTCATGTGTTGTTATTTCCCTCAGGGGCTGCCCGGGGTTTGGGGGACTCTGCCTGGCCACGCAATATAGGAGCAAGAGTGAGGTTGTGGCCAATTTAATCCCATAGAATGTTGTCATGTGTTGTTATTTCCCTCAGGGGCTGCCCGGGGTTTGGGGGACTCTGCCTGGCCACGCAATATAGGAGCAAGAGTGAGGCAGCTGGAAGCTCACAAGTGAGAGGGAACATAGCACATCCCAGTCCTGGCTGGGCACATATCAGGATCCATATTGCATCAGAAAAAATCCTGAGCCATTAACGATTCTTTTATACCCCTATAGATTTGTTATTGTTTGAGCACATGGCAGGGGCCAAATTGAATAAGATAGAACAAACCTGAGCCCCAAAAGTGGACCTTACTGCCCATCTACAAATATCCCCCTTGGGGGCAAAGTGCTTGAGGCAGGGATGGCTGTGTAGCTTCAGTTGTACAGTGGAACTTTGGTTCTCAAACTTAATCCATTCTGGAAATCCATTCAACTCCTGAAACAATTTGAAAACCAAGGCATGGCTTCCGATTGACTGCAGGAGCAGAAGCCACATCGGACGTTTGGCTTCCAAAAAACATTCGAAAATCGGAACACTTACTTCTGGGTTTTCGGGAGCCGATTTGTTCGTCAACTAAGCTGTTCTAAACCAAGGTTCCACTGTACTTGCATGAAACAGACTACAGTAGTACCTTGGTTTACGAACTTAATCTGTTCCTGAAGTCCATTCTTAAAACAAATCTGTTCTTAAACCGAGGCACGCTTTCCCTAATGAAGCCTCCCACCGCCAGTAACCTTCCACCGTTAGGCTTCCGTTTGTAGACCAAGGTAAAGTTTGCAAACTGCAACACTACTTCCGGTTTTGTAGATTTCATAAACTGAACAGTTTGTTAACAGGGCTGTTCATAAACCAAGGTACCACTGTATCTTTACCCATTTCTGTTTGACTTCAGATCTGATTTTGGTGCGAAAGCAGATCTGGCATAATGAAAAGAAGCATCAATAAACTTAATGAGCTCAAATCCATCATGGCAAAATATTGATTTATAGAGAATTCCCAATCAACTCCACAATTTTGTAGTACATGAGTTTGGGGGCATTGAGGCCCCACATGAAATCCCAGTTGTTCCAGTATGAATATATTTTTTGTAGTAAACTAGGTTAGATATGCAAGGAACTAAGATGGCTATATCTCCTGGGCTTACAATCAAGTCATTTCCACCAGACCACACTGCAGTTGGTATTACGTGAAGGCGGTACACTCTAGAAAGTAAAAGACAGTGGTTCATTTTCAGTAAACAAACAAACTGATGTTGTTAGTGACAGCATTGAGGCATAATTTAGAGACTACCTATGTGACCCAGGTGGCGCTGTAGGTTAAACCACAGAGTCTAGGGCTTGCCGATCAGAAGGTCGGCGGTTCGAATCCCTGCAACAGGGTGAGCTCCCGTTGTTCGGTCCCAGCTCCTGCCACCTAGCAGTTCGAAAGCACATCAAAGTGCAAGTAGATAAATAGGTACCGCTCCGGCGGGAAGGTAAACGGCGTTTCCGTGTGCTGCTCTGGTTCGCCAGAAGCGGCTTTGTCATGCTGGCCACATGACCCGGAAGCTGTCTGCGGACAAACGCCGGCTCCCTCGGCCTATAGAGCGAGATGAGCGCCGCAACCCCAGAGTCGGACACGACTGGACCTGATGGTCAGGGGTCCCTTTACCTTTACCTTATGTGATGTTCACAACCTTATATGGAGGCAGGTGTTTCCTCCTTCCTAATTAGAACTCTCCTGGCCTGCTAACATGTTTTAAATACAGGTAAGTAGCCGTGTTGGTCTGCCGTAGTCAAAACAAAAAAATAAAAATAAAAAAATCCTTCCAGTAGCACCTTAGAGACCAAGGTGCTACTGGAAGATTTTTTTTTTTATTTTTTTATTATGTTTTAAACAGGAATAGGCAAATTCCCAGAGGCTTTCCTCAGGATTGTTCCTGGTTTTTCCAAGCCCCCCCCCCCTCTGGAACAAGTAAATTAGTGTACATTAAATGTTCTAAGAGCTTATAGGAAGGTTTTACTGGTAACTGTTTTTAGAATTTGTATTTTCTGCATTCCCTCTTGTTCTACAGCAAGTAATCAATGACTGGAGGGAAACCCTGAGGCAATTGCAACTAATGGCAATTGAAAGCTTCCATGAAAGAGCTACACTTCTTGTTTATATTATTATCTATTTTATTTATTAAATCTGTATACCTTCCTTCATCAGAAGATCTCAGGGAAGTTCACAGTGTAAAAAATACAAAAATCTGGACATTCCAGTTTGGAGCTTTTCCTCTTTATGAGTTTGCCTAACATTTAAAAAGTCACCATAAGGTCAGAGGTCACAGATTTCTAAACATCTGGTCCTGTGAGAGAAGGTATATGCACAGAAGTGTACATGCACAGGCTTTCCCTCCAGACTTTGGTCAAGTGTGTATAGGTCTGAAACTGGATCCAGTGTTACAATGAGGTTGGGGCTAACCAGTGCTATTTTTCTAGAAGAAGAGGTGCTGGAACTTACCATGAACATCTCCCTTGTTCTCTTAGAATGGCAATGCCTCCCACCTGAGAGGTGCCAGAACTGAGTTCTGGAAAGTTCTAGCTGGAAAAAAGCCCTGGGGAGGATCCAGCAACATCTCTGGTGCCGCCCCCCCACCTCCCGCCAAACGCAGTGGGGTGGTGGGAGGCAGCGAGAGCTAAGCCTTCGTTCCATAAGACGCGCCAACATTTTCCCTTCCTTTTTAGGAAGGAAAAAGTGCATCTTATGGAGCGAAAAATACGGTATCTGATGTTAGCCACCCTGAGCCCGACTTTGGCTGGGGAAGGTGGGATATAAATAAAAGTTTATTATTATTATTATTATTATTATTATTTGTTGTTGTTGTTGTTGTTGTTGTTATTCCTTTGTAAGAAAATATGAAATAACGTAAAACCATTTGGGGGGGGAATCAATGGGGGGTTCAAAAGAAATTTTCCGCACCGGGTACCCCCTGACCTTCCCATGCCTTGGGGGGGGGGGTTTTGCCCCCGGGTACCAATTTACCTAGCTACGCCCCTGAAGACAGGTTTTCCAAGTGTGCATGAATGCAAGAAAGCTTTAACATATCCTCCAACATTTCCCCAATGAAATGTTATTCCATGATAATTATAATAATAATTTTTATTATTTATACCCCACCCATCTGATTGCATTGTCCCAGGCACTCTGGACATCTTCCTATATATATATATATATATATAAAATAATATATAATAATAATAATTAAAAAAACTTCCCTATAACAGGCTGCCTTCAGATGTCTTCTAAAGGTTATTTTTAGGTTTGGGCCATAATTTGCATAACGCCTTCTACTCACAAATTTCCCTTAAAAATGGGGAGCATCTCAGGAAATTTAGTAGCCTCCTCCATATATATGAATGACATTAAAAAAAACCTTCCCTATACAGGGCTGCCTTCAGATGTCTTCTAAAGGTTATATAGTTACTTATCTCCTTAGCTCAGGGGTTGCATAACGCCATACCATCCAACATTTCCCTTATCAAAATGGGGATGTTCTCAGGAAAAGCAAATTCCAGAATCAAATCATCATCATCAGACTTTATTCGCGTAGCCAACAGGCCCTTGCAACTAAAAATACAGATAAAACAGATAAAAACACTAAAGAAAAACCAGCCAGGTACACAAGTGTATGAATATACTAGTAGATCATATGGAACCCCTAGGCTAAATGGCTGTTCTAATAGTGACCTCATACTCAGAGAGTCAAACAGTTTTCTCTGTTATCATTTCTGTTTCTACTAGAAATAAGGTAAGGCAATGAGGCCCTAATTTGGTGGCCTAAAATGGTCAGTAGAGATGGTAAGATTCTCTCGTTCCTCAGGGCTATATAGATATGCTGATCGAGACAAATATAGGCCTCGGGTGCATGGGTTAGTCATATATACCGAATTGTCTTTCAAATTGAGGCCCTCAGTCTCATTTTGTTGCTCGATATCCATCAGGCACTGATCAATTACCGGTAAGCTTTTTGCCAGAATCAAATCAGAAACTGAGACGGCTTCTGTAAATCCAGGACTGTCCCTAGAAAATAGGGACACTTGGAGGGTCTGCCTTAAGAGATCTGTAATGGCAGTTAGTAGGTCAGAAGGAGAACACAGATGATGCCCTGCATCATCATTCATGAGATGTGGCATACACGCCATTGAATAGCAATTCCCATTAAATTTGGGGGGGGGAGGGGAAAGGCTTACTGCACAGGGTTTGTTGTGACAGGTGTTAAAGAAAGATGTGTCAGGACTTCCGGTTGGACGCCATTCTACTCAGTCGATGGAAGCCTCGGCTCCGAGGTTTCTATGTCGCTGTGGGGGAGGGGGGAGTCGAAGACTGCGCCTCGACCCCCCCAAGAAACTCCAGGTAGAACGTCCTGGAGACATGGGATCCGGCTGGTCCCCCGGGGTGCCTCCCTAGTAAGGGCTGCTGTGACGGGCGAGGTTGAGGTGTGGGGGCTGTGGATACAACACTAGCCTTGCAGCGAGAAGTAGCGGTTGCTGACAGAGAGAGCGTCCAATTCTTCCAAGATTCGGCTAATTTGGATTTGTAAGTACTGATTTTTTAAAAAGGAAAAAAGCAAGTTTAAAATTTGGTTGTTTTGGGAACTTTAAAAACGGAAGTCGGTTCCCGGAGCGTTGAAACAAAAGGATACAGTGTAATTTTCAAGTCCGAAGATTTTGAATAACTTTGTGTCAAGGAAATTCCTGAAGCCTTTAAGTTATTATTACCCTCTTTGAGGAACTTTGGATGGCTGCTTGTGCAGTGAAGAAATATATTTGGACTGCATAAGCTTTTTAGACTTTAAGGATGCCTAAAAGGAAACGGTCGAAGGACTTTCAAACAAAGGTCTTGGAACTTTTGTACAATCTAACAGTGGAAGTAAACCAACTAAATCAGTTAATGGGGACAGTGGTACCTCTGGACTTGGCTTTGCAGGAAAATGAATGTATGACTTTTTGTGAAAGCTATGAGAATAAAACTACAGAAGAAGAGAAGATCCAGGATAAAAAAATTAATGGCTTCAACCCAGGAAAGCGAAAGAGGAAAGTTAGAAGCGTCAAAACAAGAAGAAGCAAGAATGGGAAGGCTGCAGTAAAGAAGAGAGCTCAACCGAAGCCAGTACAGAGCCTGGACAATGTTGAGAAAGTTTCAAGGACATATGAGATAAGAAAGGAGCAGAAGCCAGTTTCCCAGGATTATGGGGTTTTGGAATTTGAAAGGGTGGGTGTGGGTTAAAAAATGAATGTCTTTATGGAAATTCTCTTTATGTTATGGTATAGACATATGGTTTGGTAATGGATAATGGTTAATGAATAAGAAATATAATTGTAGGGAGTATAGGAGGAAAGGGGGGAAGAGTTAAAATGAAATTAATTTCAAAATGGGTTGTTGTAATGAAATTTGGAATTAGGCAATGGAGGTCCAGGAATACAGTGAGTGCAGAGGATAGTTTAAAATGATAAATAAGATTTGTAAGAGGAATGATTATTTAGTAAAAGAATTAATTAAGAAAAATGTGAGAAGGAGGAAAAGTAATATGGGGATTAATTGGCAATAACTGTGAATTAGGGTTAATCTGGAAATCAATGGGAGGGGAATCGGGGAAGTCGGAAAAGGTAAAGATGATATGTGCAAAGTAAGTGGTTAAATTGGGAAAGAATTGTTGATTACCCCAGTGAGAGGGGGGTTTGTTTTGTATGCTCCTCTTGGTGAGAGAAAGGGGAGTTTGGGAAAATTTAATCATGTATTGTAATTTGGATTTAATTGGAAAAACTTTTAATAAATATTATTTTTTAAAAAAAATAAAGAAAGATGTGTCAAGAAAGGAAGTGAAGTTAAATCCATCTTAGCAAAGTATTTATTTACAGAGACTTCTCCATCAACTCCATGATTTTGCTGTACAAGAGTCTGGGGGCACTGAGGCCCCAGAGAAAATCCCAGTGGTTCCAGTGTGTTATATTTTCATAGTAAATCAGGTTAGTGATACGAGGAAGTAAGAAGTCTATATCTTCTGGGGCTGCAATTTTGTCATTCCCACCAAACCACACTGCAGTTGGCACAGTCATGTCCTCTATTTTATATTCAGGAGGAACGCTCTGGAAAGTAAAAGACAGAGGATCATTAAACACCCATAAACACACAAGTGTTCTTAGTGACAGCACCTTGACACAATTCAGACTGCCTATGGGCTGTTCACAGGCTTATATGAAGGATGGGTTTTTCTTCATTCTAAGTGGAACACTCGTGGTCTGCTAACATGCTTTGAATAGGGTTGGAGCTCACATATTTCTAAGCTTCTGGTCGTGTGAGAGAAACCACAAGCACAAAATTATACATGTCCAGGCCCTCTCTTCAGACTTTGGCCAAATGTGTGGAGGTCTGAGGTTGGATCCAGCAGAAGGGTGGGGTTGAAGGAGGGGCTAATACAGTGGTACCTCGGGTTAAGAACTTAATTCGTTCTGGAGGTCCGTTCTTAACCTGAAACTGTTCTTAACCTGAGGTACCACTTTAGCTAATGGGGCCTCCCACTGCCGCCGCCGCACAATTTCTGTTCTCATCCTGAAGCAAAGTTCTTAACCCGAGGTACTATTTCTGGGTTAGCGGAGTCTGTAACCTGAAGCGTCTGTAACCTGAAGCGTCTGTAATCCGAGGTACGTACTATTTCTGGGTTAGCGGAGTGTGTAACCTGAAGCGTCTGTAACCTGAAGCGTCTGTAATCCGAGGTACCACTGTACACACATCCCTGTGCCCACCATGCTCTCAGCTTGTGGAGGAAAACACCTTTAGGGATCATATTCACATTAACTCAGACCTATTGCACGATTGTGGTTAGATTGTCGAACTAGGACTTGGAGACCAAAGTTTACATCCCCACTCATTCATGAAGTTCATGGAGTGACCCTGGGTCAGTCACAAGCACTCTAGGCTTCCCCATAGGGTGGTTATCAGGAAATAACAGGGAGGAGGAGAACCATGTGTGCTGCCTTGAGCTCTGCCAAGAAAAGGTGGGGTGTATATAAATAAACGAATAAAATAACTGAGCTTTCACCTGCAAAATACTTTTTTTAAAAAAATAAGATTTTGCATTATCAAGCCCACATTAAGAATTTGAGCAACTTAGGCCCATGCTTAACTTTCATAATGAAATTGGGAAGAAATCTAAATGGTTAATATTATCTGGGTTGTGCTGGTATGCAACAAGTCTCATTTCAGACCCATTCTAAATATGTGCCCTTGATGCAGATTTCTATTTTCACCATATTTACTGAACAAAAATTGTTCTCTCTTACCTGGTTATATCTTGCTTGATTCTCATTCTCGTAGTCAAAACACCTGAATATTCCTGTTTCTCTTAGCTATCAAAATAATAGGAAAGCCATAAATATTATATGATACATATTATTGAGGATTGTGAAAACTAAATCTACAATATTGTGGAAATGTAAAGGCAGCTTACAAAGTGGTTTACAGGGAATAATTGTACATGGCTCACTTCTTGTATTGTCAGGACAAATATTTCCGCTCACCAGGTCGGACCAGCCTTCCTCTCTTCCCCCTGCACTCTTCTGGGAGTACCCCCAACCACTGAGCAGATGTGGGGGAGATGTGGAATGTGCATTGGAGGAGAAGAAGGGGGGAAACCCAATTGCACTAGCAGGAGCCATTGCCCTGGGTTTGGCCTGAGTGTCAGGTTAGTTGAATACAGCCCATATAACTCATACTTAGAAGCTTAATGGGAGGCATTAACAGCCTCTTACAAAGGAAGAGCATACACAGAATTAACATGCACAGGTAAACTTACCTAACTTATTAAAAAGCAATAGTGAATGTCATGGTGGGGCTGAGCTGCTCACCTGACCACCCACTAGCAGAATTGCTGCAGCATCCCAGGATGGAAACGCAGAAGGATGAGTGCAGTGCAAATGTGCTGCCAGGAGCACCAGGTTGGTGCACCACTGCATTTCCACTGCACCAACCTCACCACTGCTTCATCCCTCCCACCCCTATGCAGCAGCAACTCAGCCAAAGGGAGGTCAGGCGTGTGGTTCAGTGTGGTGTAAAAACTATGACAGGATTGAAAGGGGTACTGGCAGCATCCCATGAATTAGGCTTTGCCCAGTGCAATTTTTCAAAGTTTTGTTCAGTTAGCGGCTGCCATTTTAAATTTCCCAGAATGACATGCTTCAAAGAACATTGGAGAGAAATTGTAACTATCGCCAAAACCCCCCCACAGAAATTCTGCTAGAAAATAGAAAGCACCCACAAATCGTGTAATTTTTCTTTTAATTGCTGAGATTAAATGAGATCTTTCATTTTTGTTTACTGTTGTTAATCTAATTTCAGAGGCTAATTTTCCACACATCAGCCTTGGTTCACATGATGAGAAACACTAGCTTAATTTCAACTTCAGGGTTTGCTCCCCAGGGTGGAAGTTTTAGACATGAGCAGGGTAATATTTGTACACTGGGGTTTTGTAGGCACACCAGAAGGCACAGAGGACTCTTAGAGCAGAGCAGCTGCAACAACTTTCACTTGCATAGTAGAAAAAGGCAATTGCCTGAATTAAAATCCATCATACATAGTCTCTATAAGGGCTGTGCACCAGATTTGGACAAGTCCCAAGCCAAACTGGGCCTACTCGGATGGATTCATGGATTGATTGAGTTGGCTTGACAAAGCCACAGTTCTCTATGGATTACACTAGGTGGCCTAAGAGTGAGTGAAAGCTGTGGTCCTGTGGAGTGAGGAGCACTCACTCAGAAGTGGGGCAGGGGTGGTGACACAAGGTATTCTTCCCCTGCCTCCCTCAAGGCCATATGACTAATTAAACATTAGTCCCACTGTTGAACTAACTCATGCCTAAATATGAGGTGGGGCAGTTGGTCCATGGATTAGCCAGCATGAGTCAGCCTGATGGAGAACCTGGATGGAGGGTGTGAACTCTACAGAGCCTTACTGTTTATAACAAGAGTGCAGAGACTTGTGTTCTTCCTGATGTTGCTAGACTGCATATCCCATCATCCCTTATCATTGGCTGTAATACCTGAAAAACTGATGGGAGTTAGAGTCCAACAACACCTAGAGGACACAAAGTTCCACATACCTGCCTGATAGGACCATTCAGTTCAAGTACTTCTATTACAAATGCCAGCTTGGATTCAAAGGTGTCCAGGAAGGTCTTATTTTGCTTGTCTTTCCCTAGCTCTAACTCATTCTTTTCTGTAAAATCTTCATTTCCCTAATAACGAATGGCGGCTGTCCCTTTTGCAATTTATCTTTACAGTAGTAAATATCCCTGGGGGTGAAATTTCTTTTTATGCGAAGAATGCCATTCTGAAATGAAGGCATCTGCAAAACAATCAGTGTAAACCTGTGTCCATTTTATATATATATATATATATATATATATATGCATGCTAATGAATATATATCCTCATTAGCAAAGACTTGTCAGATCTGCCTACATAAAGAAAACCAGGATTTAAACTCCTATTAGAACAACAGTACAAACATAAAATGGCTTAATTTTTGTAGCAGCTTGCCAGGGAATGTTAAGCATACTAACTCTTCCATAATTCTTAGGTGGAGCTTTGACAGTTTAGTGTTATATACAACCTATATGAATTTCTGATTTTGAGTGTACATGCAATCATAGAACTCTATTCTTCAAAGGGTACAACTCTCTACCTGGTTCCAGTGTACAATGTTTTTAGCTGATGTTCGATCTGGAAAGTGAGCTGCATACACATCCAGTCGAGTCTGCAAGTAAAGTTTGAAAAACAACACATTTTTTAAAAAGAAAAGAAAAGAAAAGAAAACAGACAAACTAGTGGAAAGAAGAAGAAAAACATCAATTACCGCACAAATTGGTGCTACAACCTTTGCTGGGGCAACTTAGTTGAGGAAAAGGGTGAGCTAGAAAGTATACAATTATTCAGTTTGCAAAGAATGGAGAGAAGAGGGACATTTTGGTCCCCCTTGCATTAAAGAACAAGCTTGGCTTTAAAAGGGGTTAATACAAATTTATGGATGACAAAACTGCATGGCTATGTAATGTCTCTAGTGACAGAGGCAAAATACCCCTGAGTAGCAGCTGCTGGAGAAAAGGACTGGGGAAACTGAGACCCTGCTTGTGGATTTCCTTCCTATAGGAATCAGGTTGGCCACTATGAAAACAGGATGCTAGACTAGATGCAGGCATGCCAAATCCATGAGGAATCCCAAAGCAATTGATAATATCGTCTTGGGAGTTTGTAATAAGTAGAACAAAATTTGGGTGAAACACACCAGACGTGCATGGCTTCAAATGTATGTGACCACTCCATTTTTTTTCTTTGCAGTTGTTGGCATCTGTTTGTCTTGAGAAGTGGGTAGAGTGCACCTCTGCGGTGCGTTAGCTACTGCTAAAGTCACCTCCCTGGGGTGCAAGTCTGGGCAATGTGCATAGAGGCTGCCCAAATAACAAGACCCCTCTCTCGGCCTCGCTGATGTGGTCCAAAGGAAAGCAGAGCAATACGTTTGGCACCAGTTTGGCTGCAGGAGCTACGGGAAGGAGGTGTACAAGGCACCATACAAACTGTTTTAGGATTTGCATAGGGCTTATTCAGCCTTTTCTTCTTCTGAAGATGCAGCAGAGGTTGAGGATCAGAGTCTTCCTTTTCCTAGATGGGCTACTTTCCCAGGTTGATGAGCCCCATCTGCCCCTCACTTCTCTCTACAGCGTGTGCAAAAAATACCTTCTTGACTGTTGGTCCCACTATTGGTCCGCTCAGTCTGCCAGAGACTGTCTTCAAATGCAGGGGAAGCCCCTAATTCACTGAGGGTTTGACACCCATCAACTACCCTCACCTGGTTTAACCAGCCAGTCAAAGCTGTTCCTGGAGTGTGGCCACTGCCAAAGTTGACAACTTCTAGGAGCCACGAGTAAGAGCTGAGTGCAGGGTGGGGAACAAAGGTGGACAAACTACCCGAGAAGGAACATGACATGTCCCCCATCAGTGGTACTACCCCTCCCCATACACCCCCCCCCCGCTTTGCAGTACAGATTATTTCTAGTTTTATTTATGCTAATTTCCCAGGTCTTGTTTCACAGGAAATATCAGTCAGCAGCTGCTCCATCTACTTCTCTTGCCTGCCAAAGACATAAATAAGCAGCTGGGATAGTGTCACCTTATGGTGGTAGTAGGGAACTAGAGAGATATATTTGATTGAAAAAGGGAGCAGAATAAGAACTTGAGCCATTTTACAAAGTGAAATTTGGGCAAGTGATTCCAGAAAACATTGGAAGTATAGTAGAAATGAAGGCTTTTTTTTTTTTTTTGGTTCGTCCGATCGTTTTGTTTTTTTAAAAAACCACTTTCTGATCTGAAATCAGATCATATCAGGGCTCCAGACATGTGCAACCCCAACCCCCAAACTAGTAAAAGTCAGTGGCTGCAATGCTACACCCATTTCCATGACAATAAGTCCCACTGAACTGAATGAGACTTGCATCTGAATAGACATGTGTAGGAGTGTGCTGTAATAGGGCAATGCTAGGCACATCTACTCAGAAGTTACGGTAGTTCTCTTCTGCTCAGTGAGACTTACTTTCAATCCATATCTGATTCCAGTCTTCCTCTAAGTGAGCTTTCAATTTTTCATGGGGCTTTTTACACCTGAAAAATGGAACCTCATGAAAATTCAGCAAACCAGTAATTAGCTATGGTGACTTCTTCACACGTCTACATACCATATTTATATTTGTTAAATTGATTCCACCCACAAGGAAAATGGTATATGCACAGCCTGTCTGCAGCAATGCAACACTGCATAATGTGTTGACAAACAATTTCCAAGACTTGTAAGCCAAGTAAAATTCGCCTCTGACAAGTAGCCCCTGCAAAGATATAAAAGGTGTTACTTATACTGAACTTTAATTGTTTTTGTTTGCAGAATTAGCTGTGTCTCTAGAGATTTCCTTGTTGCTGTTTGCACCTCTTAAAAGGGTTAAAATTGGAGAGTGGGAGGGGGCACCTGTATGGCGACCCCAATGTCCATGCATGCACCAGAGGCACCTATTCCATCTCCAACATTCAGTGAGAAAGCTGAAAGGGGATTGTAAGAGCATTCAGCTGAACATGCCTGGTTCTAATTGCAGGGAAGCTTGCAAGGATAATCTGCCCGATCTACTTAACAAAGGAAGGTTGGGAGTGTGGATGGATGGATCTGACAATTACATTTCTCTCGGCTTCTCATTTTCCCACTCTTAAGTTCAGTTCTTCACACTTCCACATTAGTTTGCAATTTTATTTTTATTTTTTTTAAAAGTCCACATGAAAATTGTCATTGTCCATTTCCCGGATAAACAATTTTTTTGTACGTAATTCTGCCTAGCCCACACAATTTTTATAGAGCATTCCTCCCTTTATAATGCATTCCAGAAGCTATTTTAATTAATGTACGCATTTATTTGCACATTTTACTTCAGATTAGGAATTTTTGAGAAATGAGCAATTGCGTGCCAAGGCACCTGAGCCACAAAGTTCCCAGGAGAACAATAGAGCACACTGACATGAAATATATTGGTTTATGGGTTCAAATAGGTCACAACTTAATTGGTTATGGATGTGAGTGGTTTGGCTTAGGCACTGGGGTGAAACCAGGCTATATCTTGACTCCTGCCTGCCTGCAGGGAGTCCACTTAAGGGTAAACCACCATTAGGGGCACCGCGAGGGCAAGGGCATTGCAAGATGGGTGTGGTCCGCCCCGGGTGTCACACTGAGGGGGGTGACAAACTGCCGGGTGGCACTCACTGCGGGGTCTCTGAGACGCATGACTCAGCCCGCTGCAGGCCCCACAGTGAGTGCCGCCCACCAATTTGTCACCCCCGTCGGAGGAGAAAGACTAGGAGAGACGAGGTGGCTTGGGTGCCCCAGACTGTCCGCCCACCACCTCCCCCTCAGCTGTAGGGTGGCTGAGGGGGAGGAGGCAGGCAGACTCCTCAGAGGCCCTCCCACCGTGCGAGCCACCCCCTCAGGCGCCCAATCGGCTTGCTCCACTGCTGCCTGAGGGGTCCCTGTAGAGGCTGTGACATGGCCCTAGCCCACATCCAAGCTTTGGACACAATTCACACCCCAGATCCCTTTAACAGGATAACCTTACTGAGGAGGGACAGGTGAAGGCTACAACCTCCCATCCAAACAAAGAACTCACCCAATGCCTAAACTGAGAAGAGCTGTGACGATTGCTACTAGGTGGGCGAAAACCAATTGGCCGGTGCCAACAATTGTCCATAGCAAGGTCATATCTGAGCATAGCGTGAAAAGAGGGTGGGTGGGTTGGGTGATCTGGCGATGGGGCGAGTGAGAGGATCACGGCTGGCTGCACTGTGGTTAAATTGCTCGTGGCCACACTCATACTGAAAGCTGATTGGCTGGTGCTGTCCCACGAGGGCAGAACCCCAGCAACAACAATGCGGCCGCCATGATGCAGGTAAGAGGTGGAAACCTTCCACCCCCTAAGCCATCATACTGTTGTGACCCAGTTGCCTGGCCGCAACGCCACCCACTGGGAAAAGGTGAGCAGACTTTTTGCAGGGATGCTGAATTTGTTTGTATATTGTTTTCGAAAGTGCATATTTCGTACATTTGCTTATAAATGCAAATTATATTAAATTTCTCCCCCATCCATTTCTGGGTGTGCAGCAGACACACCTGACACATGCATATCCCTCCCAAGAACTGATCTATTTAAACTTTAGTTTCTTTGTCTCAGTTTACTTTCTTCATTTCATTGACAGTGCAATCCACAGCTCACTGAAATTAATAGTAAAGCCAATTGATGTGATTGGTTATCGAACACATTTTTTGTAGATGAAATTTTGCTGTGCATGAATTGCATGTGAATCAAATTTACCTTTTTATCTAGCATATTTCTACCTTGCCCTGCATTCAGAAAGATCTCAGGGGAACACAACATTTCTGCAATAATTATAGCCTGTTATATTCTTCTATAGATACATGCAGTTTATAGACTCTTTCTTTTCTTGCACACAGTAACCTAGGTGAGTAACTAGAAATATCTGTCATGGATTCATGGGAGAAGTGACTTTTAGGGTCCCATTAGCTTTGCATTTCTTGATTTCATCAGTCACCAGTCATGAAATAGTGACTGACCAGTACCTTGGATGAGTATTGAGGAAGTATGGCACCAAGTTTGAAAGGAAGGCTTGTTGAATACTTAAGAGAAATCACAGGAGCCAGGGCAAAGAATGTTTTGATTTTTTGAGACAGCTCTGGTATGGCTGAAAATGCTATGAAGCCTAAGGAAGAAGAGGGGGGGGGAGAGAAAAACACAGAGAGCATTTAGAATCATGTTAAGTGATTCTCCAGTTTTCCAGAAGGGTATTCCCTGACCTCAAAGCAGAGATGCAGAGCCGGTGGCTGGCCTGATATCATTGATTGGGCCTGATGGAAGTTGGAGTCTGACAGCAATCTGGAGGGCTACAGATTTCCCATATGTACCCTAAATGATCACTGGAGCTGCTGGGAGGAAAATGAGGGATAGCAATACATCTACCAAGGATGGAGAAACCCGAGTGCCACCTCTACCACTGCAACTTTGAAGCCACTTGCCAGGAAAGGAAGGCAGTGGAGGTGATTATTCTGTTCTCGAAATAAGTTTCCCTCTTAATTATAGGCTCATCAGGTGAATGAGCAGATGAACTCTGCCCCTAGAGCTATCAAAAACTAAACAGCCGTAGCCATTCTAGACTCTGCACTCAGATCCTGTAGGTCTTTCTTGATTTTAGAACTGGCATCACTGTACCGCAATGGAAAGATAGTCTAAGGTAAATGATCCAAGCACATTTTCTTGTTACCGAAAAGCCTTTAAATCAATCTCACTCTGAGAAATTGTGAACTCTAGGTATCCATATGCAGCAGGGCCAGAGCTCTTATGGTAGATGATGGGGCACGTTTTAAGGTTTTGTCACCTAACTTCAGAACCTCTTTCCTCCCCTCTTTTGAAGCTGATGGGTGGTGGAGACAAGAAGACTAGTTGAAGACAGGCCATTGGATGTATCTTACATTCAGGCTGGTGATTTCTGACTCTGTCTGTCTGTCTGTCTGTCTGTCTGTCTATCTATCTATCTATCTATCTATCTATCTATCTATCTATCTATCTATCTATCTCTATCATCTATCTATCATCTCTACCATCTATCTATTTTCATAATCATTTATTTCAATATCCTGCCTTTTTCTCTGATGGGACTCAATGTGGCTTGACACCCTGCAACTTTCTCTACTCAAAAAGCTGTCTTCCCACTTTTCCTGAAAAGCCCTATGTACTCTATAGTGGAGTCAAGCAAGGTCACAAAGGGAATGCAGACACAACAGTGCCAGGGTTAGAGCAAGATTGACTTCCAACACAGAAAAAAAGGGATGAGCGGCTTATAGTGGAACAGCTGCCTCTAGAATCCAAAACAGCAGAACACAGAGCAAAGTGAGCAACGGAGAGAGGAGGGAGAGGAGGGAGAAAGAAAGAAGATTGGTCCATTTTAACATACCCAAGGCAGCACCTTCAGAGTAGCCTACATAATACAGTTGCTTCTGCCCAGTTTTCTTCAAAATAAAGTTGATCACTGCTGGAATGTCATACATGCCCATTTCATGGAAACTGAAATAGTAATTGGGAAATAGGATTGGACTTTTTAAATTTTATTGCAAAATTAGTGACTCCCATGAGCTCACAATAGTATTTCACCTTTGGGCCGGACCGCTCATGAAGTGGGGTGAAGCAACTGCCTCAGGTGGTGGAAGCCCCTGAGGCAGCAGCCTTGCATGTACCCCTCACACCTTGCCACCTCCACCACTGGTAGAGAAGTGGTGCCAGCATTGGCACCCATTTATAGTGAGATCTCACGGAGCATGAGAGATCAGGTGAGATTTCAGTGAGATCTGGCGAGATTGCACCATAAACCAGTGCCAATGCCACTTCTCCTCCAGTGGCGAAGAAATCATGGAGGGTGGGTGGAGGTGGTGCCAGTGGAAGTGGGCGCATGGTTGCGGTGTCAATGGAGGTGGGTACACAGCAGCAGTGCTGGCAGCAGGGTGGTGCTGCACGGGAAGAACGGGGCACCACTTCCAATTCCAAGTGGCGAAATGGGATGCACCACCCCTGTTTCTCCCAGAGCTGCCTTCTGGGAAGTTTGGTTTGAAATGTATGCAAGGAATGAGATGAGGGAGCCACCATCTTTACTCACCATTTAATTTTTTTAGCTGTGGGTACAAGCAACAGAAGGATGCGGGTGGCGCTGTGGGTTAAACCACAGAGCCTAGGGCTTGCTGATCAGAAGGTCGGCAGTTCGAAATCCCCGCAATGGGGTGAGCTCCCATTGCTCGGTCCCAGCTCCTGCCCACCTAGCAGTTCGAAAGCACGTCAAAGTGCAAGTAGATAAATAGGTACCGCTCCGGCAGGAAGGTAAATGGCGTTTCTGTGCGCTGCTCTGGTTCACCAGAAGCAGCTTTGTCATGCTGGCCACATGACCCGGAAGCTGTACGCCGGCTCCCTCGGCTAGTAACACTGTACCTGAAATCCCAAAATTCATCTTGGTCAGTTGACAAATGCTGGTGTCTCTGAGACCAACTTGATCCTCTGCTGTTCCCCAGCCAAACATCATAGCCAGCATCCGCTAATATGAATCCGAAGCTGTTGTTGGCCATATTTTCAACCCAGAAGCTAGCTTCTGAAATCACTCCATGTTGCAGCAACACAACAGCCTTGGGACCTGTTTCAAAAACAAAGTATTTGTTTTAATAAAGCAGACAAGAATTTCTGTGCCCTGGTAACAAAGATGTTTTTGGTGAATCTCTCATATTTCTAAAACATTATTTATATTACGGTACATTACATCCATAAGTTGCTTAGGCTGTAGCCTCATCCAATGACATGGATTTGAGCATTGATTGTAGAGGCTACTTGTTAGCAAAGTGCTTTTCAAGCATTCAAAATATTTGTGAGGGATTAAACTGGGAATGGGAGACAGGCAGGCACCCACCAGCCATGCTCCCAAAGCCCCAGCCAACACTGGACATGTCTGCCCTCTCACTGCCTTTCCTGGAAAGTCTCATGGGAGCTTGGAAGCATGCCCTGCTCGATGTGCTTCCATGAGGATGCCTCCATGTGGTCCTGGTAAGTCAGGGTTCTCACTTATGTGGAGGACTATAAGTGTGCTCAGCTGATAGACTACAGATTTTGTTGTTGTTGTTGTTGTTGTTAAACACACATAACAAGATACCTCCCACTGGAAGATTTTTTTGCCCAAAGGGTATTCTGTTAATTGTCAAATAATAGCCATCATCCGTTAACACTTCATACTCTTCGCTGGGGTATCCATGGTAGGAAATCACCTCACTCTGAAAAGAAAAAAATAAAATAAAATGCTGAGAACTTTTGATTCGGAATGGTTTGATCTATCTGCTAGGGAGGAGACATTTAAGCAGTATGTGAACAGTGTCATTATACGGTTTAGTCACCAGATGGCACAGGAGATAGTTGAGTTTCTTCTGTCTGTTCTCTTCTTGTTTAAGAGCTACAGATATCTTCATACACTACATTCAACAAGTGTACCATCTGTGCACTTTTGTACACAAATGTTGAGTTATACACTCACATGTAATTCACATGTAAATTTCATCAAAAGTGTCCCTTTGTTTACAGCAGTTGAGCTGTGCAACTGATGTTGAATCCTTAGAGACAGAGGTGGGTTGATGCTGCTGATTTCGGTTTACTGTCAGATTTAGACTCGGGTCTTAGCCACACTTCTTGTCCCACCACTTCTCCCTGTGGAAAACAGCTCTTTAGCACTCAATAAGAGCAGATGGCAATTTGGGTTTTATCCAGATAGATGTTTGCTCCAATTTAGGGCTAAAGAGTTGTTTTTCCGTGGGAAAGGAGCAAGGCAAAAGGAAAACCTATTGTTTTCTCTCTACTATGACCTAATACTGTGTGCTATTGAATTTTGCAAAATACAGCCATGCTTTGCTTGGGCAGAGGTAAGGTGTAGGAGTTGATGACTAACAAAAGTAATATAGATTAGAATCATTTCACCTTACTTGGTTTTGCGAGAAGCGGCTTAGTCATGCTGGCCACGACTTCCGGCGAGGTCGCCATCACGGGCGGTCGTGGGTCGCCTCGGCAGCGAGGCGACCCAGTCCAGCCCGGGGGTTGGAGCCCCGCTACCGCTAAGCGGGGCTCCGGTGAGGCGCGGGAAGAGCGTCCTGCGCCTCGGGCTCCCCGGCGGGCCCGCTAGGCTCCGTACCCTTCCCTCGTTCCCCCTGTAAAGGGGGAGTGGGGGTGAAGGGAGCGCGGAGCCGGGCCATTAGGGGAAATGCCCCAACCGGGCGGAAAAGCGGCGAGTACTGGCCGTGACGAGCGACGACGTTCTCCCTGCAGAAGATGAAAGGGAAAGAAGCCCGGTGGTCGTGAGTACTTGATTGGATTAAGGTTGTGGACTTAACGACTTAACGATCCGGGAGGTTAGAGAAAGGAAGCCTGCCTCCCTCCCTTCGGCGGCAAGAAAATAACGGTTTATAACACTGTTGCTACTAAGATGGTTAAAATGTTTGGATTTTTTAACGAGTGAGACTATTCAGATCTCCCTCTGGGGAGGAAAAGGATGGAAAATATCCCTCTTTAAAGTTTTGGTCTTTGCGCCCTGGTTTCAGGGAAAATGGTTGCGAAAAGTTTGAGTTGAAGTGGAAAACTACTGGCATAAAATGGAGAACATTGAAATAGAAACTGAAATTTGATACCTATCCCCCTTCTCACCATGTTGGACTTTGTTTTTGAACTTGTTTTGAACTCTGGATTAACTGATGAACAAAGGATTATTATTTTGAAACTGGAACTGCTTAATCAGAAATTGAAGGTTTTGAGTGGGGACATGAAGAAAAATCTACTTCCCACAGAGGAGACCTTTCAAGTTTTCGATACCATGGAAGAGAGCCTTGGCAAAGAGCTGAAGGGGATGATTGAAGAATGGAGAGAGATGGCTTGGCGACTCCCGGAAAAAGAAACGTCCTTCGGCGGCAGCCTTGGGACGGTGAAGAATGTTATATCCAGCTTCCGAGGTGAGAGCTCGGGAGTGAAGGGCAAAGAATTAAGATATTTACAAATAGAAGAAGAATGCAGCAGTGAATGGGAGAAGCTGAAAGAAGATGAACAGTGTACCCTGATGTTCGATGCAAGGACTGTTGGGGACTGTGTCTGGATCTGTGGATGTACAAGAAAAGAGGACAATTGGAGGAGTGGTTCCGGTGAAAGATGGAAAAGGACAATGGACAGAGGGGGAATAGGGTGAAGTGTATTAAGTGCAGAATTTAAATGGTCTGTTATGGTAATCTGAAACCGGAGGGTTAAGACATTATGTTTTATTTTATTTTTCAATAAGAAAAGGGATATTTTGAATTTTATGTTATTAGCAGCAGTATAAGGGATAGAAGAAGTTTGTATATAGATTTGATATAAGAATAATTTGTTAAGATTTAAAGATTTGTTACCAACTATTATGGATTAAGATGATTGTTTAGATTTGAATCTTTTTTAAATGAATTTAATTTTTAGAGAGAGGATGTTATTAAAGTAGAATTTGGATTTAAAACCGAAGGAGAGAAGGCAGGGGAAGTCAACCGTCAAGATTCGGAACTAGAATTTTCTTTTATGCGTGTAAACAAGAAGAAGAATTGTGGCTACGTTTGTATTTGTTTTATATATGTAGGTGTGGGTGTGGGTTTATGCTTTGTTATGAAAATGCCAATAAATTCTTATAAAAAAAAAAGTCATGCTGGCCACATGGCCCAGAAAAACTGTGGACTAACATCAGCTCCCTTGGCCAGTAAAGTGAGATGAGCGCCGCAACCCCAGAGTCGTTCGCAACTGGACTTAACTGTCAGGGGTCCTCTACCTTTACCTTTACAAATGTTAAACTTCTAAAAATTAGTTCTGTCTTAATAGCCAGGCAGGATAGAAGATACGAAAAAGGAAAGGAAAAGGAACCTAAATGTTTACTAATCAATGTACTGCCTATAAGTAAGCGGAATAATCTAATTTGCAAGTAGGTGACCTATATGTCTGGACATAGCTGATTATTTATTTAACTAATCAAATTATATTGTGTCATTTGATGAGAGGATTTTTGCATTGCTGACACTATGTTGTTACTTTATTACCAAATAAGGTGAATTGATTCTAATTCAGAGGTAGGCAACCTACGGCCTGTGGGCCGGATGTGGCCTGATCGCCTTCTCAATCCAGCCCACGTACGGTCCGGGAATCAGCGTGTTTTTACATAAGTAGAATGTGTCCTTTTATTTAAGATGCATTTCTGGATTATTTGCGGGGCATAGGAATTTGTTCACCCTCCATATATATATATATATATAGAGAGAGAGAGAGAGAGAGAGAGAGAGAGAGATAGTCTGGCCCACCACATGTTCTGAGAGATGGTGGACTGGCCCACAGCTGAAGAAGGTTGCTGACCCCTGTTCTAATCTATATTACCTTTGTTAGTCATCAACTCCTACACCTTACCTCTACCCAAGGGAAGCATGAATGTATTTTGCAAAATTCAATAGCACACATCATTAGGTAATAGTAGAGAGAAAACATGCTGTTGAACAAAAATGGCACCACTTGATCAGCTTTGTTGACATACCAGCATGAAGATTGCAAGGTAGAGAAAAGTGTCATTTGCTAAATTTATGCTAGTCATAAAGTTCTCTAAAAATGCAGGAGCTTCACCAGAAACAGAAAGCTGCATACTGTTACTTGGACTGCATCATCAGTGTTTTCCCCAAGCCAGAATAAAGGGATGCATACACATACACAATGTGAGAAGAACGTCCCCAAGTTGGAGGTTTCCCATATGGTATTTCCAGCTTCTGCTTTTAATTGTAGTGTGTTTGCTCTGACACTTCACCTTGCCCCTCACTGAGATATTATGGTGTGTGTTTCATATTGTTACAGGAATTCTAGGGTCTCAAATATAGAATAAGGTAAAGGCAAAGGGACCCCTGACCATCAGGTCCAGTCATGTCCAACTCTGCGGTTGCGGCACTCATCTCGCTCTATAGGCCGAGGGAGCTGGTGTTTGTCCGCAGACAGCTTCCGGGTCATGTGGCCAGCATGACAAAGCCACTTCTGGCGAACCAGAGCAGCGCACGGAAACGCCGTTTACCTTCCCGCTGGAGCGGTCCCTATTTATCTACTTGCACTTGACGTGCTTTCGAACTGCTAGGTGGGCAGGAGCTGGGACCGAGCAACGGGAGCTGAAGGTTTCCTCCCCACAGCAGAGAGTCAATGGGGTGGGAGAGGGCATACCCCCTAACATAAAGGCTGTCCCCCCAACATAAAGCCTGGCTATGTCCATGGGGGGGAGTGTCTCTGAGTGCAAAGATAAGGAGGGGAGGGGTGAAAAGCTGTGCAATCTTCATCCATCATAGAGCAGGGAAAGAAGGAAGGGTGGAAAGGATTGGGGGTGTGTGTGTGACAGAATGAAAGGAAAGTAGGAAGAGTCTTCTCCCCACACCATCCTACTATCTCACTCACAGTCTCACTAAGAGCTGCAGTGAGAGCTGCTCTGCCTGAAGTCCATACAGTCAAATGACTGGCAGGTTAGTGATACCTGGATGTTGTAACCAGTGGCGGAGGAAGGGGGCGGTGGGAGCAACGTCGTAGAGAAGCGCCTTTGCAAAAATAAAAATAAATAAATCTTGGGGGCCCAATCCTGTCTTTCTTGTTTTTCTGCTCCCTGATCTCCAGGGAGATGAGAGTGGGGGGGGTTGTCTCTCCAAGCGGGGAGGGGTCATCCGATCTCTGTGGGTCTCTACATGCCCGAGACAACCAGGGAGCTCTGTGAAGTTGGCCAGGAAGTTGGTGGTGAGGAGGAGTAGTTCTGAAAAAGAGGGGACTGAGTGATTGGAAAGCTGCCTGCTTCTGAGACTGGAAGCTATTCTCCTTTTCAGTGCCTGCTTTGGAGAAGAGAGGTCCTTCACAGAAGATGATTTCCCTAAACCCTTCTGTTCATTTTGAGCTGACGTCACAGTTGTTCTCTCTGCATCTGCTTTCATTCTCTTTTCTTCCCCTCCCCCTTCCTTTCTTTTTAAAAAACTTTCTCACAGATCACTCACTATGCTGGCATTTTGCTGGTCTCCCACCCCTGCCTTATTCCTTGATTGGAGGGGTGGAGGAAATTTTATGTCACATCATTTTTAAAGGATTGAGTAAGAACAGGAAGAGCTGTTTGACAGTGGAATGGTAGCCGGGGGGGGGCACACTTGCCATGGCTGGAGAGGGAAAGGCAACACCGGGCAGGGACGGAGGCTGTTGAGGGAGCGAGCACTTGGAGAGGAAAGAAAGCCAAGAGAGAGAGAGAGAGAGAGAGAGAGAGAGAGAGAGAGAGAGAGAGGCGGGCAGGAGGGACATGGCTGGCAAGGTGGTTGCCTGTGAGAGGATCGCTTCCTGAGCAAGGGCAGGGCATCGATGGGCAGGGAGAGCAAGGCCTGGCCAACCGTGCATGCACCCGGCCACAGAGGTGGGAAGGGGACACATCAGCATCACAATGCAAGTCAACCCCACTCGGCTCCACTACACAGGCAGTGTCGCGTTCAGCCGGCATTTTGTCATTCCCCTCATGATGGCACTCTGTGCAGTCCTCTCCCCACCACCTCCCTTCCTCTGCCACTGCTCACAGGCCACTGATCCAGCATCAAACTCCCCCCCCCCCGTTATCTCTTCCTCCTCCCTCCTGGCCAGCCCTGTCAAGAAGTCTCCACAAGACTCATGATACTAGGAAGGAAAATGGAAGCACAGTTGGTACTCTTTGCCTCCTGTTTTCCAGGCTCATCGGTATCACTTCAAGGAATAGTTTTGCATTTCATCTTAGCTTGTATGTCATCACTCCCAATTGCATCTCCCCTCCCCATGATGTTCTAGACCTGGGATTGCCAACACGGTGCCCTGCGGATGTTGTTGGACTAGAACTCCCATTAAGCCTTGACCATTAGTCCTGTGGGCTGAGGTTCATGGGAATTGGAGTCCCCTAACAGTTGCTTGAGGGCACCTTGTTGGCTACCCCTGTTCTAGACTGGGGGAGGAAAGACAGCAGAAGCAAACACTGCTCTTCTGCATTTCAGGCTCATCTCAGGCCTGCTTTTGCAATAAGATTAATAAAGGATTACGTAGCTTACGACATTCATGTGAACTTCAGGATTTGGAACTCTTCCTCTCCTACACAAGTCTTCTAGGATGCCAAATAGGAAAGCAAGTGCAAGAAACCACCACTTCATTCCATACATCTATTTTATAAATGGGGTGGAAGAGGAGACAACAAAGTAAGGGGGGGATCTTACATCAATCAATTATGCTAGAAAAATATATACACTTTATTCATATATTCCAAAATGTATAAACTGCTTCGCATTCAAAGAATACCTGAGTAGCATACAATAATAGACTATAAAGATGGTCATTTTAAACCTAGTACAAATCATGAAACAACCAAAGCTGCAAAACCCAAGGAGGCTAATTTGGGAAGAAAAGTTTTCAACCAACATCAAAATATAGAATTTGCTTCCTTTCTATGGCAGGAAATTCCAGGGAACTGGAACTTAAAAACAGATGCTCAAGTCACAACATGCTCTATGAAGGTGCATGTATCATCATGAACAAATGTTCATCCACAGATTTCAGCGACTGAGGTAGGCTGCACTGCAAGAGACGGCTTCTTGGACCTCTTAGTCCATAAATGTCTGCGAGTTTATACAAAAGTAGTCAAGCCTTGAATCTAGCCAGAAATCAAGGTTACAGAAATCAAGGTTAGAAGTTATCATTCTGTGGCTCACTGTTGGCAAGCTCTCTCTATCAAAGAACAGTAGCAGCTGGCATTTCAGTCAAAGGTGGGAAAGGGGACTCCTAGACAGACCAGTGGGTCATTGGCACATGCACCAATAGTCTCTGGTCATTGGTTGGGGCTGATGGAAACTGGAGTCGAACAACATCTGGATGATCACAGCTTCCACACTCCTGCTTTAAGGCATATTTTTTTAAAAAAAGTTGCTAGCTACACCATACCTTGTTTGACCACTGTTGCCTTTTAAGCTCTGACCCCAATAAGCCCACTTGCTGTTCCCGCTTTCCATTTAAGTCTGTCTCCTTTGAGAGCACTAAGGAAGGACCAGCATCAAACTTCTTAGTCATTTATAGGAGATGCAGACTGTTTCCCTAACTGTCAAAGCTGTGAACATAAATATGTTTGGCCCTATGATGAGAGCCAAACATATTAAGAATTAAGACTTGCCAGATATAGAATAAGTGACCATATTACCATTCTGAGTCCTCTTGCTGTGCTTTGACAGGAGCAGGATTTTCAAATAATGCTTCTTTATACGGCACCAACTTTAGCAACCACCAGAAATACGCCCTCTTCATGTTACACAAGAAGTGATTTGTTTGTATGCTAGCCAGTTCTTCAGCATCCATTCTCAGCCTCTGCGACATGACAGTAAAGCTGTGGCAACTACTTTAGCTATTAGACACCTTCATGGAAAACAATGGCACAATGTTTTTAGTAAATTAATACATACCTCTTAACTCGCGATTCATAGACGCCCCAGAAATTTCACTAATGAGATCAAGTGGGTGGAAAGGGAGGAGGCTTTGCATGGATCCCCATGGTTTGTTTGTAATGTTGTGACATTTTAAAATGTTGTTATTTCCTCGTCAGTAGTCCCTGCCACGTAAAGGTAATGGCTGCTTCTCAGCTGGTGGGGCAAGGCCACGGTTGAGGTCCAACACAGATTCCAGTGGTGGGCACAGATCCGGCTTGGGCATGATCATGGAAGGCTGGCCATGTTGACTGCTTGGCCTTGCCTGCAGTTGCAGCCATAGCAGGTGACCTTGTGAACATGGCTCAGGGGGTGGACTGGAAAGAAGGCTGAGGGTGGAGGTTGTCCTTCTGGTCCACTCCTGGGCATAAAAGCTGGCTGCATGCAGGACCCAACCTCAATTGGAGCTTGGATTCTGATGAAGACAGGCGTTGCTGGAGGCTATTGAAAAAGCTGAAAAGCTTCGAAGATCCTGGGCCATGGAAGCAGATGAAATAGAGATTTAAAGGGCCTCTGAAATGTCCAAAGAGGTTTTTATTTGGCAGTGGCAGCAGCAGCAGGCCAGGGGAGCTACTGAAGAGCAACAGCAGCAGGTCATGGTGGCAAGCAGAGACCAGGCACTGGGGTGAGGGCTGTTGACATGGGTTCTACCCTCCCCCCCCTTTGGCCTGTGCTGAACCAAAGGCATTTAAAGTGCCATGCCTGTATGGGGAGGGGAGCTGTTGGGGCTTCAGGGGGCAGCGGAAGTAGCTGCATCAGGAGTGAAGGAAGCAATCATCACCCACTCCCTCACAGTGGAACACTGTGCTGCAGGGAAGGTTGCACAGAGATAACCCCCCCTCTCCCCTATAAAGTGGTGCTGCCCTACTCAGGTGCACTTGGAGTGAGGCAGCAACTGCTCCTTGCTTTTTTGCCTCATGGAAGCGGATGCTCCCCACCTCCAGTGGGGAGCCCAGCACTGCCAGGTGTAGTTGGAGTGAGGGAGACAGGCTTCACCCTCCCACACAAGGGAGCGCTCAGCTACCTGGGTGGTGCATGGAAGGGGATACCCTCTACCCCCTCCCCAACTGGGCAATGCAGCTCTGCAGGGCTGAGGAGAAAACCCCCACTACCCCCCACACTTGTGGAGCTATGACCATGGGGAGGGAGAAACTTCTCTCCTCCGTAAGGGTGCTGTGGCACTGCCACCTCCACCTATTTTCAGGGGCGGTGGTACCTGGTTGTAAGGCTTCATCTGATTGGCACCCAAGCTTACCAACAGCACCAGGGTTCCCATACCCCCGGCCTCTGCAGGTGAACAGTGTGGGTGAGCACCTGGTTATGGTTTGGTGTAGGTATTACTAACCTCCTTTATCTGTATAACATTGTGCCTGGACCGCATTGACTCTCAAAGTTCATGTGCTTCAGTGCAATCCTCCCCCCACACGCCCCATGTTCCTCCTAGGCCAGCAAGAGAGGACATTGTCATCCAGTGGAGCCATAGGATTCCTCCAGCTCTGCTAGCAGGGAACCACCTCAGAAGAGCAACAGGAAGCACCCACGCAACAGACAGCCACACAGGAAGTGGCACCAGAAGTCTGGAAAATGCAATGAGCCAAACAGCGAGGAAAGTACCCATGAGCCACCCAAATTGGTTGGTGGTAGTGGGAATTCATTGGATGGGTACTGGGAGACAGATGGGACTTAAAGAACACGGGTGGCGCTATAGGTTAAACCACAGAGCCTAGGGCTTGCCCATCAGAAGGTTGGCGGTTTGAATCTCCGTGACGGGGTAAGCTCCCGTTGCTCAGTCCCTGCTCCTGCCAACCTAGCAGTTTGAAAGCACATCAAAGTGCATGTAGATAAATAGGTACTGCTCCAGCGGGAAGGTAAACAGAGCTTTGAGTGCTGCTCTGGTTCGCCAGAAGTGGCTTAGTCATGCTGGCCACATGACCTGGAAGCTGTACGCCGGCTCCCTTGGCCAATAAAGCAAGATGAGCGCCGCAACCCCAGAGTCGTCAGCGACTGGACCTAATGGTCAGGGGTAATGTGTAGATTTGCCTCACCCCATTTTTGTTTTTTATCTGCACTAACTGTAAGCTGCTGGCTGGGAACAGCTTTGGGGTATTTTGGAGTTTGAGCTGTGAAACCAAGATAATTTGATTGAACAGGGAAACCCAGCTGGAAAAGCAGAGTGGCTGGTGGAAGAGTGGTTGCTTAACAGTCAGACAATGTAGTATCTTTATTAAGGGCTAAATGACCAACATGCAACCCTGCAGCACCCAACACTTATGTCTGTAGAGTGTAGGGAGAGACCAAGCAAGAATCTTATGGCAACCCATTGAGGGATAGAGAAGCAGGAACTTCTGCCTGCTCAAGTAGTTTGATACTGAGGCTGTGTGAGGTTTATTTCCCTGCAGGGGGCTGCTTTCTAATTAGGGTCCTATTTTCTGGGCTAAATGACACCTGAAACTAATACTGGGTCCTACTTTGTGAAACATAGACCTAAAACCAATTAAGAGCCATTATAACAATGGACAACCAATGAGAATTCTCTTAACTTTCAACACCTGAAGAATTCCAGTAGTAATAACAGGAAATTGACTAGTCCAGAGAAGAGGGCTTATTATTGTCATTTCGAAGACAGATCCCTTTTTTTCAAATCAAAAAATTGTCAGGTGGATGTCTACCAGATTGTCTACCAGCTCAGGTGAATGTGGTGATCTAATCCATTGGGTTGCAATGTTTATAGGACCTACTTGGGCCACCTAGGAAAATCTTAAGGTCTCTACTCAAGTCATAGCAGATTCTTGCAAATCAGTGCCCGGGAGTTGGATAGAGCCAGCAGAAGAACTGTTCTCCAGCTGATAAACTCCTGTTGTAAACTTCCTAATAAGGAACACATTAAACTTATGAACAAAGCAGATAAGTTACAGAGTCCAATACAGACATTAACAAAATAGAGCAGGGACAGATGTATCTATCCCAGGGCTGGATATAGGTTTGATGAGGTCCTAAGCTAGTGAAGGTAATGGGGCCCTTTATATGTCCAGCTGTCCTTTGTCAACAACAAATTGTTGCTGTTTTTTGTGTTGAATATATGCTATATGGTAATTTATGGACCTAATAGGTATCTAAAGCCATTTGCACATAACAAAATATGTATTTTATCAAAGTAATTGTTGAACTGAAATACAATTAAGAAGAAGTATATTAATAGTGAAATAGTGAAATACAACTAAGAAGAAGTATATTTGGGGGCCCCTCCAAGAGAGTGGGGCCCTAAACTATAGCTTGTTTAGCTTATACTAAGATTACCAGACATCCCTGTTTCCCAGGGACAGTCCCCAGATTTACAAATCAGTCCCCTGACAAAATCCATCTATTTAGTAGGAAGTTGAAAAGTGTCCCCGGATTCATTGAAAAGAATCTGGTAACCTTAGTATACATAAATCTGGCACTGATCTATGCCTACTTTTATTTGTCCTAGCTAGAGGCCTTTCTGTGTCAGGCTAGTGATATATCCAGTTCTAAAACTCTTCTATTTGCACATATATTGCTTCACCAAATCCCACGACTTTGATTTCAACAGCACCCATATCCTGGTGATACTCAACTTTACCTCTTGCACCCTATAAATCTTTATCTCCATCCAGTCTTGCAGCTCCTGTTGCCTGCAGAAACATTCCTGCTTGGATGTTTCATCACCATTTGAATTCAGCATAACAGAGATCAAACTTCTCTTGCAGAGGAGAAAGGGGACCCTGTGTGAAATTGTCACTCCCCACTTATCCACTTGCAGGAAGTCAAACTTTTGAGAGGATACATCTGGTGGGCATGGCATGCACAGATAGAAACTCCTTGTTACATTATAGATCTAACCATCCCAAACATCTCCGAGATAACCTTCCCTTAGGTCAGTTTCTAAGATTAAGACACAATTCATCAGACCTACAAGACTTTAAAGCCCATTCAAAACTGCTTTCTGCATATTTATTACAACGAGGTTATCCATACTTTGTAAAACAACTGCCATCCAAAAAAAAAACACAATTAAGAGAGAGGTGGACCCTTCTTAGATCTGGTTCACATGTTAATAAAAGATCTTCACGTATTTGCGCTTCCCTAGAATACAACCATATGACTTTTGAAATTGAAAAAATTATTAGGTATCATTGGCATCAGATGCGGAGGAAGCCTCCTTGCCACCCAGGGTGGCGAACGGAGACACCCCCCTGGGGGCGGGGTGTTGTGTCGTGACATTGCGTCATGACATCATGACGCAATGTCAGGACGGAGTGCGCACTCCGCTGCCGCTTCTGTGGTGACGTTGCGAGCCCGCGGAGTGAAAATGCGGCTTGTGGGGAGCTTCCGATCGCGTGCAGCAGCCCCACAAGCTGCCTTTTCACTCAGCAGGCTCATAACGTCGCCACAGAAGCTGCAGCGCCGGCTCAGATGGAGTGCGCACCTGCAACATTGCGCACTCCGTCTGGGCCAGCGCTGCTGCTTCCATGGTGGCTCGAGCAGCAGGGGCGAGGCAGTCCCACAGCCCCATAGCGGCGCCGGCAGGTGAGCCCCGCACAGGCCGCGGGGCGGAACGGCTTCGCTCCACGGCTTGCTTGCAGGTGGCCGAGCAGGTTTGTGAGAAGGCTGCAGGGCAAGGCTGCCTCGCTCCATGGCTTGCTCGGGGCCCGCCGGTGGGGTGGGTCTGGCCCAAGTGTCACCCCCCTACCCTGGAACCCGGGGCGACCCGCCCCCCTTGCGATGCCGCTGATTGGCATATTCTTAAGGACATCCTTTGGTGTGATAACATCCCCCTTTTTGCCAAACGATGCACAAAGTCATTAAAAGATATATTGGTGCATATGGGTTTAAAATCCACACTCACACAACATACGTTGTCTAGTCCTCCACATGGTTTTTCTTAGATGTGGGCATTGTACCTCCTGTAAATATGCTCTGCAGGTAAAAGAGTTTACCAACAAAGAGAAGGTTTTTAGTTCGTTTTATAGGCATTTGCCACATGTGCTACTCCACGTGTAATTTATGTGATTAGATGTCCCTGTGGATTGTTGTATGTAGGTCATACTCTCAAATATATCAAAGTAAGAATATCAGAGCACCAATCTAGGATCAGGAACAATGTATTAGATGCTCCTTTAGTACAGCATTTTATTGAAGCATCTCATTCGGATGAGCACTTGGCCTTTTTTTTTTATAATGTGGACATATTTAGGTCCTGTAGAACGAGCTAAAAAAAATCCTCATGCAGAAAGACACTAGGTTTATTTTCTTACTTAATTCCTTACATCCCTCAGGTCTGAATACTGAAAAATGATTATAGTTGCTTTTTATGAATTTGTACTAGTGCTTATATGCATAACACCTGAGCATGGATTAAGTTTGTTTTACTTCTGCTGTGCCATATGGGTCACTTTAAGAAAGTAATTTTGTATCTGTGGATTGCCAATACCTGTAACTGAAATCAATATCGTGCTTGTCCATATAACCCTACATTGTAACAGTTGCTGTTTATCGCAGCTACTACTATGCCATAAGATCCACTATCTTGTTTCATCACATATGGTATGTACAGTTGTTTATGGTATTTATATTATTCTTTCGGTAAAAATATGTGAGATCACAATCTTGCATTACCCAGAACTTGTACAATTGATGAAGCCCAGAAAGGCGAAACAAGGTCAATATTCTGGAAATCCTTGTCTTAAGACTCTGTGAAAGGATTCTGTGGAACTGTAACAACCCTTGGATTGTTTGGACTCTATGAACAGATACAGGTGGAATAGACACTAGTACATGTATGGACCTTATGCATGAACTGATTAGAGAATGAACTGATCTACTGGGTCTTCGGGTTTTTCCATTGAACTTTGAGTTATTTCCATTGAAATCCATAATATGATACAATGAATAGTATACTTTATTTATGCAAGAGTACAGCCGGTTAGGTCTCGGCAGCTTCAAGTACAGCAAAAGAGAAGAGGTGTTTTGGAAAGGGTTTTCCTTTGTTCTTCTTCTGTTTGTTTTTCCTGGCTCCTCTTTCTGTTCCTGCTCCGCATCTCTGCTTGCTGGTTTTTTGCTCTCTCCCAGCTCCATAGATCTCTCATTTTCCTCTTCCTTGCATCTATTTTCTTTGGCCATTTTGGGCCTATAGCCCCTTGAGGCCTCTGGAGGCTTCATTGGAGTGGGGTGTAAGTTTTGGAAAGGGGTGAAACATGATGGAAGGGGCTTTTGCCCAGGAGGAGAGCTGCTTGAGAGGATGGAACTCTCTGCAGACTGATCAAATGAGACCCTGGGAATTCAGGCCACCCATGCAGGATCTCCCCGACACCAGCAGCAATTCCCCTGCAGCCACGGATGTCATGGCGGACCCAGAGGTTTTGAGAAAGTGGGGAGAGGGGCTACTCCTGCCTACCCCCCCCCCCAGGATGCTGCCATTTGCCCCAGAGTGGCTAATGACTGGGACTACCTGCAGCCCCCAGAGCCCCCCGCTTCCCACAGACCCATAAGGGCCCCAGCAGCCCAGCAGAAGCCAGGTCCGTGCTCAGAAGTACCTGTGCTCCACCTGTGGTGGTGAGACACAGGAGGAGAAGGAGGGCCCTCTCCTTGCTCCTCTGGGTCAACCTCATAACTCAGCAGCTCCTCATCCACTCCTAAGGGCAGAGCAAAATTGCCAGCACAAGAGTCTCAGGGTGCTAAGCATGGGAGAAAGCAGCTCTGGCAGAGGGGACCCAGGAAAGCAGGGACCCTCTCCCCTCCCATAGCAGCCAGCTCAGAGGACACCTCAAGCTCTCACTATCCTCTCCTCAATATCCAGGTTTGCTTCCACCCCTACATCAGTTCAAACAGGGAAAAACAGGGGTGCCGAGTTATGCCCAACGTTGGGGGGGGGAGCAGTGCATGTGCATGACATCACACACGCAACCTGCCCAACCCACTGCCAGCTGCCTGACCTTTTTGAAAGGGATGTGGCAAGGCAGACACTTCACCCTGGTGCGCGGTATGAAGTCACTTCCTGTTCTGTTAAGTTGTTTATTTTGGGCTATGCAGTTACTTGCTTAAGTAGGAATTGAGCTGCTGAGGGAGTTGCTGTGCCTGCCAGGTGTAAAACCTCTCAAAGGTTTGTGGAGAGGAGGGCAATGACAACCACTCAGGATCCCCTTCCTCTCTACAGAGAAGGGACTTATCATGGTAAGTACCAACATTCTCTCCTTCCCAAGTCTTTGTTTCCTCACAGGTGTTGTGGTAACATGGCGGCAGACCTTTTCACTGGTGGTACCATTGTTGTGGAATACCCTCCCTGCTGAAATACTACAGTTCCAGTCTGTGTTGGTATTCCACTGGTTCCTGAAGACAGAGCTGTTTCAGCAAGCAGTCTCCTGAACTTCAACTTCTGTTTCCATTAATTTTTTTAAAAACTGTTTTATTATGCTTCTAATTATTTTCTGGTGCAGTTTAATTAAGGATTATTTAATGTCCCAATATATTTGCTATTGGATGTTCACATGCCAGGGACCTGATTTGAATCAGAGAGAAGAAACCAGAGCCAGAAAAAGACTTTATTATTCAGTCACAAATATCCCATTTGGGTGTGAGGTGCTTTAGGTAGTGATGGTTGTGTAGCATCAGTTGCACTTTCATGAAACAGACTATCTAGAGCCATGGTTCCCAATGGGGGGCACACACCCCACAGGGGGCCAATTAGATTTTTAAGGGGGGCAGTTTGAGAATGAGATATTAACAGTTAATGGCCCTTTAGGCTTCCGCCACGTGAATAGGACTTCACTTTTTTATATTAGAATTAAATGTCACTGGGGGGTGGGATCAGGATTTTGGAGGTGTTTAGGTGGGGCATGGCCAAAAAAAAGGTTGGGATCCACTGATCTGGATGCCTTTCCATTTGACTTCAGAATGGATTTTGGTGCCAAAGCAGCTTTGGTCACCTGGACCGAAGACCTGTATTGGGAGAAGGGTCAGGGAGTGTAATCCTTAATCCCTTAAAGGCTTTTGATACCAGAAAACAGCACTTTTGGTTCCAGAAAACAGCCGTGGGAGTCTTGTGTTTGGCCGCAGGGCAGTTAAGCTCTGATGTACCTCAGGTTTACCATGCTTTTGGTAAGCTATTGGTAAGTTGAAACCTGGGGCTCCAGGGTAATGTGTCGTCAATACATGGATGAAACCCGACTCTATTTCTCTATGTTACTGGAAGTGGATCAAATTGTGCAAATGTTGGAGTGATTTCTGGTGTTGCAATGATTAAGCTGGATGGTGACTTAATCAGAATATTGACAAGATGTACTTTATCATTGCATAATCGCATCAGATGCAACTTATTCCAATTCTAAAGGAGGCTTCAATATCCCTTATCACACATGGTGGGGCAGAGCCACCCTCCCAACCAGCGTAACTGCTGCTTTCTTGGACCAGGCTGGGGTGAGTAAGCAGTGAGGTTTGGTCCCAAGCACCAGCCTGGTATAAGTGAGCAGCAGTGATATCAGTATTAGCTGGGTGGTTCCACAGTTCAGCTCCGCCACATGCAACACCACTACTCATCAATTCTGTGCATTACCCTCTTTGTAAGAGGAATTTATTTTATTTTCTCAGGAAGGAGGAGGAGGAGTTTCATAGGGACGGGGGGGTGTGTGTCGAAATTTGTGGCCTGTTTTTGAGAATGTAATAGGGGAGGGAAAGTGTGTTTTATAAGCAATCCTTGCAAATAACTATATTTTTGATTAAAAACAAACAAACCCTTGTGATCTTGCTAAACACTTGCAAGGAATGTTTGCAATACGCAGCTGAGTTTTGAAGAGGAAGGATGGTGCTGAACCATTCCTATACACATCTTTCTGCATCTTCTTATAAATTGCACCAAAGAAAATGTCTCATTATGGAAAAATGGCAAGCAACTGGATTTCATTCATCATTACCCCATTCGTAAGTTATTTAAGTTGAGGGCAGTTCCGTGTTGAAGCAATGAAGGAACCACACTTCTAGTCACACTCCAACATCACATTTCCTTATCCAGCATCAATGCATCTTGCTCAATAAGTATTTATTGAGTTTTCAAAAACAACGTGCATTCAAGATAAACAATGAAGAAACATAGAATAAGAACTGCGTGGAGCAAGTTATTGAAATTAAGATGAAATAGAGGTTTAGTACACTTTTGCAGATATCACAATGAAATAGATCCTGCAAAGGGACACTTTGTAAATAAGAGTCACATACCAATATGTTAGCTTCGCCACATAGAGGACACTGATGACATGTGCAGTGTGCTGTTTTAATTTATAAAACATATAAATGGAGACCATACAACATCTAAATGGTCTTGTTTCATAACCCCTCTTAGAACACAGCAACAAATGCATTCCCCATTCTGCAGCAGCTCAATCTGGTCGCCTACAAGTTGGAGCTTCCCCCCTCTCTAAAGATCCACCCCGTGTTTCATGTATCCCAGCTGAAACCTTGTCATGTGGACCATTTTCCAGGTTGCATTGTCCCACTGCCGCCGCAGGTCCAGGTTGATGGCCATGAGGAGTTCCAGGTTGCCCAGGTCCTGGACTCGAGACAGCTCTGAGGCAAGCTCCACTACCTAATTGACTGGGTGGGCTACGGGCTGGAGGAACGCTCCTGGGAACCAGCCGACTTCGTGCACGCACCCACCAAGATTCGGGCCTTCCATATGAGGTTCTCAGACAAGCCCGGGCCTTGACTGGGGGTGGAACCCCATTTCCCTTTTGGGGGGAGTACTGTCAGGAGTGCGTGCAGGAGCCAGGCCCTGTGACCAGCAGGTCTTTGTAGGACTGGAGCCCTCTTTGGCTTGTTCTGGAGAGGCAGGCGTGGCCACACAGGTGAGATCACTTGGTAACTCGCTGCACCTGGTGGCAAGAGACGGCAGGGGATATAAGGTCAGCGTTTCCCCTTGGTTTTCGCCACAGCAACGTATTCCCTGCCTCGGTGTGTGCCTCCTTGCTTCTTGACTGTGACTTATAAATGGAGACCATACAACATATATTATTTTGATTCATGAGAAGAGAAGACTCCCTGGAAAAGACCCTGATGTTGGAGAAGATGGAGGGCACAAGGAGAAGGGGGCGACTGAGGACGAGATGGTTGGACAGTGTTCTTGAAGCGACTGGCATGAGTTTGGCCAAACTGCGGGAGGCAGTGAAAGATAGGCATGCCTGGTGTGCTCTGGTCCATGGGGTCATGAACACGACTGAATGACTGAACAACAACAAATCATCTGTATGCCATAATCATCCCAATTATAACAAATAAAGGTTTTACATATATCGCTTTGCATGTCACGAGTCTATCTCATATATTAGTTTCACCTTTTAAGTTGAATTACTGAAAGAAATGAACCTTTCCACAATATTCTAATTTTTCGAGTTTCACCTGTAGTGGATATAATAGAATATTTGGAGATCAGGAATGAGAAGCCAGCAGTGATGATGTTTGTAGACACAGAAAAAGCTTTTGACAATATTTCTTGGCAATTTATGAAGAAAAGTTTGGAAAGTGTGGGGGGATCTTTTTTGAGAGGTATTGAAGCAATATATTCTGAACAAAAAGCTAAACTGATTGTCAATAATAAGCTATCTGGAAATTTTGATATAACACAGGGTACTAGGCAAGGTTGTCCATTGTCACCTTTATTATTTATCATGGTCCTGGAGGTCTTAACAAATAATTTGAGGAAATGTCCGGAATTAAGAGGAAAGAGATTAAAAAAGACTTAGAAATATGGAATAGATTAAAATTTAGAAATATGGAATAGATTAAAACTTAGAAATATGGAATAGATTAAAACTGTCGTTTTGTGGCAGAATTTCGGCAGATAAGATGAATGTGTTACCAAGAATGCTGTTTTTATTTCAAATGATTCCAATAACCAAGGGGACAGGACAATTCAAAGAATGGCAGAAAATATTATCGAGATTTATCTGGCAGGGAAAGAAACCAAGAATAAAATTTAAATTGTTAATAGATAAGAAGGAAAGAAGTGAATTATCCGTACCAGATTTGAAACTTTATTATGAAGCGTCCTGTCTCTGTTGGTTGAAGGAGTGGATTATATTGGAAAACACAGACTTGTTAGATTTGGAAGTTCATGACAACAGATTTGGATGACACTCCTATCTTTGGTATGATAAAGAGTTTTTATGTATGCAACAACCGTGGCAAGGAGACTTCTAGCCCAAAAGTGGAAATTGCAGGAATTACCAACGATTGAGGAGTGGCAGTCAAAGATGATGGATTATGCTGAACTTGCAAAACTGACCAGCAGGATCCATAACCAAGATGAATCAAAATTCCAAAGAGACCGGAGAAAATTTATCGACTATATAAGATGTAATTGTGGAAGTTTGAAAACACTACTGGGATTGGAATAACCCTATGGCATAGTTTTAAGGTTTAAAATAGGAAACTGTGTGATTAGAATGTACTAGAAAACCTGCTGCCAGGATGAAGGGAAGTCAAAGCTCAGTGGAGCGGGGATGTATGTGGTCTTGTATATTCATGTCTGTTTAATATGTCTAATTTGGAAACTTAATTAAAAAAAATGAAAAAAATTGTGGTGAAGATTCATAATTCATTTTTTTTCTCTTTTTTGAAAAAAATATACCACAGGATAGGCCTCAGCTCTTTCCCTGGGGTGTGCAGGTTCCTTGTCCTCCCTCCTCCAACCCTCCTTATCTCAGTTTGTAGCAGTTACCAAAGAGGGTTTCTAGATGCTCTGTTTCAGAATCATTCCAGGCCTGCGGTTGGTCTGGTCAGTCTGAAAGGCCTGACAAAGAAAGGGAGGTGTCTGCTGAGCAGTCAAAAGATATTACTAAATTAGTGGGATTTCTCTGAACTAGTTCACTCACTGGATATCCTCTACCTCTCATACTATGTCCTTAGTGATAATTCAATGGTAGTTGTCTCTGTTTAGTGAAATGTCACAAGACAGGCCCCAGCTCCTATTCACCTCACAGTTATTTGGGCAGAGGGATTGATTCTCTGTGTAATAATTTTTATAAGTTTTCAATTACAATAACCCAATAAAAGCCTCATTGTCAATATCAAATTATAATACCAAATTGTAATACAATTAATAATGCCAATTGTTCAGATGCCAAATTATATAATTTTGTTGGCCCCCTGCATGCTAGAATTGATGATCTGATAATTTACTTACACTCTGCATTCCAAAAACTTTATAAATTCTAATGACACACCAGTCATAATAACAAACCCTTATATCGTAGCTGCAATTTTAATGACTTCCATTCGCATTAACACATCAAATAATTTACAGTCCTTCAGGTGAAGCCTTCAAACTCTCTCTTTGCTCTTCTTGTGTGTGGCTATTTGTTCTGCCAAATGCAGCTCTTTTCAAGGATATCAGGGCAAATAAACAAAGCAGGTGGGAAATGAAGCAAAGTACCTTTATTGAAGAAAACAAAGCATACAGACCTCAATCAACATATCCCCAATCCGCTCAAATCGGTAGCAAGGACACACAAACAAACTCACAGTACCCTCAACCTGGGTCCGTGACAAGGCTCTCTCTCCCATCCCAAATGCCTGCCTTTTATAGAGAGCTTGATCTTAATTAGCAACATCTGTGGTCAAACATCCAAGCTCTCTTTCCTTAAAGAAACATCCACACAGAAGTAAAGTTTGGGCCGTGGCTCGGATATGGGGAGAACTCCAAGACATGCCACCCTATCTCCTTGTGACAATATCTTCCAGGTTGCTTCCCATACACTATTATTCTGTGCTTGTATTGTATTATGTCTATCTTTTGTCAGTTGTTGCTGTTCTCCATCATACCTTGGGCAGAGCTAGTATTCCATGGCTGTTTCTTAAATTCTCCATTGCACCGTTTCAAGCTTCATTGTTTTGCAACTCAAGCAAACTCTGGGTTTCAGTGGCCTAGAAGGGCTCTCCACATTAGCAGGGCACAGGGTTTGTTGTGACAGGTGTAAAAGAAAGAATGGTTAATAAAAGATAGTGAATTAAATCTATTATAGCAAAATGTCGATTTACAGAGACTTCCCCATCCACTCTATGATTTTGGAATACACCAGTTTGGGGGCATCGAGGCCACAGATGAAATCCCAGTGGTTCCAGTATGAAATATTTTTGTAGTAAACTAGGTTAGAGATGCGAGGAAGTAGGATGGCTATATTTCCTGGGCTTGCAATCAAGTCATTTCCAGCAGACCACACTGCAGTTGGTACACTCATGTCTTCTATTTTATACAAAGGTGGAACACTCTGGAGAGTAAAAGACAGAGGATCATTAAACACCCACAAACACCCACATGTTCTTCGTGACAGCACCTTGACACAATTCAGACTACCTATGGGCTGTTCACCGGTTTATATGGAGGATGGATTTTCCTTCTTCCTAACTAGGACACTCATGGACTGCTAGCATACTTTAAATAGGGATGAGTGAACCCACCGAGGCTCTCCTCGGATTAGCTGCTGTCTCTTCCCCCCTCCACCCCATTTTGCACCCAAAACCCATATAAAATTACAACAATTGTATCTCTGTCCTCTGTAGAAATGATTTTAACTGCTTTTAGAATTTGTGGTTTATATAATTGCAAAAAAGTGAATTAATAAAACCCCAAATCAATGGTGGGCGGAAACCCTGAGGCAATCTGAGTGGCAGTACAAGCTCCCCTGAAGAGCTACCCCTGTGGTCTGTGGCCCATCATGCAGCTAGAATGATGATGTGAGGAAAAAGAGGAGAGTTCTCCTCATTTCTTTGCTGCCAGCACCATGTCACCTGTGTGGGAATGGAGGAGTGTTTGAGGTCGTGGAAATGGCTCTGGGGCCCTTCCAAGCACTTGGAGATTGATCTGAGAGAGGAAATGGAGTTTGGGAGTTGGGAGGTTCACTCCACATTTTGAGGAGGTGGTAGATTGCCTGCTTTGCATGCAGAAACCCCTGCCTGAAATCCTGGAGAGCTGCTGCCTCGGTGTTACACAACTCTGAGCTACATGGACCAGCAGTCTGACTTGCTGAAAGGCCACTTCCTGTGGGGGCCTCTCTTACTGCAGAGTTTGTTTCCAAGCCAGGCTTCTGACATCACCCCTGCTTATATTAAAACATAAATATAAAACTCAGGAACAGAACTGTCATATTTGGACTAACTAAGAGTATTGGAGCTGGACAAAATAAGAATATCAATCCCTGAAATCCAGAACACAGATTGTTTAATTTGGTATTGGATAATTGTAATTTGGTAATGTATTAATGAGGCTTTTATTGGATTGTTATAAATGAAAATTAATTTTTAAAATTATTTTTTTTAAAAAAAATATATTGTGGAATGTGGTGTAATTAATACCAAGTCTATGGTAAGTGATACTGAGTTTGTACTCTTCTTTAAGGGATTAAGAACTTGTCTTCCACATCACATTCATTTAGTCTAGGATTCTTGACCCCACAATGGCCAACTGGTTATCCCCACAAACTGTGATGATCACCAGTTGCTGTGGTCTCTCAATAGTAACTATGTAATCAGAGACATTCTGCTTCTGAACATGAAGAGTAGTAGACAAGCTAGTCCTAATCTGAGTAAACCTATTGAAGGTACACATGGCTAACTCAAGTTCATCCATTTCAATGGGTCTGCACTGAATAGATCTTAGTTGGATACAACCCATTTGATGGTTGTTATGAGAATATGACAGGGAGGAGGAGAACAACTTATGAGCTCTGTGGAGGAAAAATGAAATACATATAAATAAGTGAAGAAACTTATTTGTTCACCATAAAAATTGTTCTCTCTTACCTGGTTATATCTTGCCTCATTCTCATTCCCGTAGTCAAAATATCTGAATAACCCTGAATCTTTTATCTATCAAAATGATAGGAAAGCCATAGAATTAGATATTACATTATACATATTACTGAACATTGTGAAAACTCTGTCACTGCTGGTATTATCAGCAGACAGCTTGTTAAGCACACTAACAATTCCAGTATCTTTGGTGGAAGCTCTAACAGTTAAATGTTATATGCAATCAATATGAGTTTGCAATTTTTGACAGACTATAGAAACACAGAACCCTCATGACCACCACATCTGCTTAAAAGTACACAACTGTACCTGTTTCCAGTGCAGTAAGTTTTTAGATGATGTTGAATCTGGATAATGAGCTGTATACACATCTGCACGGCTCTGTGAGAAACATTTGATTTGAAAAGCAAACACAGTTTATTTTACAGGTGGGTAGCCGTGTTGGTCTGCCATAGTCAAAACAAAATCGAAAATTCTTTCCAGTAGCACCTTAGAGACCAACTGAGTTTGTTCTTGGTATGAGCTTTCGTGTGCATGCACACTTCTTCAGATACCAGTTTATTTTATTTTTAAAAAATAATCTGAGGAACAAGCAAAGGCAACTAAATCTGTAACTATTCAGATTAGAAATAAGGTGAGTAGTATAGCATGACAGGAGTGCCTGGCGTGCTCTGATCCATGGGTTCATGAAGAGTCGTACACAACTAAACAACCAAACAACAACAAGGATATCATACAACATGGGTAGGCAAACTAAGGCCCCGGGGCCAGATCTAGCCGGTGGACAGTCCAGGAATCAGCATGTTTTTACATGAGTAGAATGTGTGCTTTTATTTAAAATGGCATCTCTGGGTTATTTGTGGGGCATAGGAATTCGTTCATTTACCCCCCAAAAAATGGCCCCTTGCTGAAAATGTTTGCTGACCCCTGGCATACAATTATGCATGGTGCAGAGGGAGGGGTTTTCACCCTCTTGTATTTTAAGAACCTGAGGCCACCCAGTGAAGCTTTTTTTTGGCAGATTCACGACAGACAAAGCAAATGATCTTTGCCACCCAGTGCATAGCTCAACTGGGAATTCACTTCTGTAAGATGCAATGCTGGCTATGAAAGGCATTGAGAAAAACATAATGAAAGACAGATCAGTCAGTGGCTGCTTGTCATGATGGCTACGCAATCAAGGCAATGTCCAACCTCAATGCTGTGCTTTAGAAAGTATTAAAAGCAGCATATTTTTTCTAGAAAAAGAGGTGCCAGACCTCACCATGATCACCTCCCTCTTTCTCTTAGAATGGCAACGGTGCCCACCTGAGAGGTGCCAGTGAGTTCCAGCTGAAAAAAGGGCCCTGATTTAAAGTATTTTAAAAGCCCAGTCGTACTGATATTCCTTTGATTATATTTGAATTTCTTGTTGTATGGTATTTTGTGTTTGCCTAGCACTTAGGGGATTGGTTTGCATGAAACACTGAGCTGAAAACCTCGACTTAGTTCTAATGGGAAAGTGTGAAGAGCCCTGTAATGGAGTTTGCTGCATTCCTCTTTGGGTCCTCCTCCTCTTGCATTGCTGTGAGCTAAACCATGGTTTGGCATGGCTTAGCATGTCACCCAAACACAAGTTCGTGGTTTGTATCCAGTCTAGACAAACATTGAGCTGTAAACCCAGGAACTCTAATCTCTCTGGGATCCCATTTGCTCACCTTTCATGTTTAGCAATGGTCACCTGAGCTGCTCCACATCTGCCTCTCTCAGGTTTCCAAGGCTGAGATAGCACCACCTTGTAGTGGTAGTGGGGAATAGAGGGGACACAGTGCAATGAGAAAAGGACTGGAGCAGGAAGCTATGCAATTTCATTGAGAATGAGGAATCTGGGCAAACACCAGTGATTTCAGAAAACATTTGAAGTGTAGTAGAAATGACTTCCGGTTTGGCTTTCACGGCTGATGGCTGTGCTTTTTTTTCCCCATCAGAGCCTATCCGTGCTGATAAGGGAGGGAATATGAGAGTAATTAGCTGTCCCAAAACTCCTCCAAGGTTGTGGTGGAGGCAGATTTAGCCTCAGTTGCCCAATATCTACCGCCCATCCCAAGGGAATGTGGGGCAGAGGGCATTGGATGGAAAACACGCATGTCTAGGTAACTCTCTGGATGTCATCATGAGCAGAGGGTTCCTGCTCAATTTAAAAGATAAAATTTGGACTTATTTAGCAGGCTTGCTTTGAACCAGTGGAGAGAAAATAACTTGCAAATTTAACCAGCCACTGAGAAGGATTAGCTTGCAAAGAGATGCTGCGAACGCACAGAGGGGAACCCCGGATAGTTCCCAAGGGCTGCTGGCGTCTCTTTGTTTGAGACTTGGAATATTACAGCCCTCGGGAGCAGAAATATAATATGGATTTCAACAGGGAAGATTCCACACAAATTTATAAAAGCAAAAGTTGAACAGATCAGTGGCTGAAGGAATAAAATAAATAAAAGACAGAAGGATTAATATCGGAGTGATTCACTGAAGAATTATGAAATGCAATGTGACATGGGTTGATCAGCACTCTGTGAACTTCAAAGCATGGGAAGACACTCAAAAAAATTGGCATTTGTATTTGGCTTTTTTATGATTTATTGTAATTTGGAATGTTTTAATGTTGTTTTAATTGGTTCGAAATGGAAAATTTAATAAATGTTATTTCGAAGAAGAAGAAGAAGTGTAGTAGAAATGAGCATAGGTTTGTTGCGTTGAAAACACATTTTGATATGAAATCATATCATGTGCGATCTGCACATATGCAAAAATGCCAACCCACTAAGGCTTCAATGCTGTGCACATTTTTCTAGAGAGTAAGTTCCATTGAACTCAGTGAGACTTGCTTCTGAGTAGGCCTGTATAGGATTGTGGTGTAATGGTGCAATTCTAGGCATATGTACTCAGGAGTAAGTCCTCTTATGTTTCTGAGCACAATTCAAAGTGTTGGTGCTGACATTTAAACCTCTAAATGGCCTCGGCCCAGTATACCTGAAGGAGCGTCTCCAGCCCCATCGTTCTCCCCGGACACTGAGGTTCAGCTCTGAGGGCCTTCTGGCGGTTTCCTCACAGCTAGAAGCAAAATTACAGGGAACCAGGCAGAGGGCCTTCTCGGTGGTGGCACCCACCCTGTGGAATGCCCTCCCATCAGATGTCAAGGAAATAAACAACTATCTGACTTTTAGAAGACATGTGAAGGCAGCTCTGTTTAGGGAAGTTTTTAATAATTGGTGTTTTATTGTGTTTTTAATATCCTGCTGGAAACAACCCAGAGTGGCTGGGGAGGCCAGGCCAGATGGGCAGTGTATAAGTAATAAATTATGATTATGATTATGATTATGATTATTATGTTCAACAGGACTTTTCCAGTGTGTAAAGCATTTTCATCTGACTCTAAGTGAGATCTCAATTTTCCATGTACTTTTTGCTCCTTTTGGAAGCTTTTTGCCTCAAAAAGGAAAGCTTGTGAAAATCAGAACATATAGCTAAACAGCTAATCAGCTAGTATGCCTTCTTCACACATCTACATACCATATTTAGATTTGTTGCATTGAATCCACCCGAAATAGTGAAAATGAGACGCACACATAATTTCTGCATAAAAGATGTGTGGCATACTTTGTGCAGAAAATCTCTCACAGGCTTGCGAGACAACAAAAATTCTCCTCTGCCAAGCGTGCTCTGTAAAGATATAAAAACCTTACATATAATGAAGCTTTCAAAAAGTGGCAAAATAAGCTACATGCCTCTAGGGATTTCCTTGTCCCTGGTTGCACCTCCTAAAAGATTTAAATCGGAGACCAGGAGGAGGCAACCATGTGGTGATCCTGCCCTCAGTGTCCCTGAATGAGCCATATGACCTGCTCCATCTCCAACCATCCCACAACCATTGATAACACAGAGATCCAGTTACAGGAAGGCTTGTAAGGCTGTCCAGCCAAATCTACTTGCAATTCCCCTTCAGACCTTGCAGCTCAATGCAGGACGACTAGGGGTGTGGATAGTGACGAAGCAGCATGCTCCGACACTGGGGCAGAGAGCAGGCGGGGGCGTGGCTCGCGCACATCCTGGGGGTGTTGCATGTCGCCTGAGGGGGGCGTGACGTACGTCCCAGGGGCGTGGCGCCTGGTGTGATGTAGAGTGCGTGATGTGTGTCCGGCGGCCGGCCATGATGGTATCCCCTCCCTGTTGTTGCCGGGGGCAATGTGCTCCCCCCACCCCACCCCCCATTCCTCCACCAATGGGTGCGGAAAGTCACACCTTGTATGAGTATTCAGGAAATATGGAGCTCAGTTTCAAAAAAGGGCATGTTGAATACTGAAGAGAGATCGAAGGAGCCAGGGCAAAAAACATGTTGACTTTCTGAGACAGTTCTGGTATGACTGAAAATGCGATGAAACCTAAAGGGGAGAGGAGGGCGAATGAGAAAAACACAGTGGGCATTTAGAGCTGCTGATAACCATATGTTAAGAAATTCATTCACCAGTTGAAAGGGTACTCCCTGCAGAGGCAGACTTAGAGTAGCACAACCAACTTGGTCGCACTAGGTGTAGATCCTTGGGGGCGCTGCTACAATGATTAAGGGCACTGAATTTTGACGTTTCACAGAGTGCCACTGAAATTTGAGACCCCAAGATCCACCTCTGCTCCCTGGCCCTATAGCAGAGGAGAATCTGTGGTCCCCCTGATGTTGCCGCAACACAACTCCCATCATCCCAGGCTGAGTCTGATGGGAGTTGGAGTCCAACAGCGTCTAGAGGGCCACAGGTTTCCCTATATATACCTTATATGGACACTGGAGCTTCTGTTAGGAAATTGAGGGGCAGTGAGGAGTGGAAAAACCAAACCATCACCCCTCCTTGCTTTAGGTTGAAGCCAGTTGCCAGTAAAGTAAGGCAATGTAGGTGATTCTTTAAAAGTTTCTCTTTTACAGATATACTAATTAGGTGAATGAACAGATTTACAATGAACTCTGCCCCTGGAACTACCCAAAACTACACAACAACATCCTTGTACCCGGTGCTATTTTTCTAGGGGGAAAGGTGACAGAACTCACCCTGAGTTCTCTTATAATGGCAATGACATCCACCTGAGCGGTGCTGGAACGGAGTTCCTGTGAGTTCCGGCTGAGAAAAAAGCCCTGCTCATACCTATTCTAGACTTCACCTTCAGGTCATATAGGCATTTTTAAAATTTTAGACTTGGTATCACTACACAGCATAATCTACAATCTAACGTAAATTGGACAAGCACTGAGCTTTGTTTCCCTTGTTACTGTAAAGCCCTAAAATGGACCTCACACCTGGAAGGTCTGGACCACAGCTGTTTGTGCGGCAGGGCCAGAGTTGTCTTCATAACTGTGGGACTTATTGCAAGGCTTCATTCTGTAACATCAAAGGATCTTTTCATTCCCACTGAATAGCTGATGGTTGCAGGGCAGGGGTACCCAGAAGGCCAATTGAAAACTGGATCTGGGATGCATCTAGCCTGGGGGCTGGTTATTTCTGATCCCTGGTCTACTAGAAACCACATCCACCTGACATTCCCCGAAGAGTCCAACGTAACCCATAGGTGAGTCAAGCAAGATTGTGAAGGGAATGCAGGGAAATCAGTGCTGGTCTAGGATCCAGAAGGGTAGAACATAGGACAATTTTTTTGGAAAGAGAGAGAACAAGAGAAAGAGACAAAAATGCACCAGTCCACTTTAGCATACCAATTGTAGCGCCTTGAGAGTGGCCTATGTAATACACTTGCTTCTGCCCAGTTTTCTTCAGAATGAAGTTGATCGTTGCTGGAAGATCATAGATGGCCATTTCATGGAAACTGAAGCAAAGGTTTAAATGTTATTGCAGAATTTATGACACTTATTCCTATGAACTCCCAGATGTTTCACCCAGAGTTGTCTTCTGCAAGGTTCTGTTTGAAATGTGGGTGAAGAACCAGGTGGTGGAGCCACCATCTCTACTCTCCACTTTAATTTTGCAGTGGTGGCTTCCACCACAGAACATCACTAAACATCACCCCACCACTTTTTCCACTTCACACACAAATCTCATGAAGAAGCATCACACATAAGAGCAGGCTGTAGGATGTGAAGATGTTCAGTGTGTAGACCTCTACTTCTTTCCACTCATTCTGGAATCATGCAGGTCACAGTACGTATATGGAAAGCCAACATGCATAGAGATCTATAGCTTTTAGTAACATTCCTGCTCAGTATCTGAAGAAGTGTGCATGCACACAAAAGCTCATACCAAGAACTAACTTGGTTGGTCTCTAAGGTGCTACTGGAAGGATTTTTTTAAAAAAAATTTGTTTTGACTATGGCAGACCAACACGGCTACCTACCTGTAATTGTCCTGCTCAGTGTAACCCTATTGAAATTCAGGGTGTGACGAGGGAAGGTGAGGGGGATTTGATTCAGTTTGCATTGAAACTAGAATTTTTCAAATTTGCACTTTCTAAAACGAAATGACAACTGAAACACAGCCATCCTTCGAAATTCATATTAATCCATATGTTGTGATGCCATTCTCCAACCAATCAAGTTTGCAAAAATACACATATTATGCAAAACTGAATAAAAATTTGTGGAAATGACATGATGAAATGTGCACACCAAAATATATCAAGAGAAATTTGCACTAAAGCACTGAAGAAGACTTGTTAATCAGAAAATTGCTGCAGATATGTGGAGAACCAAATTTAAGATTGGAAAAAAATGACAAACTGAGAGAACTTAAACCGACAGATCCTTCCATCCCTAACTAGGAGTAACAGGTTCACCCAGCCACAATGGTCCCCTCATTTATGAATCATGGGAAGGGGCATTGTGAAGAATAAAAATGTTGCCTTTTCAAAAGGTCACAAGGCTGCAACGGCTAGATGACCGCAGGCAGCAGAATCTTTCTTACACATATCTTTAGAAGAGCTTATGGTTAGGGAAAGAACAGCTTGTGGTTAGGAAGATTGTAGAAAGGGCTGTTTGCAACCGTTTGCGGTTTATCTGTACGTTTCAACTAATATGATACTTGGTTACACCCACTAGTGGTTGGGATGTGCTTTATTGTTTGAGTCAATGTTTAAAAACATAAGAAATGTGGACCAAATAAGGAGAAAGGTAAAAAGGAGTAGTGGTCATTGGAACTAGAGTAATGGGAGATGATAACAAAGGCGGGGAATTTAGTATTATTACTAGGCCGTCATGAAAGGCTGTAAACCTTGCATGTACCCAGCCAATGGGGAAACAAGGGAGGGAACCTGTGCTTTGGGTATAAAGAATATAAGCTTTTGCCTTGCCAATTTGGGGTGTTCCTACTTTGGATACCCGCTCTTGCAAGAACGTATTGTACTCAAGAATCTCTTTGCTGCTTCACCAATTTTGTTCAGAATTTATTTTGAGGGTCTTGGGACCCACGTTTTACTTCTAACCGGCATCACACATAGAAAAATCACATAGGGCTCTAGGATGTGAAAAACCCCTGCATGTAGACTTCTACAGTAGATCCTTCCATCCCTAACGAGGACTAACAGTGGTTTATTAACAGCACTCTGATTTGGCTGGATATAACTCTATGTTGTGCAGATCTCCCCTGCTAAAGCCCATGCCTAACATGTTGATGCTGCTAGTAGGGATGAGAAGAGAGAAGAGTTCCATGACTTTGTGGTCAAAAAGTCTTTCAAAGAGGCTGAAAGACTGGATACTGCAGAGAGCATCTTGATTGTTTCTGCAAAATTATATCTTTGCACTGGTGAAAACAAAATCAAAAATTCTTTCCAGTAGCACCTTAGAGACCAACTGAGTTTGTTCTTGGTATGAGCTTTCGTGTGCATGCACACGAAAGCTCATACCAAGAACAAACTCAGTTGTTGTCTCTAAGGTGCTACTGGAAAGAATTTTTGATTTTGTTTTGACTATGGCAGACCAACACGGCTACCCACCTGTAACTTTGCACTGGTGAATAACTGATGGCATGGGGCCTGTGGCGCAATAGTGAGTGTCCATTATTTACATGGATGAGGTCCCGAGATTGATCTCTGGCATCAGCCTTGAAGGACTTTTACATGAAACCGTGGAGAGGCACTGCCAATCACTGTTGACAGTACTCAGGTAGATGAGCCATGCTTGCTTTTGTAATGTCATCTGAGTGAATAATAGGTTTTTGCAAATTTCATGAATATTAATTATCGTCATAATTTAACAGTTAATGTGAGAGATAATACTGTCAATTGGTATAATATTTTTACTTTTTTTTATCCAAACTACCTGAAATCCCAAAATTCATCTTGGTCAGCTGAAAAATGCTCATTTCTCTGAGACCAGCTCGTTCCTCTGCTGTTCCCCAGCCAAACATCATAGCCGGCATCTGCTAATATGAATCCGATGCTGTTGTTGTCCATATTTTCGACCCAGAAGCTAGATTCTCCAAGTAGCCCATGTTGCAGTAACACAACAGGCTTGGGACCTAGTTTAAAAAAGAATTTTTAAAAAACAAATCAGATGAGAATTTCCGTATCATGATAACAAAGATGATTTTAAGAAATATCTCTCATGTTCAGAAACCATTATTTATATTTCAGTACATTATCCCAATACGTTTGTTAGGCACATGGATCGGAGCCTTGACTGTAGAAGAGACGTCTTTTCAAATCCCCATTCAAGCATTCAAAAGAATATGTGAACACTGAATCAGGGGTGTGTGCAGCCAACCGCCCTGCTGCCAAAGTCCCGACATGCACTGGGCATACGCATCCCACCACTGACTTTCCTGGAAGCTTTCAAGCGACCTTGCAAGCATGCTCTGCTCAGTACCTTTCCATGTGCTTCTTTGGGGATGCTTCCATGTGATTCTGACCAAGGAGGCTGGTTCTCACTTACAGAGAGGCTTGGAACTGCATTCAACTGAAAGCACTTAGAAGCCCCCTTCAGGCCTTCCTGCTCAACATAGGACAGTTGCAGTGGCAGATTTTAGACTTCTAAATTTCAGTGGTGCCTCCCGCCTCTCTCCTGTTGTTCATCATAGATACAGTGCCCCCTGCAGCACCCTTTTTCCTTGGCACCCACTGCGGACATACCTGTGGCACCCCCCTAAATCGGCCTTTCACACCAGGAGTGGAGCGGGTTCTCCTGCCCTTCTGCCCCTCCAGTTTAAGCCCACCTGTGATTCTGAATGCTTCAGGGGAGCTCTAGGCATCATGTAATGGCCTTCTGGGACCAGTCGCTTCTGGGCTTGACTGAGGCTTTGATAGCTTTCGTATTTACAAAACACTGCACTGGCATAGTGATTAAGGCTTTTCTCATACCACTTTCATAGACTTAGGATTTGTTAAAATATAAATATATACCAGATACCTGTGACTGTAAGATTTTTTCTTCCAAAGGGTATTCTGTTTATTGTCAAATAATAGCCATCATCTGTTATGACTTCATACATTTCACTGGGGTATCCTTTGTAACAGATCAGCTCACTCTGAAAAAGACATAAAATAAATTGCTGAGATATTGTAATTCATAATGTTTTAATCTGTCTGCCAGAGAGGAGACCACCTTGGGTGTGAGTCTTGGTAGAGCTGCTCCACACCGCTCAAGTGTCCCAATTTAACCAGGACATCCTGGATTGACAGAAGCCGCCCTAGCTTCTGTTCCCAATTTCAGATGTCTTATTTTGGCTCCCGCATTCTGGCACAGCCAGTAGGTGAACAGTGTTGTTATATGGTTTAGTCACCAGATGGCACTGGAGGGAGTTGTATCTATGTGGAGTCAGCAGTTTCTTGTGTCTTTTCTTGTTTAAGAGACACAGTGTGAGTGTGTGAGCTTTCAGCAGTGCGTCCTGTGTCACAGGGTGAAGTTTTGCACATCCGGGTATCATGTATGGGTATCAGTGTGACATGAAACTCTGTATATTAGTCTGTTGTCTGTCTTCAGACGAAATGGAAGCACATTCGCCTGGCTGAAGGTATATTTTACTGCTCTTAATAAATCATTCGTTTAATGAGCTGGGAGTTGCTGTGATACAGCTAAAATACTGGTGGTCATCGAGGTTTTTTTCCTCTCATGATTCTGCTGGCTGCGTCATTAACCAGAAGGGTTAACGCCACACACAATAAACTGTGGCCTTTACACATTACATTCACAAAGTGCACAAGATGCATATTCGTACACAAATATTTGAGCTGTACAGTGATAGTGTAATTCCCATGTAGGGTTCCTTGAGTGTATAGTCTGCGTACCTGTGTTGAGCTGTACAAATCAACAAGTATAGACTCAGTGACAGAAAACACCTGTACATGTTTAGAGATCGCTTCAACCTGTGTTCACTGTGTAAACAACCCCCTCCCTCAAAGTTCATGTCCACCTTCCTCACTGGTGTGCTTTTTAAGCCGTCCTTGAAAAATGTGTCTCGTTTGTTCAATTATTTGCTGTAATATTTGATTTGCAATGAGCAAACAGATTTGCAATGGAAGAGAGAAGCACCAGAACTTACTTTACTGATGTCCAGGATTTCGGAAAGTTTCTGAGCTGCTTTCAATATTACAGACTAGGAGTCCTGGATCCCACGCAGCACTCAGATCCTCGGCTCAGGTATCGCCAAAAGTTTCACTCCAAAATTCACCAGGTTACAAAGTGCACACTTAGCAGATAATGTAGAGTGCCATGGCTAGATGTAAGCTAAGATGCGGTACCAATACTCAACATGTCCACAAACTCTCATTTTGAAGAAAGAATCGACATAGGCATTTCTGCAGCTGCCAACCTGAGCTATGGAACTGGGCAAGCAAGTGGGCTGGGTCTGCTCACACTGCTTCAAGCACATCACATCCTGTCTGAGTAAGACTCAGGAACGTCCCCAGAATCAAAAAGTGCTTCAGTAGCAGGAAGCCAAGTCAGGCAGCTCTTCTTGGGCATTTGGGATGACTGACAGCACTGAAGTAGGGTGTTCTCATGACTACCCACTCATTCCTTCTCCAGCATCCAGCTCAGCACCTCCATACCCTCCAATGTTTCTCTGATGAAAATAGGGACACCTTATTCTATACCCTCCAACATTTCTCCAGTGGAAATAGGGGTGTCCTAAGTAAAAGCGGGGCATTCTGGGATGAAATCAGAAACCGGGACAGGTGCTGAGAATCTGGGACTGTTCCTGAAAAACAGGGACTCTTGAAGGGTGCACCTCTCAGGTCACTGGGCTACTCCCAAAGATCACCCCCCCCCACTCTTGTCCAGTTCTTCCTCCCTCTTTTGAGCCACTCTGCCGAGAAGTCTGCACAGAGCTCATGACAGTAGGAGGGAAACTGGGAACAGCATTGCTTTGTGTTTCCCAGGCTCCTCAGTATCACTTCAAAGAAAAGTTCCGCATTTCTCAATGGCTTGATTGTCATTGCTCCTAATTGCATCTTCCCATTCCATTAATCAATACTTATGCTTTTGATGTTCTAAATCTGGGATTGCCAACACTATGCCCTGTGGATGTTGTTGGGCTAGAACCATTGGCCATGCAGGATGAGGCTCATGGGAACTTGAGCGCCACAACAGCAGCTTGAGGGCACCTTATTGGCTATCCCTGTCTGTTCTAGACTGGGGGAAGGAAGACAGAAGGAACAAGTGCTGCTCTTCAATTCCCTCAGATATGCATTCCAGGCCCATCTCAGGCCTGCACCTGTAATAACATTTATCAAAAAGATTATGTAGCTTACGACATTCATGTGAACTTCAGGATTTGCATCTCTTCTTCTCCTACTCCATTCTTCTGGGAATCCAGTTGCTTGTATTAGGCAAGCGATGGCAACAAGCCACCACATCTTCTGTCTATGTATTGTTTGTCAAGGTGTTGTGGAAGAGGAGAAAACAAGAAAGGTGAGGAAAACCCACAGCTATCACTTCACAAGTAATGCTGACAAAATATATACACTTTAATAATTTATTCTAAAATATATGAACTGCTCTACATTCATAGAATACCTTAGTAGCATAGAAAAACCCCCACAAAAAACTTTTAAACCTTGTGCAAATGATAAAACAGTATTAAAAACACAAAACCAACGTTGCAGAACCTGAACAGACTAATTTGGGGATAAAAGTTTTCAGCCAATGTCTAAATATGTAGAAATGTTGACGCATGCTTCCTTTCAAGGAGAAGAGGATTCCAGGGATCTGGAGCCTCAGTGCCTAAAGGCACCAGTTTACTTATGAGATGACCTTACGCCACATGTGCCTACTTGACCGCTTCACATAATATCCACATAATACCCACACATCTGTAAGAACTCGATCTTTCAATGTGGGAGTCCCAACACTTTGGAACTCCCTGCCTCTTGATATTAGGCAGGTGCCTTCAACATGTTCCTTTCAGCGCCTGCTCAATACATTCTTATTTAGACAAGCCTACCCAGACTTTTAGAAAATTTGTACGAGTTTCAGTCCATTTCACTGTAGTTTTTACTTTCTATATTTTTTAAATTATGGTGTAATTTTGGGAGGATAATTTTATTTTTAAAAATCTTTTTTGCAAACCCTTTTGAAGTTTTTCTATACAACCAAGCAGTACTTAGATTTATGAACTACCTAAGTAAAAAAAAAAAACATGCCTGAGTCGCAGCATGTTCTACCCACAGGGACTGGGCAGAGGCAGCGGTGTAGTTAGCCGCACAGATGCCCAGGGTGGCGCACACAACCTGCAGCTGGGGGCATGGAAAGCTGCCCATGGGGGTGGGGCGAGCCAAGGCAGGGCACTCTGCGTGGAGCCTCTCCGCAGCCTCCCTCTCAGCTGTAGGGCGACTGAGGCGGTGGGCAGACACAAGCCCCCCGCTGCTCGATAAAAACAGCACAAGCTTGCAGACAGTCCGCCCACCGGTTCCCCCTCAGGAGAGGCGCATGGCTCAGGCACACTAAAGTCCCCACGGTGTGGCACCCAGTGCCCCCCGCCTCACCTTGCTATGCCTCTGGATTAGGCAGATTCATGGAGGAGAGGGCTGTTGAAGGCTACTAGCCATGAAGGCTGTGCTCTGCCTGCAAAGTTGGAGGCAGAAATGTTTCTGGTTTCTGGAAATTACATGAAGGGAGAGTGCTCCTGCAGTAGCATGGGAAGGGGGGGTGCGGTGGGTGCAGGAGTCATTTTTTCCCCAAAACCACATCTTTTTGCCATTTTGTCACCCCACATCAGTGATGAAACCTGGGGTGGGCCTCACCCTTCGCACCCCCTTCCTAAGCCACTGGGCAGAGGAGGAATGGTGGAGACCGCCTCCCCCGCCTGACCCTCCCAGAGGAAGACAGTTTAGATTTACAAACATGGGTTGGAGGGAGGTCACAGCTCAGAGGCAGATGAGGGGAAAAGTTGGAAAATAATGGAAGAGGAGGAGGCAGAGCCAGAGCAGCTGGCTGACATGTTATCACTAGAAAGCATCCCAGACACACCATCTCCCAGAACCTGGCGAGCCTTGAAAGTAGGAAAGCAAAGAGCTAGAAGACAGAGGGCACTTCTCAGCACCCGTAGGAGAGACATTAAGCTTGATGAATGAGGAAGTTGGCAAGACGGTGGTGTGGAGAATCACTCGGGATAGTGCCATTATCCAAAAGGATGGGTTTTAGAGCTGCTCTCTGTAAATACTGAATACAAAGCAGATGGTAAGAATATTCCTTGTCTTTGTACGTTCCTGGGCAACCGGCCATGGGAGTTGCTGGCAGTGGCCTGACAGGCAGATGGTACCATGAACAAATTTAACAGATTGGGGGAGGCTGCAGGAGGAGAGGCTGTTTCTCAGATATCCTAGTCCAGAACTATTTAGGGCTTTATAGTAGTGTATAATCGTGAATCTAGCCTGGCAGTAAACTGGCAGCCAGTGCAATGCTTTCAGCAAAGGAATCACTTGTTGCCAATAGACTGCTTCAAAGAGCAACCATGCACTTTGACAGTTTTGCAGTTTCTGCTCCAAAGTGAAGGGCAGCCCCAGGTAAAGCATGCTGAAGAAATTAAATCTGGAAGTTATCAATCTGTGGCTCACTGTTGCCAACATCTCTCTCTCAAAGAGCAGCCACAGCTGGCTTACTAGTTAAAGGTGGCAAAAGGGACTCCTAGACACTGGAGAAACCGACAGTGCACCATTCATACATGCACATGCACTAATATAGTGTGGCTGGTTCTGAATGTTCAGGTCATGTTTATAAAGACTGTGGCACAAGGTGGAAATTTTCTGGTGGAAGGAAACAGCAGAGCGACATTTTGCCACATGAAGCCGCATAGTGACAGGCTACAAATTCATATAAACAAATTAATATTCATTTTCCTAAACATTGCATATTAAACCAGTTAGCTCTTGTTTGTGTATGCATATTAAGAATTGTGTTGCAAATGATACAATATAGTTAACAACTGCCAGCCCTACTGCATCCAGGGGTTGTTGTTTTTATTCATTTCTAGTTCCCATAACTGCTTACAAAACATGAAAACATATGGAATTCTCTGCAAGATACAAGAAGTGAGAACAGAGTCAATGCAGCTCACATTCTCCATGTGCACTTGTTTGTAATCTTTGGAGCTGCCTTTGTTTTAAGTTGGGGTTGCTAAACTTCTGGCTCTCTAGTCAATTCCCATCCTTGCTGACCATTGGCCTTGGGTGGCCATGAGTTCCCCACCCCTGCTTAAACTTTCTTTCAAAAAATATTAACAACTACACCATACCTTGCTATTACTTACTGAAACCCTTGAAATGGAGCCAAACATAAAGCAAAAATAGAGTCATGGAACATATTACCAGCCAGAGTCCTCTTTCTGTGTTTCAACAGGAGCAGGATTTTTGAATGAGTGCTGAAGCATATAATATTTTCGGTGCCTTCTTTAGCTATTAGACTTGACTGACAGAGCGTTTTATGTTTTGCTGGGAACACCCAATTAATATGTACATCAGATGTTATGGAAATAAATGCACATGACAGGTGATGTGTTGTAATGCACTTGGCAACTCACAGTCATGGCAGAGGGAATGCATCCAAAAGGCAGCTATGGAATCTGGGGCTACTCCATTGTATGGAGGATAGCGAGCAAGGGGATTTTGTGCCTTGAAAAGGACATGATGCAAATCTGTGCTTCCCCGAATTACTAACATTCTGCACCAATGTGCATAAAGTGTAGAGCCAACATTTTGGAAATGAATTCTGAAGAGACGACCCATGCCGTTAAAGTGATCTGCTTAATAAATGATTTCTTGTCATGCCTCTGCCATTAGCCTTTTAGCAACCCTTAAGTTTTATGCCACAGTTACTTTGTCATTACCACATGTACACATGTCATTACCACATGTACCACATGTCAGATACATATGCTTCAGCCAGGGGGAAACTTTGGTCTTTGAAATTTCACTGGCACCCTGTGTGAGACCAAAACTTGGTACCCCCTCACCTTCCGTTCTGTGTGCACGCTACATCATAGTTGTGGCAGCCTGCGGGACCCCTCTTGGTTCAGCACCCAGTTTGGGGGGAATTGGTCATGCTGTCCTTTCTATTTCTCTATTGATCACTTCATCAGATCCAATGGTTTTCATTTCAACAGCACCCATATATTGGTAACACCCAGCTTTACCAAAACATCCCTTCTCCATTCTGTCCTGGTGCTCCTGCTGCTTGCAGCCACATTCCTGCTTGGATGTTTCACGGGGTTGCACAGGTGAGCCTGGTCATTTACTACTTAAACTACAGAAACCTGTTCCTCCTCTGACCTTCTGCTGTCATGCCTTAGGGTTCTATCTTGAATGAGAGCCATCCTTAGATTCTTATCTGAGCTTCCTGTTTGTTCATACTCCTTAGCCCTTTTCAGTCATTCCTCTTGCACGTGTGAGTCAAAAGTGCATGTTTAGGCCCTGCCCCCAACATTGCCACAAGACCATAACAATAACCGTGTTGACCAGCAAAACTTAACCGTGACCCTCCAGTAAGCAGGAAGCAGACCTCACACATAACAATAAAATCTCTTTCAAACTACCGGTACATTTATTATCCTTGAAGTACAGAGATAGAGATGCGCTCTTCCCAAATGAAGGCTGTGTATTCTTTACTTCAAACGTACCTTACGGAACTGAATAGTAAACCAGAAGAAACAGACATTATCAGGATCAACAAACAAGTCCTTTTCACCATGCCATATAGTTGTTGGTATGCACATTTTTTCTATGTCACACGAGGGAGGCTCAGTCTTAAAAAAGGGAGAGGAAATGGAGGTATTTCCAAAGCAGACCCACTGAAATGAGTGAATATGGCTAAGTTAGGGGCATTCAATGGTCTACTGCGAGCAAAATTTACTTAAATACAACCCCATAGAGAGATAGAATGGCCAGAACACTTTGGGCACATGAAGAGGGAAGGGAGATGCCCAACATTATTAGAAAAAAAATATCTGAAGCAGTGTAACTATTTGCATGGTGGGTGACCTCACATGTGCTGTGCATTTCTGCATGCCATGTCCTTGGTTTGCTGCAAGCATAAGCACTTTGATTTCAGTCATACCTTGGCTTTCGAACGGCTTAGCTCGCGTACAACTTGGAACTCGAATGCCGCAAACCTAGAAGTAGATGTTCCAGTTTGCGAACTTTGCCTCAGAAGACAAACATCCTGCATGGCTTCCACAGCTTCCGATTGGCTGCAGGATGCTCCTGCAGCCAACCGGAAGTCGCACCCCTGTCTATTACTGCCAATCAGTGTAGACCAGTAGTCTTCAACCTTTTCAGACCCAGGACCCATTTGTAACCCAAACATTAATTTGAGGACCCATTTCTTAAACCATATATTGGCATGGTGGTAGTGTTCCCCTTGCAAGCTACCTCGGACCAGGCCACCAGTTGAAGACCAGTGGTGCAGACAATACTGCGCCAGGGATGAGTTAATTTGGTTTCTCTCAGTTTCTCATTTTTACAAACTTCAGTTCAGTTCTCCACATTTCCACATCTGGTTTTGATTTTTTCTTGAAGGCCTTTGTGAAAATTCATCAGCATCTTAGTGCTCAATTCTCCTAATGTACGCTTTAAAAGTGTACTGTGTTATATAAATTTTTTGCAAAGCAGTTTCACCTAATAGAATGTACACTATTTTCACTAACAGATGCATTTTTTTTACACATTATTTGACTAGATTAATGTACAGATTAGAATCTGGTTACCTGACAGCTTTTAAAATGACACCTCTCTTGTTCTCTCATAATGGCAATGATACCCACTTGATGTTCTTCATATTTTCTTATGTTCCTGGAAACCCCAAGGCACCTTTTTCTGTAAACATGGGATGGAGGGGAAGCTGCCTACCATGCATCTAACCAATGATATTTTTTAAGAAAATAGGAAGAGCCCTGCTGGACCCAGCCAAGGACACATCTAATTCAGAAGTAGAGAGTGACAAAGAAACAGATGGATTTTTTTTATTTTTTAAAAATGCAGAAATATATCCAAGGCAAATCTTGGGGCCTGTGCACACTGATACTATCCACACCACCATGAACTCATTGGACAAATTGCACAATATAATTGGACTAAATAAAACAACAATGAGCTGTATTTCAAAAGCTGCATCTCCTACTTCTTGGTCCAGTTTTTCTTCTTCTCCTTCAGAATATACAGTCCCATGAGTCACACTGGCAAACACAATCATCTGCCTAATTTTCACTCTGTGTTTAAAAGCGACTCTCTCTTTTTGGCTATATAAACCTATTCAATACAATTATTTTTTTTTTATTTATTTTTTTAAAAAAAAAACAGTTACCATCTTGCCGCCTGACTCAGTTATGCTACAGGCTTATCAAATTTATTTATTCATTATGCAGAGGTTTCTCATTTCAGATGGTGGTAATCATCTGGGAAACAATACCTGTTTGTGTGTGTTTGTGTGCGTGTGTGCCTTGATTAGGTGTAATATTTACTCCTCTGGGGGATTTGAGTGAATTAACTCACAGTCAAGTGACCTCACTTCTTGCAGCTCGGTTTGTACTAATATCACAACATCCTCCCCCGATATTAGACAATGAAAGAGCGGCAAAAACTAAGGCATCATTAAGAGAAGTAAACAAACAGTTATCATATACACAGTATGAATCTGTTGTCTTTGTTCCATCCTTGGAACTCTCTGAGACTGGTTCTACCAGTTGGAGCCTTTGATAACCAACTCTCCAGGGGACCAGAGCACTTGCTCTGTGTGTGTTGGCAGGAACAGTGTTGAACTTTGCAACCTGTTGCTGTGGCTTTTTCACATCTGTGAAGTGAGCCTGAGTGTCTCTGTTTTGAGTGCAAACTACAGCTACATTTGCAACGGCTGAGATTGCAAACTCTTTGGAGTACCTTTTGGGTGCCTGACCCTTTGTCACTCTCTCAGATCTACGCACAAGATGTAGATCCTCTTTGCTGAGTTTCTCCTGAACAGGACTTTTTGGAGAAACTTTACCAATCGTAAACAGTGGCTCTAAAGATCCTAGCACATCATCTTCTTCTGATGGCCTGGACATAGCATGAGCTCCTCTTTCAATGACAGTGTCACCTGTGTCGGAACTAGCCGTGGTTGAGCTTGCACTGCTACTGCTGGTGTCAGTATCCTCATATGTATTGACATCAATGGGAAAGCTTTGGAGAATCTGTGTCTCCGGCTTTACAGTAGGTTCTACCTCCTGAGTAAGAATTACTGTGTTAGAGGAAGGCAATAGAACTCTGTATTGACCTTTCTCATAGCCCATAAAGATGCCTTGGATGGTTGTACCTTCAAGTGATTCCACCCACATCTGAGAACCAAAAACCTTAAGATGCTTAACAGAAGGCTTTCTGTGAAACAGTATCTCATAAGGTGAGCATTCCATTCCTTTTGGAACACTCCTGACCCAAGCATATGTGAAGGCAGATAGGCTTTCAGCCCAATTCTGTTCAGACAGCTTTGCACTTAGCAATTGCGCCTGCATACCCTCACGTAATTCTGTGTTAATTTTAACACACAAATCATTGTTCCATGATGATTGGCTTACAGCAACTTTGTGCCGAATGCAATGTTGACTTAGGAAGTCCTGGAACTCCTGTGAATCAAACACTGGTAATTGATTAGTATACAAACATTCAATTTTGCCATCATGCATGAAATCTATCTTAGCACAAAATTCAGTGAACCTGGCCAAGACTTGCTGCGGACTTTTCATAGTATAAATCCAAGTGAATTTAGAAAAATGATCAGACAGCAATAAATAACAGTTAGCTCCGCCTCTAGATTGTGGCAAAAGCCCTATTACATCAGCAGAGACCTGCTGGAAACATCTTGTGACCTTTTCTCTGCGTGGCTGTTTGGTAGTCTCCTTGGACTTAGCAGCACCTGCAAAAGAATAAGAATCAACAACATCAAAACAACAGTCAGTAGAATCAAAAGACAGTAAGAATAGTCCATCTTTGTTCTTCTGAGCTGTAAGGATAACTTCTCCATCCTTAGAAATTGTGCACAGTCCTTTGCGTAGTCTGAGCTCGCAGTCCTTCTCGGTAAGCTGCGGTACACTGAGAAGGTTGTAGGCAATTTCTGGCACATACAATACATTGCTTATAGACAGCTGGAGACTCTGAAGAAAAACAGTTCCAACTCCAGTCGATTTCAGGTGTGTTCCACTCACCTGCGACACGGTGGAGTCCAGCTTCTTAAAAGTCTTAAACAAACGTCTGTTTGATGTCATGTGGTGAGAACAAGCAGAGTCAATAACAAAAGCCAAAGCTGTGTCCTGCTCCTGCACGCCTTGTGTAAGCAATGCAACTGTGTGCCCTTTGGAGGCTGGGGCTTGCGCCTTGCCTGTAGATCCACCGGCATGTTGGCTCTGGTGAGATCCTTTCTTGGGCTTTCAGCAGGTCTGAAAACTGTGCCCTCTCAGACCACAGTTTGTGCAGCGTATGACTTTAAGAGCTTGCACATGCTCTGTTGAAACACTAGGTGGGGATGATGACGCTGCTGTGCCACTCTCTCTTCCATTAGCCTCATTTTGAGCAGCACAACGATCTTGCTCATTAAGCAAAGATGAGAAGACTCTGGCAACGGTTAGGTTTTGAGCATCCAGGGTTCAAAGCTGTGATGCTATGTCACTGTAACCATCATGGAGGCTGTTTAAAACCATGAAACAAAACACATCCTCATTAAGTCGCACGTTTCGTTGTGCAAGTTCACTTCTCAACCCTTTCATGTGGTTAAGATGCGAACGTAAATCACCTTACTTTTTAGGCGAAGGTTTGTAAGATGCTGAAAATAGAGCATGGAACTCCCTGCAGCAATCCTTAAATGTTGGTCTTGCAAAACATTCCAATAATCATTAGCGTGATCCAAATCCCTTATGTGAATTAACTGGGATTGGTCAAGATGCAAAACAATTGTTGCTTTCGCCTGATTATTCTGTTGAGCCATCAAGGCGTAGGGAACAATGGGGGGGGGCATTAGTCACCACATCAAGCAAATTTTGCCTTGTTAGGACCGCCTCCATCCTCTGCTACCAATGTTGTGAGACTTCCCGGGGGGGGGGCAAGTTGTTAGACTGACCCCCAGGCAGGAACAAAGCCTCTGTGCCTTCCTGGCTACTCGAGTCCAGGGCACATTAGTAATATGTGATTGTTCCCCAGCTTGAAGAACAACACACACAAGCCTTTAAGGCTAAAAACTACTTTATTGTAGATAAAGTGCAGAATATATCTCTGCGTAGCAAGCTCACAGATTCAGAGCTGTCTATACTTGCGACCAGCATCTCTGAGCCGGAAACAGAAAGTAAGGTTACAACAGTAAATTACAATGACATCACATGTGTGGGACGGCTGGTGGATTTCCCACAGGGTGAATACATGACTCACAGTCAAGTGACCTCGCTTCTTGCAGCTCGGTTTGTACTAATATAACAACAGAAAACACTATACAATACTTGTCACTATCATCATTTCTAAGATGAGCATACTAAGCCCATGGGCATAGCCAGGCTCTTTGTTGGCGGGCAGAACCGCAGTTAGTTAAGTATTTTGTATTGATTTACTTGATGGGGGGAGCTGCCCCCCTTCTCCCCGGCTATGCCCATGAGTAAGCCCCAAATTAGCAAGGGTAGTTTTTGCACACAGAAATTGACCCCTGCACATTGATCCATCAAGCTTTCATGAGTGTATGTGTGGGACCACTGGGCAATCATGAGCAGAGACACATATCAGCAGAGACTGTCAATGCCAATCAGATGTGAGCAGGGCGGTACTGATTGTGACACATCCTCAGCTCAAAGGGGATAAACATCACCTTAAAGTGACAACTTTGTTTTGTGGGAGTTCTTCACCCACCCAGTTCTTCTTCCTTATTATAAAGGCAATGAGCAAGTAACAAGTAGTAGCCAAATTGCTTTGACTGCTCATATTTGATTAACTGTATTTTCACAAGCATCCCTGTAAGCAAATATAAGAAAGACAGTAGCTGCTGCCATTTTACAGAAGATCCAATGCTAAAACACAGCAGAAATAATTTAATAGTAATAGTGGGGGGAAACTGTTGAATTTCTGCCTAGCACAAAGTAGGTAATGGCACAGGATAATGCTTTAGTTGGTATTCCTGGCTCCTCTTTCTGTTCCTGCTCCACAACCCTGCTTGCTGCTTTTTTGCTCTCTCCCAGTTCCATAGTTCTCTCATTTTCCTCTTCCTTGCATCCATTTTCTTTGGCCGTTTTGGGCCTATAGCCCTTTGAGGCCTCAGGAGGTTTCATTGGAGTGGGTTGTAAGTTTTGGAAAGGGGTGAAATATGATGGGAGGGGCTTTTGCCCAGGAGGAGAGCTGCTTGAGAGGATGGAACTTTCTGCAGACTGATCAAATGAGACAATGGCCACCCATGCAGGATCTCCCTGACACAAGCAGCAATTCCCCTGCAGCCATAGTCATGGCGGACCCAGAGGTTTTGAGAAAGTGGGGAGAGGGGCTACTCCTGCCTACTCCAACCCCCCCCCAGGATGCTGCCATTTGCCCCAGAGTGACTAATGACTGGGACTACCTGCAGCCCCCAGAGCCCCCCGCTTCCCACAGACCCATAAGGGCCCCAGCAGCCCAGCAGAAGCCAGGTCCGTTCTCAGAAGTACCTGTGCTCCACCTGTGGTGGTGAGTCACACAGGAGGAGAAGGAGGGCCCTCTCTTTGCTCCTCTGGGTCAACCTCATAACTCAGCAGCTCCTCATCCGCTCCTAAGGGCAGAGCAAAATTGACAGCACAAGAGTCTCAGGGTGCTAAGCATGGGAGAAAGTGGCTCTGGCAGAGGGGACCCAGGAAAGCAGGGGCCCTCTCGCCTCCCATATCAGCCAGCTCAGAGGACACCTCAAGCTCTCACTATCCTCTCCTCAATATCCAGGTTTGCTTCCACCCCTTGTTGTTCAGTCGTTCAGTCGTGTCCGACTCTTCATGACCCCATGGACCAGAGCACGCCAGGCACCCCTATCCTGCACTGCCTCACGCAGTTTGGCCAAACTCATGCCAGTGCCCAACCTGCCCAGGCCTACCCACCCACTGCCAGTTGCCTGACCTTTTTGAAAGGGATGTTGCAAGGCAGACAATACACCCTGGTTCATGGTATGAAGTCCCTTCCTGTTCTGTTAAGTTGTTTATTTTGGGCTATGCAGTTACTTGCTTAAGTAGGAATTGAGCTGCTGAGGGAGTTGCTGTGCCTGCCAGGTGTAAAACCTCTCAAAGGTTTGTGGAGAGGAGGGCAATGACAACCACTCAGGATCCCCTTCCTCCCTACAGAGAAGGGACTTATCATGGTAAGTACCAACATTCTCTCCTTCCCAAGTCTTTGTTTCCTCACAGGTGTTGTGGTAACATGGCTCGCCCTATTCTGGGGCTCACAGATTCATCCTGAACCCATGCCATGATTGGGATAGCAGGTCTTAGCACCACTGGGTCTTGCCCAGTTAAGCACTTGGTGTCTACTAAAGCCCAGTAACAGGCAAGAAACTGTTTTTCAAATGGAGTGTATGATGCAGTGGGCAATTTCCTGGACCAGAATCCTAAAGCAATCCGTTTCCCTTTCTGGCTCCTTTGCCATAAACTCCAGAGAGCAATTTCCTTATTTGTTGACACTTGCAATTCGAAAGGTTGTCCTTACTCATAGGGCCCCAATGGCATGGCAGTTGCTACTGCGGCTTTGGCTTCAGCTAAGGCTTTTCCTTGCAGCTCCCCCCATTCAAATTGGGCCTTTTTCCTTGTCACATTGTAAATTGGCCTCAGTATCTGTGCCAAATGGGGAATATGCTGCCTCCAAAAAACCACCAATCCCACCAGCCGCTGATCCTCTGTTTTGGAGCACAGAGCCTGCAAGGTGGCAATTACATTGAGAGCTTTCTCAGGAATATGTTGTACAGGTCCTGCCCAAATCACTCCTAGGAACTGCACTTGCCATGCTGGTCCCTGAACCTTTTTTGGATTAACCTCCCAACCTCGGGCTTTCATGTGGTCACTTAAAACAGTTAAGCCCTGCTGAACCACCTCTTCAGTAGGTCCTGATATCATGATATCATTGATATATTGGGCCATAAACAAGGTAGAGTTCAGTATAACTTCCTTTAAGTCCCTAACCACCACCCCATGGCATAGGGTGGGACTGTGCACATACCCTTATAGTAAAACCTGGAAGGTGTACTGCCCGCCTTCCCAGTTGAATGCAAATTGATCCTGGGATTCGGGGGCAATTGCTATTGAGAAGAATGCATTAGCCAGATCAATTACGGCATGCCATGTGCCGGCATTTTTCTCTATTTGTTCCAATAAAGTTATTATGTGTGGCACAGCTACAGCCAGTGGTGGGGCATACTTATTTAACTGCCGATGGTCAACTGTCATTCTCCACATGCCATCCGGCTTTTTCAGCAGCCATACTGGAGAATTGAAAGGGGAGACCGCTGGTCTTAAAACTCCCACTTTCAGTAGTCCCTGAATTGTTTGTGATATTTCTTTATGCCCCCCCCCCGGCAGCCGGTATTGCTTTACAAATATCATACCACCTTGCAAGGTAGTAGTATTTTTAATGGGGTCCACTTTGCTCTCCATTATGGCCCTAACCCCAAAAGAGAACCAACCCCACGGGGTTTGAAATTCTCTCCCTTTCAATAAATCTATTCCAGTGATATACTCAGGTATATGAGAGACTAGCACAGTTGCCCTAAAGGGTCTAGACTTTCCCAAAGCCAGGCATATGTTCACCTGTGTAGTACGCTCTTCCCCATCTCCATAGGCACTGATATATACTGTGGCCCCCTGATCCTTATCAGGGTTGCCATGTATGAGGGTTACCTCTGCCCCAGTATCCATGAGAGCCATTGCATGCTGCATATTTGTACGAGACCAATATATGGTCAGGGGTATATGAGGATGCTGATCTCCGGGGATGGCTGCCTTTATTAGTCTTACCTCTGGAGTCTTGCCACCCCCCTAATCCATGGGGTGAGGTATCTCCTACCCCTGGGCCCCCTTCCAAGGGGGATAGAATGCCTCCTCTGGTGGGGCAGTTGGGGCGGTTGGGGTGGCTCCCCTTACTTAAGGATTGATGTCTGTCTCCCTGCGACTATCAGCACACCCCTGCTTCCACATTTTATATATTTCAGCTGTTGCAATACCGTCAATGTCCACTTTTGACACTCCTGCCTTGAGAAGCTCCGTAAACATTTGCCTCTGTGTTATCTTATCAGCCGGCTTCTTGGCTTTCCTAGTCTTGACTTGTTGAAACCTCTCCTCCTCCCTTGCCGCACATGCCCGGGGTTTGGTAACATTTTCTCTGTGGACCTCTCCTAGTTGACTTAACAACACAACCACCTCCCCCACTGCTATCTCCTGTGCAGGTCCAAGCAATGCTAACAGGAGACCTTGCATGTGAGGAGGGGCACCCTTCATTACACGTGCTCTCATTCCTGCGGTAAAACACTGAACATCAGGCCCTGCAAACCCTTCCAAGTAAAGTCCAGTCTGCATAGCCATCCCTCAGAACTGCTCTACTGCTTCATCAATTGTATGCCATAGGGGCATCTGTTCCTCCCAGTCCATTGCAGCAGGGTATCTAGTCTGGACTGCATACGCAACCCACTCAAACAGAGATGCAGCGGCACCAGGGTTAGGGGTACGTAGGTATTGGTTAATCATTGTATCCCTGGTCAACATGCCCAATTTAACTAATTCACCTGCAGTAAAGTAAAGACTGCTAGCTCCTTGGTCCCACAGTCTCACCAAGCTCCTTGGTCCCAGTGTCTCACCAACCATTGACTCAGTCTTTCCTCTGGATTCTGCCTATTATTTCTTGCTACATCAGCTAACTCCTGCTGTGTGTAGTCTCTAACAATACTAGTCGTTTGAGTAGCCTGTGGGTTACCAGGTGGCCCTTTGCTCTTATTTGTAATCAGTGACCATGCTGCAGCCACCCATGTCCTTTCATCCCCTTCTTCATCCTCAGTCCATTCACACTTGTCCTCATCATCTGAACCCCAGATATCCCCATCCCAAGTCTCAGGGTTCCACTCGGTAGAGGCAACCAAAGCCCATACTTTATGTGGGCTGGGGATAATCCCTGTTGCACCACTCCCAACAGTAGACAAGGTTATCCAGATTAAAATCCTTGTTTCGCCAAGTTGGCTTCATCAGCAAAGGGTATGCTGCATATTATATTGTCTTATAATATGCAGCATGATATTGATTTATCGTATTGATTTATTATATTGTCTTATAATATGCAGCATACCCTTTGCTGATGAAGCCAACTTGGCGAAACAAGGATTTTAATCTGGATAACCTTGTCTACTGTTGGGAGTGGTGCAACTACTCTCTATCGCCAGACTCCTTAGTGTTTTGTACACTCGTTGAGACAACGACATCCCTACACATTTGTTTGGCACGACCACAGCAACCATCTCCATATCAAGCATTGTCATTGGGACCTTCATCTGAATCATATGATCTACACAGGACTGGCTGAACTCTTGTGTTATGGACTTTTAGTATAAGGAGTATTCTCCTGCATGTTTTTGCAGACTCATTTTGTTTCATTCTATATTATACTATTGGTGTGAGTAAATATACGCAGTTTACGATAAAAATGATGCAATATTGATACTATTTTCAGCCAGTTACGTTTGGTGTATGGTTATTACATACCTAAATCAACATGTCCCCAATCCACTCCTAGGAGCCCCTCAAATGGGTAGCAAGGACACACAAACAGACTCACAGTACCCTCACCCTGGGTCCGTGACAAGGCTCTCTCTCCCATCCCAAATGCCTGCCTTTTATAGAGAGCTTGATCTTAATTAGCAACATCTGTGGTCAAACATCCAAGCTCTCTTTCCTTAAAGAAACATCCACACAGAAGGTAAGTTTGGACCGTGGCTCGGATATGGGGAGAACTCCAAGACATGCCACTCTATCTCCTTGTGACAATATCTTCCAGATTGTTTCCCATACACTATTATTCTGTCCTTGTATTGTATTATGTCTATCTTTTGTCAGTTGTTGCTGTTCTCCATCATACCTTGGGCGGAGCTAGAATTCCATTGCTGTTTCTTAAGTTCTCCATTGCACCGTTTCAAGCTTCATTGTTTTGCAACTCAAGCAAACTCTGGGTTTCAGTGGCCTAGAAGGGCTGTCCACATTAGCAGGGCACAGGGTTTGTTGCGACAGGTGTAAAAGAAAGAATGGTTAATAAAAGATAGTGAATTAAATCTATTATAGCAAAATGTCGATTTACAGAGACTTCCCCATCCACTCTATGATTTTGCAATACAACAGTTTGGGGGCATTGAGGCCATACATGAAATCCCAGTGGTTCCAGTATGAAATATTTTTGTAGTAAACTAGGTTAGAGATGCGAGGAAGTAGGACGGCTATATTTCCTGGGCTTGCAATCAAGTCATTTCCAGCAGACCACACTGCAGTTGGTACACTCATGTCTTCTATTTTATACAAAGGTGGAACACTCTGGAGAGTAAAAGACAGAGGATCATTAAACACCCACAAACACCCACATGTTCTTCGTGACAGCACCTTGACACAATTCAGACTACCTATGGGCTGTTCACCGGTTTATATGGAGGATGGATTTTCCTTCTTCCTAACTAGGACACTCATGGACTGCTAGCATACTTTAAATAGGGATTAGCTGCTGTCTCTCCCCCCCCCATTTTGCACCCAAAACCCACATAAAAATACAATTGTATCTCTGTCCTCTGTAGAAAAGATTTTAACTGCTTTTAGAATTTGTGGTTTATTTAATTGCAAAAAAGTGAATTAATAAAACCCCAAATCAATGGTGGGCGGAAACCCTGAGGCAATCTGAGTGGCAGTACAAGCTACCCTGAAGAGCTACCCCTGTGGTCTGTGGCGCATCATGCAGCTAGAATGATGATGGGAGGAAAAAGAGGAGAGTTCTCCTCATTTCTTTGCTGCCAGCACCATGTCACCTGTGTGGGAATGGAGGAGTGTTTGAGGTCGTGGAAATGGCTCTGGGGCCCTTCCAAGCACTTGGAGATTGATCTGAGAGAGGAAATGGAGTTTGGGAGTTGGGAGGTTCACTCCACATTTTGAGGAGGTGGTAGAGTGCCTGCTTTGCATGCAGAAACCCCTGCCTGAAATCCTGGAGAGCTGCTGCCTCGGGTGTTACACAACTCTGAGCTACATGGACCAGCAGTCTGACTTGCTGAAAGGCCACTTCCTGTGGGGGCCTCTCTTACTGCAGAGTTTGTTTCCAAGCCAGGCTTCTGACATCACCCCTGCTTATATTAAAACATAAATATAAAACTCAGGAACAGAACTGTCATATTTGGACTAACTAAGAGTATTGGAGCTGGACAAAATAAGAATATCAATCCCTGAAATCCAGAACACAGATTGTTTAATTTGGTATAGGATAATTATTATTTTTATAAAAGAACATATTGTGGAATGTGGTGTAATTAATACCTAGTCTATGGTAAGTGATACTGAGTTTGCACTCTTCTTTAAGGGATTAAGAACTTGTCTTCCACATCACATTCATTTAGTCTAGGATTCCTGACCCCACAATGGCCAACTGGTTATCCCCACAAACTGTGATGATCACCAGTTGCTGTGGTCTCTCCATAGTAACTATGTAATAAGAGACATTCTGCTTCTGAACATGAAGAGTAGTAGACAAGCTAGTCCTAATCTGAGTAAACCTATTGAAGCTATACATGGCTAACTCAAGTTTGTCCATTTCAATGGGTCTACATTGAATAGATCTTAGTTGGATACAACCCATTTGATGGTTGTTATGAGAATATGACAGGGAGGAGGGGAACCATGTATGAGCTCAGTGGAGGAAAAATGGAATACATATATATATGTGAAGAAACTTATTTGTTCACATAAAAAAATTGTTCTCTCTTACCTGGTTATATCTTGCCTCATTATCATTCCCGTAGTCAAAATATCTGAATAACCCCGAATCTTGTATCTATCAAAATAATAGGAAAGCCACAGAATTAGATAATGCATTATACATATTACTGAACATTGTGAAAACTCTGCCACTGCTGGTATTATCAGCAGAGAGCTTAAAGCAGAACAATAGCACCAACTTAAAATGGTTTAATTGTGGTTAAAGGCTTCCCAGGGAATGTTAAGCCCACTAACAATTCTGGGATTCTTTGGTGGAAGCTCTAACAGTTAAGTGTTATATACAATCAATATGAGTTTGCAATTTTTGACAGACCATAGAAACACAGAACCCTCTTGACCACCACATCTTCTTAAAAGTGCACAACTCTACCTGTCTCCAGTGCAGTAAGTTTTTAGATGATGTTGAATCTGGATAACGAGCTGTATACACATCTGCACGGCTCTGTGAGAAACATTTGATTTGAAATGCAAACACAGTTTATTTATTTTTAAAAAAACAATAATCTGAGGAACAAGCAAAGGCAACTACATCTGTAACTATTTAGTTTAGAAATAAGGTGAGTAGGATAGCATGACTGGAGTGCCTGGCGTGCTCTGATCCATGGGGTCATGAAGAGTCAGACACAACTAAACAACTATACAACTACAAGGATATCATACAACATGGATAGGCAAACTAAGGCCCCGGGGCCGGATCCAGCCGGCGGATGGTCCGGGAACCAGCATGTTTTTTACATGAGTAGAATGTGTGCTTTTATTTAAAATGGCATCTCTGGGTTATTTGTGGGGCATAGGAATTCGTTCATTCCCCCCCCCCCCCCCAAAAAAATATAGTCCGGCCCCCCACAAGGTCTGAGGGACAGTGGACTGGCCCCCTGCTGGAAATGTTTGCCGACCCTAGCATACAATTATGCATGGTGCAGAGGGAGAGGGAGGGATTTTCACCCTCTTGTATTCCAAGAACCTGAGGCCACCCAGTGAAGCTTTTGGTTGGCCAATTCAGGACAGACAGAGCAAATTATCTTTGCTACCCAGTGCATAGCTCAACTGGGAATTCACTTCTGCAAGATGCAATGCTGGCTATGAAAGGCGTTGAGAAAAACATAATAGAAGACAGATCAGTCAGTGGCTGCTTGTCATGATGGCTACGCAATCAAGTCAATGTCCAACCTCAATGCTGTGCTTTTGAAAATATTAAAATCATTTGTATTTGGCTTTTTATGATTTATTGTAATTTGGAATGTTTTAATGTGGTTTTAATTGGATTAAAATAGAAAATCTAATAAATGTTACTAAGAAGAAGAAGAGGAAGAAGAAGAAGAAGCATTGGTTTGTTGTGTTGAAACACATTTTGATATGAAATCATATCATGTGCGATCTGCACATATGCAAACATGCCAACCCACTAAGGGTTCAATGCTGTGCACATTTTTCTAGAGAGTATGTTCCATTGAACTCAGTGAGACTTGCTTCTGAGTAGGCCTGTATAGGATTGTGGTGTAATGGTGCAATTCTAGGCATATGTACTCAGGAGTAAGTCCTCTTACGTTTCTGAGCACAATTCAAAGTGTTGGTGCTGACATTTAAACCTCTAAACGGCCTCTGCCCAGTATACCTGAAGGAGCGTCTGCAGCCCCATCGTTCTCCCCGGACACTGAGATTCAGCTCTGAGGGCCTTCTGGCGGATTCCTCACTGCGAGAAGCAAAGTTACAGGGAACCAAGCAGATGGCCTTCTCAGTGGTGGCACCACCCTGTGGAATGCCCTCCCGTCAGATGTCAAGGAAATAAACAACTATCTGACTTTTAGAAGACATCTGAAGGCAGCCCTGTTTAGGGAAGTTTTTAATGTTTGATGTTTTATCGTTTTTTAATATCCACCTGGAAACAAAATAAATTATTATTATTATTATTATTATTATTATTATTATTATTATTATTATTATGTTCAATGGGACTTTTCCAGTGTGTAAAGCATTTTCATCTGACTCTAAGTGAGATTTCAATTTTCCATGGACTTTTTGCTCCCTTTGGAAGCTTTTTGCCTCAAAAAGGAAAGTTTGTGAAAATCAGAACATATAGCTAAACCGCTAATCAACTACTATGCCTTCTTCACACATCTACATACCATATTTAGATTTGATGCGTTGAATCCACCAGAAACAGTGAAAATGACACACACACACAATTTCTGCATAAAAGATGGGCGGCATATTTTGCGCAGAAAGTCTCTCACAGGCTTGCGAGACAACACAAATTCTCCTCTGGCAAGTGGGCTCTGAAAAGATGTAAAGACCTTACATATAATGAAGCTTTCTAAAAGTGGCAAAACAAGCTACATGCCTCTAGGGATTTCCTTGTCCCTGGTTGCACCCCCTAAAAAGGTTTAAATCAGAGACCAGGAGGAGGCAACCATGTGGTGATCCTGCCCTCAGTGTCTCTGAATGTGCCAGATGCACCTGCTCCATCTCCAACCATCTCCAACCTTCCCACAACTGCTGATAACACCCAGATCCAGTTACAGGAAGGCTTGTAAGGCTGTCCCATCAAATCTACTTGCAATTCCCCTTCAGACCTTGTAGTTCAATGCAGGAAGGTTAGGGGTGTGGACAGTGGCAAAGCTGCATGCTCCGACACCGGGGCAGAGAGCAGGCGGGGGCGTGGCTGGCGCACATCCTGGGGGTGTGGCATGTTGCCTGAGGGGGGCGTGTTGTGCGTCCCAGGGGCGTGGCGCCCTGTGTGGTGTAGAGCATGTGACGTGTATCCGGGGGCCGGTCACGATGGTACCCCTCCCCAATGTTGCCGGGGGCGGTGCGCTCCACCCCACCCCACCCCCCGTTCATCTGCCAATGGGTGTGGATAGTCACAAAATAGTGATTCACCTTGTATGAGTATTCAGGAAATATGGAGCTCAGTTTCAAAAAAGGGCATGTTGAATACTGAAGAGAGATTAAAGGAGCCAGGGCAAAAAACATGTTGACTTTCTGAGACAGTTCTGGTATGACTGAAAATGCGATGAAACCTAAAGGGGAGAGGAGGGCGAATGAGAAAAACACAGTGGGCATTTAGAGCTGCTGATAACCATATGTTAAGAAATTCATTCACCAGTTGAAAGGGTACTCCCTGCAGAGGCAGACTTAGAGTAGCACAACCACCTTGGTCGCACTAGGTGCAGATCCTTGGGGGCGCTGCTACAATGATTAAGGGCACTGAATTTTGGCATCTCACAGAGTGCCACTGAAATTTAAGACCCCCAAGATCCACCTCTGCTCCCTGGCCTTATACCAGGGGAGAACCTGTGGTCCCCCTGATGTTGCCGCAACCCAACTCCCATCATCCCTGGCTGAGGCTGATGGGAGTTGGAGTCCAACAGCGTCTAGAGGGCCACAGGTCCCCTATATATACCTTATATGGACACTGGAGCTTCTGTTAGGAATTTGAGGGGCAGTGAGGAGTGGAAAACCCCATCACCCCTCCTTGCTTTAGGTTGAAGCCAGTTGCCAGTAAAGTAAGGCAATGTAGGTGATTCTTTAAAAGTTTCTCTTTTACAGATATACTCATTAGGTGACTGAACAGATTTAGAATGAATTCTGCCCATGGAACTATGCAAAACTACACAACAACATCCATGTACCCAGTGCTATTTTTCTAGGGGGAAAGGTGACAGAACTCACCCTGAGTTCTCTTATAATGGCAATGACACCCATCTGAGAGGTGCTGGAACGGAGTTCCTGTGAGTTCTGGCTGAGAAAAAAGCCCTGCTCATACGTATTCTAGACTTCACCTTCAGGTCATATAGGCATTTTTTAAATTTTAGACTTGGTATCACTACACAGCAACTGCAATATAATCGAAGGTAAATGGGAAAAGCACTGAGGTCTGTTTCCCTTGTTACTACAAAGCTCTAAAATGAACCTCACACTTGGAAGGTCTGGACCACAGCTTTGTGTGCAGCAGGGCCAGAGTTGTCATGATAACTGTGGGACTTATTGTAAGGCTTCATTCTGTGACATCAAAGGTTCTTTTCATTCCCACTGAATAGCTGATGGTTGCAGGGCAGGGGTACCCAGAAGGCCAATTGAAAACTGGATCTGGGATACATCTAGCCTGGGGGCTGGTTATTTCTGATCCCTGGTCTACTAGAAACCACATCCACCTGACATTCCCTGAAGAGTCCAATGTAACCTATAGGTGAGTCAAGCAAGATCGTGAAGGGAATGCAGGGAAATCAGTGCTGACAAATTCACAAATCATTGCTAGTGTTGGGGGCAAGACTTGAATCCTTACAGCTGGCTCCAGGATCCAGAATAGCAGAACATAGGACAATTTTTCGGAAAGAGAGAGAACAAGAGAAAGAGACAAAAATGGACCAGTCAACTTTAGCATACCAATGGTAGCGCCTTGAGAGTGGCCTACGTAATACAGTTGCTTCTGCCCAGTTTTCTTCAGAATGAAGTTGATCATTGCTGGAAGATCATAGATGGCCATTTCATGGAAACTGAAGCAAAGGTTTAAAAGTTATTGCAGAATTTATGACATCTATTCCTATGAACTCCCAGATGTTTCACCCAGAGTTGTATTCTGCAAAGTTTTGCTAGAAATGTTGGTGAAGAACCAGGTGGTGGAGCCACCATCTCTACACTCCACTTTAATTTTCCAGGGGTGGCTTCCAGCAACAGAACATCACTAAACATCACCCCCTTTTTTCCACTTCACACATGAATCTCATGAAGAACCATCACACATAAAACAAGCTGTAGGATGTGAAGATGTTCAGTGTGTAGACCTCTACTTCTTTCCACACATTCTGGAATCATGCAGGTCACAGTACGTATGTGGAAAGCCAACATGCATAGAGAGCTATAGCATTTAGTTCCTGTCCTGCTCAGTGTAACCTTATTGAAATTCAGGGTATGATGATGAAAGGTGGGGGTATTTGATTCAGTTTGCATTGAAACCTGAATTTTTCAAATTCACACTTTCTAAAATGAAATGACAACTGAAACACAGCCATCCTTCAAAATTCACATTAATCCATATGTTGTGATGCCATTCTCCAACCAATCAAGTTTGCAAAAATACACATATTATGCAAAACTGTGAATAAAAATTAGTGAAAATGACATGATGAAATTTGCACACCAAAATATATCAAGAGAAATTTGCACTAAAGCACTGAAGAATTTTCCTGAAGACTTGTTAAAAAGAAAATTTTCAAATTGCTGCACATCTTTGGAGAACCAAATTTAAGATTGGAAAAAAATGACAAACTGAGAGAACTAAAACCAACAGATCCTTCCATCCCTAACTAGGAGTAACAGGTGCACCCAGCCACAATGGTCCCCTTACATTTGAATCATGGGAAGGGACATTGTGACGAATAAAAATGTTGCCTTTTCAAAAGGTCACAAGGCTGCAACAGGTAGATGACTGCAGACAGCAGAAACTTTCTTACATGTATCTTTAGAGCAGCTTATGGTTAGGAGGCTTATAGATAGGGCTGTTTGCAACCATTTGCAGTTTTTTTCTGTACACCCACTAGTGTTTGGGGTGTGGTTTATTGCTTGAGTCAATGTTTAAAAACATAAAGCTGCAATGGCTAGATTACCGCAGACAGCAGAATCTTTCTTACACATATCTTTAGAACAGTTTATGGTTAGGACAGAACAGCTTGTGTTTAGGAGGCTTATAGATAGGGCTGTTTGCAACCATTTGAAGTTTATCTGTAAACCCACTAGTGACTGTGGTGTGGCTTTATTGCTTGAGTCAATGTGTAAAAACATAAGAAACATGGACCAAATAAGGAGAAAGGTAAACAGGAGTAGCGGTCGTTGGAACTAGAGTAATGGGAGATGTCAACAAAGGCAGGCATTTTATTATTGTAACTAGGCAGTCATGATAGGCTGTAAACCTTGCATGTACGCAGCCAATGGGGAAACAAGGGAGGGAACCTGTGCTTTGGGTATAAAGAATATAAGCTTGTGCCTTGCCAATTTGGGGTGTTCCTACTTTGGATACCCACTCTTGTAAGAATGTATTATACTCAATAAACTGTTTGCTGCTTCACCAATTTTGTTCAGAATTTATTTTGAGGGTCTTGGGACCCACGTTTTACTTCTAACAGGCATCACACATAGAAAAATCACATAGGGCTCTAGGATGTGAAAATCCCCTGCATGTAGACTTCTACAGACAGATCCTTCCATCCCTAAGGAGGACTAACGTTGGTTCATTAACAGCACTCTGATTTGGCTGGATATAACTCTATGTTGTGCAGGTCTCCCCTGCTAAAGCCCATGCCTAACATGTTGATGCTGCTGGTAGGGATGAGAAGAGAGAAGAGTTCCATGACTTTGTGGTCAAAAAGTCTTTCAAAAAGGATGAAAGACTGGATACTGCAGAGAGCATCTTGATTGTTTCTGCAAAATTATTTGCACTGGTGAATAACTGATGGCATGGGGCCTGTTGCGCAATAGTAGGAGACCATTATTTACATGGATGAGGTCCCTAGTTTGATCTCTGACATCAGTCTTGAAGGACTTCTGCATGAAACCCTGGAGAGGCACTGCCAATCACTGTTGACAGTACTCAGGTAGATGAGCCATGCTTGCTTTTGTAATGTCACCAGAGTGAATAATAGGTTTTTTCAAATTTCATGAATATTAATTATCTTCATAATTTAATAGTTAATGTGCGAGATAATACTGTCAATTGGTATAATATTTTTACTTTTTTCTATCCAAACTACCTGAAATCCCAAAATTCATCTTGGTCAGCTGAAAAATGCTCGTTTCTCTGAGACCAGCTCGTTCCTCTGCTGTTCCCCAGCCAAACATCATAGCCGGCGTCTGCTAATATGAATCCGAAGCTGTTGTTGGCCATATTTTTGACCCAGAAGCTAGCTTCTGCAAGTATTCCATGTTGCAGTAACACAACTGGCTTGGGACCTAGTTTAAAAAAGAATTTTTTAAAACAAATCAGATAAGAATTTCCATGCCTTGATAACAAACATGATTTTAAGAAATATCTCTAATGTTCAGAAACCATTATTTATATTTCAGTACATTATCCCAATACGTTCGTTAGGCACATGGATCGAAGCCTTGACTGTAGAAGAGTCTTCTTATCAAAGCCCCATTCAAGCATTCAAATGAATATGTGAACACTGAATCAGGGGTGTGTGCAGCCAACCGCCCTGCTCCCAAAGTCCCGACATGCACTGGGCACACGCATCCCACCACTGACTTTCCTGGAAGCTTTCAAGCGACCTTGCAAGCATGCTCTGCTCAGTACCTTTCCATGTTCTTGTTTGGGGATGCTTCCATGTGATTCTGACCAAGGAGGCTGGTTCTCACTTACAGAGAGGCTTGGAACTGCATTCAACTGACAGCACTTAGAAGCCCCCTTCAGGCCTTCCTGCTCAACATAGGACAGTTGCAGTGGCAGATTTTAGACTTCTAAATTTCAGTGGTGCCTCCCACCTCTCACCTTCTGTTGTTCATCATAGCTGCAGTGCCCCCTGCAGCACCCTTTTGGCTTTGCACCCACTGCGGGCAATCCTGTGGCACCCCCCTAAATCGGCCTTTCACACCAGGAGTGGAGTGGGTTCTCCTGCCCCATTGCCCCTCCAGTTTAAGCCCACCTGTGATTCTGAATGCTTCAGTGGAGCTCTAGGCATCATGTAATGGCCTTCTGGGACCAGTCGCTTCTGGGCTTGACTGAGGCTTTGATAGCTTTCGTATTTACAAAACACTGCACTGGCATAGTGATTAAGGCTTTTCTCATACCACTTTCATAGACTTAGGATTTGTTAAAATATAAATATATACCAGATACCTGTGACTGTAAGATTTTTTCTTCCAAAGGGTATTCTGTTTATTGTCAAATAATAGCCATCATCTGTTAAGACTTCGTACATTTCACTGGGGTATCCTTTGTAACAGATCAGCTCACTCTGAAAAAGACATAAAATAAATTGCTGAGATATTGTAATTCATAATGTTTTAATCTGTCTGCCAGAGAGGAGACCACCTTGGGTGTGAGTCTTGGTAGAGCTGCTCCACACCGCTCAAGTGTCCCAATTCAACCAGGACATCCTGGATTGACAGAAGCCGCCCTAGCTTCTGTTCCCAATTTCAGATGTCTTATTTTGGCTCCCGCATTCTGGCACAGCCAGTAGGTGAACAGTGTTGTTATATGGTTTAGTCACCAGATGGCACTGGAGGGAGTTGTATCTATGTGGAGTCAGCAGTTTCTTGTGTCTTGTTTAAGAGACACAGTGTGAGTGTGTGAGCTTTCAGCAGTGCGTCCTGAGTCACAGGGTGAGGTTTCGCACATCCGGGTATCATGTATGGGTATCAGTGTGACATGAAACTCTGTATTTTAGTCTGTTGTCTGTCTTCAGACGAAATGGAAGCACATTTGCCTGGCTGAAGGTATATTTTACTGCTCTTAATAAATCTTTTGTTTAATGAGCTGGGAGTTGCGGTGATGCAGCTAAAATGCTGGTGGTCATCAAGGTTTTTTTTCATCTCCTGATTCTGCTGGTTGCGTCATTAACCAGAAGGGTTAACGCCACACACAATAAACTGTGTCCTTTACACATTACATTCACCAAGTGCACAAGATGCATATTTGTACACAAATATTTGAGCTGTATAGTCATAGTGGCCATGCAGGATGAGGCTTATGGGAACTGGAGCGTCACAACAGCAGCTTGAGGGCACCTTGTTGGCTATCCCTGTCTGTTCTAGACTGGGGGAAGGGAAACAGGAGGAACAAGTGCTGCTCTTCAGTTCCCTCAGATATGCATTCCAGGCCCATCTCACGCCTGCATGTGTAATAACATTTATAAAAAGATTATGTAGCTTACGACATTCATGTGAACTTCAGGATTTGCATCTCTTCTCCTCCTACTCCATTCTTCTGAGCCTCCAGTTGCTTGTATTAGGCAAGCGATGGCAACAAGCCACCACATCTTCTGTCTATGTATGGTTGTCAAGGTGTTGTGGAAGTGGCAAAAACAAGAAAGGTGAGGAAAACCCACAGCTATCACTTCACAAGTAATGCTGACAAAATATATACACTTTAATAATTTATTCCAAAATATATGAACTGCTCTACATTCATAGAATACCTCAGTAGCATAGAAAAAAACCCACAAAAAACTTTTAAACCTTGTGCAAATGATAAAACAGCATTAAAAACATGAAACCAACATTGCAGAACCTCAACAGACTAATTTGGGGATAAAAGAGTCAGCACAGCTCACATTCTCCATGTGCACTTGTTTGTGATCTTTGGAGCTGCCTTTGTTTTAAGTTGGGGATGCTTAACTTCTGGCTCTCTAGACAATTCCCATCCTTGCTGACCATTGGCCTTGGGTGGCCATGAGTTCCCCACCCCTGCTTAAACTTTCTTTCAAAAAATATTAACAACTACACCATACCTTGCTATTACTTACTGAAACCCTTGAAATGGAGCCAAACATAAAGCAAAAATAGAGTCATGGAACATATTACCAGCCAGAGTCCTCTTTCTGTGTTTCAACAGGAGCAGGATTTTTGAATGAGTGCTGAAGCATATAATATTTTCGGTGCCTTCTTTAGCTATTAGACTTGACTGACAGAGCGTTTTATGTTTTGCTGGGAACACCCAATTAATATGTACATCAGATGTTAAGGAAATAAACACACATGACAGGTGATGTGTTGTAATGCACTTGGCAACTCACAGTCATGGCAGAGGGAATGCATCCAAAAGGCAGCTGTGGAATCTGGGGCTACTCCATTGTATGGAGGATAGCGAGCAATGGGATTTTGTGCCTTGAAAAGGACATGATGCAAATCTGTGCTTCCCCGAATTACTAACATTCTGCACCAATGTGCATAAAGTGTAGAGCCAACATTTTGGAAATGAATTCTGAAGAGACGACCCATGCCGTTAAAGTGATCTGCTTAATAAATGAATTCTTGTCATGCCTCTGCTATTAGCCTTTTAGCAACCCTTAAGTTTTATGCCACAGTTACTTTGTCATTACCACATGTACACATGTCAGATACATATGCTTCAGCCAGGGGCAAACTTTGGTCTTTGAAATTTCACTGGCACCCTGTATGAGACCAAAACTTGGTACCCCCTCACCTTCCGTTCTGTGTGCATGCTACACCATAGTTGTGGGACCCTGCGGGACCCCTCTTGGTTCAGCACCCAGTTTGGGGGGAATTGGTCGTGCTGCCCTAAATCCCCCTCTGCTTCAGCCTAAGCTCATGTTTAATGTGCCATATTTATGGCACATTGATGGCAGCAGCATTTATTTGAAAGCCAATTCTCTTCGCAAATCAAATCCCTGCAAGTTAAGTTGAATGCATCATACCTACATCTTCACACTTTCCGGCATCACCATTGTCACATGTGCATGCGCCCATGTCTGCAGGCATAGCGCTGGTGTCAGGAGTGAACAGGCCATAAATCACACTGTGGGAGTTTAACTCTTTGTTGGCAAAACACTATCCTCACAGACTTGATGCAGTGTCAATCCTAATTAACACAGCAACTCATTCCCGGTAGGTCTTGCCTCCATGAAGCAGTTGCTGAGACTGAAGGTCCCCTCCTCTCCAAGGCTTTACCCCGGCAATCAGAAATTGTATCTGCATGGAGCCAATCTCTCCTCCACCCTTTTCATGCCTCTTCTGATTCTCGGAGACGGGGGGGAGGGGGGCTTCTGCAGCAGAAGGGGGGGGGACACCATGAAAAGTCTTTCACCAGTCTCTGCCTCTTGGCTTCCCTCCTCCCTTGCCTCAGCTTCTGCCTCTGATTCTGGACTTTTCTCTCCCCAGACTATCCCAGCTCACTAAGCTCTGTTACCCCTTCTGACACCACCTCATCCCAGTCTTCTTCCTCTGACCACTCATCATTGTCCCACCATCCCTTCTCAGGCTCTGAGCTTTCTTTCCCAGCTGGTTCCTCCCACCATTCTTCTGTATCTCACCAGTCCAGGACAGCTGGCCAGGTAAGGAGTTAGCTCAAATACTTCGGTTACTCCAACGGTGCAGAGGCAGCAGCAAGTCCACCCCACCCCCCGTTGCTAATTTCACGCCATGTAACATTCTACAATTATAAACAAGAATACTGTTGCGCATGCACAGGACTGCAAAGATCACTCTTTGTGTTCCCCTTCTCACCTCTTAACTCTCAATAAATATCATTTAAGGCCATGCACTCTTGCAAAACCTGTCCTAACTGGTTTCTGAAGCAGGGTGTTTTAGTAAAATGAAGATCTCTGTGTGCTTGTGTAAATATCATGCAAAATAATCTCATCCTAGATTGGCGCCCGCCCTGTGAAACGCCCTCCAGTCAGAGGTCAAGGAAATGAACAGCTATCTGACTTTTAGAAGACATCTGAAGGCTGCCCTGTTTAGGGAAGTTTTTAATGTTTGATGTTTTATTGTGTTTTTAATATTCTGTTGGGAGCCGCCCAGAGTGGCTGGGGAAACCCAGCCAGAAGGGCGAGGTATAAATTATTATTATTGTTTTTATTTATTTATTTATTATTATTTATTATTATTATTATTATTATTATTATTATTATTAGTGAGCACAATCACTTTTGGATGGAGTTCCTCCAGGATCCATTTCCAAGTCCTTTCTATTTCTCTATTGATCACTTCATCAGATCTAATGGTTTTCATTTCAACAGCACCCATATATTGGCAACACCCAGCTTTACCAAAACATCCCTTCTCCATTCTGTCCTGGTGCTCCTGCTGCTTGCAGCCACATTCCTGCTTGGATGTTTCACGGGGTTGCTCAGGTGAGCCTGGTCATTTACTACTTAAACTACAGAAACCTGTTCCTCTGTCCTTCCGCTGTCATGCCTCAGGGTTCTATCTTGAATGAGAGCCATCCTTAGATTCTTATCTGAGCTTCCTGTTTGTTCATACTCCTTAGCCCTTTTCAGTCATTCCTCTTGTACGTGTGAGTCAAAAGTGCATGTTTAGGCCTTGCCCCCAACATTGCCACAAGACCATAACAATAACTGTGTTGACCAGCAAAACTTAACTGTGACCGTCCAGTAAGCAGGAAGCAGACCTCACACATAACAATAAAATTTCTTCCAAGCTACATTTATTATCCTTGAAGTACATAGATAGAGATGTGCCCTTCCCCAAATGAAGGCTGTGTATTCTTTACTTCCAACGTACCTTACGAAACTGAATAGTAAACCAGAAGAAACAGACATTATCAGGATCAACAAACAAGTCCTTTTCACCATGCCATATAGTTGTTGGTATGCACATTTTTTCTATGTCACATGAGGGAGGCTCAGTATTTAAAAAAGGGAAAGGAAATGGAGGTATTTCCAAAACAGACCCACTGAAATGAGAGAATATGGCTAAGTTAGGGGCATTCAATGGTCTACTGTGAGCAAAATTTACTTGAATACAACCCCATAGAGAGATAGCATGGCCAGTACACTTTGGGCACATGAAGAGGGAAGGGAGATGCCCCACATAATTAGTAAAAAAAATCTGAAGCAGTGGAAATATTTGCATGGTGGGTGACCTTACATGTGCTGTGCATTTCTGTATGCCATGTCCTTGGTTTGCTGCAGGCATAGGCACTTTGATTTCAGTCATACGTTGGCTTTCGAACGGCTTAGCTCACGAACAACTTGGAAATCGAACGCCGCAAACCTAGAAGTAGATGTTCCAGTTTGCGAACTTTGCCTCAGAAGATGAACTTCTGGCGTGGCTTCTACAGCTTCAGATTGGCAGCGGGATGCTCCTGCAGGATTCTGTTTGAAAACCAATGTAGGACTGTAGTTCAGTGGTAGAGCACTTATTTTGAGGGCAGAGAGTCCCAGGTTCAGCCCTTGACCCTGATTGGTAAAACTGGGCCCAAAAGAGGCCCTGTCTATTACTGCCAATCAGTGTGGACCAGTATTCTTCAACCTTTTCAGACCCGGGACCCATTTGTAACCCAAACATTAATTTGAGGCCCTATTTCTTAAACCATATATTGTCATGGTGGTAGTGTTCCCCTTGCAACCTACCTCGGACCAGGCCACCAGTTGAAGACCAGTGGTGCAGACAATACTGAGCCAGGGGTGAGTTAATTTAGTTTCTCTCAGTTTCTCATTTTTACAAACTTCAGTTCAGTTCTCCACATTTCCACATCTGGTTTTGATTTTTTCTTGAAGGCCTTTGTGAAAATTCATCAGCATCTTAGTGCTCAATTCTCCTAATGTACGCTTTAAAAGTGTACTGTGTAATATAAATTTTTTGCAAAGCAGTTTCACCTAATAGAATGTGCTTGTACACTATTTTCACTAACAGATGCATTATTTTTTTTTACACATTATTTGACTGGATTAATGTACAGATTGGAATCTGGTTACCTGACAGCTTTTAAAATGACACCTCTCTTGTTCTCTCATAATGGCAACGATGCCCACTTGATGTTCTTCTTATCTTCTTATGTTCCTGGAAACCCCAAGGCACCTTTTTCTGTAAGCATGGGATGGAGGAGAAGCTGCCTACCGTGCATCTAACCAATGTTATTTTTCAGAAAATAAGAAGAGCCCTGCTGGACCCAGCCAAGGGCACATCTAGTTCAGAAGCAGGGAGTGACAAAGAAACAGATGGATTTTTTTATTTATTTAAAGAAAATGCAGAAATATATACAAGTCAAATCTTGGGGCCTGTGCACATTCCTAGTATCCACACCACCTTGAACTCATTGGACAAATTGCACAATATAATTGGACTAAATAAAATAACAATGAGCTGTATTTCAAAAGCTGCATCTCCTACTTCTTGGTCCAGTTTTTCTTCTTCTCCTTCAGAATATACAGTCCCATGAGTCACACTGACAAACACAATCATCTGCCAGATTTTCATTCTTTGTTTAAAAGCATCTCTCTCTTTACTTATTTTTTAAAAACAGTTACCATCTTGCCGCCTGACTCAGTTATGCTCCAGGCTTATTAAATTTATTTATTCATTATGCAGAAGTCCCTCGTTTCAGGTGGTGGTAATCATCTGGGAAACAATAGCTGGTTGTGTGTGTTTGTGTGTGTGTGTGCCTTGATTAGGTGTAATATTTATTCCTCTAGGAGATTTGAGTGAATCAATTATTTTTGCCTGTGGACAGCTGTTCCCCCCCCCATGAAAACACTATACAAATATTTATCATCATCATCATCATCATCATCATCATTTCTACAGATGAGCATACCAAGCCCATGGGCATAGCCAGGTTTTATGTTGGAGGGCAGAACCGCAGTTAGTTAAGTATTTTGTATTGATTTGCCCAATTGGGGGGGCTGCTGCCTCCCTCCCCCCGGCTATGCCCATGACAAAGGCCCAATTTAGCAAGGGTAGTTCTTGCACACAGAAATTGACCCCTGCGCATGGATCCATCAAGCTTTCATGAGTGTAAGTGTGGGACCACTGGGCACACATAAGCAGAGACACATATCAGCAGAGTCTGTCAATGCCAATCAGATGTGAGCAGGGCGGTACTGATTTGTGACACATCCTCAGCTCAAAGGGGATAAACATCACCTTAAAGTGACACCTTAAAGTGTGGTAGTTCTTCACTCACCCAGTTCTTTTTCCTTATTATAAAGGCAAAGAGCAAGTAACAAGTAATAGCCAAATTGCTTTGACTGCTCATATTTGATTAACTGTATTTTCACAAGCATCACTGTAAGCAAAACATAGACATAGTGTGGTTGCGTGCAGCCCCCTGGATCCCAGTGCGGCTCCTGGTAGTTCAGACTGGGTTTATCCTCCCCAGGCTGGATACCTGGATGTCTCCGCCTACCTCAGCCAATCGCCCAATCCCACCTGGGGAGGCATTGCCAGGGGATTGGCCAGGTAAGGGGAGGGACCACCTGCATACACAATACAAATGACCTGGTTGTTCGTAAGAGCATAGTGCTGATGAAAACAGCCATCGCGGACTTGGAAAGCTTACATGCCATGCACCCTAACATAACCATATTCTGGTCAGAATTTCTCCCAGGGGTCAGCAGAGAGCACAATGAGGGGTGAGAGGGGTCTCAGATGCTGAGAGTCCGAGCACGTCATGCAACAGCGATGAGCAAGAGCAGGGCGGCATGGTGGAGGGGCTGTCAAACTCTAGAGAGCCCGAACGCCACCTGAGTAGCCAACTGAGCAGCTTGGGAACAGAGGGGGAGGTGGCAGCCCCGTCGTCTCAACAACGTAGGGGAATCAAACGGAAGAAAGAGAGGAGATTTGGGGTTCCCCAACTACTGTGTTGGAGGCGTTCCCGCCAAGCGCCACTTCCGGAATCTGAAAGTGACTGAATAGGCGCTAGAAGTTTAGCTCTGACTTGTACATATTTGTATAATAAAGCAATGTAAATATACAGATCTGGAGTTGAGAGTTGTTACTCGTGGGAAGCACCACCACCCCCTGACACATGGCAACCTCAAACCTAACAAACTCAACTACACTATTGAAAAAATAAATAGGGCATTGCAATTGGCAACCTCGCGCATCGGGGATTGCATTGTGAAGCATCCCAGCATCAAAATATACAGGAAGGAATTTTCAGGCCCGACGGTGTGCACCTTTCAGCCATTGTAATGATTATTGGCTGAGCAACATTAGGCATGGCCTTTTGGAATGGATGGAGGATTGCGAAGCGTCTTTTCAGGTGTAGGTAGTCTTGGTGGGGAGACTGCCATTTTGCGGTCTCGGGTGGCAGTTTCAGGCCTTGGCTGGAATCCTTTAGTCTATCTTCCTAAATGGGGGGGGGGCATGAGGTGGTGACCCACACCCCCTTTGCAGTGGTGATAGCAGGGTTCCATTGTTAAAGGGGTCTTGGGAGAAGGCATTGGCCATACGCCAAGAGGTTGTCATTGCTCTATTGCTCCAGCGGCGGCAAACGGGGGCCGGGCTCTCTGCTTGAACATATGTTCTCCAGAGCCAGCCCAATCCCCACACATTCTGGATAACCCTGACGTTTCCCAGATCCCCAGCTGGGGGCTGGGAAGGATAAACACCCAATGCCTGAGCCAAGGTCTCCCTACATCTGAATCTTAATAAAGTTGTGGCCAATTTTAATCCCATAGCACATTGTCTTGTGTCATTATTCTGCTCAGGGGTCGCCTGGGGTTTGGGGAGCTCTGCCTGTCCATGCAAAGGGAGGTGTCTGCTGAGCAAAGTCAAAAGATATTACTAAATCAGTGGGATTTCTCTGAACTAGTTCACTCACTGGATATCCTCTACCTCTCATGCTATGTCCTTAGTGATAATTCAATGGTAGTTGTCTCTGTTTAGTGAAATGTCACAAGACAGGCCCCAGCTCCTATTCACCTCACAGTTATTTGGGCAGAGGGATTGATTCTCTGTGTAATAATTTTTATAAGTTTTCAATTACAATAACCCAATAAAAGCCTCATTGTCAATATCAAATTATAATACCAAATTGTAATACAATTAATAATGCCAATTGTTCAGATGCCAAATTATATTATTTTGTTGGCTCCCTGCATGCTAGAATTGATGATTTGATAATTTACTTAAACTCTGCATTCCAAAAACTTTATGAATTCCAATGACGCACCAGTCATAATAACAAACCCTTATACTGTAGCTGCAATTTTAACGACTTCCATTCGCATTAACACATCAAATAATTTACAGTCCTTCAGGTGAAGCCTTCAAACTCTCTTTTTGCTCACCGTTTGAAGCTTCATCATTTTGCAACTCAAGCAAGCTCTGGGTTTCAGTGGCCTAGAATGGCTCTCCACGTTAGCAGGGCACTGGGTTTGTTGTGACAGGTGTAAAAGAAAGAATGGTTAATAAAAGATAGTGAATTAAATCTATTATACCAAAATATTGATTTACAGAGACTTCCCCATCCACTCTATGATTTTGGAATACACCAGTTTGGGGGCATTGAGGCCCCAGACGAAATCCCAGTGGTTCCAGTATGATATATATTTGTAGTAAACTAGGTTAGAGATGCGAGGAAGTAGGACGGCTACATCTCCTGGGCTTGCAATCAAGTCATTTCCAGCAGACCACACTGCAGTTGGTACACTCATGTCTTCTATTTTATACAAAGGTGGAACACTCTGGAGAGTAAAAGACAGAGGATCATTAAACACCCACAAACACCCACATGTTCTTCGTGAAAGCACCTTGACACAATTCAGACTACCTATGGGCTGTTCACCGGTTTATATGGAGGATGGATTTTCCTTCTTCCTAACTAGGACACTCATGGACTGCTAGCATACTTTAAATAGAGATGAGTGAATCCACTGAGGCTCTCCTCGGAGTAGCTGCTGTCTACCCCCCCCCCCATTTTGCACCCAAAACCTGTATAAAAAAACAGCAATTGTACCTCTGTAGAAATGGTTTTAACTGCTTTTAGAATTTGTGGTTTATATAACTGCAAAAAAGTGAATTAATAAAACCCCAAACCAATGATGAGGGGAAACCCTGAGGCAATCTGAGTGGCAGTACAAGCTCCCCTGAAGAGCTACCCCTGTGGTCTGTGGCCCATCATGCAGCTAGAATGATGATGGGAGGAAAAAGAGGAGAGTTCTCCTCGTTTCTTTGCTGCCAGCACCATGTCACCTGTGTGGGAATGGAGGAGTTTGAAGTGGAGGAAATGGCTCTGGGACCCCTCCAAGCACTTGGAGCTTGATCTGAGTGAGGAAAAGGAGTTTGGGAGTTTGGAGATTCACCCCACATTTTGAGGAGGTGGTAGAGTGCCTGCTTTGCATGCAGAAACCCCTGCCTGAAATCCTGGAGAGCTGCTGCCTCGGTGTTACACAACTCTGAGCTACATTGACCAGCGGTCTGACTCACTGTAAGGCCACTTCCTGTGGGGGCCTCTCTTACTGCAGAGTTTGTTTCCAAGCCAGGCTTCTGAATCACCCCTGTTTATATTTAAAAAAAAAAATAAAACTCAGGATCGGAACTGTCATATTTGGACTAACTAAGAGTATTGGAGCTGGATGAAATAAGAATATCAATCCCTGAAATCCAGAACACGGATTGTTTAATTTGGTATTGGATAATTGGCTTTTTTAATCATATTATAATTTGGTATTGTATTAATGTGGCTTTTATTGGATTGTTATAAATGAAAATTAATTTATAATTAATTTTTTTATTTTAAAAAAGAACATATTGTGGAATGTGGCATAATTAATACCTAGTCTATGGTATGTAATACTGAGTTTGCACTCTTCTTTAAGGGCTTAAGAACTTGTCGTCCACATCACATTCATTTAATCTAGGATTCTTGGCCAAAATAGTTTCTAAATTGTATAAGGTGTTATTAAATATGGAGAAATCACCAAAGGAAAGCTTGAAAGAATATTGGAAGTTAAATATCCAGGAACAGATTTTAGATAAAGATTGGGAAAGAATTTTTCAGCAACTGACCTTTGTTGCGACCTCTAGGATAATCCAGGAACAGGGGTTGAAGCTGGTACAAAAATGGTATTATACACCAGTAAGGTTGTATCATATCACAAAATCAGGAAGTAAAAATTGCTGGAGGAAATGTGGAGTGATGGGAACGTACAGTCATATGTGGTAGGATTGTCTGTTAGTTAATAAGTTTTGGAAACAGATTGGTATAGAAATATTGGGAATTGTGGGTAGAAATGTGGAAATATCTAAATTAATGGTTCTTATTAGCCTGGGTATCACTGGGTTAAAAACAAAAGAGGAATATAAATGTGTAAATTTGATGGTAATTGCAGCCAGACAGGTTATCGCGAGTAATTGGAAAAATGCAGAAGAGCTTGGGGTGAACCAATGGAGGGAAAAATTGAATAATATTATAATTTTAGAATACCTAACTGTGAAGATATGCAGAATAAAAGGGTTTAAGGTCAGTGAGAAAGAGGGGGGTTGATTTGATAAGATATTGATTTATTTGGGTAGGTTTGAACAATTTGGGGTAATTAAAATGTTAAAAGTTAAATAAACCTTGTGGAGTGTTAATATATATAGAATTGTACATAGGGTTGATTTGAATATGTTTTCATTGTTCATGTATACCCAATGTATCGGCCGCCTGAGGGGTTTCACTGTTTGTGTTTTGGTTGTTGGTGATCTAAATAAAACTTAATAAAAATAAAAAGACTGGGATTCTTGACCCCACAATGGCCAACTGGTTATCCCCACAAACTGTGATGATCACTAGCTGCTGTGGTCTCTCCATAGTAACTATGTAATCAGAGACATTCTGCTTCTGAACATGGATAGTTGTAGACAAGCTAGTCCTAATCTGAGTAAACCTATTGAAGGTACACATGGCTAACTCAAGTTCGTCCATTTCAATGGGTCTGCACTGAATAGATCTTAGTTGGATACAACCCATTTGAGGGTTGTTATGAGAATATGACAGGGAGGAGAACAACGTATGAGCTCTGTGGAGGAAAAATGAAATACATATAAATAAGTGAAGAAACATATTTTTTCACCATAAAAATTGTTCTCTCTTACCTGGTTATATCTTGCCTCATTCTCATTCCCGTAGTCAAAATATCTGAATAACCCCGAATCTTTTATCTATCAAAATAATAGGAAAGCTACAGAATTAGATAATGCATTATACATATTACTGAACATTGTGAAAACTCTGCCACTGCTGGTATTATCAGCAGAGAGCTTGAAGCAGAACAATAGCACCAACTTAAAATGGTTTAATTGTGGTTAAAGGCTTCCCAGGGAATGTTAAGCACACTAACAATTCCGGGATTCTTTGGTGGAAGCTCTAACAGTTAAGTGTTATATGCAATCAATATGAGTTTGCAATTTTTGACAGACCATAGAAACACAGAACCCTCTTGACCACCACATCTGCTTAAAAGTGCACAACTCTACCTGTCTCCAGTGCAGTAAGTTTTTAGATGATGTTGAATCTGGATAATGAGCTGTATACACATCTGCACGGCTCTGTGAGAAACATTTGATTTGAGAAGCAAACACAGTTTATTTATTTATTTATTTAAAAAAACAATAATCTGAGGAACAAGCAAAGGCAACTACATCTGTAACTATTTAGTTTAGAAATAAGGTGAGTAGGATAGCATGACTGCAGTGCTTGACGTGCTCTGATCCATGGGGTCATGAAGAGTCAGACACAACTAAACAACTAAAGAACAAGGATATCATACAACATGGATAGGCAAACTAAGGCCCCAGGGCCGGATCCGGCCCATGGACGGTCCAAGAATCAACATGTTTTTACATGGGTAGAATATGTGCTTTTATTTAAAAGGCATCTCTGGGTTATTTGTGGGACATAGGAATTCGTTCATCCCCCCAAAAAAAAAATATAATCCGCCCCCCCCCCCACAATCAACTTCTATGTCTTCTTCACACATCTACATACCATATTTAGATTTGTTTCATTGAATCCACCCGAAAGAGTGAACATGAGACGCACACATAATTTCTGCATAAAAGATGTGCGGCATAATTTCTGCATAAAGTCTCTCACAGGCTTGCGAGACAACACAAATTCTCCTCTGACAAGTGTGCTCTGTAAAGATATAAAGACCTTACATATAATGAAGCTTTCAAAAAGTGGCAAAATAAGCTACATGCCTCTAGGGATTTCCTTGTCCCTGGTTGCACCTCCTAAAAGGTTTAAATCGGAGACCAGGAGGAGGCAACCATGTGGTGATACTGCTCTCAGTGTCCCTGCATGTGCCAGATGCACCTGCTCCATCTCCAACCATCTCCAACCTTCCCACAACTGCTGATAACACCCAGATCCAATTACAGGAAGGCTTGTAAGCCTGTCCCATCAAATCTACTTACAATTCCCCTTCAGACCTTCCAGTTCAATGCAGGAAGGTTAGGGGTGTGGACAGTGGTGAAGCTGCATGCTCCAGCACTGGGGCAGAGAGCAGATGGGAGTGTGGCTGGCGCACATCCCAGGGACGTGGTGTCCAGCACAGTGGGGTGTGTGCAGCATGTGTCCGGGGGTGGCCGTGATGGTACCCCCTCCCCAATTTTGCAGGGGGCGGTGTGCTCCTCCCACCCCACCCGTTCCTCCGATAGGCTCATCTGTCTACTTCATTTTTCTCCGTTTCTCATTCTCCCGTGCTTAAGCTCAGTTCTGCATAATTCCCACATCAAGTTTGTAATCACACATCAAGTTTTGTAAAAACAAAAACCAGGTCTGCATGAAAATTTCTGAGCAATGCACATTTTTGTAGGCAATGTTGCCGAGCACACAAATTTCCCCTTTTATAAGGCATTTTGTATGTTATTTTCACTATTTACTTTATATAAATATACTGGATATAAATATTTTACCCTGGTTTATGCATTTTTTGTACACATTACTTGGCTGGAGAACCGTAATTTGGAGATGAGCAACTTTTGAATGGGGGTTTGAGTTTCCATTTGCATATTCTTGATTTCCACAGTCATAAAATAGTGATTCATGGGTACCTTGGAAGAGTATTCAGGAAATATGGAGCGCAGTTTCAACAAAGGGCTTGTTGCATACTGAAGAGAAATTACAGGAGCCAGGGCAAAAAACATGTTGACTTTTTGAGAGAGTTCTGGTATGACTGAAAATGCAATGAAACCTAAAGGGGAGAGGAGGGTGAACAAGAAAAACACAGTGGGCAATTGGAGCTGCTGATAACCATATGTTAAGAAATTCATTCACCAGTTGAAAGGGTACTCCCTGCAGAGGCAGACTTAGAGTAGCACAACCAGCTTGGTCACACTAGGTGCAGATCCTTGGGGGCGCTGCTACAATGATTAAGGGCACTGAATTTTGGCGTTTCACAGGGTGCCACTGAAATTTGAGACCCCAAGATCCACCTCCTATATATACCTTATATGGACACTGGAGCTTCTGTGAGGAATTTGAGGGGCAGTGAGGAGTGGAAAACCCCATCACCCCTTCTTGCTTTAGGTTGAAGAAAGTTGCCAGTAAAGTAAGGCAATGTAGGTGATTCTTTAAAAGTTTCTCTTTTACAGATATACTCATTAGGTGAATGAACAGATTTACAATGAACTCTGCCCCTGGAACTACCCAAAACTACACAACAACATCCATGTACCCAGTGCTATTTTTCTAGGGGGAAAGGTGACAGAACTCACCCTGAGTTCTCTTATAATGGCAATGACACCCACCTGAGCGGTGCTGGAACGGAGTTCCTGTGAGTTCCGGCTGAGAAAAAAGCCCTGCTCATACCTATTCTAGACTTCACCTTCAGGTCATATAGGCATTTTTAAAATTTTAGGCTTGGTATCACTACACAGCAACTGCAATATAATCTAAGGTAAATGGGACAAGCACTGAGGTCTGTTTCACTTGTTACTGTAAAGCCCTAAAATGGACCTCACACTTGGAAGTTCTGGACCACAGCTTTGTGTGCAGCAGGGCCAGAGTTGTCATGATAACTGTGGGACTTATTGTAAGGCTTCATTCTGTGACATCAATGGTTCTTTTCATTCCCACTGAATAGCTGATGGTTGCAGGGCAGGGGGACCCAGAAGGCCAATTGAAAACTGGATCTGGGATACATCTAGCCTGGGGGCTGGTTATTTCTGATCCCTGGTCTACTAGAAACCACATCCACCTGACATTCCCTGAAGAGTCCAATGTAACCTATAGGTGAGTCAAGCAAGATCATGAAGGGAATGCAGGGAAATCAGTGCTGACATATTCACAAATCATTGCCAGTGTTGGGGGCAAGACTTGAATCCTTACAGCTGTCTCCAGGATCCAGAATAGCAGAACATAGGACAATTTTTCAGAAAGAGAGAGAACAAGAGAAAGAGACAAAAATGGACCAGTCCATGTTAGCATACCAATGGTAGCACCTTGAGAGTATCCTACGTAATAGAGCTGCTTCTGCCCAGTTTTCTTCAGAATGAAGTTGATCGTTGCTGGAAGATCATAGATGGCCATTTCATGGAAACTGAAGCAAAGGTTTAAATCTTATTGCAGAATTTATGACATCTATTCCTCTGAACACCCAGATGTTTCACCCAGAGTTGTCTTCTGCAAGGTTTTGCATGAAATGTGGGTGAAGAACGAGGTGGTGGAGCCACCATCTCTACTCTCCACTTTAATTTTGCAGGGGTGGCTTCCAGCAATAGAACATCACTAAACATCACCCCCCTTTTTTCCACTTCACACATGAATCTCATGAAGAACCATCACACATAAGAGCAGACTGTAGGATGTGAAGATGTTCAGTGTGTAGACCTCTACTTCTTTCCACACATTGTGGAATTGTGCAGGTCACAGTATGTATGTGGAAAGCCAACATGCAAAGAGATCTATAGCTTTTAGTTACTGTCCTGCTCAGTGTAACCCTGTTGAAATTCTGGGTATGACGAGGGAAAGGGAGGGATTTGATTCAGTTTGCATTGAAACCTGAATTTTTCAAATTTGCAGTTTCAAAAACAAAATGACAACTGAAACACAGCGATCCTTCATAATTCATATTAATCCATATGTTGTGATGCCATTCTCCAACCAATCAAGAGTTTACAAAAATACATATATTATGCAAAACTGTGAATAGAAATTAGTGAAAATGACATGATGAAATGTGCACACCAAAATATATCAAGAGAAATTTGCACTAAAGTACTGAGGAATTTCCATGAAGACTAGTTAAACAGAAAATTTTGAAATTGCTGCAGATATTTGGAGAACTAAATTTAAGACTGGAAGAAAATGACAAACTGAGAGAACCAAAACCAACAGATCCTTCCACCCCTAACTAGGAGTAACAGGTTCACCCAGCCACAATGGTCCCCTCACATATGAATCATGGGAAGGGGCATTGTGAGGAATAAAAATGTTGCCTTTTCAAAAGGCCAGAAAGCTGCAATGGCTAGATTACCGCAGACAGCAGAATCTTTCTTACACGTATCATTAGAACAGTTTATGGTTAGGACAGAACACCTTGTGTTTAGGAGGCTTAAGGATAGGGCTGTTTGCAACTGTTTGCAGTTTATCTGTACACCCACTAGTGGTTGGGATGTGGCTTTATTGCTTGAGTCAATGTGTAAAAATATAAGAAACATGAACCAAATAAGGAGAAAGGTAAACAGGAGTAGTGGTCATTGGAACTAGAGTAATGGGAGATGTCAACAAAGACAGGGATTTTAGCATTGTAACTAGGCAGTCATGAAAGGCTGTAAACCTTGCTTGTACCCAGCCAATGGGGAAACAAGGGAGGGAACCTGTGCTTTGGGTATAAAGAATATAAGCTTGTGCCTTGCCAATTTGCGGTGTTCCTACTTTGGACACCTGCTCTTGTAAGAACATATTGTACTCAATAAACTGTTTGCTACTTCACCAATTTTGTTCAGAATTTATTTTGAGGGTCTTGGGACCCACATTTTACTTCTAACAGGCATCACACAGAAAAATTACATAGGGCTCTAGGATGTGAAAACCCCCTGCATGTAGACTTCTACAGACAGATCCTTCCATCCCTAACGAGGACTTACTGTGGTTCATTAACAGCACTCTGATTTGGCTGGATATAACTCTGTGTTGTGCAGGTCTCCCCTGCTAAAGCCCATGCCTAACATGTCGATGCTGCTGGTAGGGATGAGAAGAGAGAAGAGTTCCATGACTTTGCAGTCAAAAAGTCTTTCAAAAAGAATGAAAACTGGATACTGCAGAGAGCATCTTGATTGTTTCTGCAAAATTATTTGTACTGGTGAATAACTGATGGCATAGGGCCTGTGGCGCAATAGTAGGAGACCATTATTTGCATGGATAAGGTGCCTTGTTTGATCTCTGACATCAGTCTTGAAGGACTTCTGCATGAAACCCTGGAGAGGCACTGCCAATCACTGTTGACAGTACTCAGGTAGATGAGCCATGCTTGCTTTTGTAATGTCATCGGAGTGAATAATGGGTTCTTGCAATTTTCATGAATATTAATTATCTTCATAATTTAATGGTTAATGTGCGAGACAATACTGTCAATTGATATAATATTTTTACTTTTTTCTATCCTGTATACTTTTTTCAGGTCCTGTATACGTGAAGGAGCGTCTCCACCCCCATCATTCAGCCCGGACACTGAGATCCAGCGCCGAGGGCCTTCTGTCGGTTCCCTCACTGCGAGAAGCAAAACTACAGGGAACCAGGCAGAGGGCCTTCTCGGTAGTGGCGCCCGCCCTGTGGAACGCCCTCCCATCAGAAGTCAAGGGAATAAACAACTACCTGACATTCAGAAAATACCTGAAGGCAGCCCTGTTTAGGGAAGTTTTTAAACTGTGATATTTTAAATGTATTTTAATGTTTGATGGAAGCCGCCCAGAGTGGCTGGGGAGACCCAGCCAGATGGGCGGGGTACAAATAATAAATTATTATTAAGTTATTATTATATCTAAACTACCTGAAATCCCAAAATTCATCTTGGTCAGCTGAAAAATGCTCATTTCTCTGAGACCAGCTCGTTCCTCTGCTGTTCGCCAGCCAAACATCATAGCCGGCATCTGCTAATATGAATCCGAAGCTGTTGTTGTCCATATTTTCGACCCAGAAGCTAGCTTCTGCAAGTATTCCATGTTGCAGTAACACAACAGGCTTGGGACCTAGTTTAAAAAAGAAATTTTTAAAACAAAGCGGATGAGAATTTCCATGCCATGATAACAAAGATGATTTTAAGAAATATCTCTCATGTTCAGAAACCATTATTTATATTTCAGTACATTATCCCAATACGTTTGTTAGGCACATGGATCGAAGCCTTGACTGTAGAAGAGTCTTCTTATCAAAGCCCCATTCAAGCATTCAAATGAATATGTGAACACTGAATCAGGGGTGTGTGTGCAGCCAACCGCTCTGCTCCCAAAGTCCCGACATGCACTGGGCATGCGCATCCCACCACTGACTTTCCTGGAAGCTTTCAAGCGACCTTGCAAGCATGCTCTGCTCAGTACCTTTCCATGTTCTTGTTTGGGGATGCTTCCATGTGATTCTGACCAAGGAGGCTGGTTCTCACTTACAGAGAGGCTTGGAACTGCATTCAACTGAAAGCACTTAGAAGCCCCCTTCAGGCCTTCCTGCTCAACATAGGACAGTTGCAGTGGCAGATTTTAGACTTCTAAATTTCAGTGGTGCCTCCCGCCTCTAACCTTCTGTTGTTCATCATAGATACAGTGCCCCCTGCAACACCCTTTTGGCTTTGCACCCACTGAGGGCAAACCTGTGTCACCCCCCTAAATCGGCCTTTGACACCAGGAGTGGAGCGGGTTTTCCTTTTTTTTTTTTTAACAGAATTTATTGACATTTTCACAAAATAACATAAACCCAACCCCCACACCTACAAATATCAAAACAAATACAAATACACATACACATAATGTCAGGATTCTTCTTCTTATCTGTAAATCTTGCTATAGAAAAAAAAAAATTCTAGTTCCGAATCTTGACACTTGACTTCCCCCGCCTATACACCTTCGGTTTTAAAACAATACACTTTCTCCTTAACATCTTTTCTCTATAGAAGTTTAGCTTAACTTGATATAGAAAGAAAAAACACCTTTGTCTTATCTTTTGCATTATAGCCTAAGATTTAACCAAATATTCTTATAGCTAAACTTATTTCTTCTATCATTTAACATGCTGCTTTTAACTTAAATTCAATATCTCCTTACTTATTTAAAATAAACTTATTTAACAAACTTCACACTCCGGTTTCGGATACCATGGCAGACCATCTATGTTAAACAATGATTAATTCAACCCACTCCCCTTTTGTCCATTGTCTTCTCCTGTCTTTCACCAGAGCCGAATCCCCTATTGTATGCTTCTAAATGTCCACAGATCCAGGTTACAACCACAACAAACCCTGCATCGAGCTCCAAGATGTTCATCCTCTGCATTCTGAGCTTCTCCGTAGCTTTGTACCAAAATTCTTCTTGTTGTAGAAATCTTGATTCTCTGTCCCTCGACCCCGAGCTGCCACCTCGGAATCTGGATATTAAAATTCTTTCCGTATCAGGGTTTCTGCCACCCCCTGAAAACGGTCCCTGTTCCAATCGGATTTGCTCTGCCATCTCAGACCATCCTTCCAGCACATCTTGCAACTCTTTGCAAAAGTCTGTTTCCATTGAATAGATTTTTTGGAAAGCCTCCCCTGTGGAATGCAGATTCTTTCCATTTATAATCCCACACAAGGCTCTTAATTTTCGATTAGTCAGCTCCAATTGAAAAACAGTGAGCTTTTCCTCTATCTCCCAGTCCTTCTGTGCCAGCATAAGAACAAAGTCCAACATCTTCGGAGAAGGGAGGTGGGTATCAAATTACATTTCCTGTCTTTCTCCTCCTTTGTCTCAATTTTTTCCTGCGCAATTCCAAATCGCCGCCATTTCTTCCGACGCCAGAATATAAAGATCAAAACTTCGAATGGAGATATTTCTCCTCAGTTAACCCCTAAAAGGGAATCTCTACAGACTCAGTTTTCAAATTCCAAGTACTTTCAATTGATTAGTGTAGCAGCAGTCACTTAAAGAGTTAATTCCTTCCACCGCCGAAGGGAGAGAGGCGGGCTGCCTTTTCTTTTGATCCCAGAGCTTTTCCCGGAGAACAAAGAGTCAGTCAGTTACTCACAGCTTCTGGTTTCTTAGCAACTCCTTAATGACAGGTAGAACAGAGACGCTCCTCACGGACTTAGCCGCCGCATGTAAACATCCCGGTTGGGGCATGTCCCCTAGAGCCCGACTCCGTGGTCCCTTCACCCCCACTCCCCCCTTACAGGGGGCGCGGGGGAAGGGTTCGGAGCACAACGGGCATAGCCGGGGAGCCCAGGGCGCGGGACGCTCTTCCCGCGCCCCAACCAGAGCCCTGCATGCGGCTGCAGGAGCTCCTAACCCCCGGGATGAACTGGGTGCCTCGCCACCGAAGCAGCCCAGGACCATCCGCGATGGCGCCAGCCGCCGGAAGTCCGTGGAGCGGGTTTTCCTGCCCCTTTGCCCCTCCAGTTTAAGCCCACCTGTGATTCTGAATGCTTCAGTGGAGCTCTAGGCATCATGTAATGGCCTTCTGGGACCAGTCGCTTCTGGGCTTGACTGAGGCTTTGATAGCTTTCGTATTTACAAAACACTGCACTGGCATAGTGATTAAGGCTTTTCTCATACCACTTTCATAGACTTAGGATTTGTTAAAATATAAATATATACCAGATACCTGTGACTGTAAGATTTTTTCTTCCAAAGGGTATTCTGTTTATTGTCAAATAATAGCCATCATCTGTTAAGACTTCGTACGTTTCACTGGGGTATCCTTTGTAACAGATCAGCTCACTCTGAAAAAGAAATAAAATAAATTGCTGAGATGTTTTAATTCATAATGTTTTAATCTGTCTGCCAGAGAGGAGACCACCTTGGGTGTGAGTCTTGGTAGACCTGCTCCATACCGCTCAAGTGTCCCAATTTAACCAGGACATCCTGGATTGACAGAAGCCGCCCTAGCTTCTGTTCACAATTTCAGATGTCTTATTTTGGCTCCCGCATTCTGGCACAGCCAGTATGTGAACAGTGTTGTTATATGGTTTAGTCACCAGATGGCACTGGAGGGAGTTGTATCTATGTGAAGTCAGCAGTTTCTTGTGTCTTTTCTTGTTTAAGAGACCCAATAAACTGTGGTTTTTACACATTATATTCACCAGGTGCACAAATATTTTAGCTGTAAATTCATAGTGTAATTCCTATGTATGGTTCCATGAGTGTAAAGTTTGCGTACCTGTGTTGAGCTCTAGAAATCAAGAAGTATAGACTCAGTGATAGAAAACAACTGTACATGGGTAGAGATCGCTTGAACCTGTGTTCACTGTGTAAACAACCCCCCCTCCCCCAAGTTCTTGTCCACCTTCCTCACTGGTGTGCTTTTTAAGCTGCCCTTGAAAAATGTGTCTCGTTTGTTCAATTATTTGCTTTAATGTTTGATTTTCAATGAGCTCCTATTTAATGTGGAACAGAGAAGCACCAGCACTTACTCTACTGATGTCCAGGATTTCGGAAAGTTTCTGAGCTGCTTTCAATATTACAGACTAGGAGTCCTGGATCCCACGCAGCACTCAGATCCTCGGCTCAGGTATCGCCAAAAGTTTCACTCCAAAATTCACCAGGTTACAAAGTGCACACTTAGCAGATAATGTAGAGTGCCATGGCTAGATGTAAGCTAAGATGCGGTACCCATACTCAACATGTCCACAAACTCTCATTTTGAAGAAGGAATCGACATAGGCATTTCTGCAGCCGCCAACCTGAGCTATGGAACTGGGCAAGCAAGTGGGCTGGGTCTGCTCACACTGCTTCAAGCACATCACATCCTGTCTGAGTAAGACTCAGGAATGTCCCCAGAAGCAAAAAGTGCTTCAGTAGCAGGAAGCCAAGTCAGGCAGCTCTTCTTGGGCATTTGGGATGACTGACAGCACTGAAGTAGGGTGTTCTCATGACTACCCACTCATTCCTTCTCCAGCATCCAGCTCAGCACCTCCATACCCTCCAATGTTTCTCTGATGAAAATAGGGACACCTTATTCTATACCCTCCAACATTTCTCCAGTGGAAATAGGGGTGTCCTAAGTAAAAGCAGGGCATTCTGGGATGAAATCAGAAACCGGGACAGGTTCTGTAAATCCGGGACTGTTCCTGAAAAATAGGGACACTTGAAGGATCTGCACCTTTCAGGCCACCGGGCTACTCCCAAAGATCAACCTGCCCCCCACTCTTGTCCAGTTCTTCCTCCCTCTTCTGAGCCACTCTTCCAAGAAGTCTGCACAGAGCTCATGACAGTAGGAGGGAAACTGGGAACAGCTTTGCTTTGTGTTTCCCAGGCTCCTCAGTATCACTTCAAGGAAAAGTTCCGCATTTCTCAATGGCTTGTTTGTCATTGCACCTAATTGCATCTCCCCACCCCATTAATCAATACTTATGCTTTTGATGTTCTAAATCTGGGATTGCCAACACTGTGCCCTGTGGATGTTGTTGTGCTAGAACCATTGGCCATGCAGGATGAGGCTCATGGGAACTGGAGCACGACAACAGCAGCTTGAGGGCACCTTGTTGGCTATCCCTGTCTGTTCTAGACTGGGGGAAGGAAGACAGAAGGAACAAGTGCTGCTCTTCAATTCCCTCAGATATGCATTCCAGGCCCATCTCAGGCCTGCATCTGTAATAACATTTTAAAAAAGATTATGTAGCTTACGACATTCATGTGAACTTCAGGATTTGCATCTCTTCTCCTCCTACTCAGTTCTTCTGAGCCTCCAGTTGCTTGTATTAGGCAAGCGATGGCAACAAGCCACCACATCTTCTGTCTATGTATTGTTTGTCAAGGTGTTGTGGAAGAGGAGAAAACAAGAAAGGTGAGGAAAACCCACAGCTATCACTTCACAAGTAATGCTGACAAAATATATACATTATAGTAGCATACAAAAAAACTCCAAAACTTCAAACCTTGTGCAAATGAAAAAACAGTATTAAAAACATGAAACCAATGTTGCAGAATCTGATAGTTTAGATTTAGAACCATGGGTTGGAGGGAGGTCACAGCTCAGAGGCAGATGAGGGGAAAAGTTGGGAAATAATGGAAGAGGAGGAGGCAGAGCCAGAGCAGCTGGCTGACAAGTTATCACTAGAAAGCATCCCAGACCTACCATCTCCCAGAACCTGGCGGGCCTTGAAAGTAGGAGAGCAAAAAGCTGGAAGACAGAGGGCACTTCTCAGCACCCGTAGGAGAGACATTAAGCTTGATGAATGAGGAAGTTGGCAAGATGGTGGGGTGGAGATTAACTTGGGACAGTGCCATTATCCAAGAGGATGGGTTTTGAGCGGCTCTCTGTAAATACTGAATACAAAGCAGATGGTAAGAATATTCCTTGTCTTTGTATGTTCCTGGGCAACCGGCCGTGGGAGTTGCTGGCAGTGGCCTGACAGGCAGATGGTACCATGAACAAATTTAACAGATTGGGGGAGGCTGCAGGAGGAGAGGCTGTTTCTCATATATCCTAGTCCAGTACTATTTAGGGCTTTATAGTAGTGTATAATCGTGAATCTAGCCTGGCAGTAAACTGGCAGCCAGTGCAATGCTTTCAGCAAAGGAATCACTTGTTGCCAATAGGATGCCTCAAAAAGCAACCATGCACTTTGACAGTTTTGCAGTTTCTGCTCCAAAGTGAAGGGCAGCCCCAGGTAAAGCATGCTGAAGAAATTAAATCTGGAAGTTATCAATCTGTGGCTCACTGTTGCCAACCTCTCTCTCTCAAAGAGCAGCCACAGCTGGCACACTAGTCAAAGGTGGCAAAAGGGACTCCTAGACACTGGAGAAACCGGCAGTGCACCATTCATACATGCACATGCACTAATATTGTGTGGCTGGTTCTGAATGTTCAGGTCATATTTATAAAGCCTGTGGCACAAGGTGGAAATTTTCTGGTGGAAGGAAACAGCAGAGCGACATTTTGCCACATGAAGCCGCATAGTGACAGGCTACAAATTCATATAAACAAATTAATATTCATTTTCCTAAACATTGCATATTAAACCAGTTATCTCTTGTTTGTGTATGCATAGTAAGAATTGTGTTGCAAATTATACAATATAGTTAACAACTGCCAGCCCTACTGCATCCAGGGGTTGTTGTTTTTTTCATTTCTAATTCCCATAGCTGCTTACAAAACATGAAAACATATGGAATTCTCTGCAAGATACAAGAAGTGAGAACAGAGTCAACACATCTCACATTCTCCATGTGCACTTGTTTGTAATCTTTGGAGCTGCCTTTGTTTTAAGTTGGGGATGCTTAACTTCTGGCTCTCTAGACAATTCCCATCCTTGCTGACCATTGTTCCCCACCCCTGCTTAAACTTTCTTTCAAAAAATATTAACAACTATACCATACCTTGCTATTACTTACTGAAACCCTTGAAATTGAGCCAAACATAAAGTAAAAATAGAGTCAAGGAACATATTACCAACCAGAGTCCTCTTGCGGTGTTTTAACAGGAGCAGGATTTTTGAATGAGTGCCGCAGCATATAATATTATCGGTGCCTTCTTTGATATGAGACTTGACTGACAGAGCATTTTATGTTTTGCTGGGAACACCCAATTAATACGTACATCAGATGTTAAGGAAATAAATGCACATGACAGGTGATGTGTTGTAATGCACTTGGCAACTCACAGTCATGGCAGAGGGAATACATCCACAATGCAGCTGTGGAATCTGGGGCCAATCCACTGTATGGAGGATATTGAGCAATGGGATTTTGTGCTTTGAAAAGGACATGATGCAAATCTGTGCTTCCCTCAATTACTAATATTCTGCACAAATGTGCATAAAGTGTAGAGCCAACATTGAATAGTAGGAGTTTGCACAGGCCCCAAGATTTGCTTTGTATATATTACTGCTTTTTTAAATAAAAATATCCATCTGTTTCTTTGTCACTCTCTACTTCTGAACTAGATATGCCCTTGGCTGGATCCAGCAGGGCTCTTCTTATTTTCTTTAAAAATATCATTGGTTAGATGCACGGTAGGCAGCTTCCCCTCCATCCCATGCTTACAGAAAAAGGTGCCTTGGGGTTTCCAGGAACATAAGCAATCAAGAAGAACATCAAGTGGGCATCGTTGCCATTATGAGAGAACAAGAGAGGTGTCATTTTAAAAGCTGTCAGGTAACCAGATTCCAATCTGTACATTAATCCAGTCAAATAATGTGTAAAAAAAAATAAAGCATCTGTTAGTGAAAATAGTGTACAAGCACATTCTATTAGGGGAAATGTTATATTACACAGTACACTTTTAAAGCGTACATTAGGAGAATTGAGCACTAAGATGCTGATGAATTTTCACAAAGGACTTCAAGAAAAAAATCAAAACCAGATGTGGAAATGTGGAGAACTGAACTGAAGTTTGTAAAAATGAGAAATTGAGAGAAACCATTAACTCACCCCTGGCTCAGTATTGTCTGCACCACTGGTCTTCAACTGGTGGCCTGGTCTCAGGTAGGTTGCAAGGGGAACACTACCACCATGCCAATATATGGTTTAAGAAATGGGTCCTCAAATTCATGTTTGGGTTACAAATGGGTCCTGGGTCTGAAAAGGTTGAAGACTACCGGTCTACACTGATTGGCAGTAATAGACAGGGGACTCTTTTGGGCCCAGTTTTACCAATCAGGGTCAAGGGCTGAACCTGGGACTCTCTGCCCTCAAAATAAATGCTCTGCCACTGAACTACAGTCCAACCTTGGTTTTCAAACAGAATGTGTTCCGGAAGTCCGTTCGACTTCCAAAACATTTGAAAACCAAGGCACGGCTTCCGATTGGCTGCAGGAGCATCCTGCAGCCAATCAGAAGCTATGGAAGCCACACCGGATGTTCGTCTTCTGAGGCAAAGTTCGCAAACTGGAACATCTACTTCTAGGTTTGCGGCATTGGAGTTCCAAGTTGTTTGTGAGCTAAGCCATTCGAAAACCAACGTATGACTGAAATCAAAGTGCCTATGCCTGCAGCAAACCAAGGACATGGCATACAGAAATGCACAGCACATGTAAGGTCACCCACCATGCAAATATTTCCACTGCTTCAGATATTTTTTTACTAATAATGTGGGGCATCTCCCTTCCTTCTTCATGTCCCCAAAGTGTTCTGGCCATGCTATCTCTCTATGGGGTTGTATTTAAGTAAATTTTGCTTGCAGTAGACCATTAAATGCCCCTAACTTAGCCATATTCACTCATTTCAGTGGGTCTGCTTTGGAAATACCTCCATTTCCTCTCCCTTTTTTAAGACTGAGCCTCCCTCGTGTGAAATAGAAAAAATGTGCATACCAACAAATATATGGCATGGTGAAAAGGACTTGTTTGTTGATTCTGATGATGTCTGTTTCTTCTGGTTTACTATTCAGTTCCGTAAGGTACGTTTGAAGTAAAGAATACACAGCCTTCATTTGGGAAGAGCGCATCTCTATCTCTGTACTTCAAGGATAATAAATGTACCGGTAGTTTGAAAGAGATTTTATTGTTATGTGTGAGGTCTGCTTCCTGCTTACTGGACGGTCACAGTTAAGTTTTGCTGGTCAACACGGTTATTGTTATGGTCTTGTGGCAATGTTGGGTGCAGGGCCTAAACATGCACTTTTGACTCACACGTGCAAGAGGAATGACTGAAAAGGGGTAAGGAGTATGAACAAACAGGAAGCTCAGATAAGAATCTAAGGATGGCTCTCATTCAAGATAGAACCCTGAGGCATGACAGCGGAAGGACAGAGGAACAGGTTTCTGTAGTTTAAGTAGTAAATGACCAGGCTCACCTGTGCAACCCCGTGAAACATCCAAACAGGAATGTGGCTGCAAGCAGCAGGAGCACCAGGACAGAATGGAGAAGGGATGTTTTGGTAAAGCTGGGTGTTACCAATATATGGGTGCTGTTGAAATGAAAACCATTGGATCTGATGAAGTGATCAATAGAGAAATAGAAAGGACTTGGAAATGGATCCTGGAGGAACTCCATCCAAAAGTGATTGTGCTGCTTAATAATAATAATAATAATAATAATAATAATAATAATAATAATTTATTATTCGCCCATCTGGCTGGGGTTTCCCCAGCCACTCTGGGTGGCTTCCAACAGAATATTAAAAACACAATAAAACATCAAACATTAAAAACTTCCCTAAACAGGGCTGCCTTCAGATGTCTTCTAAAAGTCAGATCGTTGTTCATTTCCTTGACCTCTGACGGGAGGGCGTTTCACAGGGCGGGCGCCAATCTAGGATGAGATTCTATTGCATGAAATTCACACACAAACACACAGAGATCCTCCTTTTACTAAAACACCCTGCTTCAGAAACCAGTTAGGACAGGTTTTACAAGAGTGCATGGCCTTAAGTGATATGTAATGAGAGTTAAGAGGTGAGTAGGGGAACACAGAGAGCGATCTTTGCAGTCCTGTGCATGTACAACAGTATTCTTGTATATAATTGTAAAATGTTACATGGTGTGAAATTAGCAATGGGGGGTGGGGGGTGGCGGCCTTGCTGCCTCTGCATCGTTAGAGTAACACAAGCATTTGAGCTAACTCATTACCTGGCCAGCTGTCCTGGACTGGTGAGATACAGAAGAATGGTGGGAGGAACCAGCTGGGAAAGAAAGCTCAGAGCCTGAGAAGGGATGGTGGGACAATGATGAGTGGTCAGAGGAAGAAGACTGGGATGAGGTGGTGTCAGAAGGGGTAACAGAGCTTAGTGAGCTGGGATAGTCTGGGGAGAGAAAAGTCCAGAATCAGAGGCAGAAGCTGAGGCAAGGGAGGAGGGAAGCCAAGAGGCAGAGACTGGTGAAGGACTTTTCATGGGTGTCCCCCCCTCCTGTTGCATGAAAAGGGTGGAGGAGAGATTGGCTCCATGCAGATACAATCTCTGATTGGCAGGGTAAAGCCTTGGAGAGGAGGGGACCTTCAGTCTCAGCAACTGCTTCATGTAGGCAAGACCTACCAGGAATGAGTTGCTGTGTTAATTAGGCCTGACGCTGCATCAAGTCTGTGAGGATAGTGTTTTGCCAACAAAGAGTTAAACTCCCACAGTGTGATTTATGGCCTGTTCACTCCTGACATCAGCGCTTTGCCTGCAGACATGGGCGCACACACATGTGACAATGGTGATGCTGGAAAGTGTGAAGATGTAGGTATGATGCATTCAACTTAACTTGCGGGGATTTGATTTGCAAAGAGAATTAGCTTTCAAATAAATGCTGCTGCTGTCATGAATACCAGATATCTGAAGAAGTGTGCATGCACACGAAAGCTCATACCAAGAACAAACTTAGTTGGTCTCTAAGGTGCTACTGGAAGGATTTTTTTTTATTTTATGTTGTTTTGACTATGGCAGACCAACACGGCTAACTACCTGTAACTGAATCATTTCTACAGATGAGCATACTAAGCCCATGGGCAGAGGTAAAGGTAAAGGTACCCCTTACCATTAGGTCCAGTTGCAGATGACTCTGGGGTTGTGTCAGTCATCTCGCTTTATAGGCTGAGGGAGCCGGCGTTTGTCCGCAGACAGTTTCCTCGTCATGTGGCCAGCATGACTAAGCCTCTTCTTGCGAACCAGAGCAGCGCACGGAAATGCCCATGGACATAGCCAGGCTTTATGTTGGGGGGCAGGGTTTATGTTGCGGGGGCAGAACCGCAGTTAGTTAAGTATTTTGTATTGATTGGGGGGGCAGCTGCCCCCCTTCCCCCCAGCTATGCCCATAACTAAGCCCCAAATTAGCAAGGGTATTTTTTGCACACAGAAATTGACCCCTGCGCATGGATCCATCGAGCTTTCATGAGTGTAAGTGTGGGACCACTGGGCACACATGAGCAGAGACACATATCAGCAAAGACTGTCAATGCCAATCAGATGTGAGCAGGGCTGTACTGATTTGTGACACATCCTCAGCTCAAAGGGGATAAACATCACCTTAAAGTTACAACTTTGTTTTGTGGGAGTTCTTCACTCACCCAGTTCTTCTTCCTTATTATAAAGGCAAAGAGCAAGTAACAAGTAATAGCCAAATTGCTTTGACTGCTCATATTTGATGAACTGTATTTTCATAAGTATCACTGTAAGCAAATATAAGAAAGACAGTAGCTGCTGCCATTTTACAGAAGATCCAGTTCTAAAACACAGCAGACATAATTTCTTTCATTGTTGCAGCACTGTAATAGTGGGGGGAAACTGTTGAATTTCTGCCTAGCACGAAGTACGTAATGGCACAGGATAATGCTTTAGTAGGTATTCCCACATTGCAAGAGGTTTGGACCAGAGGACTCTCAGGTTCTCTTCCAACTCTACAATTCTATGATTCTGCTATCAAGAAATAAATATGGAGTGATGGGTTTGAATTTGCACCAGAATGAAATCAGATCCAAAACCATCATCCATCACCATCAACAGCAACAAAAGGAATCAACTCTTGATGTTTAAGTTTTGCAATGCAGAGGAAACATTGATTAAACTCTACTTGGCTGCAGTGGGCTACTGATTTTACAGAAGAAAAATAAGGAGAGATTATGAAAAAATGCATCTGCTTGACTGTGGAAAAACAATACAGTGGTGCCTCGCAAGACGAAATTAATTCGTTCCACGAGTCGTTTCGTTTTGCGATAATTTCGTCTTGCGAAGTACGGTTTCCCATAGGAATGCATTGAAATTTAATTCATGCATTCCTATGAGCCAAAAAAGTCCATAAAAAGGTCCGGGGGAGCCGGAGGGAGGGAAGGAAGGAAGGACGCCGGAGCTATGCCTGAGGGAGCAGCGCCCGGCCACACTGGCAGCAGCAGGAGCAGCAACTCCCAGCTCCGCCTCTGCCGGGCCACCCGTCACTGTCATCGGCGTCCTCGCCGCCACTGCATCCCCTCAGGCGGTGGGGCGGGAAAGGGGCCACCACGTCCTGACCGGGCTCAGGCTCTGTCTCCAGCCTAGGAAGGGGGAGCCGGAGGGAGGGAGGGAGGGAAGGGCGGCAGAGCTGTGACTGAGGGAGCAGCGCCTGGCCACACCGGCAGCAGCAGCAGCAACTCCCAGCTCTTCGCCCTGCTTCTCCCTCCTCAGCCCTGCATGGCTGGTTTCGCCTTTCCTGTAGCAATTCATCACAACTTTGGCGGTTGCAGGCCTTGGGTGGAATCCTTTAGTCATCTACAAAATTGGGGTGGGGTGGGGCGGTGACCCCTGCCCCCATTGCGGCGTCGATAAAAGGGTTCCCATTAAAAGGGGTCTCAGGGGGAGGCATTGACCATACGCCCCGAGATCGTCACTGCCCTCCCCCTCCAGCGGCGGCGAACAGGGGGGCGGACTACCTGCTTGAACATATGTTCTCCAGAGCTAGCCCACTCCCCACTCATGCTGGATAACCCTGAAGTTACCCAGAACCCCAGCTGGGGGGCTGGGAAGGATAAACGCCCAATGCCTGAGCCAAGGTCTCCCTACATCTGAATATTAATAAAGTTGTGGCCAATTTAATCCCATAGAACATTGCCACGTGTCGTTATTTCCCTCAGGGGCTGCATGGGGTTCAGTGGACTCCGCCTGGCCATGCAAAAGAAAATAATTAAATGGTAAAACAACACTGAGGTGTGGTAGAGTGACAGCCCAAAAGGGGGCTTTATTAAATTGACTACTTATCAGCACTGGGTGCATATTTTGTACTGTATTGCCAACTGGTGCTACAATCATGAGTTGGAAAATCGTGTTCTCTTGTATTGTAGACTTATACATTCTGAAATAAAGGTGAATCTGGGTTCTGGTTGGATTGCAAAAACTCAGTGGTGGTGGGTGTCTCCATCCTGCCCAGGGTGTGTGTGTGTGTGTGTGTGCTGGGTCTGCCCAGTCCCCACTGCCACTGAAGCGATACCAGCCCTGAGTGGCAAGGTTGTTGCACCTTCCTTCCCCAGCCCCCCGACCTCAACATTGCAAGGCCGCTGGGGAAAGGTGGTGTGGGAACGCAGCAGCCATGCACCCAAGGCCAGATTGAGGTTTGATGAGGCCCTAAGCTAGTGAAGGTAATGGGGCCATTTATATGTCCAGCTGTCCTTTGTCAACAACAAATTGTCGCTGTTTTTTGTGTTGAATATATGCTATATGGTAATTTATGGACCTAATAGGTATCTAAAGTCATTTGCACATAACAAAATATGTATTTTATCAAAGTAATTGTTGAACTGAAATACAAGTAAGAAGTATATTAACAGTGAAATGGGGGGGCAAGAGAGTGGGGCTCTAAGCTATAACTTGTTTAGCTTATACATAAATCTGGCACTGCATGCACCCCTCGATCCCAACCTCACCCAAACAATTTAGAGAATTAGGATTCTATTCAATATGAGAATATAATAACTGTCAGGAACTAAACAACAACCACTAAACTCAGAGTACATTTCAGTTTGCAGTTAATTTTTCTATAGTATTTTACAGGTGGCGGAGGAATCTCAGATAGGGAGTTCCATGATTCATTGCAGAGCAGAAGCAAGTTTATTCTGTGAAGCATCGTTATACAATGTAAAATAAAATGCATTATTATAACAAGTAGTACTAGAGGCTATATCCCTACTTGATGTTATATTTTTACCGTCAATTTTATTATGCATTTTTCTTCTTCGTATCTTTTTGTTATTGTAAGCCACCTTCAATATTCTTTGTGACAGAAAGGAAGAATATAAATACATAAATCAATGAATGAATGTGAGATTCCTTTAAAATAAGTGTGCACATTAATATCAGATATATAGTTTGCCCCTCATATTAAAACTTTATTTGTACTTTTGCATCAGACAAAGCACATCCTTATACAACCTCTCTGGTGCATCAAGACCCCAGATAAAATCCACATGTTGCCAATCAGGAATATGCCTGTGGAAAACTAAATTGGTGATTCGAGGGAGCAACAGTTCAACATTTCTTGTGCTTGAAATAATGTCATGTCCAGCACTCCACACAGCTGTTGGCACAATAGAATCCTCTACTTTATAAAATGGGGGTGAACTCTGTTGATGAAAAAATGAGAAATATGAAAATGAGGTTCACATTTACATTTCTTCTCATTGTTAAGATAACTTTTGGATCTTCAGATGTATTGGATGTCTAACATCTGTCCCTTGAAAACCATTCTTTATCTGTCTATTCAGAATCAAATTCCCTACACTGGATCAGTAAGAATAGCAAAATGTATTAAAGGGGAATCTCCACTTATGCAGGGGTTCCTTTCCTGACCACCACAGGTGTCACTGGGACACACACTAGTCTGTTCTGCCCCATTCCACCTGCAACCCATTCCACCCTGCTGCCAATCTAGATAGACAATGTTGAACCACATGGACCCATTGTCTGATTTGATATAAGGCAGCTTTCTATGCTCCTCCTTGTTAAATGCCTGCGTTTTCATAGACAAACCCATAATTTTAACTAATTCTGTGTCTTTGATGTTATCAGTTATGCAAGAACTCAGAAATCACAACACAGTTCACACTGAATGTTTAACCTGCAAGCGATATCACTCATTAGAATCCAAATCACTTACTATGTTGTAGATAGCCTCATTCTTTGGTCCATAATCAAAATATTTAAATTGGTTTGATTTAGCAACCTAAAAAGATGAAAAAGACTTATTCACAATTTGAAATTGATGCATGCTCAAAATACCAAATCTTCTGAAAGATGGATAATCCAAAGAAAATTCAAAATGTAGGGATCTTGGTTTTCAGAATCTCCACCCAATCCACCCTGGCCAATAAAAGGACCAAAAGCTCTGGTTAAAACAGTGGTGTTTCTAGGAAGTCGGGTAGAAGATTATTAATGTATCTACCAACCTCGTTTGTGAGGAAAACTTTGGGAGATACTACGGTCTGAAACCCTGGAAAGCTGCTGCCAGTCAGAGTAGAAAATTTTGAACTGAAAGGACCAATGGTTCGATTCAGTATAGGGGAGCTTCCCGTATTCTTCCTGTGAGATGCTAACAGGAAGTATTCTAGAAGTATCTAGAATATAATTTCAGGGGTGGGGAGTAATTTTGAAAATAACACTTTCATAAAACGATATGGGAACCTTATTACAAAAACAAGAATATGTGAAACTGAACATTCAGCTAAATATGTCCAACTTTTGACTCCTGCATTTTGAAATGCTGAGAAAGTATTTATTATACTGTACCTGACCCCAATGTACGAATGTTTTTACAGAAGTATAATCAGGGAAAATTCCAGTATACACATCTGCTCGACTGTGGGAGAATGATAGGAAAGAAAATGCTTTTTAAAATCACATTCTTGAAGAGTTTTCAAGGAACACCCACATTCACAAGGTCATGACATAGCTAGTTCTTTAAAAAAGAAGTAAATGCATAAATGATATATAGTAAATTTGCCTACCACATTTAGGTTTTTCTCATTGCGCCCTAGAAGTATGAAAAGGCCTTCGAGACAAAGTCTGTCAATCACTGGATTGCTGCATATCTTCGCATTGAGAGCTTTTAATTCTTGACTGAGTAGGCGGAATTCTTTATTTCCAAATATAAGCTGTAAAATAAAATAAAAATCTATCTCTAAATTTCTAAATAATAGTCCTTTCTTGGAAGGAAACATTAAGCCTCCAGCTAGGAACAGATCCCCTTTATGTTAGTCATATACCACCTTTCTCCAGCACAATCAAGGGGATATACCTAGCCTTTCTAGGCAATTTTGCCTTCAGATTCTAATGCAGGCCTGGCTCTGCATGGCTTCAGCAAGATTTCTGGGGCATGCCCACTTGAAGGACTACCTCATTCCCAAAGAACCTCTCAGGTGGTAAGTTAGTGGAATGAAGGTGGGGGCCCCCTTGTGGTAAATTTTTTGTTTTAATGGGGATGGTGTTTTTATCTTGGGCGTATAAAATACAGGGTGGGTGTTGTTTTATCTGAAAATGTGCTTGGGAAGAGAGGCACTGGGGAGAGCAATTGGGTGGGGGCAATTACAGTAGTTCAGCGTAGGGGTAGGTGTGGTGTGGGAGGTGGGGCAGGCAAGGTAAGGGGCACACAATGCAGGCAGTTGGTGACTATGCCCTATGCCAGCCCCTCCTCCAACCTAGGAAATTGTGGTTGTCCTATCAGCCAACCGTTGGGTCTGTGGATGCTGTTGCTGAATGTAGATCAGCTCGGAGTGAGACCTGCCTCAGCCATGACTTGATTGTGGATGAGGAGGCCGATCTGGACCTCATCACTGAGACCTGAGTGGATGAGCAGGGTGGAGTTCTTCTCATTCAGCTATGCCCACTTAGGTGCTGCATCAGGGCAGACTTGAGGGTTGAGGAGGGGGAGTCAGTGTGGTCTCCAACTCTCTGTCCAGAAAATTCTTTCTCAAGCTCACACTCAATGTTGCGTTAAAGAAACAGAGTGGACGGGATGAAGGGTAACTCTCTGTTAAGACTCATAAGAAAAATGGATATTAAAATTATGGATCTGCAAATGCTTGAGTCATACCTACTCTTAGCAATACATCAGGAAAGCGTAGAAGAAATGAAAATGGCCCTTTGGTGTCTACTAATACGTAGCCAGGAACAAAACACAGGAAGAGTTTCACTTTCTTAGCAAGCTGTGGCATGGTGGAAAAGGCAATTAAACCTGGAGAAAAGAAAGGTTTTTTAAAACATTGCACTTGCAAACAAACAAACAAATCAGGGATAAGAAATGTGTGGCTCTCCAGTTGCTGCTGGACTGCAACTCCCATCAGCCATACTTGCTGTGGCTGATGGGAACTGGTGTCCAAAAGATTTGATATCATACTGTGTTTTAATTTGTTGAAAGCCCCACAATCAGATGGGTGGCATATTATTATTATTATTATTATTATTATTATTATTATTATTATTATTAAGCTATACTTTAACCTGTCTTATTCTTTTCCTAACTAGTCTTTCCAATATTCCTGAGATTGCACCACATCTCCAGTAGGTCCCTGATAATTCAAGAAGGCAAGAGAAATGATAGACTTTTCATTCTTTTCTTCTTAACTTACCCAATGAACCTCCCTGGGAATAGCCCATATAATACAGGCTTTTTTGCTTAGTTTTCTGCAAGATAAAGTTTATAGCTGCTGGAATATCATAGATTGCCGTTTCATGAAAACTGAAAGACATAGATAGAATATTAATGAAATTTTGACCATCTGCATTTGCATACAATTGTGTACATGAATGTAACAATATATAAAAAATACAATACATTAGACATGGTAACCCTGAGGATAAGCTTGGAAGTTGTCCAATGGGAATAGTAAGGAAACAAAGAGTAAATATATATTTATGATTTATTTAAATATTTCTGTTTCACCTAAACTAGTCCAGTTAGGTTCTCAGATATATACATTGTCCACATGCTGCCTAGTAATCCAAATCCCTAATTTTTCAGGGCTTTATATGTCAGTAGTAGTCAGGGCAGGCCAAAGACATTTTGGCACCTGAGGCAAATCACAAAATTGTGCCATGTCCCAACAGGGAGGAAGGAATGAATTAAGATCTACATCAGGAGCAATCATGGGGGGAATCAAATCAACCTTACCCATGGTTGAAGTGGGTATCAGAAAGCAGCCCTCTCTGAATCATGCTAGGCAAGTGCCGAGCCCAGGAAACCCCAGAGGGCAGCCCCCACTGTTTCCTTCCTAGGCGGAAGAGGAGTTCTGCAGCACCTGCTATTCACCAAGAGGCTGCTGTAGAGACAGCATTGGAGGGGTTGCCAAGGAAGTGTCAGTTCTGGCCCCTAAGTAGCATGCCACAGACATTGCTGCCACCATGGCAGCAACATCAGGTGATGCATTGTGTGCCCAGCTGCAGAGTCCCCTGTCCCGGTGTGCCTGATCTAAAAAGGGGGTAAAGTGAATGGACACGACAATCATCTGGGATTTAAAATTTGCCACAACTTTATTGATTTCAGATGTTGAGAGCCTTGGCATAGGCATTGGGTGTGTATCCCTCTCAGCCCCCCCCCGGGGGGTGGGACTGAGGAATGTCAGGGTCTATTGGGGGGTGGATCCATCAGAAAACGCAGGTTTACGTGGATGGTCCCCAAATGCTGAGGGATGCTCTATGGCCCACTAGCCCTGCACAACTGGCTTTTTGGACAGAGACCTCCCTGCAGGGGGTACCCTGTTAATGTGGCCACAGTGAAAAGGGGGGAGGGTGAGTCACCACTTCATCATACCCCTATTGGATGAAATACTATAGGATTCCGCCCAAGGCCAAAGTTGTGACTAGTGCTATGGGGGAGGGCGAAACCTTCCTGGCAACCATCAAAAGACCACAGCAAAGCCCTCCTAAGCTGAAGAACAAATGGTTAGAGAAATAGCAACTATGTTATAGGGAGGGGCGAAGTGGGTGGTGCTCCCGGCTGACTGGACTGCAGCACACCGGTCGGCCAGGCTAAATAGTTGGCAGGCGGACTTGAGCAAAGCCTGCTTCCCTCTGGTCTGCTCGCCAAGCCACGCCCCCAGACCACAGCAGATTGGCCCGTTTGAATCTCCGGATTTGGCGGAAACCCATGAGGTACCACAGCAGCCAAGAGGGATGCAGAAAATGGCACTGCACGGTGGGGCGAGCTGAGGAAGGCACTGGGCTGCAATTGTTGCTCACCAGGAGGAAAAGCCAGTAAGCGGCTATTCCTTAGAGGCTGGATCTGCTATCCCTTTGGAGCCTGCCACTTCACTTTGCCTCATATATGGCAGGCCCTCGTAGTAGTGGTTATGATGCACACATTCCTCTCTGGAATGTATATCAATTTGTTTTTCATTCAGCTTTCCGTGTATGCACTGTGCACTTTAAACACACCTTTCCTTCTGCAGATCAAATCTACCCCTCTTCTAATTTTCAAGCAAAGGAAACATTTCCTGCAGTATTTGGTGGGTCCAGTGATGCCCTTCCACTCTTACTTAAGATAGTTTAGACTTGTCCTGCTACAGGGCAGGACAAAGTAAAATTCTTAAGCACTCAAGTTAGATGGTTACAGTCTGGGACAGTTCTCAGGAAAAGCATCCCACTCATCCAAGCAACAACACTCCTTTGTACTTACCTGAAATTCCAAAATTCTTTTTGAAATATAGAGAAGCGCTTGTGTCTTCTAGACCAGGTGGTCCCCCTGTTGTTTAGTATCCAGACATCATAACCGGCATCTGCTAGGACAAATCCCAGACTATTGCTAGGATGATTGGCAATCCAGCTCCTACCTTCCAAAATAATGTCAACTACCAATAACGCAACTGACCTAGGCCCTGTAAAACAAAGAGAATATTAGATCAAATACTCCAAATATGCTCACTCACAGAGCATCAACATTTCCCTTTGGTATCTGACTCAGGGCCAGGAGACAGGGTGTAGGGGGGTACACCATTCACCTGCCCAAGGTCAAAAGTGTGGCTTGGGAGCCAAAGGGGGGGTGGAGCCAGAATGTTCATTTTAAAGGGCTTAATCAATGTTGCAGACGCTCCAAATGGGTGTCCCTGATTTAGAGAAGCCATCCCAGTTTCTGATTTTATCCCAGAATGTCCCGCTTTTCCTTAGGATGTCCCTATTTTCATTGGAGAAATGTTGGAGTGTATGGAGTTATCCAACCCACGAGCCATCTGAAGGCAATCCTGTATAGGGAATTTCTTTAATGTTTAATTTTTTTATTGTGTTTTTATATATGTTGGAAGCTGCCCGGAATGGCTGGGGCAACCCAGTAAGATGTGTGGGGTATGAATAGTAAAATTATCATTATGGAATGGGATGTCCCTATTTTCATTGGAGAAATGTTGGAGAGTATGATGTTGTACTCTTCTTGGAAGAACATAGTCTAGCATATACTGGTTCATCTCATCCAACTGGTGATGAAAACAATGGGAACTTTTTTGAACTGCTCTCCATTTTTAACCCCATCCTTCCGGAACACATGCTTAGTGTATAGGAGTCACAGAAAAGGAGTGGGCAGTTTCAAGTTCATTATCTGTCCCTGATTCACAAAAAGAATTTATTGCAGAATGCTTGAATCATGTGAAACAACACATTTTGCTTGTGATGCAAATTGCAAAGTACTTAGTAGCAATAGTAGATGCCACACCAGATTCTTCCCATATTAAACAAACCACATTTATTTTGAGAAACATGCTTTTAAAAGAAACACAGTATGAGATTCAAGAAAGAATTCTCAAGTTTGCAGATTGTAGCAACAAAAGATGGGGAGAAATTGCTCAGTTGATAATTGTTTATTTGAAGAACAAGCTATTCCTCTCAGTGAAAGCAGAGGTCAACCTTGCAATAATGGGGCAAATATGGCTGGAAAATACAATGACACGCAAGCAAGAACAGAATTTTTTTTTCACTTTGCAATTGTCCCACACCCAACTTATGTGGAAATGATGCTGCTGAATGCATACGTGAAGCAAACACCATTTGGGGAACAATTCAAACTGTGTACTACCTGTTCAGTTCCAGTCCTAAGCAATGGGAATAACTAAAAAAAAAACCCGTGTTGGTTGTTGTCTCCATGGTATGTCTGAAACTACATGATCAGAACATGCTGAATGTGCAAAGCCTTTTGCAGCTCACTTGCCTAGAATTAGATTAGCACTAGAATACCTTATAGAACTAAATTTGCTGACCAAAACAAGAAACGAAGTCCATGGAATTTATTATGACATCTTTCCCCTATGTGTTAATGTCAGCCATGTGGTACAAAATATTAGCTGGCATAGATATTTGCAACAAGGTCATCCCAGCTAGAGATACCACACTGGAAGCTGAAGTAGCAAACATAGACATTCTCCTCATGGAGCTGACAAACTTTGAAACAACTGGAAATGCTTGTGGAATGAAGCCAAACTGGTTGCATCAAACCTAAATATAGAAATAGATAGGGCTTTTTGTCAGAGAGAACTCAGTTCTGGCACCTCTCAGGCATTTTAAGAGAAAGAGGGATGTGTTCATGGTGAGTTCTGGCACCTCTTTTTCTAGAAAAACAGCACTGGATATAGATGCGATGGAGTAAGGTACAAGAGGACAAGGCCACATGATGACAGCACACCTGATGCTAATTTTGAAGAAGCTTGGCATGGAAGAGATATTTGTGGATATATCCCACCATATCCAAAAGTGATGTGGAGAGAAAAGCTTTACCTTTATCAAATAGATAGCCTACTGACTCTAATGGTGATGATTTTGGGGGAAAAAGAAATACAACATTTACCCCCAATACATAAAGCAAATTTTGGAAAGGCACAGTTAAAGCCATTAGATCTGTGGAACCTGTTAACAGAGGACACACTTGGTCAACTTTTCATGCTGTTATTCAATATTTTTCACAGAAAGGGTATGAACAGCACTTCAAACAACCATACAAAATGCCATTCCAAAAATACCTGTCTTCCCAGAACAGTTTATTCCATGTGGAATTCTGTTTGCCTGCAGGTAATAGCCATCCTCTGTCAGGATTGTATACTCTTCACTAGGATATCCCCAATACTGGATGATTTCGGGCTGTGAGTGGAGAGGGATAGAAATTGAAAAGCGTGATAAAAAAAAAAATCTGGGACAATTCTCAGAGCCAGGATCATTGTTCATTGACTTTACTAGCCCTACACCAGGAATGAGAAGCCTGTGGCTATAACTGGGCTCCAGCTCCTATCAGTCCCAGGCAACATGGCCAATAGTCAAGGATGATGGGAGTTGTAGTGCAACAACATCTGGAGGGCCATAGGTTCCCCATCCCTCCCCTAAACTCTTCTAATGTACACATGATTGTATGCAAGTTTGCCCAAAACACACCTTTCTGCAAGTAAAATTTGCCAGACAAAATGCATTTTGTTATGTTGTTTTCACTCATATATGCATTTTAGAACACACTTTACCCTGACATATGTGTTTCTATTTCCATTACTTGATTGGAGAACAGCATTGCAAAATTTGGGAAATGCCAGTTTTGAATGATTTTTTTATATATAATTGTTTCAGAAAATGCAAATTAGGTGGCTTCAGCTTGAAATGTGAACTGAATCAAATTTCTCACCAAGGGAGGAGAATTGTTTAAAACATTTTCAGATGAATTTGCAGTGTGAGATAACCCTGTCAAGTATGGAGAATCTGCTTGGGAATGCATGCAGTCTTGAAAACTGTTTAAAGGGAAAGCTGTAAGGATCACAATCTACTGTTTTCAAGGGCACGTGAACTTACAATTTTCATGAATTCTTGAGGATTCAAATGTTTTCCGCTTATGAATTCTTCAGATGTCAGAGCCTGTTGGACTAAGCAGGCCACTCCCCAAAACAGCCACATCTTTGACCTGTGTATAAAACAGAACTACAGTATCTCCTTAATGGATAAGGTTTCAGGGGAAACACTGAACTGAAGAAAGGTCTTGAGGAAATCTGATGGGTGTTGAAGGGTTTGATGCAACAGTATTATTAATGCTAAATGCTACCTTGATGGTCCTTGATATTAGTAGATTCTGAGGTTGAGAAGTACAAATGAATATCAAATGATACGTCAGTAAATGTGTGTTCATTTCGCAGAGTGTTTTTAATGGGTCAAAAAAGAAAAAAGAAAAACAATTTTCAGTTTATTTATGCAAACCTCTTCACAATTGTTGAGTGCTCCCTCACCTCAGTAGATACACATGGCCTATACATGAGAACATTCACTTCTCAAGCAGTGTTAGTAGTTAATCTCTTTTGAGGTATCATGAAAAATTAATGTGGGATGAAATAAATACCAAGTGATTTTTCCTATTTATGCAGCTGTAATTAAGGGCAGTTAATTAGATTTTTCCTTTCCTGATGCACTCAGCAACTCACGTAAGTGCTTGTCTGGAGCATGAAAGTGAAAGACTTCAAAAAGTTAAACTCTGTGTCCCAAAGGAGCATCTGTATGAAGAAACCCAACTTGCCTGAAAATAATTGCTCTTTCTTGGTGACAACTGCTAATTATATATCATTATTCACACCTTCTGATCATAAAAGCATGTCATGTAATTTGCAATGCAATTTGTCCACATCATGAACACTTGTCTCTCAGATCTGAAACTTGACAGGCATGTTGGGGTTGTTGTGACAGTGGCCAAAGGCAAATGTGTTTGCTTAGAAAAATTTGAGGACTGAGAACATGCCAGAGATCAAGCTGTGTTCCAAGATTGATGGCAGCCTGAGGTCCATCTGAACAGACCAAAATAAGGCCAGTTATAATTATTTCGTGCTGCTGGCAAAGCTTCTATAAGTTCTGCAGAAATGGTTCTTCAAAAGAAAAAGTTTGATGTTACCTGCTGGCACTGGGTATGTGGCTCTGGCAGGGGTATTCTCCAGAAAGGATTAGAACAATAGCAAATCCTTCTACTGTGCCGAAAATGCTGGGACCATCATGAAAACCATTGGGGAATCATGGATTTTTACTTTGTCACAGAGAGCTCTGATTTAAGGTAATGTTAAAGGCGAGCTTGCAGTTTTAATGTAGCTGCAATTTTGCCCATGACCCCCTTTAAGAACAGCTTGCCTCCCTGTCTTCAGCCCCATCCATGGATGCCCTATGCAAAGGAGAAAAACGGGGGGGGGGGCAAACATCAGCAGTGGAGGTCATATGTGAATAAAGATGTTTTTGGAGCCTGCAGAACCTAGCAGAGGAGGAGAGGAGAGGGGAGAAGATGCTTTCAAAATACGGGTCTACTCTGCTGTGAGGTTGGAAGTGCCCTTGCCCTCTCCCCTTCCTTTCCTCTCTGCACTCACTCTCTCACTCTGTCTCTCATCCTTCCCATTCGGCAAAGGTTTTCCCTACATATTCTCTTCTTTCCTCCTTTTCCAAAAATGTCCTTCTGTTCAATTTCCCTTCCTTTTCTCTTGCTTCCCCTCTAATTTCTTCCTCTCCGGCTTCACTTTTTCCCTACTTTCCCTCCCTTCCTTTTCTCTCCCCCCTCCTCGTTTATTTATTTATTTTAAATATCAAATATTCACATAACATCCAACCAATATTCCACAGTCCACAAATCAATATATACATTTCATTAACATATCCTATTTAACCCCTCCCTCCCACCATACCCCCCTCAGCTTCCCCTCCCCCATGCATGCTGTTATACCTACAATTTAAGTTCCTATTACATTTCCAGTTAGGTTAAGTTTCAGTAAATTTTTAATAAATCTATCAATATTTGAGTTATTTTCTTATCTTCCATATCCCATGCGTTTTTCACCTCTTATTCTAGTACAATTTCAAATTCTGAGCAGTACTTCCCCATGTATTCTTTGAGTCCTTCCCATTCTTTAATTAAGTCTTGATTTGAGCGGCCTCTAATGTTTGCTATTATTTTGGCCAATTCAACAAACTCTAATAATTTACACCTCCATTCTGCTAGTGTCAGTATCTTTTCACCTTTCCAATTTTTAGCAATCAGCAATCTTGCTGCTGCTGTCGCATATAATATATTAATCTTATTTTTTGGAATGTTTTCTGGTACTAATCCCAACAAAAACAGATCTGGTTTTTTATTAAAAGGTATTTTCAGACTTTTCTTTAGTTGTTCATATATTTCATTCCAGAAGGGCTTTATTATCTTACATTCCCACCATACATGAAGGAAAGTACCTATCTCTTTTCTGCATCTCCAACATATATTCGTTAGATTTTTACAAATCTTGGATAGCTTCTCTGGTGTCATATACCAATGATAAAACATTTAAATCATATTTTCTTTTATCGTGGAGCATGCAGTAAAATTCATTTCGATCCTCCATAGCTTTTCCCATTTCTCTAATTCAATTACCTGGCCTAATTAGGCCTTCCTTTTCTCTTTTCCCCAGTCCTCCTGCCTTTTCTTTCGCTTCACTTTCCTTCTCTCTCCATTTCTTTACTCTTTCTTTCTCCCAATTCCCCTTTCTTTCTCTCTCTCTCTCTCTCTCCCCTCCCCCCATTTCCCTTTCCTGTTTTTTCTTTCTTCTCTCTGTCCTTCCTTCGTTATTTCTCTCCTTCCCTGATTCTTCCTTTCTTTCTTCCCTTTCTAATTACAGCAACCGTTTTCAGTTAAATTACATTTCATAGGCAAGGCAAAATATAGCACAGCATTTCTATCTATCTAGATTTTATACATTTCCTAATCAGTGCAGAGACTTTACCCCTACGTACACTTTCACATGAGTAAAGGCCCTGGAACTCACCTGGGACTTCCTAAATCAAGGCTCAGAGACCATGAGATCCAACCCACAAGCTTCTCTCCTTTGGAAGCTGGGGCATCTGAACTTTGCTCCCAGGTAACTGGGTAAAGACTATGCAGCCGTACACTGCAATTGTAAGCATTGTTACTTAGAACTGTCCCACTGAGATCAATAGGATTTATTCTATGGTTTGTTCCTGATCATTTTCACAATTTCCATCAGTATCAGTATCAGTATCAGTATCAGTATCAGTATCAGTATCAGTATCAGTATCAGTATCAGTATTGTATCTAATCTTTTTCCCTGACAGGGACTCAAGGCACCTTATAGCTAAAATGTTATTTCATTTATCCATTGAAGGTTTATCTTATTGGGATCAACACATTTTTTTCTTTACAAAAATCCTGTAAGGCTAAGAGGCTGTAAGTGGGTCTAGGTGACAATTGTATATGAATATATGATGCATACGTGTACGGCGAGATCAAAGAGGGGAGAAGTTTTGTGATGTAGAATAGAACGTTCCCATTTTCATTTGAAGAATGTTAGAGGGTATCATATCTGCAATGCTGGAGCCAGACCCAACAGTGCCAAGCAAGTTGTGACACCAAATAGCATGCCCTGCTAACCCCAGTGCTTTGTAAAAGTTTTGCTGCACCCTTTGGACACTGATTTTTGCCTGGAAAACAGAGCTCTAATTGTCTCCTGGTTTAACAGATTCAGTCTGGATGTGCTGGGAATTCTTGTTCCCAGGCCCACTGGCTCAGAAGAGTCTGTTGCTGACTGAGATACTGGGAAATACTGGACTGCAACAGCTCATGTCTCAATCCATTATACAGTGTGGACTTAACTAACATTTTTGCATTTTAAAAAATGGTAAAATATTCTTTAAACTTGCATTTGTAAGGAGTGAAACTTGCTATTATTCACAATGGGATGTGGGTATGCTTACTTTTTAATTGATTACTGGATTGTACTTTATGACAGTAATGTCTAATGTTGTTAAATGTACAACTTGAGAATGCAAGCGATTAATATGCAAGACCAAAGACATGTCACCTCAAAATAAATTTAAAAGATATATGGAAGAAAATGTTTTTCTTACCTGTTCCTGTTCATGAGTAGCAACAAGATCTCAAATAGACACTGCAGAAGACCAAGGTTGTAACAAACTGCAGAGAATAAGATCTCTTTGATTGTGCACTATATAATGGTGCATCGGGTGCCCTTGTGGGTACATTTTAAATGTTAGAACAGATGCAGAGCAAGCAAAATGGTTAAGATCATCACATTCCCATCATATGCCTAGTGGCATAGGCAAGTCTGTACAAAACATTGAAATTTGTATTACACTTCCCTGTATTTTTTTAATGTAACTCAGAGATTTATTATTATATAAGGTGACAATATAGACATAATTTTTAAAGATGTGGTTTACAGTCATTTATTTCATTTCATTAAATAGCTACATAGCATCCAGAGAAGCACACAAAACCAAAGTCTTTTATATTGTATTGACTTTTCCTTTGCTGCTGGTTTGATGCTGTTTTTAGGTTTGAAATTTGTTTATCATTACTGAACCTTTTTCTTAATTAGGTGGCATATACACTGTATAGATAGTATCATCCTCACAAAGAGTTAATACCAACATTGCTTTCTTGCAATTTCTTCTCTGGGTGTCATATAAATCTAATCCAGACAAGTTTCTTTTTCCTGAATGAGCTCCATTTTATGCCTGGGGCTGCAGCAGTGGATGAAAGCCATTATAAAGTGCTGGGTTATAATTTTGTTAGGCCAGAGCAACACCAGCCCTGAGTGGCTTTGTGAGGCTGGGATAGAAAAGCGCATGGCTGTTGCGTTCTTCACACATGCTTTGCCCCAGGATCCATTGACCTGTTAGTCCACTCCCATTCTATCAAACTGTGCTGAGTAGCTCAGCCTGTGAGAGTAGAAACATTAGCTTTATCTCCCCAGTATGACTGCTGGAAGGTAGTTCAGCTCACATAGTTTGCAAATCATGGGGTAACATTGTTTGTTTGTTTGTTTGTTTATATCCCGCCCATCTGGCTGGGTTTCCCAAGCCACTCTGGGCAGCTCCAAACTGAATATTAAAAACACGATAAAACATCAAACAATAAAAACTTCCCTAAACAGGGCTGACTTCAGATGTCTTCTAAAACTCAGATAGTTGTTTATTTCCTTGACATCTGATGGGAGGGCATTCCACAGGACAGGCGCCACTACCAAGAAGGCCTTCTGCCTGATTCCTTGCAACCTCACTTCAGCTAATGTAGTTGCAGGACTGGTTCAAAGTGACCAACGCTGACAAGGACTCAATTAAAGCTGAGTTCCTAGGTGAAAGAGGCCACCAGTTGTGAAAATAAAGCAATGTCACAGCAAACTAGCTTGGGGAAAAACTGAGATAGCTATGAAGAAAATTGAAAGTTTGTGCTGTATGGTATGAACTGGACACCCTCACCATAAAAAATGGGATTATACCACTTTGTATCTGAAGTGGTATAAAAAATGGGATTATACCACTTTGTATCTGAAGAAGTGTGCATGCACACGAAAGCTCATACCAAGAACAAACTTAGTTGGTCTCTAAGGTGCTACTGGAAAGAATTTTTTATTTTATTTTGTTTTGACTATGGCAGACCAACACGGCTACCCACCTGTAACTAGATTAATTAGCAGTGTGAGATAACCATGTCAAGCATGGCGATTCTGCTTGGGAATCACAATCTACTGTTTTCAAGGGCACCTGAATTATCAACTTACAATAGTCATGAATTATTGAGGATTCAAATGTCTTCCGCTTATGAATTCTTCAGATTTCAGAGCCTGCTGGACAAAGCAGGCCACTCCCCAAAACAGCCACATATTGGACCTGAGTTTTGAAAAGTACTACAGTATCATCTGTTCAAATATATGAGTCCTTATGGAAAAAGGCTTCAGGGGAAACACTAAATACATTGAAGAAAGATCTTGATGAGACCTGATGGGTGTTGAAGGGTCTGATAAATGGGCTGGAAGCTGGACTCTATGAACCTTTGGTCTGATCCAACAAGGATGTTCTAACACTTGACTAATCCTGCAGTTGTAAGAAATTGTTATACAGTGACGGCACTGAGTGGTAAAAAGTAAGAATGGAGCAAGTCATAAAAGTGAATCAATGTGGTCCGGTCCCCCCCCCAATACTATTCATCTACACAAAGGAGCTAACTCCTAGGGACCCAGGGGTCTCCAGCTCCCCAATAAAATATTGGAGGGGGCTGGGGGCCCCAATAGTACACAGAGTTGTGCAGAGCTGATTGCCAAAATCAATGTCCTTTGGCGTCACATTGTCCTGTATAAGAAAGTCAATCCTGACAAGCAGATTGCTAACTGGACCGCTTTAGATTTGCCTTAGTGGGTGTACAAGTGGAAGCTGCTGGAGAGTTTGACTAACTTTGTTGTGACATTAAGAATCTTTTTATCTATCATTGTTTCAACTGCCAGTTGTGAAAGAAGTTTCTCAAAACTTAAATTAATCAAAACATATCAGAGATCCACAACGAGCCAAGAAAAACTGAGTAACCTAGCAGTACTGTCAATTGAGAGAGATTTCAACGTTGAATTCAATGTTGCTATATAAAAATTTGCACAACTTAAAAGTAAGTGATTTAAAATAAATTTGAGTATGCTATCATTAATTTAATTTCATTTTAATTACATCAGTATTTTCTTAAAATACAGTTGTTGTGCTTGGGCGGTAAGAGGTTCAATTCTGGAGCGCTGGAAGGAACTGAGGAAGTGCTAATGGTCCACAAGTTAGGAGGCGCAATACTTGCCTTGCTTTGGGTTTTGGCTACCCATGATACACCACTGCTGCTAACCCCAGTTCTTTTTAAAAGTCTTGCTACACCTTTCAGACACCAATTATTACCTGGAAAATAGAGTTCTCATTGTCTCCCAGATTAACAGCTTGAGTCTGGCGATGCCGGGAATTCCTGTGCCTGAAACTGGGAAATGGAGCCGTAACACCTTATAACTCAATTCATTAAACTGTGTAGGTTTAGCTAACATGTTTGATTTTTTTTTTTAAAAAAAGGTAAAATATACTTTAAACTTGCATTTAGTTTACTAAAACCAAAGGTATGTCACCAAACAATAAATTAAAAAGATACATGGAAGAAAATACATTTGCTTACCTGTACCTTTTCGTCAGTAGTGACCAGATATCAGACAGACACTGCAGAAAAACTAGGTTGTAATAAACGTCAAAGAATAAGGTCGGTTTTATTATGCACTATATAATTGTGCATCATGCATCTTTGTAGGTATATTTTAAATGTTGGCACAGATATAGAGCAAACAAAATGGTTAAGAAAAAAGGATCATCAGCATATGCCTAGTGGCAATGCAAGTCTGTACAAAGCATTGAAGTGTATATTACACTGCCTTGCATTTTTTTAAAAAAAATTAACCCACTTAGAGAGTTATATTTACCGGTATATAAAGTCGTATATAAATTGCATAAATACATTTTTAAGATGTGGTTTTAAGTGATTTATTTCATTTCATTAAATAGCTATATAGCATCCAAGGAAGACCTTTTCTTAAAATTGGGAGGCATATACACATTATACATAATATCATCCTCACAACTAGTAATATCAACAATGCTGTCTTGTAACTTCGTTTCTGAGCTTCATCTAAATTGAATCTAGAAACATCAAGAATTTTTTTCCTGAATGACGTCCATTTTATGCCTGCAGTGGAAACAGAGGCAGACCGGCGGGGGAATGAAAGCTTTTATGACACAGAGCTGTGTCATAATTTTGCTAGGCATATTTGTGAGTAGCTTTAGCACGTGAGGGCAGAAACATCAGCCTAATCTCTCCAGTCAGACTGCTGGATGGCAGCTCAGCTCACATGTTTGGCAAATCATGTTGTGGTTATATCCTATACCCAGTTGCAGGGCTGGTTCAAAGCGCCCACCACTGACGTGGGCTCTTAGTTAAAGCTGAGTCTCTAACTGAAAGAGGTCAGCAGTTGTGACGGCAAATAAAGCAATATCACAGAAAACCAGACCAAGGAGGAACTGAGATGGCTATGATGGAAATGAAAAGTTTGGGCTGTATGGTTTCAGCTGGACACCTTGGCCAAAAACAATGGGAATATGTTCCACAGAACTTGCTTGGACTTTCTTTGATTATGAAACATCGTGTTGAAGAGAAAAATAGCGAAGCCCTTGTCTCAGTGGAAGAAACAACCACAAACACCCACCAGATAAAAACAAGACAGACAAGCCATTGAGGAGTTTTTCTTAAGAGTTTTCCAGATTTATTGGCTTTCAAGATGAAAACAGCAACAAAAGTGGTTGGCACGCATATTTATTACAAGAAAAGAAAGGAAATCACAAAAATTTTACAGATCATATAATTAAAAAATCACTGTTTAAAATATGGGAGGATTATAAAAATCTACTTGAACCGAAGACGCCTTGGTGGACATCACCGTTAGAGATGACTGCATTAAATAGGTGGGCTGAGGAAGGAAAATGGTTAACATATCAGGAACTAATAATGAAGGAAAAAGATCAACTTGTGTTAAAACCAAATGAACAAATTAAACAACATTGTGAAAGCTGGCTACATTACCACCGGATACAGAGCTTATTTAAAAAACATAAAGAGATAGGTTTTTTGGGAAACAAGTCTAAATTGCAAGAGCTTTTAGTCAATAGTCCCAATAAATCGCTAGCGAAAATTTATAAATATCTACTAGAATGGGGATTAAAAGACAAGGAAGTGAAATGTGTGATGACAAAATAGGCCCAAGATTTAGGAAGGCCAATTTATAGAGTGCAATGGGATAAGTTATGGAATGTTAATATGAGGTTTACAGCCTGTACCGGAATTAAGGAGAATATGATGAAATTAGTGTATAGATGGCACTTAACCCCAGAGAAAATAGCAAAAATTTCTAAGACACAATCGATGGATTGTTGGAAGTGCCATGAAAAAATAGGCAGTTATTTTCACTGCTGGTGGAAATGTTCAAAGATTTTTGGTTTTTGGAGTGAAATATATGAAAGATTAAAGAAGATGCTTAAGTGTACGTTTGGGAAAAAACCAGAGGTCTTCTTATTAAGTATAACTCCTGAAAATATTCCAGAGGATAGGAAAAATATTCTTTTGTATGTGTGCGCAGCAGCCAGGTTACTTATAGCCCAAAATTGGAAAGGGGAGAAAATACCAACAATTCAAGAATGGTTGATTAAATTGGTGGAATTCATGAATTTGGCTAAGATGACGGCAGCAATTAGAAATATATCAAAACAAAGATCTAAGGCTGAGTGGAAATATGTGGAAGACTATCTGAAAAAAGAAGGTATAAGAACGGATTTGGTGATTTGCTTAGATTGAGATATATGTGGGGAGATTTATATTAAAATGTGAGCTATTTATTTAGTTATTTATTTTTCAATTATTGTATGAGGTATAGCAAGTTTTGTTTTATTACTAAGGGAAGTGATATACAGACAATTGGAAGCTAATTTTTAATTGTTATTTATAATTCTTTGCTTTTTTCGTGTGCTTTGTTTTTTCATATATTATTTTTTGTGGATTATAATGTCTAGATTATATGCTTTTCGTTCTTTGTTTATTGTTTATTTGTTTCTGTTGGTTGATTTGATGTGATTGTATTTTATAAGTTTGAAATTAAATAAAGCTATTTTAAACTTTAAAAAAAGAAAAAGGAAACAGGAACAAAAGAAAATCAGAAAATGGGATGGCTTCTGTAAATGCGGGGCTGGATTATAGGAGCACATGGAAGGTCTGAGACACAGTTTACAGCGTGGCCCAGGCTTCCCAACCCTTTGTAAGTATTATGAAGCATTTCAGCTTAAACAATCAGCAAAAGTGATTTCTAGAAATGCAACTGTTCTGTGGTTTCAAATAGAACTACCTCGTTAGTTTTTACCGGCAGTAATTGACAAATTGTACGCCACACTTTTTTTAAAAAAAGTTGGTATTTGATCTTTAATATCTGGATTCAAATCCAAGTTAGGGTCTGCTGCCCAATCACTTTAGAGAATTAGAATCCTGTTCAATATGAGAATACAGCAGCTAAACATCAACCACTAAATTCAGAGTATATTTCAATTTGCAGTTAATTTTTCGATTGGATTTTAAAGGGGACAGGGAGTTCCATAATTCTATACAGAAGAGAAGCAAGTTTATTCTATAAAGCATGGTTACAAAATATAAAATGAAATATAACAATAAGTAGTACTAGATGCTGCACTCTTGCTTTTGTTACATTTTTACCATCAATTTTGTTACGTATTTTTCTTCTTTAGATCCTTTTGCTATTGATAGCCACCTTAATATTTTTGTGGCAGAAAGAAAGAACATAAATAAATACATCAAATTATGTAGCATTTCTTTAAAATAAGAGTCTGCATTAATATCAGATATATAGTTTGGACCTCACATTAAGACTTTATTTGAACTTTTGCATCAGACAAAGCACATCCTTATACAACCGCTTTGGTGCATCAAGACCCCAGATAAAATCTGTATGTTGCCAATCAGGAATATTCTTATAGAAAACTAAATGAGGGATTTGAGGGAGCAGCCGTTCAGTATCCTCTGTGGTTACAACAATGTCATGTCCACCACTCCACACAGCAGTTGGCACAGTAATATCTTCTATCTTATAAAATGGGGGTGTACTCTGTTGAGGAAAAGATTAGAAACATGAAAATGAAAATGAGGTTCACCTTTCACATCTTTTTCTCATGTTTAAGACATCATTTGGGTCTTCAAATGTATTGGATATCTAACATCTGTCCCTTGTAAATCATTATTTAACTGTCTGTTCAGTATCTAATTCTGTTCTCTGGACCAGCAAAATTAATTTTATTAAAGATTTAAGTTGGAATCATATAGTCATTTACATAGCACTAAATCCTGGTAGGTTTACTTTTTAGTAGAGCTGGATTAATCTATCATTTATGGTATCTCCTAGTTTTTCATTTTTCCAGTTTGTACCATTTCTGCAACAATTTGCATTGGTTTTTTTGTACACATTTGCCTGCATATGTCATCTATTACGTGTATTGCTGCATGCAATTTTGCCCAATACATATTTTCGTTCTTCAGTTTCAAGTAATATACATATTTCTGTAAACATCATTTTTTTTGTAATGTAATACAGGCCACTTCCCGCTTACACAGCAATTGTCTTCCAGGCTTCCACATGCATAAGGGAAATGCCCATAAGTGGGGAGAAGAAGAGGAGGAAGAGTTTGGATTTGATATCCCGCTTTATCACTACCCAAAGGAGTCTCAAAGCAGCTAACATTCTCCTTTCCCTTCCTCCCCCACAACAAACACTCTGTGAGGTGAGTGGGGCTGAGAGACTTCAAAGAAGTGTGACTAGCCCAAGGTCACCCAGCAGCTGCATGTGGAGGAGCGGAGACGCGAACCTGGTTCACCAGATTACGAGTCTACAGCTCTTAACCACTACACCACACTGGCTCTTGGTTCTTCTAGCTCATGAGGATGACATGATTTTCAGGCTCTGGGACGGGTAGCACTGGAGAGGCGACCACTTCCTCACTTATCAGCTGAATACCATCAGCAAAGCGCTGCTGCACATCCAGCTCTGGGGAAAGTCTCCTCACAAGCAGGAGACTTGTTGAGGCTGCTCAGCCAATATGCGGAAGAGTTCCCTCATGCATCAGCTGAACAAGCTCAACAAAGTCCTGCTGCACATCTGTCTCAGATAGAGACCTTCAACTGAGCTCCAAAGGCACAATCTAGAGGGGAGTGGTAGCTCACTGGTAGAGCATCTGGTTTGTGTGAAGGTCCTAGGTCCCCCAGGTACACCAGATAGGGCTTGGAATCAGAGCTGCTGCCAATCAGTATAGACAGAGTTGAAATAGATGGATCAATAGTCTGACTTTGCATAAGGCAGTTTTCTATGTTCCTGCTCATTAAATACCTGTACCTTCATAGACAAAACCATAATTTCAACCAGTTCTGTGTCTTTGGTATTATCCCACTCTTTCCCAAAGGAATTATATAAGAACTCAGAAATCATAACACGGTTCACATTGAATGTCTAACCTGCAACCAAAACGTCTCATTTGAATCCAAACCACTTACCATGTTGTAGACAGCTTTGTTCTTTGATCCATAATCAAAATACTTGAATTGGTGTGATTTAGCAAACTAAAAATATGGAAAAGGCAATATGAAATTGGTGCGTGTTCCAAACATAAAAACCTCTGAAAAATGGAGAATCAAAAGAAAATTCAAACTCTAGGGATCTTGGTTATCAGAATTCCCACCCATCCACCCTAGCCAATAAAAGCAGCAAAAGGTCAGATTCAGTAAAGGGCAGCTTCCTGAGTTCTTTCCACGAGATCCAAAGAATTGTTACAGCTCATGTTTGAATATTGAAGTATCTAGAACAGTGATGGCCAAACTTGGCCCTCCAGCTGTTCTGGGACTACAACTCCCATCATCCCTAGCTAACAGGACCAATGTTCAGGAATAATGGAATTGTAGTCCCCAAACAGCTGGAGGGCCATGTTTGGCCATCACTGATCTAGAATATAACTTTTGAGTGGTCCGGTACTGTTGAAAACTACACTTTTATACAATGAAATGGAACCTTAGTACCAAAACACAAACATGAGAAACTAAACAGGCAAGCCAAACTGTCAAACTTTTGACTCCCATTTTTTGAAATGCTGAGAAGGTATTTGTTAAAATGTACCTGACTCCAGTGTCTGATAGTTTTTACAGAAGTATAATCGGGGTAAATTCCAAGATACACATCTGCTCGACTCTGGAAGAATGATTGGAAAGAAAATGTTTTTTATATTCACATTCTTGAAGATTTTTCAAGGAACGCCCACATTCACAAGGTCATGGCATTCAAGGCAGTACAGCATACAGACACTTTCATGATGCACAAGGAAGCAGGTTTCTGATGAAAGGGTGTCTGGATACCTAGATGTATATCCGCCACCCATAGTGAATCCAGCTGATAAAGAGCCATAAGAAGGAAGAACAGGGGCCTTGAAGTTGCCTCTCCACAGGGAGGAACTGGACAGCACACAGAGCAGGCATAGAGGTCACCTGGTCACAGCCTGCCCTACTCTAGTAATTCCTTATAACTTTGCATCTGGAAATTGGCATAAGCAGTTAAAATTAGTCACTCTGAGACTTCTTTGGTTTTTGTAAGGTTAAGGTAAAGGGACCCCTGACCGTTAGGTCCAGTCGCAAACGACTCTGGGGTTGTGGTGCTCATCTCACTTTACTAGCCGAGGGAACCGACGTAAAGCTTCCGGGTAATGTGGCCAGCATGACTAAGCCGCTTCTAGCGAACCAGAGCAGCGCACGGAAATGCCGTTTACCTTCCCGCTGGAGCGGCACCTATTTATCTTGCTTTCAAACTGCTAGGTTGGCAGGAGCTGGGACAGAGCAACGGGAGCTCACTCCGTCGTGAGGATTCGAACCGCTGATCTTCTGGTCAGCAAGCCCTAGGCTCTGCTTTTTAGACCACAGCGCCACCCGCGTTTCCTCTTCTATGGCCACGCATAAATGACCAACTACCTACTAGACGTGAAGTTAATTTTGAAAATAAAATTTAAAAGATAGATTAACATTTATTAAAAGAGGCCTCTAGAATTTCACTATGGAAGAACTGTGTAAAGGAACTCAAAATTAAGGTAAATACTATATTTTGTTTGACTGCTTTTCTTTTGTTGTTTTGTATATGTACACAGCAAGATCATTCCAAAAGAAATAAATGATAGAGAATAGAACTACCTACCACATTTAGGTTTTTCTCATTGCGTCCTTGAAATAAGTACATGATTTGGAGACAAATTTTGTCAATCCCTGGATAGCTGCACAACTTGGCATCGATGGCTGTTAGTTCGTTAAAGAAAAAGCAGTATTCTTTATAGCCGCATATAAGCTGTTAAAATAAAATTAAAAAATCTGAAGCATTACTAAATAATCGTCCTTTCTTTGAAGGAAACATTGAGGTTCCTGTTAGGAATAGATCTCCTTTATGTTAGTTAGAGTTATATAGCACTTTTCTTCAAGATGATACACCTAGGCATTCTAGGCAATTTTGCTTCCAGGTTCTGATGTGCCCTGGCTCTGGATATTCCTTGAACAACCACCTCCTTCTCACACAACCTTTCAGATGTTAAATTCCTAAAAAGTTTGGGAGTGGGGTCCTGGGAAAGGGCATTCTTTGTTAACTTATCTTTAATAATGGACAGTAAGATGAATAACAGAGTATTTGGCTGAAGCTGAACAGAAGTAGAACGCAAATGGCGCTGGTTGTGATGCATGCAGGTTGGAATGGAAATCATTGCTTTCTTACTTCCCGGACTGTGACAGACACTGTTTCCTGTCTGGGAGCAGCCACCCAAAAGCACCTTTTAAACAAATTAGATTTTATTGGAATATAGAAACACAGCAAACCAATAAACGCAGTGACCTAGGGAAGAAAAGGTTAGCATACAGAACCCATAGCACTACTGAAAAGTTCGGGCAGGAGAGATTTCTTCAGCTAACTCCAGTCCCCAGGGTTCAGCACAGTCAGCTTTTCTAGGCTAGGGGCAAACCGGAGTGAAGCCTTCTCCACTTCGGTCCGTGCCCAAGCCCTGCCCACCCAGTGTCAGGGACTGGATGGATCAGGAGTGGTGGCAGCCAGTTGCCCAGGAAGCCCCTGGGGATGAAACCGGGGGAGAAGATTTTGATCCTGATTCAGACTGGTGAGACAGGACAGAAGGAACCAGCTGGGAGTTATTAGATACAAAGAGTTGGGGTGATGGTGGGGAGGCAGAAGGGGGAAGTCATTTCAGGATGGAGGCGGGGAGGCTCAGTGTGAGCGCAGATGCTGACCGAGAAGAAGCAGAAGTTGCATCTCCTGTTCTGCAGAGAGACAGTCCCTTCCCTACCTCCTCTCACAGTTCGAGAAAGGAGTGCCATGAACAAAGCAGAACAAAGAATGAGGCAGGTGGCAAGCAATGGCTGCTAGGAAGGAATCTGAAGTGAGGGCAGGAGTGGGCAGTCTCAGAGACATACCTTCTGCATCTCTGTGTGTCTGTGATCTGAGCAATAAAAGCTAATTGTTCATCAAGTCTCTCCCCTGCTTCTGAACTGCAGTGGCTGGTCAGCTAAACTGACAGTCTTGACACCCTGGAATGGCTGGAATTCAAATATCAGGAGGTGGGAAAACTTGCAATCCAAGTGGCCAGCCTGGGGATTTCCCCAAATGCTGCCACCTAGCATTGTTTGCCAGGGGGACAGAGCCCTCTGCAACAGGACTGCAACAGGTGCCCACACCAAGATTGGATAAGTAGCCATTTTTGCAAGGCTATGTTCATCATCTGTACACAACTGTATTTCAATGTCTGAAGATTCTCAATGTAATATGTCTGATGAAATGGTTTTTAAGGCCCATGTTGACTCTGACCTTATCATAGCACAGATGTCCATGGCATCCAAACCTTAAGTCATGACCTTCTAATTCTTCAAGCTCACACTTAATGTTGAGTGAATGGCATGAAGAGTAACTTTCAGTAAAGGTGAATATATATATATATATATATATATATATATATATATATATATATAATGTCTGTACAATGGCAATCAATTGAGTAATACCTACTCTTGTCAATTCTTGAGGAAGGTGTAGAATGAATGAAATGAGTCCTTTGATGCCTTCCAATGTGTAGGCAGGAGCCAATCCCATGAAGAGTTTAACCTTTTGAGCAAGCTGTGGCATAGTTGAAAAGGCAATTAAACCTGGGGGGGGGGAGAGAGAGAAAGATTTCTAAACATTGCACTTGCAAACAAACAAACTAACAAGTGATAAGAAAGCTGTGGCTCTCCAGTTGTTGCTGGACTACAAATTTCATCAGCCAGGCTTGCTGGAGCTGATGGGATCTGTAGTCCAAAAGCACCTGGAGGGTCAAAGGTTTCTCATCTCTCTTCTTGTGAAATGCCTGTCATTCAACAAATTCAGGGTGGTTTGCTTTTTGGATGTTGGGCGTCTACCTGTCTTAAATTAGGCACTGGAATTTTCAATAGAATGTGTCACATGTAAATTCTGAGCAGGATCCACTTATTTCATGCCTGCTGGTCTTTGCTCCCTTGCACCGCAAATGGAGATTATTCATGACTGTGGAACTGATCAGAGCTGTATATTCTGCCTGATCCTGTATACTGAAGTCCTGAACCTGAAAAGACGTAGCGTGCCAAGGCCCTATGACCCGAAGTTCACTAGTGGACAAATAAACACACAGACAAGTGGATTTTGGTTTATGGGTTCAAATAAGCCACAACTCTTATTCATGACTGTGGAACTGATAACAGCTGTATACTCTGTCTGATCCTGTATACTGAGCTCCTGATCCTGAAAAGACTTTCTCATTGAACCTTAAAAAAAAAAAAGCTATGCTTTATTCTGTTGGTATTGTCCATGGAGTTTTCTTGGCAGGGATACTGGAGTGGCTTGCCAGTTCCTTCTCCAGGTGGATCACATTTAGTCTAAACTCTTGGCTATGACCTGTCCATCTTGGGTGGCACTGCACGGCATAGCTCATAGCTTCTCTGAGTTATTCAAGCCCCTTCGCCACAACAAGGCAGTGATCCATGATCCATGATCACGGCAGATGGTGACAACAGTCACGAAATTAAAAGACACCTGTTTCTTGGAAGAAAAGCGATGACAAACCTAGACAGCATCTCAAAAAGCAAAGACATCACCTTGTCAACAAAGATCCGTATAGTTAAAGCTATGGTTTTCCCAATAGTGATGTATGGAAGTGAGAGCTGTACCACAAAGAAGGCTGATCGCCGGAGAATTGATGCTTTTGAATTGTGGTGCTGGAGGAGACTCTTGAGAGTCCCATGGACTGCAAGAAGATCAAATCTATCCATTCTGAAGGAAATCAACCCTGAGTGCTCACTGGAAGGACAGATCCTGAAGCTGAGGCTCAAATACTTTGGCCACCTCATGAGAAGAGAAAACTCTGATGTTGGGTAAGGTTGAGGGCACAAGGAGAGGGTGATGACAGAGGGCGAGATGGTTGGACAGTGTTATAGAAGTGGCCAACATGAATTTGACGAAACTCCGGGAGGCAGTGGAAGACAGGAGTGCTTGGCGTGCTCTGGTCCATGGGGTCACGAAGTGTCAGGCACGACTAATCGACTAAACAACATGCTTTAATCTGTCTTTTTCTTTTCTGAACTAGTCTTCCCAATAGTCCTGAGACTGAACCACATCCTCAGTAGGTCCCTGATAATACAAGAAGGGTAGAAAATAAAAGGCATTTCATTCTCTTCTTCTTAACTTACCCCATGTACCTCCCTGGGAATGGCCAATATAATACAAGCTTTTTTGCTTAGTTTTCTGCAGAATAAAGTTTATGGTTGCTGGAATATCATAAATTGCCATTTCATGAAAGCTGAAAGACAAACACAGAATATAGGTGAAATTTTGCCTGTCTGCAATTGCATACAATTGTGGACATTAATGTTTAAATACATAAAATATAATACATCAGGTATGATAACCTGACAACTGGAGAATTACGTTGTACCAGTAAGCTTATTCTCCCATGGAAGGAGTAAGGGAAGAAAAAGTACATATATATTTATGATTTATTTAAATATTTCTATCTCCCTTAAACTAGCCCCAATAGGTTCTCAAATATATACATTGTCTACAGGTCAAAGGGTAACTTTAAAGAATTATATAAAATTATATGTAGAAATTATTATTATATAAAATATTATCAAAATATGCCTGTTGTCTTTGTCCATGCAGTTTTCTTGGCAGGGATACTGAAGTGGCTTGTGTGGATCACGTTTAGACAAAACTCTCCACTATGACCTGTCCATCTTGGGTGGCCCTGCACAGCATAGCTCATAGCTTCTCTGAGTTATTCAAGCCCCTTTGCCACGACAAGGCAGTGATCCATGAAGGAGAGTCCCATGGACTGCAAGAAGATCAAACCTATCCATTCTGAAGGAAATCAGCCCTGAGTGCTCACTGGAAGGACAGATCCTGAAGCTGAGGCTCCAATACTTTGGCCACCTCATGAGAAGAGAAGACTCCCTGGAAAAGACCCTGATGTTGGGAAAGATTGAGGGCACAAGGAGAAGGGGACGACAGAGGACGAGATGGTTGGACAGTGTTCTCAAAGCTACCAACATGAGTTTGACCAAACTGCAGGAGGCAGTGGAAGACAGGAGTGCCTGGCGTGGTCTGGTCCATGGGGTCACGAAGAGTCCGACACGACTAAACAACAACAACATTATCAAAATGCTCAACTGTGTTAAATTTAAATGGTAATTCAGAAGTCCATTTCCACAGTCTAAGAGTTGAATGTAATGCACATTTGCTTTTGGCCAAATTAGGTCACGAAAATTGGCAGGATCATTAGATTTGATGACACATTTGCATTTGCTGGCAAATGCTTTTTTGGTTTCAAGTTTTTGAAATTGAGGTGCACATTAGATTTGATGATGCATTAGAGTCACGTAAATACAGTAAGTCTTCACAATATGTCTGGCAGAGCTAACAGGTCTGTGCAAGAGTGGGTCGTGAGTCAGATAATCTAAATGCCAAATTTATATATTAGTAGTATCATGGCCAGCCTAAGATATTCTGGCACTGGAGGTGAACCACAAAATTGGACCACCTCCTCCCAGGGAGGAAGCACTGAGTGAAGATCTACGCCAGGAACAAGGTGGACAGAGGTGGAGCAAGGTGGGTGCGGTCCGCCCCAGGTGCCATCCCTGAGGGGTGTGTCACAAAATCCCAGTGGGCCTGATTGCAGCCGCGCCGTAGCACACTCCCCAGCTGGGCCACTGCGCCAGATTGCACCCTCTGGCTGTCCGCCGGACCGGATTGCACCCCCTGGCCTGGCTGCCACATTCCCCATCTCATCCCTCCCTATGGGTGGTTCATGCCACCCCAGGTGCCGGAGAGGCTTCCTCCACCACTGAAGGTGGGAAGAAATATCATCATTAGGAACAAGTGGGGATGGAAGATCTACATGAGGAACAATGTGGGGAATCAATTTGATTTTCCTTTACATATGGCAGAGGGAAGGACATTCCACAGTGCAGGGGCAAGAGCAGGAAATGGCAGTTTTGTAGTCACTACTCTCTGATATTCTGTACAGTATACTTGGAGGCTGAACCTGCTAACCCTGTGGAGCCTATCACAGAAGGTGGTTGCCTCACCTTCCCTCATAGATGGGACAGATCTTGACATATTAGAGGAATTATGCACACGTTCGTCTCTGAAACACATTCCAATATGTTTTCTCTTTTACTCAGCTCTCAGTGTGTGCAATGTGCCCTTTAAACATGCCTTTTCTACTGCAGGTCAAGCTTACCTCTCTTCTAATTCTCTAGGAAAGAAATATTCCCCTGAAGTATTTGGTGGTTCCTGTGATACTGTTGTTCTCTTATTTAAGCTGGTTTAGGCTCTAACCCTTCTGCTTCAAGGCAGGAGAAACTAAAATGATTAAGGACTCAAGATAAATGCTTACAATATGGGGCTAGATATTAACACATGTATGAAGCATTTCAGTTAAACGCATTGTAAACTCATACAGGGAAATCTGGTTGGGGGGAAAAAAGGACCCCACAGCGCCATCTGGTGTCACAGTGTTATATTGCATATACATTTATAAAACGCTTTTTCTTTGCCAATCTAGCTGAGTCTTGGGAAAGTTCTCAGGGAAAGCATCCCTTCAATCCAAGCAACAATAGTCCCTTGTACTTACCTGAAATTCCAAAATTCTTCTTGGTCTACTGAGAAGTACTGATGTCTTCTAGACCAGGTAGTCCCCCTGTTATTTATTATCCAGACATCATAACCAGCATCTGCTAGAACAAATCCCAGACTATTGCTAGGAAGATTTGCAATCCAGCTCCTGCCTTCACAAAGGGCACCAGGTACCAATAATGCAACTGACTTAGGCCCTGGAAAACAAAGAGAATATTAGATAGAGAATTGGCACTCACAGAACACCAAAATTTCCTACTGGTATCTTGCCCAAGGCCAAGCAGAGTAGGGTACAGGGGATACAAAAGAGGTGAGCCAGAAGTTTCCTAGGACCTCAGAAAATGTTTTCATAGATTGTGTGAAGACTAGCAGTGATGTTTTGCGTAAGCCTACATAAAACGCCGTGACACTTCTTTCCCCACCCACTTTCTCTTCTGCCAACATGTCCCTGCCTACTTTTCCCAGGCAATCCAGAGAGGCGGTGCTGAAGTATTGGCAAAAGGTAGCAGAAGTAGGTGAGGCGAGAAGGTGGGCAGGCCTTGCCTCTCCTGTGGCTGAAACGCTGTGCCTCTGAAGTGACTGCCGCCTGCCGCTGAAGTGATCCGCCAGTCTTTGATCAGAGGAGGGTGAAACAGCTCATTGCCACTATTATCAACATGAACCGATGAAGAACTGGCTACATCTGGTAAAATTATCATTGTGGGGCCATTTGCAATGCTCTCCCCGCCACAATGGGAAGGCAATCCCATGACAGGACAAGGATCTGGGATAAGAGTTCACCACCACTTTATTGATTTCAGATGTAGGTGGACGTTGGTTCAGGCATTGGGTATTTATCCATCCCATCTCCAGCGGGAGGGCTAAAAATTTCAAAAGGGTTGTTCCAATGATTGTGGCATCCCTAAGACACTGGTCTACTGAGGTGGCTATTGCAAAGCCACCACTTGAAGCTCTATGAATTCTTTGCCCCACACTTGCCTTCCGGACAAAGATTTCCACCTAGATCCTTCTAATGGGGTATCCTATAAGCACTAGGCACAGTCTGCTTTTAACCTTAGCTGGCGGACTAGAATGAGATCTTCCATGCGCAGGTCCGCCAGCCAGACACAGCCTCACAGGCTGCCCAAGTTTGGGCTGTTTAAATTTTTAGACTTGGTGGGCTATCCTGTACTGCAGTGTAGCCGACTTGGGAATTTACAACAGCCAGATGCTGAGAGGGCAGCTCATGAGTGGCCACAACAGCTGCCCACCCCACTGGCCATTTCCAAACAACTCTCCTGAGAATAAAGAGATAGTTAATATCCGCATTGATTAATTTCTGAAAAGGCATAAAAAAGCCTCTCAACTAATCCCCACACCACTTGAGATGTTTCATAGTGTTCCGCTTTATTAATAATCTGAATAGAAGACCGGGGAATTATGCATCCCTGTGTATTCTAATGGTCAATAATTCGAGATTATTGTTGCTTGTTGCTCAGATATAATGAACAACTGAGCACAACTCAAGCAATTCTAGCCATATTGCAACCATTTCTACCTTTATTCATAATATTGCTTCCAAATAATGTTGAATGAAAGAAAAAACAGTGAAGCATGGATAACATTTTAAAAGTTGAACACAGGAATATCAGTTATGGCATGTGGCATTTTACTACATTTACTACTAAATTTCAGAATTACCTGTCTTCCCAGAACTATGTATTCCATGTGGAATTCTGTTTGCCTGCAGGTAATAGCCATCCTCTGTCAAGATTGTATACTCTTCACTGGGGTATCCCCAATACTGAATGATTTCAGGCTGTGAGTGGAGAGGGATGGAAATAGAAATGCTAGATTTAAAAAATAAATAAATCTGATCATTCAATTTCTGGGATAATGGATTGAATATCTCAAAGAACAAAAACTTCCCAGGGCCAGGATTATTGTTAAGTAACTTTACTAGCCCTACACCAGGAATGGGAAATCTGTGGCTATAGCTGGACTCCAGCTCCTATCAGTGCCAGGCAACATGACCAAGGGTCAAGGATTATGGGAGTTGTAGTCCAACAACATTTGGAGGGCCTTAGGTTCCCCATCCCTCCCCTAACCTCTCATAATGTACACATGATTGCATGTGATTTTGCCAAACACACCCCTTTCTGCAAATCAATTTTGCCTAATAAAATGATTTTAAAAATGCTATTTTCATTCGTATATGCATTTTTAAAAACACTTTACCCTGGTATATGCATTTCCATAACCACAGATTGATTGTGGTTTTCTCCATTCCACAACAAAAACAGAAAATGGAAATCTGTACTGATATGATGCAAAACACCAAATCTGTACGGTAAGCCACCACAAAGAAATGTCTCACCATGAGAAATATAATGAATCTGCCACCTAGGCTTCAGCTAATGCATGTTCAGCTAATGTCAACATTTACATCAAGGAGCCAGGCTCCTAAAACTCTGCTCCAAGAAGGATTTATCCAAGCTAACTGTGTCTTCTAGATCAGTTAATCTAGCCAATAGAGTATTGTTTCAAACACTATCAGAATTAATTTGCAGTTTGAAATAACCCTGCCAAGCACGGAGTTTCTTCCTGGAAATGCATGTACTCTTGAAAACTGTTTTAAAAGGAAATTACAAGGATCATGGTCTACCGTTTTCAAGGCCATCTGAATTATTAACTTACAATAGTCATAAATTCTTGAGGATTCAAATGTCTTCTGCTTTTGAATTTTTCAGATGTCAGAGCCTGCTGGACAAAGCAGGCCACTCCCCAAAACAGCCAAATCCTGGACCTGAGTTTAAAAAAGAGCTACAGTATCATCCTGCTTGGCCACTCCAGATTCTGCAATACTCTCTCTCCCTCTGGAAGGAACAGAGCTGGAAGTCCTATCTCCACTCAGAGCCAGGTGGGGTTGAGGTGGGGGCAGCCTACCATTTCTATTCCTCCTAATCTTCCTCCAGTATCTGCCATGCTAGAGCTAGACCCAACAGTGTCAAGTGAGTCATGACACCAAATAACATGCCCTCCTAACCCCAGTACTTTTAACAAGTCTTACTGCCCCCTTCAGACACCAATTCCTGCCTGGGAAAGAGAGTTCTCATGGTGTCTTGGTTTAACAGATTCCATCTGGAGTTGCTGGGAATTCCTGTTCCCAGGACCACTGGCCCAGAAGATGCTGTTGCTGACTGGGATACTGGGAAACGGGGTCTGTAGCACCTCATGACTCGATCCATTAAACTGTGTGGGTTTAGCTAACATGTTTGCTTTGGTAATTTGTAGAACAGACCATTATATACAATGGGATGCAAATCTGCCATTTTTTTCTTGATTGTACTTCAATAAAGTAACATATAACACTGTTTAATGTACAGCTTAAGAATGCAAGCTATTAGATATGTCATAAAAAATTTTTTTTAAATACATGGAATAAAGTATTTTTGCTTACCTGTACCTGTTCATCAGTAGCAACTAGATAGACACTGCAGAAAACCTAGGTTGTAATAAATTTCAGAGAATAACATCTGTTTCATCATACACTATTGAAGCAACAAAAATGGTTTAGAAAAAAGTATCACCACACACTGAGCATTTGCCTAGTGATAAGGCAAGTCTGTACAAAACATTGAATTGTATATTTCACTTCTTTTTTTAAAAAAAATGTAGCCCACTTAGACATTTATTTTTATATTATGTGGTATATAAATTGTACATATACAGTTTTTAAATGTGGTTTTAACTGACAATGTGGTTTCCAGTGATTAATTTCATTTCAATAAACAGCTATTTATTTATTAATACCATCATTGCTTCCTTGAAATTTCCATTCTGGACTTCAACTAGATTAAATCTAGACATATCTAAATGACCTCCAATTTTTTCCTACAATGGGGAGGGAATGAAAGCCAATACACAGAGCTGGGTCTTAATTTTGTAAGGCGCATTCTGAGCATCTTAGCATGAGAGGGCAGAAACATTTTATTGTGTTTTTATTATTTTGTTGGGAGCTGCCCAGAATAGTTGTGGCAACACAAAGGTGGTATATATAGATTATAAAACTATCATTAAAAATTATTATCAGCCTAATCTCCCCAATCTGACTTAGTTCATATGCTTGGGAAATCATGTTGCAGGAAAGAACTGAATGCGATACAGCCAGAAATGAAAGAGCCAGCTTCACCGACTCTAATCTCTGAAAACAACAGATAACATCTAGGCTGAGGCTGAAAGATGAGGCCTTTGCAGAGAGAAATATGCTCTTTGCAATGCAAGGTCAATTAATTATACTATCAGTTGTGTCAGTGCAGGCAGGTAGTTTTAATTTGATGATGAACAAGAGGTAATAATAATTGTGTGTTTATACCTTTTAACCTTCCCCTAAATAAATTCAGACAAGACGCAAATTTTGGTTTGGTTTTTGGCAGAATTTAGGCCACAACTTTATTGATTACATCAAGTGAGTGGTTGCATAGGCTCTGGTTCAACTAGCTCCCTGCACCTGTGGCAGGTAGCACTGACCCAGGGCACCAGCATAGGTCAGCCTAGGGTGAACACCTGGAACAGCGGAAAGCCGGGGTCAGGCTAGTCCACCACCCAGATGTCCCCCTGGACTCAGGCACGGGCACAACCCCTCTCAGGGTTGACCAAACCATTGAGTCCCTGGATTCCTTTAACGGAATACCCTTCGCATAGGGATGGCTAGAGCGTTCTGCCACCCCTATCACCTGAACCAGAGCCTATCCACAACCTTACAAGTTGTGACGATTTGCTACGTGGCAGGCGAAACCCAAATGGCACCAGCCAATCAGCCAAGTGGGGAAAATTCCTGCTGTGCCCCTGTCCCAATGACAGATGACACATGACGGCATAGCAATGTCAAGCGCAAGCCCTAAATATAGGGAGAGGTGGGTGGGTGTTCCGATGCACTGGCCCAAAAGAGGAAGCTCGGGGACACATGTATGGGCATATATAGGTCCCTTGATCTGTTTTGCTAGTGTCCCATTGGTCTGATTAAACCCAGCATCGAGGGACCTGCCAATAGGGTGTTGTGGCTATCCAAACGTACCCACCCACAACACAGGGTTTGGTTGCCAGGTCGCACCGCAACACGTGCCCTCTTTGAGGGAGGACCCGATTAATAAAAAATTCAGATAACTGAACATAAATACAAGTCATACAGACCCAATGTAATGTCTACAGTCACTGTGTAGGGTTCCCATATTCCCAAAAGTGAAAATGTGGACAAAGTTATTGGCCTTCTTGGGGATTTGTAAAGCATTTTATTTTATTTTATTTTAAATTGCCCTAGTTGCCATACAGCTGGGTTTCCCCCAGACATTTTGCCAATTCAGCGAAAATCCACCCAGACACCATTTTGACAGTCGGATTCCCAGATTTATCCGAGAAAACTCAGAAAACGTATGGATGCATATACAGTGGTACCTCTGGTTAAGTACTTAATTCATTCCAGAGGTCCGTTCTTAACCTGAAACTGTTCTTAACCTGAAGCACCACTTCAGCTAATGGGACCTCCCGCTGCCGCTGCACCGCCAGAGCACGATTTCTGTCTGCCTGGCTGCCTTTAGGTGCTGCAGGGTCTCTCAGATGCAGCTTCCGGGCTGCCTCCACCTTCCCCAACCCCAGCAACTATTCATCCTGGCTGCCTTCAGGTGGTGCAGGGGCTCTGATGCAGAGGTGGGGGCTCTTTTAAACTTCTCCCTTGAGGGGAGTGCAGCCTCGAATCCCTCAGCAGAAAGTGTGATGGAGCCTGCACCTCCCCAGCTGAGCAGCCCCGATCCAGCTCCTGTTCCCATGCAAGCAGCAATACTGCCTAGCTGAGCAGCCCGATCCCGCTCCTACTTGCCTGCAGGCAGGAGCAGGCTGGGGTGTGTGTGTGTGGCAGCAACATCCCTTGCCTGCTCGCTTGCCTCCCCGGCCCAGCTTCCCTCACTCAGCTCCGGGGCCACCAGAGCTGGAGGAGGGGGTGGTTGCTGTGGCGGTGACAGAGGGACCCAGCACTGGAGGGCGACAGGTGCCTGCTCGCTTGCCACCCAGCCCGCCTTCCCTCACTAGGAAAACAGAAGTGAGACACTCAAAATGGAAGTTATACTAAGAACAGAGCACGTTCGGCTTCTGAAAAACAGTTCCAAAACCAGAACACTCATTCCCGAGTTTGAAATGTTCAGATTCCAAGTAGTTTGAGAACTAAGCTATTTGAAAACTGAGGTACCGCTGTATTTATTTCCCCCAATTTGAACTGTATTTATCCCCCCCCCCGGTGGTGATTTTCTTGAGTCAAAATGAGAGTACCCCTAAACATTTTTTAAAGAAAAAAAGCACTGAGTTATACCATAAAATTATATATCAATGGAAAGATAATTTAATGAAGAATGTAATGCAATAACTTTTATGAAGGATTATTTATTACAACAGCAGTCATAAAGAAGAAACGTGAAACACACAGAACAAATGAGATATACAGGTTAAATTGCTGTGTTGGACGGTTATCAGCAGGCCTCCCTGCCCCCTGCATTCCATGCAGGAGCGAGAGCCAGGTACCGGGATGAACTGCGAGTGAAGCCCAATCCTCCCTGTCCCGGGGGGTGGGGTGGATTTGCAATGATAATTACCCTCAATCATCCTTGTTTTTCCTCTGCCAATGATGTCCCGCTGTCGTGGGGTCTGCCTCCATTAAGGCAGAGCGGAACAGGAAGCCAACACGCCTTTCTCTCTAGCTCCCTCCCCTGTATCTCTTGTATCTATGTTACCTCTTTTGCACATATACCCCAACATGGAGGTGGCTAAATACTTGGAGGGGGGATTTTGTGAAGGTTTTTGTATTCCAGCGGAAGGTACTCCGATTCTGACTAACCCACCCAACCAGAGGTCAGTGAGGGAAATGTCACACTTTGCTCAGGTTTGGATATCAAGACCATGAGCCTCCATAGGGCAGCTGTCTCTTATTCTAGCAAATGTTTTCGGCTGCCTGACCCCTGTAATACCTTCCTCGTAAAAGAAGCTAATGGCTGGCTGGTGTTGGGTACACCCAGCTTTGCCAGACACAAGGAAGCCTATTACTGTTGAGACTTTGCCGCTGATCTGGAGCAAGTTAGGCAGTGTTTGTTGGTCCAGTTTTGAGGTCCAGTTATTCCAAGCTGCATATTCTTTGGCCTTTTGGGGGGGGCCCTTCGTATTGGCAAGGAATTCCATGATTCATTGCAGAACAGAAGCAAGTTTATTCTATAATGCTTGGTTACACAATGTAATATAATAGAAATATATATTATTATAATAATAAGTAGTACTAGAGGCTGTACCCCTGCTTGTTGTTACATTTTTACCATCAATTTTGTTGTGTATTTTTCTTCCTTAGATCCGTTTGTTATTGCTAGCCAACCTTTAATTTTATTTGCGACAGAAAGGAAAAACATGAGTACAGAAAACAATCAATGTAAAACTTTTTTAAAATGTGCCTGCATTAATATCAGATATATAGTTTGCCCCTCATATTAAGACATTATTTGAACTTTTGCATCAGAGAAAGCACATCCTTAAACAACTGGTCTGGTGCATCAAGACCCCAAATAAAATCTGAATGTTGCCAATCAGGAATATTCTTATAGAAAACTAAATGAGGGATTCGAGGGAGCAGCCGTTCAATAGCCTTTTTGGTTACAACAATGTCATGCCCACCACTCCACACAGCTGTTGGTACAATACCATCTTCTATCTTATAAAATGGGGGTGTACTCTGTTGATAAAAAGAACAGAAATATGAAAATTAGGTTCACTTTTATTTAGCCCCCCCCATCTTTTTAAAGATATCTTTTGGATTTTCAAATGCATTGAATGTCTAACATTTGCCCCTTGAAAATCATTCTTTAACTATCTATTTAGTATCCAACTCCTTACTCTGAACCAGTAAGAATAGCAAAAGGAATGAGAGTCCTCATGGCTCATGAGGAGGACGTGCTCTTCAGGACAGAGGGAGGGTCCCCTTGTGAGCCTGAGGGGCAGTAGGGCTTTGATGATGTTGCTCAGCCCCCCCCTCCTGCCCCCAAACAGCCGACAGGTGGAGTAACACAGCAGAGGCAGCCACTTTCGCACATATCAGCCGACCAGCCTCATCTAAGCCCCGCTGCACATCTAGGCTGGAAGGAGGCTCTCAATGGATCCCAAAAGGCAAAATCTAGAGGGGAAAGGTAGCTCACTGGTAGAGCATATTGTTTGTGTGCAGAAGGTCATTGGTCCCTCAAGTTTTCTAGCAGGGCTTGGAATCAGAGCTGTTGCCAATCAGTATAGACAGATGGATCAATAGTCTGACGTGGGATAAGGCAGTTTTCTATGTTCCTACTCATTAAATGCATGCACTTTCATACATAAACCCATAATTACAACCAGTTCTGTATCTTTGGTATTATCTCACTCTTTCCCAAAGGAATTATATAAGAACTCAGAAATCGCAACGCGGTTCACATTTAATTTTTTAACTTGCCACCAAAATCACTCATTAAAATCCAAAACACTTACCATGTTGTAGACAGCTTCATTATTTGATCCATGATCAAAATACTTAAATTGGTTGGTTTTAGCAACCTAAAAAAGGTACAATTTGAAATTTTGTGCATGTTCAAAATACAAAATCCTCTGGAAAGATGGAGAACACAATGAAACTCTAGGGATCTTGGTTATCAGAATTCCCACCCATCCACCCTGGCCAATGATAGGACCAAAAGCTCTGGTTGAAATAGTGGTGTCTCTAGAAAGTCAGGTATTAACATATCTATCAAACTCATTTGTGAGAAAATATTAAAGAACTGAGGGGGGTTCAGCCCCATTCCTGCATATGTTGGCGAAAGAACATAAGGAAGAATTATAATATCAAAATTAAATATTCAGGAATATGTATATTCATTGAAAGAGACATAGATCAGTGATAGAGTCTCTGCCTTGCACTCAGGGAGTTCCAGATTCAATTCCTGGCAACTCCAGATAGGGCCGAAAGATACTACAGATTGCAACCATGGACAGCTGCTCCCAGTCGGAGTAGACAATACTGAACTGAAAGGAGCAATGTTCAGATTCAGTAAAGAGCAGCTTTCTATGTTCTTCCCATGAGATCCGAAGAGTTGTTACAGCTCATATTTGAATATTGAAGTATCTTGAATATAACTTTTGAGTGGTCCGGTAATCTTGAAAACTACATTTTTATAAAATTAAATGGAAACCTTAGTATGAAAACACAAGCATGAGAAACTAAACAGGCAAGTCGAAACAGCAGGCTTTTGACTCCCATGTTCTGAAATGTTCAGAAGGTATTTGTTAGAATGTACCTGACTCCAGTGTCTGATAGTTTTTACAGAAGTAAAATCAGGGTAAATTCCAAGATACACATCTGCTCGACTCTGGAAGAATGATAGGAAAGAAAATGTTTTTTATATTCACATTCTTGAAGAGTTTTCAAGGAACATCCACATTCACAAGGTCATGAAATTCAAGGCAGTACAGCATACAGACACTTTCATGATGCACAAGGAAGCAGGTTTCCGATGAAAAGGTGTCTGGATACCTAAATGGGAATCCCCCACCCATAGTGAATCCAGCTGATAAAGAGCCATAAGAAGGAAGAACAGGGGCTTTGAAGTTGCCTCTCAACAGGGAGGACCTGGACAGCACACAGAGCAGGCATAGAGGTCACCTGGTCACAGCCTGCCCTACTGTAGTAATTCCTTATAACTTTGCATCTGGAAATTGGCATAATCAATTAAAATAAGCCATTCTGAGGATTCTTTGATTTTTGGAGTGTGGTGCACTTCCTCCTCTATGGCGACGCATAAGTGACCACCCACCTACTGGAGGTGAAGTCAATTTTGAAAATAAATTTTAAAAGATAGTTTAACATTTAATAAAAGAGTCCTCTGGAATTTCACCATGGAAGAACTGTGTAAAGGAACTCAGAATTATGACAAATACTATATTTTGTTTGGTTGATTTTCTTTTGTTGTTTTGTATATGTACACAGCAAGTTCTTTCAAAAAGAAATAAATGAACAAACGATAGAGAATAAATCTACCTACCACATTTAGGTTTTTCTCATTGCGTCCTTGAAATAAGGACATGATCTGGAGACAAAGTTTGTCAATCCCTGGATAGCTGCACAACTTGGCATTGTTGGCTTTTAGTTTGTTATAGAAAAAGCAGTGTTCTTTATTGCTGCATATAAGCTGTGAATATAAAATAAAAAATCTGAAGCATTACTAAATAATCCTCCTTTCTCGGAAAGAAACATTGAGGTTCCTGTTAGGAATAGATCACCTTTATGTTACAGTTATATACCACTTTGCTTCAAGCATGCTCAAGATGATATACTTGGGCTTTCTAGGCCTGGCTCTGGATAGCTTTCTAATGGGGTGCACTCCAACCACTTGAACAAAGCCACTTCCATCCTTAGAAGGAGGTGGTGTTGCGGGCAGTCATGGCCTCCCCACATGCACAGGGGGTGGGTGCCCAGCCCCTGTGCGATAGGGGGAATCCCAGCTGTGTTGCTCGCCAGACCGACCAATCCGATTGGCCTGGGGGTGTGGCCTGCCCCATTTAAGCAGGGTGCAGCCGGGAAATCTTCCTGTTCCTGGCTTCCAGTGGTGTTTAGTAATTGGAATATTTCTGTAGAAGAGAAGAGGGTAGGTAGCGCCATCACCTGCCCCGCATTTTGAAGGGTATTCTGTTAAAGGATTCCGGGGGCGTGGCCCTGTCCGAAGCCTAGGGAGGTTAGGGCCTAAGGCACGCCCCCTATCGGTGACCCCAGGGGGAGCTCCTAGTTGATGTACATCAGCAGGACTCCCCCTACTGGTGGTTAACGCTTCCCAGACTCCCAGCGGACAGGCTGGAGTCAGATATAGTTGGTTAGATCCAATGCCTAAGCCAATACCGCTCATCATCTGTAACCAATAAAGTTGTGGCCTTTTTCTACCTATTAACCTTATATATTGTGTCTTGTGTCATTTATTTACCACGGGGGGTCAGGACATCGCCATGCAACCACCTCCTTTCAACACAATCTTTCAGATGTTAAGATTGGCAGATGGGGCCTTCTTGATGATCCCTAGAAAGTTTGGGAGTGGGGTCCTGGAAAAGGGCATTCTCAATAGTGGGCAGTAAGATGAATAACAGAGTATTTTGCAGAAGATGAACAGCAGCAGAACGTAAATGGTACTGGTTGTGATGCATGCAGACTGGAATGTCAATCATTCCTTTCTAGCTTCCCTGACTGTGACAATCTTCATCCTGTTTGGGAGCAGCCACCAATAAGCATTGTGGAAGGACGTGTGGATCCAGAATTGACCTCCACAGTCACTTAGGGACTCACTGTTAAGACCGTGCTCATGGAAGACAATATTACTCAGCTACGAGTGAACGCCAAAAAAGAAGAAGAATTTCCATTAACCATTTCTCTTTGCCTATAGACACTTTTCTATGAAAGGCTTCCAGTGTTGAGATCCATAAGGGTATCTTCATATATAACTTATATTTATATACATTCCAGGTTCTCAATATAAAAGTCTGATGAAGTTGTTTTTAAAGTCCATGGTGGCTCTGACCTTATCATACCACAAATGTCGATGTGATCCAAACCTTCTAATTCTTCAAGCTCACACTCAATATTGAGATAAAGAAACAAAGCAGATGGCAGGAAGACTTAACTCTCCATAAAGATCCAGAAGAAAAATATATATTAAAATTATGGGTCTTGAGTAATACCTACGCTTGTCAATTCTTCAGGAAGGCGTAGAATTATAGAAAAGAGTCCCTTAATGCCTTCCATTGTGTAGGCAGGAGCCAGACCCATGAAGAGTTTAACCTTTTGAGCAAGCTGGGGCATGGTTGAAAAGGCAATAAAACCTGGAAAAAAGAAAGAATTCTAAACATAGCACCTGCAAACAAACAAACAAACAAATAAGAGATTTTTTTAAAAAAAACAAAAACTGTGGTTCTCCAGGTGTTGTTGGACCTAAAAACTATCAGTCATGTTTGCTGGGGCTGATGGGAGCTGGAGTCCAAAATATCTGGAAGGTTAAAGGTTTCCCATCTCTCTACTTTTGAAATGCCTGTCATTCAAAGAATTCAGGGCGATTTCTTTTGGGATGTTGGGTGTCCATCTGCCTTAAATTAGGCACTGGAGTTTTCACAAGAATGTGTCAGGTATAAGTTCTGAGCAGGATCCAGTTATTTCATGCCTGCTGGTCTTTGCTCCCTTGCACCACAAATGGAGATTATTCATGACTGTGGAACTGATAACAGCTGTATACACTGCCTGAGCCTGTATACTGAAGTCCTGATCCTGAAAAGACTTTCTCATGGAACATATGTGAACTCTGCCTTTTGTTTCTTTTTTTAAAAAACTATGCTTTAACCTTTCTTTTTCTTTTCTGAACTAGTCTTCCCAATAGTCCTGAGACTGGAACACATCCCCATTAAGTTCCTGATAATACAAGAAGGGGAGAAAATAAAAGGCATTTCATTCTCTTTCTTCTTAACTTACCCAATGTACCTCCCTGGGAATGGCCAATATAATACAAGCCTTTTTGCTTAGTTTTCTGCAGAATAAAGTTTATGGTTGCTGGAATATCGTAAACTGCCGTTTCATGAAAGCTGAAAGACAAATGAAGAATATAGGTGAAATTTTGCCTGTCTGCAATTGCATACAATTGCTTCAATTGTGGACATTAATGTATAAATACAAAAGGTACCTTACAGTATGATAACCTTGCATTTGTCGGATTACGTTGTAAGTTTATTTTCCCATGGAAAGAGTAAGGAGAGAAAGAGTAAATATATATTTATGATTTATTCAAATATCTATATCTAAAACAAGCCCCAATAGGTTCTCAAATATGTACATTGTCCACATGCTAAAGGATAATTTTAAATAATTATATTAAATTATATGAAACCGCTCAACTGTGTTAAATTTAAACTGTAATTCAGAAGTCCCTTTCCACAGTCTAAGAGGTGGACATCCTGAAACATCTGGGCAAAAAGGTGTGTCTTCACAATATGTCTGGAGGAACTAACAGATCTGTACAAGAGCGGGGCGTCTATCAGGTTATCAAAATGCCAAATTGTTCAGGGTCTTATATGTTAGTAGTATTAGGACCGACCTAAGATATTCTGGCACTGGAGGTGAACCACAAAATTGGACCACTTCCTTTCAGGGAGGAAGCCATGAGTGAAGATCTACACCTCGGACAATGTGGCAATATATGTCTTCATTACGACCAAGTGGGGAATGAATATCTGCATCAAGAATGATGCGCGGAATCAAACTGATGATGCTTTACATATGGAAGAGGGAAGGGCATTCCATAGTGCAGGGTCAAGAGCAGGAAATGCCTTTTGGGGGGGGTCACTACCCTCTGATATTATGTGGAGTGTGGTGCCACAATTAAAATTCCCCAAAATGGTCTGCTCTGGGTGCCTTCCAGCAAAATATAAAAACATAATAAAACATCAATAATTAAAAACTTCCTGATATAGAGCTTCCTTCAGATAAGACAAATGAAACTGATCTAGATGAAAACAAAGCCAGAAGGAGAAAGAGTAAGGAAAAAGCAGAGCCCTCTCTCAAAGGTAGCTCTTGACCCTTGTCTCACGCAGAAAGTAGTGGACTCCCAGGTCTCACCTGGGAGCCTCTCTTTCTTCTCCCAGTCTCTCAATCTGGGAGGCTGTCCCTGCCCTGCTTCTCACCCACAGTCCACTTTCATGTGTGTATAATCCCAGAACAGAGAACACCAAAGGAAAACAAAAGAAAAAGAGAGAGAAGAAAGAATATAAAAGGAAGGAATGTGTATAAGAAATGATTAAGGACTCATAGTAGATGCTTACAATATGGGGCTGGATATAAACACATCTATGAAGCATTTCAGTTAAACGCATTGTAAACTCATACAGGGAAATCCGGTTGGGAAAGACAGAACTCCACAGCACCATCTGGTGTCACAGTGTTATATTGCATATACAACACATCTACAACAACTTTTCTTTACCAATCAAGCTGAGTCCTGGGATAGTTCTCAGGAAAAGCATCCCTTCCATCCAAGCAACAATAGTCCCTTGTACTTACCTGAAATTCCAAAATTCTTCTTGGTCTGCTGAGACGTGCTGATGTCTTCTAGACCAGGTAGTCCCCCTGTTATTTAATATCCAGACATCATAACCAGCATCTGCTAGAACAAATCCCAGACTATTGCTAGGAAGATTTGCAATCCAGCTCCTGCCTTCACAAAGGGCACCAGGTACCAATAATGCAACTGACTTAGGCCCTGGAAAACAGAGAGAATATTAGATAGAGAATTGGCACTCACAGAGCACCAAAATTTCCCACTGTTAGTATTTCATGCATCCAATGCTGCAGATGCAATTGGTTTAAATCACATGCCTGTCTGGGAAGACTGTGGGTACGGAAGACAGCCTTATCTCTCTTCCATTGTGTGTACTGTTGGACTGTACTTCTGCTTTTACTTCGTTCTGTGTTCTCTTTTGGAGATGATGAGAGAGGACGCCATAATTATTTGTATGTACATAGTGTATAAATAAATATGTACAGTAGATTAGCTCTACGATGTCTCGTGCTTCTTGCTGTGTAATGCTAGAAGATTAGTGTGCATATACCATCTGGAGAAGTATGGAAATGCCTTTTCCAGAGCTGCTCATACTGGAGGATGCTCGGACAGCAGGGGGTGCAGCAGCACCCCAGGGCATTTTTCCAATACCCACTAGACGACGCCAGGCCGACCCCAGGGCATTTTTCCAATACCCACTGGTATCTAGCCCAAGGCCAAGCAGAGTAGGGTGCAGGGGGTACAAAAGAGGTGAGCCAGAAGTTTCCCAAGACCTCAGAAAATGTTTTTATAGATTGTGTGAAGACTAGCAGTGATGTTTTGTGTAAGCCTACATAAAACGCCGTGACACTTCTTTCCCCGCCCATTTTCTCTTCTGCCAACATGTCCCCGCCTACTTTTCCCAGGCAATCCAGAGAGGCAGTGCTGAAGTATTGGCATAAGGTAGCAGAAGTAGGTGAGGCGAGAAGGTGGGCAGGCCTTGCCTCTCCTGTGGCTGAAACTCTGTGTCTCTGAGGTGAGTGCCGGCTGCCACTGAAGAGGAGCCACAACTGCTGCTGCTATTTCTAAACAACTCTCCTAAGAATCAGGAGATAGTTAATATTTGCATTGATTATTGAAAAGGCATAAAAAAGCGACTCAACCAAACCCCACGTCACTTCATAGTGTTCTGCTATGAATGGAAGACTGGATAATTATTCTAACTGTTGATAATTTGGAATTATTGGTTAACCTCGGAAACCTTGTTGTTCAGCTATAATGAACAAGGAATCATCAAGTGTGTTTACAACTGAGCACAACTCAAGTGATTTCAGCCAACTTGTAACAATTTCTACCTTTATTTATAATATTGCTTCCAAGTAAAGTTGATTAAAAGAAAAAACAGTGAAGTCTGGGTAACATTTTTTAAAGTTGAACATAGGGATATCAGGTAGGGCATGTGGCATTTTACTGCATTTACTACTAAATTTCAAAATTACCTGTTTTCCCAGAACTATGTATTCCATGTGGAATTCTGTTTGCCTGCAGGTAATAGCCATCCTCTGTCAGGATGGTATACTCTTCACTGGGGTATCCCCAATACTGAATGATTTCAGGCTGTGAGTGGAGAGGGATGGAAATATAAACACTAGATTAAAAAATATATCTGATCATTCAATTTCTGGGATAATGGATTGAATATCTCAAATAACAAAAACTTCCCAGGGCGAAGATTATTGTTAAGTAACTTTACTAGCCCTACACCAGGAATGGGAAATCTGTGGCTATAGCTGGACTCCAGCTCCTATCAGTGCCAGGCAGCATGGCCAAGGGTCAAGGATTATGGGAGTTGTAGTCCAACAACACCTGGAGGGCCTTAGGTTCCCCATCCCTCCCCTAAACTCTCATAATGAACACATGATTGTATGCATGTTTGCCCAAAACACACCTCTTTTTTGCCTAATAAAATGAATTTTTTGTATGCTATTTTCACTTGTAAATGCATTTTTAAAAAACACTTTACCCTGGTATATGCATTTCTAGTTCCATTACTTGGCTGCAAATTTTGGAGAAGTGCCAATTTTTAAGGACAGCTTTGTTCCGGTTTGTGTATTGTTCCAGAAAATGCAAATCATGTAAATTCAGCTTGAAATGTGAACTGAATCAAATTTCTTCCCCCTTTCCCCCATCTGGGTATATTTGTGTGAAGTGTACAGTACATAACCACAGATTGATTGTGGTTTTCTCCATTCCACAACAAAAAGAGAAAAAGAAAATCTGTATTGATATGATGCAAAACACCAAATCTGTATTGTAAGCAACTACAAAGAAATGTCTCACCATGAGAAATATAACGAATCTGCCACCTAAGGCTTCAGCTAATGCATATGCAGCTAATGTCAACATTTATATCAAGTAGCCAGGCTCCTAAAACTCTGCTCCAAAGGGGATTTATCCAAGCTAACTGTGTCTTCTAGATCAGTTAATCTAGCCAATAGAGTATTGTTTCAAACACTATCTGGTTAATTTGCAGTTTGAAATAACCCTGCCAAGCATAGAGTTTCTTCCTGGAAATGCATGTGCTCTTGAAAACTGTTTTAAAAATGAAATTATAAGGATCATGGCCCACTGTTTTCAAGGCCATCTAAATTATTAACTTACAATAGTCATAAATTCTTGAGGATTCTGATGTCTTCTGCTGCTGAATTCTTCAGATGTCAGAGCCTGCTGGACTAAGCAGGCCACTCCCCAAAACAGCCACATCTTGGACCTGTGTATAAAACAGAACAACAGTATCTCTAGTCTGAAAACATGAGTCCTTAATGAAAAGGATTTCAGGGGAAAGCTCAATATATTGAAGAAATGTCTTGAGGAGACCTGATGGGTGTTGAAAGGTGAGATAAAAGGGCTAAATGAACCTTTGGCCTGATACAACAGTGTTCTTCTCATACTAGCAGCAGGGAGAACTGCTGTAGTGAACTTGTGGCATATTACCCTAGATAGAACAACACTGGTTGTTGTTGCTCAATATGCTCCAATTGCTTCCCCAGTACTGTCCCGAGGGATTTTGATCCTTGTAGCCAAGCCCAAATGTCCTGGCTCCCATCCCAAATCATGTCCTCAGATTCTCCTTCTTGTAAGTAAGGAAAATGTTGCTCATCCTTAAGGGAGAGCAATGGTACAGACTCAGCACAAGGAAAAGAGCTATTTCAGTCTCAGAGTTCCCACACGACAAAGAGTTGACTGGGATGGGTCTGATCTATGAAGAGTGGCCAAGGCACATGGGTTCAGGGTCAGTTGCATTAAACTGAAGACTGCTGAGTAGTTATTTCAACCACTTCTCCATGCCCACTCATCCAGCTAAAAGCCATCATGAGTGCAACCCTTACTCATGCGAGTCTCTATTCCTGGGTGAACCTGCAAGCATACACTGTGTCTAAGCAGGCATATATTGTCCCTTCTCCTGATATTCTAGGAGAGAGTGCTGTACCCACCTCCTCCCTACCCAGCCTGCTTCACCTCTCCAGGTTCTGACAATACTCTCCCTCCTTCTGGAAGGAATGTAGCTGGAAGTCCTCCACACAGAGCCAGGGGTTGAGGTGGAGGCAGCCTACCACTTCCATTCCTCCTAATCTTCCTCCAGTATCTGCCATGCTAGAGCTAGACCCAACAGTGCCAAGTGAGTCATGACACCAAATAGCATGCCCTCCTAACCCCAGTACTTTTTAAAAGACTTGCTGCACCCTTCAGACACCAATTCTATCTGGGAAATAGAGTTGTCTCCCAGCTTAAAATATTGAGTCTGGAGATGCTGGGAATTCCTGTTCCCAGGACCACTGGCTCAGAAGGTGCTGTTGCTGACTGGGATACTGGGAAATGTGGTCTGCAACACCTGATGACTCAATCCATCAAACTGTGTGGGCTTAGCTAACATGTTTGCTTTGTTTCAGAAGTGTGCATGCACACGAAAGCTCATACCAAGAACAAAGTTATGTTGTCTCTAAGGTGCTACTGGAAGGAATTTTTTTTCCATTTTGTTTCATTTTTTATTTTTTATTTTTATTTTTCATCTACCTGTAACTGGAACTATGTTTGCTTTGGTAATTTGTAAAACAGACCATTATTTACAATGGGATGCAAGTCTGCTAAAAAAAAAAAAAAGATTGTACTTTGATACAGCAGTGTATAACACTGTTAAATGCACAACTTAAGAATGCAAGCTATTAAAATGCAAGACCAAAGCTATGTCACCGAAAAATAAATTTAAAAGACACATGAAAGAAAGTAATTTTGCTTACCTGTTGCTGTGCATCTGTAGCGACCAGTTCTCAAATAGACACAGCAGAAGACCTTTGTGTCAGGGAGTGAGCAGAGGAGTGGTGGAAACCGCCTCCGCATCCTGACCCTTCCAGGGAGGAGGAAGTGGAAGACAGTATCGATTTACAGCAGGGGTTTGAGGGAGGTGGCAGCTCAGAGGCAGATGAGGAGGGAAGTTGGAAAATAATGGGAGAGGAGGAGCAACACCTTGCTAACATGTTATTAGAAAGCATTCCAGACCAGAACCCAGCGAGCCTTAAAAGTCAGAGAGAAAGATCTCAAAGACAGAGGGCACTTAGCAGCACCTGTACAACAGATGATGACGACGACGAATGAGGAAGTGGGAGAGAAGGGGGGGTGCAGATTAATTGAGAACAACACCATTATCCAAGAGGTTGGGTTCTATAGCCTCTCTGTGTTTCTTCAAAATGAAAAAGGACTGTAAGAAACTTTTCCTTGTCTTTATATTTTCCAGGGCAACCAGCTAGGAGCTTCTGGAAACCATGAAAGCAGTTGAGAAAGAAAGGAACATCACACACCCCACATTTGCCTAATGATAAGACAAGTCTGTACAAAGCATTATAATGTATATTTCACTTCCTTGTTGTTGTTTTTTTAATGTAACCCACTTAGAGGTTTATTTTTATATTAAGTGGTATATAAATTGTATATGAACATTTTTTAATGTGGTTTTAACTGAGAATGTGGTTTTCAGTGATTAATAGGGCTGCCATACACCCAGGAAATCCTGGTCATCCGAGGGGATTTTTTTCATTATGAACCTAAAGTCAAAAGGAAGAGGTAATATATCCTGTCCCTGGACACAGGGCCAAGTGCCCCTATTGGTCAGTTGGTCCCCCACCCAAGGGAATGCCCAAGACCTCCTGCCATAGGCCAATATGTGGCAGGCAGTTGATCCGGACAGCCATTCACTGGTTACCTAGAGTGGCTCAGAGCCCATCTGCAAAACTGCCTGCCTAGAGGGCAAACAGATATCTCAAACTTATTTTCTATGAAATGCAGGGGGAGAGGGAGGTATTCATACAAAGACCATAGTTTATCCTCCCCAGCTTTGGTACCAGAAATGTAAAGCCTCTCAAAATCTGCATAAACCCCAGCGCAGTGTTTCCTCAAAATTCCCGACCATGGACCGCTTGAAAATTGCTGAGGTTTCTGGTGGACCATTTAATTATCTTTTCCCTGCCTCTGATAGCAATTGTACTGTGCTGTGATAGTTGTTTGTTATATTTTGATGGCTTCGTTTATTACTTATATCACATTTTAATGTATTACAGTTGTATGCCATAGAATTCTGTAGAATTCAATTGATAATAGCGTTCTAGTCTGCTGCAGACCACCTAAATAAAGCTCACAGACCACAGGTTGAGAGAATCCTTGCCAAGGGGATAGATTGTTTTCATTTTCTCATTTTTAAAAGACTCAATTTCAATACTTCACATCAGTTTGCATTAAAAAAAATGCTCCTGAACATTCTTCAGTGATTTAGTGTCAATTTGACCTGACATGTTTCTATGCAATTTTGCCTAACTAGGAGGCTCTGCCCCCCTGCTCGCCCTACTCACTCTAGTCGCCAACCACCTCCCCTCACATGAACCTCCTAGTGCTTCCCTTTCCCATCCTGTGCAACTTCTAAGCTCACATCTGGCCTTCCCCCATTTTTTTTTTGAAGCCACTTATGTCTTCTATTCTGCACCCATTTTCACCTACGCACACCAGTCCTCCCTCCCTGCCTTTTGTACAACCCCCTTCCACACAGAACTCCTGCATGGCCACCTGGAGATAGCAGAATAAATGATGTAAGGAGGGAGCTACAGCCCAAGATAGGTAAAGAGGTAGTAAGGGAACAGCTAGCTACTTTGTTGTTGTTTAGTCATTTAGTATGGTGTAGTGGTTAAAAGTGGTGGATTCGTAATCTGGGGAACTGGGTTCGGGTTTCCGCTCCTCCACATGCAGCTTTGAAGTCTCTCAGCCCCACTTACCTCACAGAGTGTTTGTTGTGGGGGAGGAAGGGAAAGGAGAATGTTAGCCGCTTTGAGACTCCTTCGGGTAGTGATAAAGCGGGACATCAAATCCAAACTCTTCTTCTTCTTCCAGTTGTGTCCAACAATTCGTGACTCTCCATGGACAATAACATAGCTACTTTAAATGAATTCAAATCTCCAGGGCCTGGTGAGCTGCATCCAAGGGTACACAATAAGTTTTTGGATGTAATCTCAGAGTTGCTGGAGGAAATTGTGTACCAGCTCCCACCCCTAGCCTCATTATCTCCTTGTCAGGACAATGATTCACAGCAGGGGTTCTTGATCTGTGGTCCATGGACCCCTAGGCTTCCATGTGTGAACTTCAGGGGCCCCATGAACCAAACACTAAAAAAATTTCTCCCTCCCTTTATTTCCTTCTTGTGCCTTAGAAAATTATCTTTGTGAAAAGAATTCTGCAAAGGGGCTCCACTGCTTTCTTCACATTCTAAAAAGGGCCCATGAGCACCTGTGCTCAAAGATTAAGAACCACTGAACTACAAGGAACAACAAGAAACCTCTATGCTGTGGCTAAAAGGTGAGGCCTTTGCAGAGAGAAGTATACTTTTGCAATGCAAGGTCAACGAATTCCACTACCAATTGTGTCAATGCCAAAAGATAGATTTTTATTAGATGATGAGCAATAGGTAATAGAAACAAAAATCAGTTAACAAATTGATCATAACTACAAGTCATACAGACCCAATGCAGTGTCTACAGTCGCAGGGAATATAAGCAGTTAGTGACTTTCATAACATTTTATTTGTACTTCTGCATAAGATATAATATATCAGGGTATAGTTTCTTTGGAGGATCCAGACCCCATAAAAAATCACCATGCTGCCATTCAGGAATATACTTATGGAAAACTAAATTAGAGATCCGAGGAAGCAACAGCTGAATGTCCTCTCTGTTTATTACAATATCATTTCCACCATACCACACAGCAGTTGGCACAACCATGTCTTCAATTTTATAGAATGGAGGAGTGGTCTGTGGATGAAAATATCAGAATGATTAAAACGGTCTTCATCTACCAAACTTAGATTTTACCTGTTTTCTTAGCAGTCTGATGATTCATATGCAGGACTATCAAAACTCTGGGATGTGTGACCTATGCTTCTGGAAAATGCTTCCTAATGAGCATTAGTATCAGATTTTCTTCTCCATTGTATTAATGAATCTGTCGTGTATTAATTTTTTACTGTGCATTCTTGATTTGTGTGTAGGACAACTGCTTGACTGGATTAAGCATAGAATATACCAACATTGTGGGATGTACAATGAGATTGAGGATCCGTATCAGAATTAATGTGCATGTCTGCTAAAGGGACCAATTGTTCAGCTTGGCACATTTCGGCTCTGGACTTAATCGTCTTTCAGGCAGCAGTGAATAGGCTTTAGAAAGCTGCACATATGACTTCAGTTTTGAAGTTCTCAGAATATTTCTTTCCTACTGCCGTTGCATGGCTTCACAGCTGCTTCTACATTCATGCATCTTCAAGCAAGATAACAGTTTTGAAACTATATATATATACATACATACGCAAACACAAACACACACAGGCTGAACACGTGCGGCTTTATATTTTAAAGCGCTTCAAATATAGCACCCCCATGACTATTGGAATAAAACTGAGTTTGCTTCTGCTGCTCTGAGGCTAAACACATCTCCTTGGGAATAAGCAGAATCTGATGTAAGAAAAGGATAACATGATTTCAGAGTAAAAGAAAAGAAAAGACGATCTCTAACCACATAAATGCCAGGGCGGTCACCCCAGGATATAAAATCTTATAAATGTAATAAGCAAGGAAAGATGCTGTGGGAACCAGCATCAGCTTCATTGGAGCACTGAATGCTGGCCAAGGTGCTGGAGTCAGGCTGGTTTGCGACTGCTAGCGCTACCTGGTGCTCTTTAGGGGATCATTTGGGCTGTGGAATCCATGACCTCAGCCATGTGGTCCATGCATGGCTGCACAAGGAACACTTGGAAGCATCAAGGGTTTACCAGGAGAGGGATGGGATCTAGGTTTTCAGTGTTGGTATCCATCTGTGTTGGGAGAGAATGGAGTGCGTTTCCAGGGGTGAAGTCCAACCACTGCATTAGCAGCGCCAAAGTGACCTCCGTGGGGCGCAGGCCTGGGCGGTGGACATGGGTGTGCTAGGCTGCCCACACAACAAGTCCACCATCTTGGCTGCACTGATGTTGTCCAAAGGAAGCAGAGCAATGCATTTGGCACCAGTCTGGCTGAAAAAGTTGCTAGAAGGCCCCACCCAACTGCCTCAGGATTTGTGCAGGGTTTACCCCTTAAGCTTTTCTTTTCTTTAACTCTTCAGTGAGAGTTATTCACAAATAAAATATGCAGCTTTAACCCACTGAAATCTATTACAAATCCCCAACACCACAAACCCTTATAATTACCGTATTGTATATAGCTTTGTTCTTACTGCCATAATCAAAATATTTCAGTTCTCTTGATTTAAAAACCTATAAAATAAAGGGAAAAGTATGGAATTTTCAAATTTTTAATGCAGGCATATTTATAGCATACACATAGAACCCTGTCCCCAAACCCTACAAAAATTGTGAAAACTTTTCTTTAAATAGATAGATGTGATTATATTGGTTGTATTTCATGGCTATAGATAGCCATGCTAGGCTCCTACAAGAGGAAGGATAATAACAATAATATTGTAATATATGGTATAATATGATTATATAGTCAACAATGATCTTGCTATAAGTTTCAAGCAATTGAAATATAAATAAAATATATTGTTGTGAATTTACGGTATTTGTACACTTCAAGAGTGCAACCAATCAAGGTAGTCTACAATGGATCCCTAGACTGTTTTCATAAATTTGTGTGTGGTTTTGTAAAAATGTATTATTATTTGATCTTGAAACCTTTTCATATTTTTCCGTTTTTTTCAAATACAATTTGTTTTAACCAATATTTTGCATACTTTGCAAATTAATAAGTAAATGATATTGGAACCCATATACAATCATTTCAAAAGTCAATCCTTCATGTTCACTATCCTAGTAATGGCCAAACTTTGTAAGCTAATGAGAAACTGCAATGTGCAAATTAAAATTTAACTATCACTTCAGATATAATGAATAAAAAAAATCACTTGATGTTTGAAGTTTATTTTTAAAAATAATATTTATTAGAGTTTTCCAATTATAACCAAATTACAACACATGATTAAATTTTTCTAACCCCCCTTTCTCTCACCAAGAGGAGCATACCAAATAAACCCCCCTCTCACTGGGGTGAAACAATAATACTTTGCCAATTTAATCACTTACAATACACCTACCATCTTAACACTCGAGGACTTCCCCGATTCCCCCCCCCCGTTGACTCCCAAATTAAGCCTAATTTACAGTTATTGCCAATTAATCCCCATACTATTTCCTCTCCTTCTTACATTTTCCAATATTTCTTACAAAATACTTTTCCAACTTACAAATCTAATTCATCATTTTTAATTATCCTCCACACTCACTGTATTTCTAAGCTTTCATTGTCTAATCCCCAATCTATTGCAACAACATAGTTAGGATTGATTTTACATTAGACTCTTTCCCCCCCTTTCTCTCACCATTCATTTTAAAACCGTTAACCATTTGAAGTTTAAGAACTACTTTTTAGCAACGAAATTGAAAAGTTTCTCTTTATTTCTTCTTTTACATGACCCTATTTAAGAATATTTTCTTTTGGTTTCATTGGCATATTATGATTGTCAGTTTCTACACCTGTAGACACATATATACCCTATATCACATGTAACCGGGCAACTACACCAGCAGTAACTCAGAGTGACAAAGCTCCTGTGAGTGGCAGCCTGTCATATACCATTTATTGCTATATTGTTTTTCATTTAGTGTAACTTTCCTGTCACCTTCTGAAAATTAAAAAAAGAAAACCCTTAAATATCCACACACATTAAGCATTCACGTGAATATCAAATGCCCTCTAAATTTTGAAATAAGGAAAAATATGCATTAAAGCTCACCTGGGCCAAATGGATCATGTTTTTTTACAGAACCATAATCAGGAATAATTCCAAAATACACATCTATTCGACTCTGTGGGGGGAAATAAGCATGGAAATGTTTTTAAGAATCATCTCCTATCATTCGGAGGGAAGAATGGATGAATTGAACTAGCAAAAAGATCACAAACATCAGAGCAATACCATATCCAAATACCTTGAGAAATTTAAAGGGATATCACATAGGAAAACATACACCTCAGGAAAGATGTGGTTGTGAGTTTCATGCCAATTTGCATTTTTTAAATTTTTATACTATTTTAAGCATCATTCTGTGGCCAATAAGTGCAGGACACCTTTGCACAGCAGCGCTGTGGTGCACAGAATGGGGAAAAATACTGTGCAATATTTTGTCCAGTATATTGTTTGTGTGGTGGGCTCATGGGGGAAAAAACTGTCCCATGAGCCCTTGCAAAGGGGAGTGGAAAGCCTATATAAGGCTGCTGCCTATGATACTCAAGGCCAATTTGTCATGAAAGCTTCCTGTCCACCCACACTGGGGTTAAAGCATTCACTAAGCAATTTGGGTCACTGGTTGAAAGGGCAAGGAAGTAATTTTTAATAACTCAACCTGATTGGCACTTGCTTTACCACTGTGAAATTATGGCCTTCCTTTGTTAGGTGAAGAATGTTGTTTGTATGAGGGCACTAATGTCATTGGGCAGAATCAACATAGTAGAAAAGTAAAGGTAGACTTCCGGTGAAGCGCCATTCCGTTCAGTCGGGAGCTCTCTCAGCTCCGAGGGGGTTCCGGTGTTTTCGGGCTAGGACTCACGGCAACCGCACTGCGGGCTCCGTTAAAACTTCAGGAGGAGCGTCCTGAAGACCTGGGATCCAGCAGGTACAAGAAGTGCCGTCCTTGCTCTTGAGTAGACCTAGTAAGGTCTGTTCAAGCAAGCAGGGCTCCGGTGCAGTACTGAGGATCTACCACTTTCCCGACTACACGAAGCAGCGGCTGCTGGCGATTTATGAGTGCTTTGCTTTTCCTTGATTTGGATTTAAAAGAAGGACTCTGTAAGTACTGAGCACAATTCACCTTTAAAATTTACAGAAATTTGGCTTACGGAGAGAGATCAAAAGAGGAAGTCCGTCTCTCTCTGACAGCGGCAAGATCAAAGTAACATCTAAGAGCTGCAGCCGTGAAAGACTTGCTTTTAAGTGGATCGCTGATTTCACAAACTGTAGAAAACCCTGTTTGGGGTAAGACTGAGTATTATGATTTATTTCTTCCTGTGGATTATAAATTTAAAAGGAGAAGATACCGCTAACCCTCTGGGTTAAGGAGTTCGGGTCAGATGGTGAATGGTGGCCATTGGGCTGGACTGTAATGCGTACTAGGAAAGTTACTGAGACCCCACCATTTCCTGTTTTTCAAGCCTCACGGTGTCCTTGAAGCCAAGAGGATGACAGACACAACATTGACAGCTTTCCAGCAGATGGTGTTAGCAGAGTGTGAACTGCTTCAACAGAAATGTGAAGCTTTTGAGCAGAGGGTCACCCCGTCGTGGGGATTCGAACGGCCGACCTTAGACCACAGTGCCACCCGCGTCCCCAGCAACATAGTATAAGGGGGGGGCTATAAGGGGCCTGATGTGATGATTGATCATGGCACCCACAAGCTTAGTGTTGGGGTATCTGCCCAGTAGGAATCTGCACTTTGATTGCCCAGTGAGACCTTACTTGCTTAGCTTGGACCTCAGGAAGAATCTGATCACTGTGTTCTGACATATCAGGAGTGGCTGCTCAGTACAGCTCCAAACACTGCTAGGTGTGAGGCAAGGAGAGTCCTCCCCTCCCTTCGGTAACTTCACAGATAAGAATTAATGAGCAGTTGTTAGATTTATAGTCCTTTTATTGCAGCATCATGTTGCAAGCACAAATATACAGCTCTCCGCAAGGAGGGCAGTTGACTACTCTGAATCCTCCTTCCGACTTCCACAGCATTCAAGGCACCAACAGAAAGTTCCTCCCCCTCTCTGCCTCTCTGATATGTTCAGACCTCCGAGTCCATGGGGGGTCCCCCCCCACACACTCTCAATTGACGTCTTGACTAGCTGCTCCCTCCCTTCTGGTTCCCTTGTCATTATTTCACAACTGAGTAACTCCTCCCTAAGCTGTTCAGCTTCTCTCTCTCTCTCTCTCTGCTTCTGAACACGCTTTGGACAAGGGGGGGTGACTCTTCCCCCTCCAGCTCTCCATCAGAGAAAAGCTGGTCTGCCATAGAATGCATCCCACAGTCCTCGTCTTCAGACCATTCCCTGACTCTAGACTACAAGAGCAACTTGCCGCCATGTTCTGCCTCCATTGACAGAAGCAATAATGCTTCTGAACACCAGTTGCTGGAAAGCAAGAGTGCTCTTGAGCTCAGGTCCTGCTTGAGGGTTTGGCCTTCTGACTGGCCACTGTGAGAACAGGGCACTGGACTAGCTGGGCCATTGACCTGGTCCAGTAGGTTCTTCTTATGCTCTTAACTGCCCTCATCCCTGTCCCTTCGACAGGCAAACTGAGACAAATGGGAGTTGGAATCTGACACCATCTGAAGGGCCACCAGTTCTCTACCCCATGAGATATCAACAAATAAAGAAAACAACAAAAGCCATCTAGTTTATCCCTTCTATAATATACCAGGGTCTAAGATTCTTCTCAATTCTGGCTCAAACATATACAGACATGGTCACTCAATTACACATTTAGGTCTCCAATGTTATACATGCGTAACTTGAAGCATGTACTATTGAACTCCATCATGTTAGTTACTCAATAGTCATGCTTTGGATTGCATGGTTAATTTATCTTTAAATATTACAATAAAATAAATTGCTGTTCTGGGAACTGGAGTATGGTATTTTGCCAATATGTTTAGAAAAATAAAGAGTCAACATACCACATTTAAGTTATTTGGATTGTGTCCAGCACCAAGGAACATAAATTGGATGCAAATTTCGTCCATTACTGGATAGCTACAAAACTTGGCATTCAGTCTTTTCAATTTGTTACTTAAAAAAACAAATTCTTTCTTCCCCCATATCAGCTGTAAAATTAAACACAGAGAGAGATCTTGGTGATTCTATTTAGGATTAATTTCCAAGCATTTAGAATTTAAATCCTCTTAATTAAACCAGGTATCGCATGACCGCCCCCACCAATGTATAAGCTTGAGGGTTGAACTGCCCATATCACTAAATTGATTGTGCTAGAAGACGGCATTAACACACTCAGGTGTGCCCAACTTCAGCACGCACTACACTAATGATGCCTCTGCCCCTGCCTCCATGCATCACCCCAGCCCCCTCAAGGCACAACCCACCACGGCTGCTTCCACAGTCTCCATGCGCCACATCTTGCTGGCTCCGCATGTCACCCGCGACTGGACCGGGACTGAACTCCAGAGGTAAGGCAGTGGGTGGGACAATGGAGCTGGTTTCAACTGCAGCAGGCCCTTCGAGGCCTTTGAGAGAGTGCATGGGGCTCCTCCCAGGAGCCCAGTGGTGCCTGCTACAACTGTGTTGGACTGCTTTGTGCCGTCCCGCTGCTGCAGGCCAAGGCAGGCAGCACGCAGAGGTGGCTAACTACCACAGCAGGCAGAGGTCTCAGAGGCAGTGGGCTGCAGTGAGGGGCCCCAGGGTCCCATGGGTTTGGCTCCTATGAAAACACTACAAAAACCTATGAGAAATACCTACTCTCATAAATCCATCGGGAAGATTGAGAAATAGCATAGCAGGTCCACTGGTGCCCACAAATGTGTAGATAGGAGCCAAAGCCATGAAGAGCTTGACTTTCTGAGCAAGCTGTGGCCTGAGTGAAAAGGCAATTAAACCTACCAAAGAGAAAGAATTCCAGAATTCAGTAGCTATTCCAGATATACCAGAGCCAATAAGGCCACTGAGTCTTTGGGTCTCTCATACTGGGGAATGGTCTTATCCTAGGGGAAGAGCACATTCGTATGTGTTCAATCCAGTCTCAAGGTAGAGCTGGGAAAGACTCCCATTGGATACCCAGGAAAGCTGCTGCCAGTCATTGTTGACAATGATGAGCTAGAGGAACCAACGGTCTGACTTGATACTACAGCTCTCTATGTTCCTATATGCTTATCTGCAACCAGTTTGCAGAGGTCTCAAAACCAATACCCATAAACAGCACTTCAGTCCCTGCTTGTTGTTCCTTCAGTCTGAATTATTAGATCAGAACTATACCTGTGATGTGAATTTTGGATTGTAAGAAGGTTTTAAAATTAAGGGCTCAGGGAGTAAATGGATTCCATTCATTTTATATTAGCCCTACTTACCAAGTGTCCCACCCTGAGAGTGGCCGATAAAATACAACCCTTCTTGCTTAGTTTTCCGCAGGATAAAATTTATTGTTGCTGGAATATCATATATCGCAATTTCATGGAAGCTGTAGAACATTACACAAACAAAATGCAGGTGAAGTTTTCTCCCCCCGTAGCCTCATGTTGCATTAGTAGGGCACACTATTAGAGGTGTGAATGGACTCTGCCCCCAAATAATGAGGTGAATTGGGGTGATTTGGGCTGTGATCTCCCATTCCTAAATGGGATTGTGCCTTTAAAAAGAATGTTAAGTGAGTTAAATGTGTGGTTGTCCACCCACCACTGCCCCACTGACATCTTTGTATTGCTTCAGGTGGGCTGAGCCCCAGCCAATCTAGGGCTTCATCTACACATTCCTAGCAAATCCCAGATTGGCCTGATTCAGTTCAGTATGTAGGATTTGTTCAGAGCAGATGCACAGTCCTAGCTATTATCCTTATCTACATCTCAATGCCCCACAAATTCAGCCTGCATGAAGATAGAGAAGGTCATGAATTTTGTAATGCTGTCGACTATAAAAAATAATAAGAAAAGGAAGCACAGTCCACCATTTCCTTTTTTTTTTTTTTTTTTGAAGTCTTTCCAGGACGGAAGCACTTCACAACACTAGGAAAATAGATATGATGTTAGCAGCTGTACTTCAGAGACAATAGTCATTACAATTGTCTGAACTATCCATGCTACAAGTTGTCCCTTTATACCTGAAATTCCAAAATTCTTCTTGGTCAATTGACAGGGTCTTGTGTCTTCTAGACCAGCTGTTCCCTCTAGTATTTATTAGCCAAACATCATAGCCAGCATCTGCTAGAGCAAATCCCAGGCTATTGTTGGGAGGATTTACAATCCAGGTCCTACCTTCACCCACAGCACCATGCACCAGTAAAACAACTGGCCTAGGACCTGGGGAGGGGGGGGACAGAAACAAAATGGGCTTTAGATAATATTGTTCTCAGTAGGAGTTGTTGTTAGTGACTTAATATAATAATAAATATACTGCTTAACACCAGATAGGTCTCTAAGTAGTTTTAAAAATACAAAAACCCAATACACATATAAGCATCCATCATTAAAATATCCAGCAAAACAATTCATTAAAATAATGCAGCAAGTAAAATAGGAAACTCAGATCAAGAACTCACAGTAATGCCTGTGTAGACAAGTCATTCCTTTGATTTTCAAGAATGATTCCATAGCTTGGAAAGGGCTGTTAGAAAAGGAACTAATTCTAGATCAAGTTGAACATGACCAAAAAGGAACTAATTCCAGTTCACATTTGTCCATTTACAAAGTGAACTATTTAATGTTCAGTTCAGATTTCAGTTCATGTTATCCCCAACAATTTTTTATCACCATTCAGAATGTTACAAGCTGCTGTGCTGACATATAAAATATAGGAAAATAAACATTAAAACACACACAGTTGGATGTGACTTATTTTCTTCAACAATTTGGTACTTTAAGCTTAGGAACTTCTAGGCTATGCTGAATCCTTTCAGTACACTTTCTTTAAAAAAAACACAACAACAACAACCACCAACCAGTTACATTCCAAAATTACCTGTCTTCCCAGAACTGTGCATTCCATAAGGAATTCTGTTTGCTTGCAAGTAGTAGCCATCCTCTGTCAAAATCTCATGCTCTTCACTGGGGTATCCCCAATATTGAATGATTTCATTCTGCAAGAATAAAAAAAGGCTCGGCAGATTGAGATTTATATTCTAAATCTAGATATGCTACAGGGGATTTTAGTTACAATGGTGCTGAGGAGAAGAGAAAAAAGTTCTGGATTCTGCCTTCGTCCCCTTCTGGCTGTAATGAACAAAAGCAAAGCGGAGAAGAGATCAATACACTATGTATTAATCATTAAACAAAATATGCCATTTGGCCCTGGGGTCAGCTAAATGCCTCCATTGTAATCCATCAAACCCTCTTTGGAGTAACTCAGGCATCCTTCTGTGAAAAGCAAATGCTTTGGAATATCACTTAAAAGAAATATGTACAAATTATTTTGTCCTAGTAATAGCCTGTTGTTTTCAAATGCATCTCAACAAGCAACTCACAATAGTCATGAATTCTTGGGGATTCAAGTGCCGTTTCCTTAGGAATTCTTCTGACTCTGTTGTCTGTTGGATTAACACCACTGCCCAAAACAGCCACATCGCTGTCCTGTGTAAAACAATATCTGTTGTTTCAAACTCCTTAGCAAAGATGGGAAGTCTTTTTTAGAATGGTTCTAGACGTGCAGGGCAGTGAGCACGATTAGTGGTGGTGGAGTGCAGGGAAGAAATAATGTATCTATCTTCTGAAAATATTAGTCACTAAGATGGATGGTTTGTGGGGAAACACGGAAAACAGATCTGCCCCATGAGGAAAAGTCATGGCTATCTCTGAAATAAGGGTAAGCATGCTGGATTCTGAGGGAAGCAACTTCCTGGTCACTGGAAAAATAATATCAATTTTTGCTAGACATGACATTCTTGAGGTGTTTCAGACAGATAATGGCCTTCGTTTGCACCTCATGAGTAAGAACTTTCCCATAGTATGTGAGTTTCTTCACATCACTTCAAGGCCCAAATTGCCTCAATCAAGTGGCTTCATTGAAGATGGAGTTCAAAGAAAGTGCTGGATTAAGGTACTGGCTGTGGTAAATTATAGGACATCTCCCTTGAGAACCTCTTGCTGATCTTTTGTTTTGTGCAAGGATTACTTGAACAAGGTTGACCAACTTACTGGAGGCTGAATGAACAACTGCACTTCCAGAAAGACTCCATGAAATGCAAACAAAATGCTTGCTATGACCAGTGCTTTTTTTCTAGTCGGAGCACACTGGAATGTGGTTCTAGCACCTCTCAGGTAAGAACTTACTGTCACAACTTCATGGTGAGTTTTGACACCTTTTTGGTGGGGGGCGGGGAGGAAGCACTATGGCAAAGGCTCACATAACTTAAACCTGTTAAAGTGAAATGGCTAGCCCCTCACCCAAAAGGTTGAGTCCCAAACTGAAGGAGAGCAGCACTTGTGCAAATGAAGCAATGTCACAGCAAACCAGCTCAGGTGGAAAATGAAGAAAATGAAAATTTGGGCTGTATGGTATCAACTGGACACCTGAACCAAAGATAATAGGGGATTTTTTGGAAATATGCCCCACAGAACTTGTTGGGACTTTCTTTGAATAAGCAGGCATGGGGGCAGACAACAGATCAGATGAGGAATTAATAACACCAAATAGCATGCTGGGAAATAGAGTTCCCATTGGAGTCTGAAGATGCTGGGAATTCCTGTTCCCAGCACCACTGGCCCAGAAGAGTCTGTTGCTGGCTGGGATACTGGGAAATAGGGTCTGCAACACTCCATGACTCAATCAATTAAACTGTGTGTGCCTGACTAACATGTTTGCAATTTATTTTAAAATGGTACAATACACTTTAAGCTTGCATTGGTAGTGTGTAAAACCTACTATTATATACAATGGGATGCAAGTCTGTTAATTTTTTACTTGATTTTACTTCAATACAGTAATGCAGAACACTGTTAAATGTACAACTTAAGAATGTAAGCCAATAAAATGCAAGACAAAAGTTATGTCAGCAAAATATAAATTTAAAAGATACATGGAAGGAAGTATTTTTTTTCTTACCTGTTTCTGTTCATCAGTAGCAGCCAGATCTCAAATAGACACTGCAGAAGACCTAGGATGTAATCAGCTACAGAGAACAATATCTGTTTCATCATACACTATTGGAGCAGATGCAGAGCAACAAAAATGGTTTCAAAAAAATATCACCACACACTGAGCATTTGCCTAGTGATAAGGCAGGTCTGTTGAAAGCACTGAAATGCATATATACTGTTTTTAAATGTGGTTTTAACTATGAATGTGCTTTTCAGTGATAAATTTATTTCAACAAACAGCTATTTATTTATTAATACTGTAGCATCATTGCTTTTTTGCAATTTCCTTCCTGGGCTCCATCTAGATTAAACCTAGACACTTCAAATTTCATTTTTTCTGAATGACCTCCATTTTAGGAAACAGAGTGGTTCTTAATTTTGTAAGGCATATTCTTAGTAGTTTAGCCTGTGGGGGCAGAAACATTTTATTGTGTTTTTATTCTTTTGTTGGGAGCCGCCCAGAGTGTCTAGGGCAACCCAATTATATCGGCAGCATATAAACAATAAAATTATTATTAACCATTTTTTATCAGCCTAATCTGCCCAAGTCTGTCTGCTGGAGGGCAGCTCAGCCAACATGCTTTCCAAAGCATGTTCTGATTATATCCTAATCCAGTTTCAGGACTGATTAAAAGCGCCCAAATCTGGCAAGTGCTCTTAATCAAAGACCATGAAAGGTTTATAGTGGGGGACTTTTGGGGCAGACACCTGGAGAGCAAGCCAACTCTTCATCTCTCCAGATGAAGGGGTAACTTCGCGAGGCATTTTAAAGGGGCATTGATGGCACCTTGTCCTTGTTCTGGGAGTTACCAGGGTGCCTAGAGTGCACAAAAAGAGCATCTGCCTATCACAAGCCGTACTGCAGGGCACCACCTGAGGCGGGTAGAAGGGGCTCTGTCTGCAGGGACTCCATTGCTGATTCCTCAGGAGTAGCTGTGTTAGGTTGCTTGTGAAGTGGCTGTCTTTCCTCTTCTATCCAAATTGATTTGGATGATTAAACTACAAATTTGAGGTGAAGAGGCCAACCTGTTTAAATTGGTGAGCAACAAGTAGCAAAACAAATCTGCGTGCGGGGTCTAAATAACTTTGTAAAGTAACATAGCCGTGGTGAAAGGGCGTGGCAAATGATGCAGGAAGATTTTCTCTAAGGACATTTGATGCGGCGATCTCTACCCCCAATTTCTCTTGTGGATTACAATTATACCGAAAGGAGCTTGATGATTAAAATGGATTGTATGCTGATTTTAGAGGAATTGAAAGAAATTTGGGTTGCCGAAGAAAGGAGTGGTTTTGTTGTTGTTCAGTCGTTCAGTCGTGTCCGACTCTTCGGGACCCGGACAAGAAGTGGTTAGAAGGATATAAACTTGATCTCATATTCTAATTGTTCAATTTAGGGGATAATGCAAGTATAACTTATTCACTTGCATTAATAGAGAGCTCTGCTCAAAATACAAGCTATGCTTAAATACAGGTTTTTAAAAAGTTGCTGCAACAGGAAAAAAATACACCACCAAAAGCAGACTGAAGGTTGTTGCTTACCTGCTCCTCTCCAACAGAGTCTCAATTTCAACTGGATGCTGCAGAAGTGTTGAAGGGAATTTAGCTGCATGTATTTTGTGAATAATTATGGTGACGTGCAGTACCCTGGACACCATTACACATTCAACCTCTGAAATATGTTGGTTACACACCTGATCTATGAGGCCTACGTGGATTTTGTAAGTGATTGATTGTGGGTGTAATCCTACACATATTTACCTGGTAATAAGCCACCCTAATCCACTTGATCTTACTTTGGGGTTCACATTCATATGATTGCTCTCTGTGTGTGCTTTAATTCACTCTTGTTCCTTTCTAGATTCAAATTAAATGAGACCTAGAGGTACAAAGGCCTTGGAAGTTAGAAAGTTTTGAAGAATTGTAGATTCTACACAACATGAGTATGCACTTGGCTGGACCAAGCAGAGCATTTCCCCCAATAATTCAAAGTGTGAGAGGAAATTCTCCCTTCCAGCTTTCATGAATTCTTCCCCAATGACTCAATCTCCCAGCCCCCATGAAGCACGTTTTTAATCCTACTTGACTCGAGTTTACATTTAGGGAAAACAAAATGCAGTTATAGATACTGTTTGTGTTTTCTTGTGGACTATGTGATTTAGAATTTGCTGTCCTTTTTTAAGCACATTTTTAAAAGGGCAACCCCATGAGGAATTTAAAGGGGGCTGTGACGGCACCGTGTCCCCAATCTCCCTGGGGGGTACCGGGGCTGCGTAGAGAGCCCACGCCAGAAAGAGAGCCTCTCCCTATTGCGAGTGGTACCGGTGTAGGGTGACATTCAAGATGAGTAGAAGGAGCCATGCGGGGACTCCTTTGCTGATTCCTCAGGAGTAGCCATGCCAGGCTGCTTGAAAAGTGGCTGTCTTTCCTCTTCTATCCCATTAAATTTGGATTATAAAACTACAGAAACACAGCGAGGATAACAACCCATTTAAAATGGTAAACAACAAGCAGCAAAACAAATTATGTGCTGGCTTTAATTTACTTTGAAAAGTAACATCTTGCTGCGTTGAGTAAAAAGGGGGTGGCGAATGACGCAGGAAGGTTCACTCCAAGAATAACTGGTAAGACAATCTCAACCTCAATTTCCTTTGTGGATTAAAATTATACTGAAAGGTACTTGACTATTAAAATGGATTGTATGCTGATTTAAGAGGATTTTTTTTTGAAGGGTGGGGGAGCTTTGGTTTGCTGAAGAAAGGAGTGGATAGAGAAATGTGAAATAGAAGGACATAAATTAATAATTCAATAAAGGACTGTTTCTACCACAATTATTTTCCATTTATAGTTGTAGCCAATGGACTCTGTTGGATACAATATAAATACTTGAATTTGGTGCAACAAGCCCCCCAGGATCCTTTGCTGAATTCCAAAGGTTTGAGGATTGGGACCATGGGAAAAGAGCATCTTGGAATGTAAACAGGTATACACTTTAAGAAAATACCATCTTGTGGCAAAATAAGGTCATGACAAGAGAAGATAGGTGTGGAAAGCAATAAAGATATTTTTGAAGGTATACTACCAACTGCTGGAGAAAAAGGGATATGACAGATGGTGAAGGCTCGTGGCAGAAAAGCGTCACTGCCAGCTGAAGGTGATTTCAGTGAGATTTTGATGTGAATTCATTTATCTGTAGAACAAAATTCTTTAGCATTGACTGATTTATTGAAGAACATTAAGGATTGTACCAGTGACATTAAAGATTTGGCTAAAAGGCCAACACCATTGGAAGGGTCAGTTAAAAAACTTTCTGAAGGGAGCCAAGATACCAAAAAAGAAGAAGGAAAAAAAGCGTATAGGAGAAGTTCAAGGTCAAGTGTCAGCTCTGCAAGCTGAGAAATAAACCTTAGAGGACAAGATTGCAGTCTCGGAGATCTATTTTATTTTTATTTTTATTTTTTTGAGATTTAGAGGTATACTGGAGCTTTGGGAGGAAGATTTAAAACAAATATTGGCAAAGGAATTGGCATCTTTTTTTACAACTACAACAAGAGATAATGGGGAATTCAATAGACAGAGCTTATATAATTAAATCATCATATTTAAAAGCTAAGAAACTCCCAGGGGACTTTTTGGTGCAATTTTCTTCAAGAGCAATGAAAGATAAAAATTTGCAAACTCGTTTTCAAAACAATCTAAGCATAGAAGATCAAAGGATTATAATTCTTAAGGAAATCCCAAAGAAAAGAAAGGAATACAGATTTTTGGTTGAGGCATTAAAGAAACAGAAGATACCATTTAGATGGGAATACCCAGAAGGACTGAGTTCCACTTACAAAGCTGAAAGTCATAGACGTACAGATCTGCAAAGAGAGAGAAAGTGGAGGTAACAGAAGTATAACAAGAAGACGAGTTGGAGGAAGAACAGTGAGACACAAAGGAACCACACAATTATATGAGAAATGGACTTTATAAGGATTATAAATGAATCTGATTCAGAACAATTATGGTGTTGTGTAGAGTAAGACTAAGCAAGACAAAGAAAGATGGAATAGGATGAGAGTCTCCTTTCTGGGCAGTGGTATAGATGAATATTTCAGACAATTCCGGTGAGCTGCTTTAAACAATGGCAAAGACAGATAGTTACATTTATCTGACAGGGGAAAGGCCAAGGATTAAATATAAAATTTTAATAGATGTAAAAGAAAGAGGCAGATTCTCACTGCCAGATCTAAAATTATACTATGAAACAGTGTGTATTAGTTGGTTAAAGAAATGTATATTACAACATTTTTTTATGTATGCCACAACAGCTGCTAGGATTTTGATAGCTAAAAACTGGAAAACTGAAGAATTACCAACAGTGGAAGATTGGCAGATGAAGTTGATTGAATACATGGAACTCGCAGAACTGACCGCGAAACTCCGAGACCAGAGGGAAGAAACGGTGCAGGAGGATTGGAAGAAATTCAAAGACTATTTGAAACGACGTGAAAAGATAGACATTTGAAATTGAAATCAGAGGACATTTAAGGCTACAGTAATGCCAGAAGTTAGATTAAGATAGGATATAAGAATTAGTTAGAAATATGATGTGTATGTTTTTATTAGGATTAAGATAAAGTAAGTTAAATGATGATTATTGTTTATTAAGATTAAGATTTGATGAGAAAGAAGATTTTTACAATGTTATAAAGTTACTAAAGAAGATTAAGAAATGAACGCAGAAGAGAGGACGTGAGGAAGTCCCCAAACAATGTTAGGAATAAGATAAGGATTGATAAATGAGTGTTTTTTGTAGTTTTGTAGTTTTTGTATTTTGTGTGTGTTTATTTGTTAAAATCCAATAAATTCTTTATAAAAAAAAAAGACACTGATATTACTAAAGAATACAAGAGTGTTGGATTTAGAAGGATAAGGGAATATTTGTGGTGGCATGCTTACATACGGTATGGCAAGGGATTTTCTAAATCATTGCATAAGGAGATGTTTATATGGTGTTTTGAGCTATGAAGCTTCTTGACATGTTTTGGGAACAGGGAAGTAAGATGGCCCCTACTGAAGGCTTGGTTGCCAAGGTAGCTGGGGTTAAAGTGGGGTAGTTGAGACCAAATGTCTTGGGGCACCCCAAGGAAATTGATACCAGCATATTTACTGTCTGGGAGAATTCGGAGGAGCAAGTGACAGAAGAGGTGGAGCAGGGGCTCGGGGATGCCATGGAGCCCTTCAACCGCCCAGAGACAGAGGAAGCGGAAGAGAGGGCGGAGATTAGCCAGGGGGAGGAAGGGCTCAGGGATGCTGCAGAGCCCTTCAACTGCCCAGAGGCTCAGGAAGGGAGCTCAGACTCTGGAAGGGAGGGGGCTTTCAAATCAGCGCAGACAAGGAGGGAAAGGAAATGTAAGGATCAAAGACATCTCGTGCGATTCCCACACCTACTTTGTTGGCGCGGGAATCGAAGGAAGCCACTCCCCAAATCTGACTCAACGGGTTCGGATGTGTAATCCTGAACTGTAGCTGTTTCTTGTATATATGTAATAAAGACTGTAAATATCAAGCTGACTGAGCTGGACTGTTAATGCGAAGGGGAGACACCCCCTTTACATTTACATACTATGAGCTATAACCTTTCTTGCTGTATGTACAAGGATGTTTTTAAGTTTTATGGCTCTTTGTGTGCTGTGTTTGAAACTGCTATATAAGCTTTGCTCTAGTGTGACTTGTGGCAGTCTTTTCTAACCAGCACTTCTGCTGGTTAGTGAGGTTGTCCTGTTGCAATAGCTTTAATAAACTGGGCTCCTGCTGGATCTGTTGAGCTTGCTGTTGGTGATAATCATTATTTCCAATTGTTAAAGAGCTTTCGGGTTTTTTAAGGTAAATGGTGTATACAGGTAACAAGAGTGCTGCAGCTGATTCTTCTTCTGAAACATCCCAAGGAACAGATACTTAACACTTTCTATGTTATAACATAGACAGTCCTATGCCTTGGTTTCTGAATCTTAATCAGAGAAGGTCTGCAACCTGTGCTAATTACTGCTAGACTACATTTCCTGTGATCCCTGACGGTTGACCATGCTGGCTGGGGCTGATGTCCAACAAGTGGTGGGAACCAGGTTGCTCATCCCTGGACGTGTCCTGGGCTATGCCTGAAACCAGAACCCAAACGTGAACCACTTTCCAGTTGTGACTGTGACTTGGAAGAGAACACTTCCTGGGCTACATTTGAGCTGCCCAACAAATTGCCTGGTGGATTGGTGAGATTATTATGAGCACAAAGTTGGAAAAAAAGCAGTGTACTTCAGGTGCTTCCATGGGTGCAAAGCTCAGGAGTTGTTGGAAGAAATGGTGTACATTCTCCTACGTTTGGTATCATGATTTCTTTGTCAGGACAATGATCCACAGCAGGGTTCTTGATCTGGGGTCCATGGATCCCTAGGCTTCCATGTGTGAACCAGGCACAAAAAAATTGTCTTTGTGAAACGAATTCTGCAAGGGGGAGACATTTCTTCCATCAGGTTCTCAAAAGGGCCTATGAAACCCTCAACTGAAAGGTTAAGTACCTCTAATCTACAAGGAACTCCGTCAAATTAGAACAGGTAATATCTATGTTGTGCCTAAAAGATGAAGCATTTGAAGAGAGAAATATGCTTTTGCAATGCACGATCAAGGAATTCTACCATCAATTGTGTCAGTGCAAATAGATTTAATTTGATGGCAAGCAATAAGTAATAGAAAGAAAACTCAGTTAACCAATTGATCATATATACATGTTGTACAGACCTATTGCAGCATCTACAGTCACATGGAATTAGGGCTGGCATATTTCCAACAGTGAAAATCCAGACAGAAAAGTTGTGGAGCTTTTTTCCGCAAATTCGCATAGATAGCTATTTTTAAGGGAAATCGCCAAAAATGACACCTCCGACATGGGTTGCCATAAGTCCTAATGGAATATATGCCGTATATATGACTTTTGAAACATTTTATTTGTACTTCAGCATCAGATGAAATATATCAGGGTATAGTTTCTTTGGAGCATCCAGACCCCATAAAAAATCAGCATGCTGCCATTCAGGAATATACTTATGGAAAACCAAATTAGAGATTCGAGGAAGTAACAGCTGAATGTCCTTTCTGTTTGATATAATATCATGTCCACCATACCACACAGCAGTTGGCACAACCATGTCTTCGATTTGATAGAATGGAGGAGTGGTCTGTGGATGAAAATATCAGAATGATTAAAACAGGTTTTGCCTACCAATCTTAGACTTTTACCTGTTTTCTAAGCCTTCCGGTGGTTCATATGCAATATCATCAAATTTATGGGGAAATGGTTCCTTGAGTATTAGTTTCAACTTTTCTTCTTCAATGTATTAACAAAACTGTGATGTTTTAATTGTTTACTGTGCATTCTTGACTTATGTGTGACTGGATTGAGCATAGGATATACCAACACTGTGGGATGTACAATGACATTGAGGATCTGTATCAGAGTTAATGTGCATGTCTGCTAAAGTGGGCAATGGTTCGGCTTGGCACATTTAAGCTCTGGACTTAACCGTCCTGCATGCAGGAGTGAGCAGGTTTGGGAAAGCTGCACATAGGATTTCAGTTTTGAAGTTCTCAGAATATTTCTTTCCCACTGCCATTGCATGGCGTCACAACTGCCATTCACATACATATGGACAAACATAAAAACACACATTCTGAGCATGAGCGGCTGAACATTTTACAAAGCACTTGAAACATATAACCATCAAGACCAAAAGAAAAAATTGAGTTCTGAGTTTGCTTTGGCTGCTCTAGGGCTAAACATATTTACTTCCTATGCTGGCCGAGGTGCTGGAGTCAGGCTGGTTTGCGACTGCTAGCGCTACCTGGTGCTCTTTAGGTGATCATTTGGGCTGTGGAATCCGGGATCTCAGCCATGTGATCCAGGCATGGCTGCACAAGGAACACTTGGAAGCATCAAGGGTTTACCAGGAGAGGGATGGGATCTAGGTTTTTAGTGTTGGTATCCATCTGTCTTGGGAGAGAATGGAGTGCCTTTCCACAGGTGAAGTCAAATCACTGTGTTAGTAGTGCCAAAGTGACCTCCGTGGGGTGCAGGTCTGGGCGGTGGGTATGGGCATCCAGGGCTGCCCAGACAACAAGTCTTCCATCTCGGCCACACTGATGTGGTCCAAAGGAAGCAGAGCAATGCATTTGGCACCACTTTGGCTGAAGAAGTTGCTGGAAGGAGACATACAAGGCCCCACCCAACCATCTCCGGATTTGTGCACAGGGTTTACTCCTTAAACTTTTCTTTTCTTTAACTCTTCAGTGAGAGTCATTCCCAAATAAATATGCAGCTTTAACACATTGAAATCCATGACAAATCCCCATCACCACAACCCTTATAATTACCGTATTGTATATAGCTTTGTTCTTACTGCCATAGTCAAAATATTTCAGTTCTTTTGATTTAAAAACCTATAAAAGAATGGGGAAAGTACTGAATTTTCATTTTTAATGCTGACATATTTATAACATACACATAGATTTTTAATAAATGGAGATATGAATTGTCAGAACCCTGTCCCCAATCCCTACAAATTTGTGAAAACATTTATTTAAATAGATAAATGTAAACTTTTATTCTTGTTACTATATTGGTTGTATTTCATGGCTATAGATAGACATCCTTGTCTCCTGGAGGAGGAGGAGGAGGAGGAGGAGGAGGAGGAGGAGGAGGAGGAAAAATAATATGCATATATAATCAACAAAGATCTTGCTATAAATTTTGAGCAAATGAAATATATATAAACTATTTGGTCAGGAATTTCGTTGTATACTTAAAGAACACAACCAATCAAGGATGTCTACAATAGATTACTAGACTGTTTTCATAAATTTGTGTGTGGTTTCATAAGAATATATTATTGTTTTATATTGAAGCCTTTTCAAATTTATCTGTTTTTTTAAAAAAATACAATCTCCCACCCCCCACACCAAATATTTTGCATATTTTGCAAATTAATAAGTATATATATCATATATTGCATGTAACTGGGCAACTACACCAGCAATAACTCAGAGCAACCAAGCTCCTGTGAGTGGCAGCTCGTCAGATACCATTTATTGCTATATTGTTTTTCATTTTATGTAACTGTCCTGTCAAATTCTGAAAATTAAAAGAAGAAACCCTTAAATATCCACACACATTAAGCATTCATTTGTACATCAAATGAGCTCTGGATTTTGAAATAAGGAAAAATATGCATTAAATCCCACCTGGGCCAAGTGGATCATGTTTTTTACAGAAGCAAAATCGGGAACAATTCCAGTATACACATCTACTCGACTCTTGAATGGAGGGAAATAATAAGAATATCTTTTAGAATCGTCTCTGATTATTCTGAGGAAGGAAATATATGAATTACACTAGCAAAAAAATCGCAAGCTTCAGAGCAATACAACATACATACAGTGGTACCTCGGGTTACAGATGCTTCAGGTTACCGGCGCTTCAGCTTACAGACTCCGCTAACCCAGAAATAAAGCTTCAGGTTAAGAACTTTGCTTCAGGATGAGAACAGAAATTGCGCTGTGGAGGTGCGGCAGCAGCAGGAGGCCCCATTAGCTAAAGTGGTACCTCAGGTTAAGAACAGTTTCAGGTTAAGAACGGACCTCCAGAACGAATTAAGTTCTTAACCCAAGGTACCACTGTACACCTTGAGAAAGGAAAGGGATATTACATAGGAAAACATCCACCTCAGGAAATATGTGCTTGTCAGTTTCATGCTGATTTGCATTTTTTTTATTTTTATACTATTTTAAGCATCATTCCTTGACAAATAAGCATGGGACACCTTTGCCCAGTATCTTGTCTGTGCATGGGGCTCATGGGAAAAAGCTGTCCCATGAGCCCTTGCAGAGGGGAGGAAAAAATCGAAGGCTGCTTCCCCTGGGACTCAGGGCCATTTTGCTTTGAGAGCTTCCCACCCTCCACCTTCGGGTTAGCGCATTCACTGAGCAATTTGGGTCACTGGCTGACAGTGCCAAAAAAGAATCTCTCTCTCTCTCTCTCTCTCTCTCTCTCTCTCTCTCTCTCTCTCTCTCTCTCATTATATTTTTATTTGCATTTTTAATACAAAGACAGAAAAGAAAAGCCTACATCCCCTTTCCTCCACCCCCACCCCCCAGTTGTACAACTTTCATGTCAATCTTGACATACAGCTAAATACTCGGCAGAATCATTCCATCAATATGGGGTTTGTGGAATGATGAACTGATACAGGGACCCAAATCCATTCCAACCCTTACCCTGTCTGCAGCTGTAAATAAAAAAATTGGCTTGATTTTATCCCATTATCATTGTACAGTCTTGGTTTTTTTACTGCACTCCAAAAAACAAAAACCAGAGGAGGGGGAAAAACCCCACACACATATAGTTTATCCATTTTGCAATGTACCAGGGTCTCTTCCACGAAGATTCTTCTCAATCCCTCTCAATTCTAGCTGCAAAATGTGCAGACTTGGTCACTCATTTGCACATTTAGGACTACAATCCTGTACATGCATAACTTGAAGCATGTACTATTGAACTCCATCATATTCGTTACTCAATAGTCATGCTTTGGATTGCATGGTTAATTTATCTTTATCTTTTAGAATAAAATATATTGCTGTTGGGGACACACACTGGAGTATGGTGTTTTGTCAATATATTTAACAAAATAAAGAGTCAACATACCACGTTTAAGTTATTTGGATTGCATCCACTGTTCAGGAAAATAATTTGGATACAAATCTGATCTATTACTGGATAACTACACAGCTTGGCATTCAGTCTTTTCTGTTTGTTACTAAAACCGACAAATTCTTTCGTCCCCCATATCAGCTGTAAAATAAAAACACACAGAGAGTCTCTTTGGGATTAATATCCTAAGGAAATACCAAGTATTAAAGCAGGACCCAAGGCAGTGATTCAGCAACAGACTGGGGAAAACATGGAAATGAGTCTTATTTATATACACTTCTGCTCCCCCACCCCCTGGCAACAGTCACCTAGTACATGATTGGCTGCTTTGTGCCAGACACCAAGGAACATACATAATATCTTGCATGACCCCCCCTCCCAAAGCTTGAGGAATGAAGTGCCCATATCACTGAACTGATTATACACACTATAAAAACCTATGAGAAATACCTACTCTGATTAATCCATCAGGAAGATTGAAAAATATCGCCGCAGGTCCACTGGTGTCCACAAATGTGTAGGTAGGAGCCAAAGCCATGAAGAGCTTGACTTTCTGAGCAAGCTGTGGCCTGCGTGAAAAGGCAATTAAACCTGCCAAAGAGAAAGAATTCCAGAATTCAGCAGCTACTCCAGATAATACCAGAGCCTATATGCAAACTGAATCTTTGGGTTTCTCATACTGGGGAATGGTCTTATCCTAGGGGAAAAGCACATTCATGTGTGCTCAATCCAGATATCTCAAGGTAGGGCTGAGAAAGAGTCCTATCAGATACCCAGGAAAGATGTTGCCAGTCAGTGTTGACAATGCTGAGCTAGAGGAATCAACTGTTTGACTTGGTACTACAGCTCTCTATGTTCTTATATACTTATCTGCAACCAGCTGGCAAAAGTTCTCAAAATCAACACCAAAAAGAGAATACAGGGTGTAAAAATAGATTTGGAAATTGTTTTGTATTTACTAGTATTCATATACAGGTGGGTAGCCGTGTTGGTCTGCCATAGTCAAAACAAAATCAAAAATTCTTTCCAGTATCTGAAGAAGTGTGCATGCACACGAAAGCTCATACCAAGAACAAACTCAGTTGGTCTCTAAGGTGCTACTGGAAAGAATTTTTGATTTAGTATTCATATAATGTGTGATAAATTTAAATTGGGAAGTTACGTGAAATATTTTTTAAGGGACGCAAATAAGGGGAAACAGGAGGAAGTTCATATAAAGATGTGAAGAAAGTGGAGTTTTTTAATATGAAAGTTTATTTTTGTTTTTATTTTTGATAGATGTTTTGTATTGTAGTTTTATTTTGTTTGTGTTTTGTTTTGTATGTTTTTGTTGTAGTTTGTGGAAAATTCAATAAATATCATTTTTTAAAAAAACAAAATCGACACCAAAAAAAGCTCTTCAGTCAATGTTTGTTGTTCCTTCAATCTGAATTATTAGATTTGAACTATAGCAGTGTTTTGAATTGTATGTAGGCTTTAAAAAAGGGACACGGGCAGTAAATAGATTCCATTCACTTATATTACTTACCAAGTGTCCCACCCTGAGACTGACCGATATAATACAACCCTTCTTCCTTAGTTTTGTGCAGGATAAAATTTATTGTTGCTGGAATATCATATATCGCAATTTCATGGAAGCTGTAAGACATTAAACGAACAAAACACAGGTGACTTTTTCCACTTTGTCTTGGAAGGACATGTTCATCCAAAATTAGATTCAAACCATCTTGTCCCAGTGAGCAACCTGGCTGCCAAATTCTGCAGCAGCTGAAGCTTCCAGAACATATTCAGAGGTAACCCTACATATTATGCACTGAAGTAATCCAACCTATAGGTTCCCAGAACATAGAAAAGAGAAGATAAGCTATGCCTGTCCACATAGGGGCATAGCTGGGACACCTAGTGAAAGGCACTCATGGCCACCTGAACTTCAAGCAAGTGCAAAGGATCCAAGCTACGTACCCACTCCTTGAGAATGGGGATAACCCCATCAAGAGTAGTCTAGGAAACCACCCACTACCAGTGCCTTCTTGCTGCCAAACACATGTTTTATTAAGGGTTTTAATTATACATAATGTTGTCCACCCACCAGCACCCCTTTGACATCTTTGTATTGCTCCAGACCAAGAGCAATACAAAGGACCAGGCAATCTATGCCTTCATCTACACATTCTCAGCAAATTCCAGACTGGCCTGATTCAGTTCAGGATCTAGACTTGTCTAGAACAAATGCACAGTCCTAGTTAGGATCCTTGTCTTCATCTCAGAGCCCCACAAATTCAGCCTGCATGAATACAGAGGAAGTCATGAATTTTGTCATGTTGATGTTGTCTCTGAAAATAAGAAGAAAAAGAACCACAATCCATCATGTCCCATCTTTGGGAAGTCTTTCCAGGACTGAAATACTTCTGACACAACGAAAGGAAAACAGATATGTTGGTAGCAGTTGTATTTCAGAGACACTAGTCATTACAATTGTCTCAACCATCCAAGTTACAAGTTGTTCTTTTATACCTGAAATTCCAAAATTCTTCTTGGTCAATTGATAGGGTCTTGTGTCTCCTAGACCAGCTGGTCCCTCTAGTATTTATTATCCAAACATCACAGCCAGCATCTGCTAGAGCAAATCCTAGGCTACTGTTGGGAGGATTTACAATCCAGGTCCTACCTTCACTCAAAATACCATGTACCAGTAAAACAACTGGCCTAGGACCTGAGGAAAAACAAGAAAAGGGGCATTAGATAATACTGTACTCATCCTACCATTTATATAAGTTCACCTCATCAATGTTCTCATCAATCTCTTTATTGTTTAAAATCATAACAACTAAAAAATCTTCAGCCATTAACACACATACATTACATACATACATTACATTCATACTTTCAGACATCTTACAAGTATACACATTTATTCTCACCTATCTTGCAACACTTCATAACACTCAGTCTCAAAACTTCCAATTATCCTTTTTGTATTTCTTAATTAACTTCTTTAACATAACATACAGCTGTAATTCTTGTTTCTTACTCTTACTGTTTTCTCGTACTTTCCACTTAGTCTTTAAGGTTCAATCTAGGTCTGCTTTTAGGATTTCAGTTAAACCACTCTCTATTAGATATTCTTTAAATACTCTCCATTCCCTCCAAACCTCCTGGGTCATCTGTCCTCTTATTTTGCCCGTTGTTTTGGCTAACTGTAAGTATTCTATCATTAAATTTTGCCAATCGGCTATAGATGGTATAGCCTTGCTTTTCCAATTTCTAGCCACTAGCATTCTCGCTGCTGTGGTACCATACATACATAGTACTCTTTTCTCTTTTTTTATTTCCTCTGGTAGAATACTTAGTAGGAATATTTCTGGTCTTTTTTTAAAATTGATTTTTGTCAGTTTTTTCAGTTCTTCATAAATCTGGTTCCAATAATTATTTACTTCTGAACACGTCCACCACATATGCTTATAAGACCCAATTTCATTTCCACACCTCCAACACAATGGGGATCCATTCCTGTACATCTTTACTATTTTTTCCGGGGTGAGGTGCCACCTATACATCATTTTCAGTATGTGTTCCCTTAAGTTGTAGCAGGCGGTAAACTTTATGTCCACCCGCCACAATCTTTCCCACTGCTCCATTAATATATTATACCCGAAATCCTGGGCCCACCTCACCATAACAGATTTTACCTCCTCCTCTTTTAAATCCCATTCTAACAATATGTTGTAAATATTTGAGATATGCTTCCCCTTGCTCTGGAGTACTTCTTTCTCGAATCTCGATTTTTCTTTTGCCAAACCGCTTTTTTGTCTATTGTAAATCTTTGATAAATTTGAAAATATTGCAGCCAATCATTTAGGTGTTCTTTAATTTCTTCATATTTTTTCAGATGCAATTCATTCTCTTTTTCTTCCAATAACATTCGATAGGTGGCCCTTCCTCCCTCCATATTTGTTTTTTTAATTGTTATCACCTCTATGGGTGATGTCCACAAGGGGATTTTGGGTTCTAAAATTCCTCTATATTTTGTCCATATTAAGTACAGTGATTTCCTAATTAGATGGTTCAAAAAACCCTTGTGGACTTTTACCTTATCATATAGTAGGTAGGAGTGCCAGCCATATCTGTTTTCCACACCCTCTAGATCTAATAGTTCATAGTCTTTTAGAGTTATCCAATCCCTTATCCAGTTTAATGCTGCGGCTGCATGGTATAACTCCAAGTTTGGCATGGCAAACCCTCCCCTTTCTTTCCTATCCGTCAGCAGCTCAAACTTAATCCTAGGTCTTTTCCCGTTCCATATAAATTTTGATAAATCCTTTTTCCATTCTTTAAAGACTTTCACCTCAACAATGTTGTGCTTCGTGATGATCTCCTCTGGTCCAGGATAGATACAATTATGTATAGGGCAGAGATAATTACTTGTAATTAGGTGATGTGCTATGGCTGTCCCACCTTTTTGCACTATTTAAACATAGTTTGGGTAGCCCTACTTATATGCAGTGAGGAAGTTGCTTCAGGTAGCAGAGGATCTGGAGCAGGAAGTTGGAAGAGAGAGTTTTATAATTACTATTTGACTTGCCCTGCTGCTCCCAACCCTGTTATCCTAATTTGCTGTCCCCTGACTTGTCTGAATGGCTTCTGTACATGGAATGGATTGGAGAGGACTGTTGGCCTTCACATCAAGCAGCAAAATGTCTTGAGTAGGGCCTGACACAATGACATAAATAAATCATTTATTCATGCCACCTTGTTGTGATTGGCTCAGAAATAAGGTTGGGAAAGACAAAAAGGTGTTTAGCTGAGCTCAGATAGGAGAAATTGGGCAGAGGATTGTATCCCTTTTTTGTAATTAAATCACTATTTATGCACATCCACTAAAGCTCAATCCAAGCACTTCATTCTTACTCAATGTCACACAGAGACACAGACACCAGAGCTTGGAAAGTCTTCTTAGAAAATGAACCATTTTGTTCAATTGCAAAATGAACTAGTTCAGTACATGTTTGGTTCAGAGTTCAATTCAAATTATCCTTCACAATTTTTCTTAGCTTTCAGAATATTACAAGCTGTTGTGCTGACATATAAGGTGTGAACGGAAAGTAGGGTGAATCACCTCTGTATGGTATAATGGGAACTTCCAGATTTGTGGAGACATGTTGGAGGCGTTCGTCTGTATCTCAGCTAACATATGTGCACATTTTTCGGCATTCATTGACATGCCTGCATTCATGCGGTAGAGTTTGGTAGCTGTTAATAATGCAGTGCATTGTTATTCAAAATAGAGCAGAGATTGAATATGAAATTCTGTTTCAAATTGGGTAAATCGGCATTGGAAACCAACAAAATCCTCACAATTGTGTACAGAGATGAAGCTGTAACTCCGAAAACAGTGTATGGGTGGTTTAAGCATTTCCATGAAGGGCAGCAAACCATCAAAGAGAACCCTCAATCTGGCAGACCGTCAACTAGCAGAACGGCGGAAAATGTCAAAAAAAATTGTGAGTTATTGATGAGGGATCAGCGTTTGTCCTTCCGACTGATGGTGGAAGAATTGCCTATTCCATGTGAAATTGTTACTGAGGTTACTGAGTTGTCTCACCCTCCACATTCTCCCGATCTGGTCCCACCATATATCTTTCTTTTTCCAAAACTGAAACCTATACTGAAATGGCACAGATTTCCCAACATTTCACACTTCCAAGATGCTGTGATGAGGGAACAGAAAGACGTACAAAAAGAGGACTTCTCCAGAAGTTGCCAACAGTTCTACAAATGTTGTCAATGGTGCATTGTATCAGAGGGGGCCTACTTGGAAGGCCTGTAAGGTATATATGTTCAATATTTCTCGCTATCCGATTTCTGTGACCATTCACCAAGCTTTTCGGTCACACCTTGTATAAAATATAGGTATGTAAAAGAAGATCACATCAGAACACACACATCAGAACACACAGTCTTCAAGCATGCCAAACTTTAAAATCCAAAGAGTCTAAAGCATAAAAAACACAAGTAAAAGAATGGACTTGAATATGAATTAGATTTTTTTTCAAAATTTTACCCTACCTAAAATGAAGTTAATTCACATTCAGATCACCCAGCAATTATGGCAACTACTGTCAGGTGTAGTTCAATGATTTTTGAACTAATTCAGTACACTTCATTTAACTGAACTAGTTAATTCTGAGCATTTATATGCACACATTTGTTTTCTCTGGGCTATGTGGAATCCTGCCAATACTTTCCCTTAAAAAAAAACACCCTATAAAACCCAGTTACATTCCAAATTACCTGTCTTGCCATAACTGTGCATTCCATAAGGAATTCTGTTTGCTTGCAAGTAGTAGCCATCCTTTGTCAAAATTTCATGCTCTTCACTGGGGTATCCCCAATATTGAATGATTTCATTCTGTAAAAACAAAGAAATTCTCAGCAAATTGAGACCTTTATTCTAAATCTAGAGTTGCTACAGGGGATTTTAGTTACAATGGTGCTGAGGAGAGGAGAAAAAAGTTCTGGATCCTGCCTTCCTCCCCTGTTGGCTCTAATGAACAAAAGCAAACAGGAGGAGCTATGCATACACCATATATTAAGCATTAAACAGAACATGTCATTTGGCCTCGGAGTCAGCTAAATCCATCCATTACAATCCATTCAAGCCATCTTTGGAGTAAGGCAGGCCTGGAAATCCTTCTGTGAAATGCAAATGCTTTGGAATATCACTTAAAATAAATATATACAAATCATTTTGCCCTAGCAATATCCTGTTGTTTTCAAATGCATCTGAACAAGCAACTCACAATAGTCATAAATTCTTGAGGATTCAAGTGCCGTTTCCTTAGGAATTCTTCTGACTCTGTTGTCTGTTGAATTAAGTACACCACTGCCAAAAACAGCCACATCGCTGTCCTGTGTAAAACAATATCTGTTGTTTCAAACTCCTTAGCAAAAATGGGAAGTTTTAAAAAATAGTTTTTTAAAAAAAATTGGTGCTTCCCCCCCCCCCCAGTCAGAGCACACCAGAGTGTGGTTCTGACACCTCTCGGGTAACAGTAAGAGCTCCATTTTCTATGCCAGCTGAAACACAAAACTGACTGCGCACTGTCTCTCCAGAGTGGTACATGCTCTGCTTATCTCCCACTTGGATTACTGCTATGAGTCTACTTGGGGCTACCTTTGAAGATGACTCAGAGACCACAACAAATGCAGAATCCAGCAGCCAGACTGGTGCCATACAAAAGCCACCGCGGCCAAAAATAACCAGTCCTACAGGATCTACCTTGACTCCCAGTACATTTCTGAGTACAATTCAAGGTGTTGGTGCTGATCTTTAAAGCCCTAAACAGATTCAGCCATTACTGGGAGAAGTGTACATAGTTACAATGAACCAGGTAGAGGGCTTTTTTGGTAGTGGTGCCCACCCTGTAGAAAACCCTCCCATCATATGTCAAACAGATAAACAACAATTTGACTTTTAGATGACATCTGAAGGCTTCCCTGTTTAGGGAAGTTTTTACTGGTTTATGTTTTATTGTGTTTTTAATATTTTGTTGGAGGCCCCCAGAGTGCCTGAGGCAACCCAGTTATATGGGTGGCATATAAATAATAAATTTATTACTATTTTATTTTATTTTATTTTTATTAAGAGCAGGGCTGGATGGAACAAGGACTGAAAAGGTGTGGCGAGAAAAGAGTTAGAAACAGCAGAAGCTGGAAGGTTGATCATGTATTTTTAAAAACGAAATTAAACACGTCATAAGTTTGCAAATGTTTCCAGCTTTCTTCATAATTACGAGGAACAGCACTTATGCAACCCACCGCACAGTGAACCCCCCACAAACCTGAGCTCACTCAAAGCCCCTGTCAGGAGCAAACTGTCCAACATTGAAACATACACACATACCTGTCAATGCTGAGCTGTTTCCCACACCCGCTGCCCCACAATGAAGCCATTCCGCAGGTGAGAAACAATAAGCCAGAATTTTAAAACATAAGATATTCTTGTTGGTTATACCTGTTTTTAAATTTGCTTTTTAAAATTTGCTTTTTGGATGTTTTTAACTGTTTTTAATGTTTTAAACATTTTTTAAAAAAATCATATTTTTCTTTATGCAGAAAGGGCAGGCTACAAATGCAATACAGAAAGAAAAGTATAAATAATTCTGCACACATTTGTGCAGTTTGTGATTCCTCCACAGCTGAATCATTTCTGTGCCAGCAGACTTTGTGCAAGTAGCCTTAATTTCTACTGGGTTGTAGGTTGTACTTTTATGATAGTAATGTCAAACTTTGTTAAATGCAAGCTATTAAAATGTAAGACCAAGGTATGTCACAATAAAATAAATGAACAAGATACGGGGAAGAAAATACTTTTGCTTACCTGTTCCTGTTCGTCAATAGCAACCACATCTCCAATACACAATGAAGAAGACCTAGGTTGTAATAAACTGCAGAGAATAAGATCACTTTCATCAGCTACTATATAATTATGCAACACGTGTCTTTCTGGGTGCATTGTTAATTATGGAACAGGAAACAAGCAAAATGGTTATGACAAAAGAATCGTCACATGCTATCATATGCCTAGTGGCAAGGGAAGTCTGTACAAAGCATTGAAATGTAGATTACACTTCCTTGCATATTTTAAAAAAATATAACCCACCTGGAGATTTATGTTTATATTAAGTGGTATATAAATTCAACCAATCAATTTTATTACAGCAAGAGCAAGCAATACAAAACAACATAAGTTTTTTTATAAAAAAAAACAGCAACACCCCCACAAGAAATCAAAATCCCAAGAGCCAGGACAAAAGATCAATGGTGCAAAAAAAAGTTTATAATGTATTTTTCATTAAAAGAGATTTACGTTTTTTAATAGCTAAGGTGCAAAATTTGGCCACAGCATAAGATACTGAGCTCATAGAGTCTTCCAAAAGGAATTTGCGTAAAATTTCGGGGCTGAATTCCAAATAATATTGCAAAGGTATAAATTTTGATAAAAGGGGTAATATGAGTCGAGACCGTTCTTCACTGTAAAGTTCACAAAATAGGAGAATGTGAGTAACAGATTCCACCTTATTGGTCATGCATGGACATAAGCGCTCGTGAATTGGAACCCGCAGGAATTTACCGTATAGTACAGCTGTAGGTAGTGCCTCAAATCGGGCTCTGGAGAATGCCCATCTATAAGATTCATAAGTAATATTAGATAAATAAGGGGCAGCTGAAAAGCTGGGCCAATATTTTAGACACCTGTAGTTCTCAGGGATTAACACATCTTCTTTTTGCAATTCAATGTCAAGGAGACTCTGAGCGATAGTTGTTTTTGCCTTATTCAGGGTGCCATTAAAGAGATCTTCTGGGTTTAGACCAATTTGTTTGATCTTGTTAGCAATTTGCGAAAGCCAAGGTGGATAAGGGGCTGCAGCCAGGAAATGTGACAGCATTCCCTTTGGGTTATAATGAATTTTCAACCAGAGGGATATTGCCTGTTCCCAGACTTTTAGTTCAACTCTGGGAAGGCCTGCCTCTTGTCTTAATATTACATTAGAAGTACTCTTAGGAGTGCCAAATAAGGCTCTAAGAAATTTTGATTGAACTGTTTCGAGAATCTTAAGATTGGCAGAGAGACCAATTTGTGAGCCATATAAAAGTTGGGCCAGAGATTTTGCCTGAAAGACTTTTAAAGCCATAGGAAGGAAGCCAACCCCTTTCCTTCTAAATAATCTAATGATGGTATATAAATTGTACGTCTACATTTTTTTTGTCCTGTGTGTGGCGACGTCGTCATTGTTTTGTATCCACGTAAGTTGTATACAAACTAAACCCATTGAAATGAACAGGGCTAAGTTATTCATGCCCCATAGTGGGTATACTCTGAGTAAGAATAGCATGGATTCAATCTATAAACAATAGCTTCTTCTTCTTCTTCAACTTCCAAGCATAACTGAGTGAAATGCTGGCACCAAATGAGTTACTTTTCATTCCAGCTCACACCTCCACTGTGTGTGTGTGTGTGTGTGTGTGTGTGTGTGTGTGTACAGTTGCAGTTAATTATTATTTTATTTACTGCATTTATAGTCCCCTGCTTTCTTCCAGGGAACTCCAGATGGCATACATGGTTCTTCCTTTCCCCATTAAATCTCCACAACAACCCTGTGAGGAAGGTTAGGCTGAGAGAGAAAGTGGTCATGGTCACCCAGTGAGCATCATGGCCCAGTAGGGATTTGAACCTTCTTTCCTGCCCCTTGGGAAGCGGGGGGTGGTGGGGGAGGACGGTCGGGGCAGAGAAGAGAAGAAGAAGAAGAAGAGTTTTGGATTTGATATCCCACTTTATCACTACCCGAAGGAGTCTCAAAGCGGCTAACATTCTCCTTTCCCTTCCTCCCCCACAACAAACACTCTGTGAGGTGAGTGGGGCTGAGAGACTTCAAAGAAGTGTGACTAGCCCAAGGTCACCCAGCAGCTGCATGTGGAGGAGTGGGGACGCAAACCCATTTCACCAGATTACAAATCTACCACTCTTAACCACTACACCACAATAATAATAGCTGTATTGCCTTCAACTCTTCCCCGTAATTCAGCCTAATGTGGACCCAGATAGTGGCATAGCTAGGGCTTTTGCTGCCCAGCGGCAGTGACTGAGTTTGCCACTCCTCTCGCTGTTCCTCATCTGGGAGCCCTGACGGCTTGCCACTGTCCTCAATCAATGAAACCAACTTTGCTCAGAATGATGCTCCTGCCTTCCCCCTGGCAGTTACCTCCTAGTCCTCACACTCCTCCTGTCATCTACGGTGGCTTCTAAGGAAATCCCTTTGTGCCTGTTTAGCTTTCTGTTCTGAGACATGAGGGGCATGCCTGGGAGAAGAGGGGGCTCTAGCATACTCTCCAGAGACACCATGACACTTGGCTGCTGTACGGTTTCTAATACATCTGACTCCTGTCTATGATTAGGGATGGAGCACCTGCTATCTTGCTCCTGTTCATTGCCCATTATTTCCTAGCTCCTTTCTTCTTCTAGGGTGTGTTCAGTTTCAAATCACCATGGTCTCGGTACCATATTCCTTTCCTCTTCTCCTTCTCTGTAAGCCACTTGGAATGGTAGTTCCCACCACTCCTGCCCATCTGCCTAGTCCCTGACAGAGGCCCATCTAGTTCATCATCCTGTTTGCACAGTGGCCAAACAGATGCCTGTGTGATGGATGTAAAAATCTTTCTTATTTCCTTCTTGTGCCTTAGAAAATTGTCTTTATGAAAAGAATTCTGTAAGGGGGAGTCATTTCTTTCATCAGATTTCAAAAGGGCCTATTGACTCTCTCCACTGAAAGGTTAAGAACCTCTAATCTACAAAGATCTCCATCAAATGAGAACAACAGGTAATATCTTGTTATATTCTGTTAAAACCAATAAAAATTATTTTAAAAAACCAACAACGGGTAATATCTAAGTTGTGCCTAAAAGATGAGGTGCTTGCAGAAAGAATTATGCTTTTGCAATGCATGATCAAGGAATTCTACCATCAATTGTGCCAGTGCAAACAGGTAGATTTAATTTGATGGTGAGCAACAAGTAGTTAACAAATTGATCATATATACACATTATACAGACCTATTGCAGCAACTACAGTCACGTGGAATCAGGGCTGGCATATCTCCAACAGTGAAAATCCAGAGAGAAAAGTTGTTGAGATTTTTTTTTGGCAAATTCACATCACAAATAATTTTAAAGGAAAGTCGCCAAAAATAACAGGTTTGACATGGGATGCCATACATCCAGATTTTCCTTGACATTTTAGCAATTTCTGCCTGGACGCTGCTTCCGATTGCAGTATTCCGGATATGTCCAGCAAATTCCAGATATATGGCAACCCTAATAGAATATATGCCGTATATATGAATTTTGTAACATTTTATTTGTACTTCAGCATCAGATGAAATATATCAGGGTATAGTCTCTTTGGAGCATCCAGACCCCATAAAAAATCTGCATGCTGCCATTCAGGAATATACTTATGGAAAACCAAATTAGAGATTCGATGAAGCAACAGCTGAATGTCCTTTCTGTTTGACATAATATCATGTCCAGCATACCACACAGCAGTTGGCACAACCATGTCTTCGATTTGATAGAATGGAGGAGTGGTCTGTGGATGAAAATATAAGAATGATTAAAATGGGTTCCACCTACCAGTCTTACATTTTTACATTTTCTTGACCTCCCGATGGTTCATATACCGTAGCATCAAAATTATGGGGAAATGGTTCCTTGAGCATTAGTTTGACTTATGTGTGAAGGTTGACTGGTGCCACCCACGTCCTACACATATATATACACATATGGACACACACAAACACACATCCTGAGCATGAGCAGCTTTACGTTTTAAAAAGCACTTGAAAAATAGAACCATCAAGACTAAAAGAAAGAATTGAGTTTGCTTCTGCTGCTCTAGGGCTAAACATATTTGCTTCCCATGCTGGCCAAGGTGCTGGAGTCAGGCTGGTTTGCCATTATCAGGTGCTCTTTAGGTGATCATTTGGGCGTAGAATCCGGGATCTCAGCCATGTGATCCAGGCATGGCTGCACAAGGAATACTTGGAAGCAGCAAGGGTTTACCAGGAGAGGGATGGGATCTAGGTTTACAATGTTGGCATCCATATGTCTTGGGAGAGAATGGAGTGCGTTTCCAGGGGTGAAGTCCAACCACTGCATTAGTAGTGCCAAAGTGACCTCCCTGGTGCGCAGACCTGGGCGGTGGGTGTGGGGGGGTCCTGGGCTGCTCAGACAACAAGACCAAACTCTTCGCCACACTGATGTGGTGCAACGGAAGCAGAGCAATGCATTTGGCACCAGCTTGGCTGAAGAAGTTGCTGGAAGGAGGCATACAAGACCCCACCCAACCGTCACCGGATTTGTGCAGAGTTTACTCCTAAACATTTTCTTTTCTTTTTGGTGACCCACTAAGTTCGAAGAGAAGAAGAAGAAGAAGAAGAAGAAGAAGAAGAAGAAGAAGAAGAAGAAGAGTTTGGATTTGATATCCCGCTTTATCACTACCTGAAGGAGTCTCAAAGCGGCTAACATTCTCCTTTCCCTTCCTCCCCCACAACAAACACTCTGTGAGGTGAGTGGGGCTGAGAGACTTCAAAGAAGTGTGACTAGCCCAAGGTCACCCAGCAGCTGCATGTGGAGGAGCGGAGACACGAACCCAGTTCCTCAGATTACAAGTCTACCACTCTTAATCACTACACCACACTGACTCTTGAGTTAGTCCCAAATAAATATGCAGCTTTAACACATTGAAATCAATGACAAATCCCAATCAGCACAACCCTCATAATTACCATATTGTATATAGCTTTGTTCTTACTGCCATAGTCAAAATATTTCAGTTCTTTTGATTTAAAAACCTATAAAAGAAGGGGGAAAGTACTGAATTTTCAAAATTTTAATGCTGACATATTTATAAAGTACACATAGATTAAAATGTGGCAATATGAATTGTCAGAACCCTGTCTCCAATCCCTACACAATAAATAATAATAATAATAATAATAATAATAATAATAATAATAAATAATTAAATATGGTATAGTAAAGGTAAAAAAGGTAAAGGACCCCTGGACGGTTAAGTCCAGTCAAAGGTGATTGTGTTAGGATTGTCCTACTCGCGTGTAGGACCCTGGCAGAGACACATGCCCGACTGGCATGTTCTCTCCCTCCTGGTTGGTCAAGTTTCTCCAGCCCAAACAACACAACGACTGATGCCAAGAGGCATCAGCACACTTACGGAACCTGCAGAGTATTAGTGGTTCACGTAACAAACTCGGTAGCACAGCATTTTGACTAAACTACTTTTATTTACATATAATACACTCGGAACATTCTGACTTAGCTCCTTCCTCTTTCTCATCAGACAGCAAAGAGAAAGAACAAAGGACAATAGTCCCACATCACGGAACACAGTAATACCAAAACATCCTGTCTCCGTCACTTCCCACACTGTGGAATGAAAACATACACCGTCATGTGATAGAAAACAATCCATGACTGCAAACATAGAGAAGAATCCTAACAGACTATGGGGTTGCGGCCCATAGATGTAAACTTTTATTTTTGTTACTATATTAGTTGTATTTCATGGGTTAGACATCCTAGTCTCCTAGAGGAGGAGGAGGAGGAGGAGGAGGAGGAGGAGGAGGAGGAGAAATAATATGCATATATAATCAACAAAGATATTGCTATAAATTTCAAGCAATCGAAATATAAGTTAACTATTTTGTCGTGAATTTCTTTGTATACATAAAGAGCACAACCAATCAAGGCAGTCTACGATGGATTATTAGATTGTTTTCATAAATTTGTGTGTGGTTTCGTAAGAATATATTATTATTTTATCTTGAAACCTTTTCATATTTATCTGTTTTTTAAAAATACAATCTGTTTTTTCCAATATTTTGCATACTTTGCAAATTTATAAGTATATATATCATATATCACAAGTAACTGGGCAACTACACCAGCAATACCTCAGAGGGACAAAGCTCCTGTGAGTGGCAGCTTGTTAGTTACCATTTATTGCTATATTGTTTTTGACTTTATGTAACTTTCCTGTCACCTTCTGAAAATTAAAAGAATAAAACCCTTAAATATTCACACACATTAAGCATTCATTTGTACATCAAATGAGCTCTGAATTTTGAAATAAGGAAAAATATGCATTGAACCCCACCTGGGCCAAATGGATCATATTTTTTACAGAAGCAAAATCAGGAAGAATTCCAGTATACACATCAACGCGACTCTGGATTGGAGGGAAATAATAAGAATGTAAATATCTTTTAAAAGCATCTCTGAATATTCTGAGGAAGGAAATGGATGAATTGCACTAGCAAAAACACCACAAGCATCAGAGCAATACAACATACATTTACCTTGAGAAAGGGAAAGGGACATTACATACGAAAACATCTATCTCAGGAAAGAGGTGGTTGTGAGTTTCATGCCAATTTGCATTTTTTATTTTTATACAATTTTGAGCATCTTTGATAAATAAGCAAGGGACACATTTGCCCAGTATCTGGTTGACAGTGCCTAAAAGGATTCCCCCCCCCTCTCATATTTTTATTTGCATTTTTAATACAAAGGCAGAAAAGAAAAACCCACAACTCCGTCCCTCCACACCCCAGTTGTACAACTTTCATATCAGTCTCAACATACAGCTAAATATCTGGTGACTTACCTTCCACCCTTTTCCTGATTTCTTAATTTTCTATTAAATCCCGTATTGCACATTTTAAATCTTAGGATTTCCTTCCTTTGTTAAATTCTATTAACTTCTATTCTGCTGGATTTACTCAAGACCTGCTTTTTATACTGGTTCTTAAAATACACTCCTCGCAATTAAACAAATTCAATAAAACAGTTTTGTGGGTGAATAAGAGGAATGTTAGTACCAGATGTGATTATGTTAAACGACTTAGACAAAAAGAATCACAGTTTATTTTTTTGTTCAAGACTCTTCATCCACAAGGGCTGAACTCAGAATTAGATCTGAATTGTTTTATTTAACTTGTTTAATTGCTTGTTTGGAGGTTCTAGCAGGGGAGCGCAGCTATCGTATACCCTTGACCGAAGAACGGTACACTCCTTCTATCTGGGATGGTCGTCCTCTTCCACCGAGCGCGCAGCTTCGGGAGGGACGCACATGGAGCGGTGAGGGAGGAAGGGGACACCCGCCTAGCCAGCCAGATCAGCCGAATCAACCCTGGCGATCAATGGGGTGACAGGTGTCGCAGCCAGATCGCCCTCACATTGTTTAATTGCGAGGAGTAATTGTGAGGTCTGTCTCTTTAAATGTCTTTCTGCTCTAATTTGACTAGATAAATCACCTGTGGTTGAGTTTGTGTATATTAGGTTCTGTGCTTTCCATGGCAGGTAGTAGTGGTTACATACGGCTATAACCACTACTCCACGTTAGAAGCATGTATATTAAGGTATGATTTTTATTTCTCTTAACAATATAATATTTTTCTGACTCTATTTTTATTTTTCTGAATATTATTTGGACTCTTGTTGATGCTGAGCATTATCCTTTATATGATCCTTTATATGATTGATTAGATGTATATATTCTGTTTTGTTATTCTTTATAGTTATGAACTGAAGAAGATTACACCGAAACAGTGTACTTATCCGGAATGCTGTCTTCGCTGCATATTATTTGACATTATAAAGAAATTTCGCTGCATATTATTTGACATTATAAAGAAACATTTTGCCCTACATTATTTGGTCCACGTGTTGCCTTTTTTCATATCCTGCTTGTAGTTTGCAACACAGGGGTATCTTTTTTGTAGTCAATAAAAAATTGGCATGATTTTATCCCATCATCTTTTTACAGTCTTGCTATTTTTCTGAACTCAAAACAACAAAAACCATACAGTTTATCCATTCTGTAATGTACCAGGGTCTCTTCCACAAAGATTCTTTAAATTTCCTGTCAATTCTAGCAGCAACATATTCAGACATAGTCACTCAATTGCACATTTAGGGCCTCAATCCTATACATGCATAACTTGAAGCATGTACTATTGAACTCCATCATGTTAGTTACTCAATAGTCATGCTTTGGATTTCATTGTTAATTTATCTTCATCTATTAGAATAAAATATATTGCTGTTGGGGGGACTGGAGTATGGTGTTTTGTCAATATATTTAGCAAAATAAAGAGTCAACATACCACGTTTAAGTTATTTGGATTGCATCCACTGATCAGGAAAACAATTTGGATACAAATCTGATCTATTACTGGATAACTACACAGCTTGGCATTCAGTCTTTTCTGTTTGTTACTAAAACCGACAAATTCTTTCTTCCCCCATATCAGCTGTAAAATAAAAACACAGAGAGATCTTGGTGAGTCTCTTTAGGATTAATTTCCTAAGGAAATAACAGGTATTGAAGCAAGACCCAAGGCAGTGATTCAGCAACAGACTGGGGGAAACATGGAAATGAGTCTGATTTATATACACTTCAGCTCCCCTACCCCCTGGCAACAGCCACCTAGTACTTGATTGGCTGCTTTGTGCCAGACACCAAGGAACATACATAATATCTTGCATGACCCCCCCTCCCAAAGCTTGAGGAATGAAGTGCCCATATCACTGAACTGATTATACACACTATAAAAACCTATGAGAAATACCTACTCTGATTAATCCATCAGGAAGATTGAAAAATATCGCCGCAGGTCCACTGGTGTCCACAAATGTGTAGGTAGGAGCCAAAGCCATAAAGAGCTTGACTTTCGGAGCAAGCTGTGGCCTGAGTGAAAAGGCAATTAAACCTGCCAAAGAGAAAGAATTCCAGAATTCAGTAGCTATTCCAGATATACCAGAGCCAAAATGGCCACTGAGTCTTTGGGTCTCTCATACTGGGGAATTGTCTTATCATAGTAAAAGAGTACATTCATATGATCAGGGCCTCAGTACAGGTGTCTGAAGATAGGGCTGAGAAAGACTACTGTTGGATACTCAGGAAAGCTGCTGCCAGTCAGTGTTGAACTACATGAACCAATGGTCTGACTTGATACTACAGATCTCTGTGTTCCTGTATACTTATCTGGAACCAGCTGGCAAAAAGTCTCAAAGCCGATTCAAAACAAACAAAAAACAAACAAAAACAACCACCTCTTAAGTCCCTGCTTGTTGTTGCTTCAATCTGAATTATTAGATTTGGTTTTTTTAAAATAAGAATTTATTTGGATTTTCAAACAGAAAAGAAAGAAAAAGACTAAACAAGAGAAAAGATAGAAAAATAAACATACAATACAAACAATACAAAAAAGAAACATCTTAAAACAAACAATAACTCAACAAAACATGTAATTATACATATTCAAATCCTTATTTTCATATTCTTCTTTGGTGGACTTCCCCAAAGCCCCCCCTTTCTGATTTTCATTATAAAACTACTTTGGCAATTTCTATTTCATATTTTTTTTCATCTTAAAAAATAAAAATTACTCGCCCCCTATCTTCTATCAGTCTAAATTATTTTCCAACCCATTTTTAACAGAAGATAGTATTTTAATTTTACTCCAATAATTCTAAATACTTAATACTAATCTAACAACACCTTCCCTACTACCTCCTTTGCCCTTCTAAGGCTATTCATATATCTTATTGTCTATAAAAACACTTTTTAATCATCAATCTAATATTTATTCCGGATTCACTATCTCCTTCTCTGGTACACAAATCGCTCAATCTGGTCGGTAAGTCCTATAAAACAATCCTTTTTCAACACCAAATTATCTTATTTTCCTTCAAATAATCTTTCTTCACCCCACACCTTTCCTGACCATTCTAGCCATACCCTTTCTTCTTCCCATCCCCCGCTGATCTCCCCCCCCCAAAAAAATCCTCTCTTTCCAGCTCCTGTGTCTTCTTTTGTTGTTTTTAGCATGCCCAATTCTGAATTTGGCGTACATATTTGTAAGTTCTCCTTCTCAAGGTTGTATCTCTTTTCTCCTTTTTGGGCTGCTGGTCTGTCATCACCATGAAGTTTTTTCTCTTTGTAGTCTATTAATTGTTGTATTTTCTCTTGTTTTTCTTGAACTCTTGGTCTCTCACTCCAAGAGCTCTCTAATCTTTCTTCTTTGTGGACTCCAAGCCTCTCACACTTAAGAAGTCCTTCTTGTTTTGCAATTTCTTCTTTATCCTCGCAGCCGTCCTTTAGTAATTTTACACAGTTTTACAACCTTTTCGTCAAGTAAGTTCATAGTCTTTCGCGTGTCATTTGCAAGCACATTTCCGATCTGGTCAAACTTTACTGTTATCATCTGCTGAAGAGCTTCACACTTTGTTAACACCATCTGCTGGAAAGCTGTCATTGTTATGTCTCCCATCCTCTCGGCTTCAAGGACACCGCAGGGTTTGAAAAACAGGAAATGGTGGAGTCTTCAGCAACTTTCCAAATACGCATTGCCTTCCCACCAAATCATCCTTAAGCCTCAACTTCCGATCAAGCGATCTATTCCCAGAATCAGGAGTAGCTTTCTTCAGTCTTATAATCCAACAAATACAGGGAATTTCAACACAAAAATACCTGTTCGGGGGGGGGGGATTCACTGTTACTCCTTAGAAGTTTTGAAGTTTTAAAAAGCAATTGGTTGTGGATTCGGGATACTTTCATTGCCCTCCTCTTTTATCAGTGGTTAGGGACTGACTTCCTTTTTTAGCCCCTTAACCTTGTAGCCAATTCCAACAAGTCAATTCAAATTGATACTCACTTTAAAAACGATGGCTTTTTCAAAGTCTTTGGAAGAATCAAGCGCTCAAGCCTCACAGTCCTGCAGCTTCATGCCTCAAAGGAAGCTCTGTTACCGATGCACCGCGGTTCCCCCCTCTCTCCTAAAGCCCAAAACTTCAGCTTACCGGGGAGGGTAGAGCCCGCTTCTTGGTGTCCGCCGGTACCCACATCCCCAAAATGCTCAATTTGGGGTTTCTACAGGGGGTCGCTGCGCTGTAGCGTTTCCCCCTCGCCTTTGAAGCATTAAGTCCCTTCAGCCGAAGGGAGCTTCGACTGTGATGGCCGGCGCTCAACCGGAAGTTCCCTGAATTATTAGATTTGAACTATACCTGTATTTTGAATTTTTGGTAGTAAGAAGGCTTTTTAAAAAGGGACATGGTCAGTAAATAAATTCCATTGATTTCACATTACTTACCAAGCGTCCCACCCTGAGACTGACCGATAAAATACAACCCTTCTTGCTTTGTTTTCTGCAGTATAAAAGTTATTGTTGCTGGAATATCATATATCGCAATTTCATGGAAGCTGTAAGACATTACATGAACAAAATGCAGGTGATTTTTTTCCACTTACCCTCATGTTGCATTAATAGATCACACTATTAGAAATGTGCACATGGACTCCTGCCCCCAAATAATGAGGTGTATTGGGGTGATTTGAGCTGTGATTTCCCATTCCTAAATGGGATGATGCCTCTGAAAAGATGTTAATATAGTCCACGACCTCTACCACTTAGTGATTATTGTAATCAAAATATATGTAAATTGTAAAAAAGTAAGTGATTCCTACTTTCTCTGTTGCCTATTGCTGAATATCCCAAAAACCAAAGCACTGCACAAACAAACACATAACCCCTCTGCAGTGCCACAAATCCAACTTAATGGTGTAACATTGGAAAATGTCAGTCACTTTTCCTACCTGGGCAGTTGTCTTTCACAAGTGCTGACATTGATGCTGAAATCCAGCATCGCCTAAGCTCTGCGAGTGCAGCTATCTCTCGATTGAAGTACAGAGTGTTTTAGGACCAGGGCATTCACAGGGAAACCAAAATGCTTATTGTACTACCAATTTTACATTTGTGAAACACGGACTGTTTATAAACGCCATCTTCAACTTTTTGAAAGATTCCATCAACAGTGTCTCCAAAAAAATATTACACATCCGTTGGGAAAACAGGCAAACTAATGTCAGTGTACTGGAAGAAGCAAAGATCACCAGTGTTAAAGCAATGATTCTTCAACATCAACTTCGTTGGACTGGTCAAGTTGTTCAGATGCCTGATTATCATCTTCCAAAGCAACTACTCTCTTCCCAACTTAAGAATGGAAAGCAAAATACCGGTCAACAACAAAAGAGGTTTAAAGACTGTCTCAAGGTAAGGTTATCAGATTTTTTTCAATGAATCAGGGGACACTTTTCAGCTTCAATGGATTTTGTATGGGGACTGATTTGTAAATGTGGTGACTGTCCCTGGGAAACAGGGATGTCTGGTAACCTTATCTCAAGGCAAATCTTTAAAAAAAATGTAGTATAACCACTGATAACTGGGAAACACTGGCCTGTGAGTGCTCCAATTGCAGAAAAGCCTTTACAAAAGGTGTCATGGACTTCAAAGAAGCACAAACTCATGGCAAAAAGGAGAAACAAGCTAAGAGGAAGGCACATTTGGCAAACCCTCACTGTGATCAGCTCCCACCCAGAAACCTATGTCCCCAATGAAGGTCATGTGGATCCAGAATTGTAATCCACAGTCACTTGTGAACTTACTGTTAAGACTATCTTCATGGAACACAATCTTACTCGGCTATGAGTAATCGCCAAAGAGGAAGAAGAAAGATTACGTTCAAACCATCTTGCCCCAGCGAGCAACCTGGCTGCCAAATTCTGCAACAGCTGAAGCTTCCAAACCATCTTCAGAGGCAGCCCTACGTATTATGAACTGAAGTAATCAAAACTAGAGATTCCCAGAGCATAAACAACAGAAAGTAGGCTTTGCCTGTCCAGATAGAGGCACAGCTGGGCCACCTGGTTAAAGGCACTCTGTAGCACCATGGCCACCTGAACTGCGAGCAACTGCAAAGGATCCAGAAGTACCACCAAGCTATATACCCACTCCTTCAGAATGGGTATAACCCCATCAAAAGCAGTCTAGGAAACCACCCACTACCAGTGCCTCCTTTGTTTTAATTAAACATATTGTTGTCCACCCACCCAGCACCGCTTTGACATCTTTGTATTGCTCCAGGTGAGTCCAGCCCCAGGCAATCTAGAGCTTCATCTACAAATTCCAAGCAATTTCCAGATTGGCCTGATTCAGTTCAGGATCTAAGATTTGTCCAGAGCAAATGCACAGTCCTAGTTATCATCTCAGAGCCCCATAAATTCAGTCTGCATGAATATAGAGAAAGTCATGCATTTTGTCATGTTGATGTTGACTCTAAAAATAATGAGAAAAGGAATCACAATCCACCATTTCCCATCTTTGGGAATTCTTTCCAGGAGTGAAGCACTTCTGACACAACACAAGGAGAAAAAGATATATTGGTAGCAATTCTACTTCAGAGACCAGGAGCAATACAAAGGACCAGGCAATCTATGCCGTCATCTACACATTCCCAGAAAATTCCAGATTGGCCTGATTCAGTTAAGGATCTAGACTTGTCTAGAACAAATGCACAGTCCTTGTTATGATCCTTGTCTTCATCTCAGAGCCCCACAAATTCAGCCTGCATGAATACAGAGAAAGTCATGAATTTTGTCGTGTTGATGTTGTCTTTAAAAATAAGAAGAAAAAGAACCACAATCCACCATGTACCATCATTGGGAAGTCTTTCCAGGACTGAAGTACTTCTGACACAACGAAAGGAAAACAGATATGTTGGTAGCAGTTGTATTTCAGAGACACTAGTCATTACAATTGTCTCAACCATCCAAGTTACAAGTTGTTCTTTTATACCTGAAATTCCAAAATTCTTCTTGGTCAATTGATAGGGTCTTGTGTCTCCTAGACCAGCTGGTCCCTCTAGTATTTATTATCCAAACATCACAGCCAGCATCTGCTAGAGCAAATCCTAGGCTACTGTTGGGAGGATTTACAATCCAGGTCCTACCTTCACTCAAAATACCATGTACCAGTAAAACAACTGGCCTAGGACCTGAGGAAAAACAAGAAAAGGGGCATTAGATAATATTGTAGTCAATGTACCTTTGAGATAATTTCTGTTCACTTGATCAACATAGTGTGATTAAATCACCATTTATGCACACACACTAGTTCAGTTCATGTTTGGTTAAGAGTTCAATTCACATTAACCTTGGCAATTTTTCTTAGATTTCAGAAGGTTACAAGCTGCTGTGCTGATATAAAAAATATAGGTAAGAAGACTAAGATCACATCAAAATACACACAGTAGGATGTGACTTATTGTCTTCAACCATGCCGAACTTTAAAGTCCAAGGAGTCTAAAGCATAAAAAAGCAAAAGAATGGACTTGAATATGAATTAGAAATTATTCAAAATTGTACCCCCAAATGAAGTTAATTTACATTCAGTTCACGCAGAAATTATGGCAACTACTGTCAGGTGTAGTTCAAAGATTTTTGAACTGATTCAGTGAACTTCATTTAACTTGTTGTAACAGGGGAACATATATAATCTCACCTTTGCTTTATTCTGTGTGCTTATACCTCTGATCAATCATATGATGCAATATATTTTGAGTAACCATTTATGCATTAAGACTGTGCCTTGTAAGGAATGCTTCTTACAAAGAGTTTGTGGGTTACAGCTGAGCCAAGCAGAAAATATCTAGCTAGGCAGATTGACCGCAGAAGAAATAAATTATGTCATGGGTCCTATGTCCCCAAGTGAGACAGGATGTTGGGAGAAACAGGATGTCTGCAGAATGTTCTGGGTGTTTGAGATACATATAGTGTTTTGATCAAGTCTGACATAATTTGATTTATATGATTACCAAGCTAAAACAATGGCCCAATGAAAGGATTGGGGATGAGTTCACAGGGCGCAAAAGGTCATTACAAGAAAGCAGAAGTGAATCTCCTTGCTTCAGCTAACTAGGGTGAAGTTTAGAGAGTCTTCTGGGGACAAGAGGGTTGGATTTCTGGGGTGCTGTTATACGCTGTCATAAGCTCATTGGCTTGATGCTTAATGCAAGATATAAATATGTAACGTTTGAAGGATCTATAAAAACCTTGGGACAACTGTGATAGATGTCCAGATATTTGGAGATCACTCACTGGACCTTATTGCTCAGCAATAAAACGCTTACTCTTGATTTCTCCTAAATCTGTGTTTGGCATTTATTTTAAGAACTAAGGTTACATCAAACAGAACATATTTGTTTTCCCTGGGCTATGTGGAATCCTGCCAATACTTTCCCTTAAAAAAAGAAAAATCCCTATAAAACCCATTTACATTTCAAATTACCTGTCTTCCCAGAACTGTGCATTCCATAAGGAATTCTGTTTGCTTGCAAGTAGTAGCCATCCTCTGTCAGGATTTCATGCTCTTCACTGGGGTATCCCCAATATTGGATTATTTCATTCTGCAGGAACAAAGAATTGCTAAGCAAATTGAGACCTTTATTCTAAATCTAGAGTTGCTACAGGGGATTTTAGTTACAATGGTGCTGAGGAGAGGAGAAAAAAGTCCTGGATCCTGCCTTCCTCCCCTTCTGGCTGTAGTGAACAAAAGCAAACAGGAGGAATTATTTACACACCATGTATTAAGCATTAAACAGAACATGTCATTTGGCCTTGGGGTCAGCTAAATCCATCCTTTGTAATCCATTAAGCCCTCTTTGGGGTAACTCAGGCAGGCCTAGAAATCCTTCTGTGAAAAGCAAATGCTTTGGAAAATGACTTAAAAGAAATATGTACAAATCATAATAACCTGTTGTTTTTAAATGCATCTGAACAAGCAACTCACAATAGTCATGAATTCTTGAGGATTCAAGTGCCGTTTCCTTAGGAATTCTTCTGACTCTGTTGTCTGTTGGATTAAGCACACCACTGCCCAAAACAGCCACATCGCTGACCTGTGTAAAACAATATCTGTTGTTTCAAACTCCTTAGCAAAGACGGGAAGTCTTTTTTAGAATGGTTCTAGACGTGCAGGGCAGTGAGCACGATTATAGTTCTAGTGGTGGAGTGCAGGGAAGAAATAATGTATCTATCTTCTGAAAATATTAGTCACTGAGATGGATGGTTTGTGGGGAAACATGGAAAACAGATCTGCCCCATGAGGAAAAGTCATGGCTATCTCTGAAATAAGGGTAAGCATGCTGGATTCTGAGGGAAGCAGCTTCTTGGTCACTGGAAAAATAATATCCATTTTTTTGTTAGACATGGCATTCTTGAGGTGATTCGGACAGATAATGGCCTCAGTTTGCACCTCATGGGTAAGAACTTTCCCATAGTATGTGAGTTTCTTCACATCACTTCAAGGACCAAATTGCCTCAATCAAGTGGCTTCATTGAAGATGGAGCACAAAGAAAGTGAAGGATTAAGGTACTGGCTGTGGTAAATTATAGGACATCTCCCTTGGAACATGGAGATTCTCTTGCTGAGCTTTGGTTTAGTGCAAAGATTACTTGAACACGGTTGCCCAACTTACTGGAGGCTGAAGGAACAGCTACACTTCCAGAAAGACGCCGTGAAGTGTAAACAAAATTTGAAAGAATCCTGCGTAAAATCTTAATATTTGCAATAATATTGTTTTTGTGAATGAACTTGTATAATAATAATAATAATAATAATAATAATAATAATAAATTTATCATATTTTTATTTTATTTTATTTTTATTAAGATCTGGGCTGCAAGGAACAAGGACTGAATAGTTGTGGCCAGGACTTCCGGTTGGGTGCCACTCTGTTCAGTCGGGAGAAACCTCGGCTCCAAGGTTTCTCTGTCTCTGGAGGAAGGGGGAGTCGCAACTGTGCTCTGACCCCCCAGAAAAACTCCAGCAAGGGAGTCCTGGAGATGTGAGATCCGGCAGGCACCCAGCGTGCCTCCCCTACTCTCCGGTAAGCCCTAGTAAGGGCTGGCAAGAGCGAGCGGGGTAGAAGGCAGGGGAGCTGTGAATCAAGCACTACCCCCACAGTGAGAAGTAGTGACTGCTGACAGAGTGCTCAATTTCTCCTAAATTTGGACTGCATTTGGAATCTGTGAGTAAAACTTTATGAAAAAGATTTTAAAAGAATTCGGCATGGGAAGGGACTTAAAATAATGGAGGTCGGTCCCTGACAGTTGAAAGAGAAGGAACAGTGTGACTTTGTATCCGAGGCGCTTGTTAAAAAGTTAAAGAGTTGGAAACTTCTGAAACTTTCCCCCAGTAAAGAGGGGAATGATTTTGGATTAATTGGACTGAACTTCAGTTTTGAAAAAGTTTTACCCGTTTCTTCCAGAGGTCTTGAAAGACTTGGCAAGAAACAATGGCAAAATGGCTGCGATAGCAGCATAACTAACGGTTTTGTTTAGACTATAAAGTTGCTTTTCGACCTTGAAAATGACAAAGGGAAAGTATTCTGCAGAGTTCCAGGAAAAAACTTTGGAGTTGTTGCAACAGATGCAGTAGGAAGTGGAACACATGGATCAAGCTGTGAGAGCTTTGAACTCAGCTTCGCAGAAGTTAGTTGTGGATAAAAATATGGCTGCATCAGTTCCGTGCCAGCAGACTTTGTGCAAGTAGCCTTGATTTCTACTGGATTACTGGGTTATACTTCCCCCAATCCTGGGTTGGTTATTATAGTAAAATTTTCAATGACTCACCCTCCTCTTCATTCGACGATGAAGAGTCTCCCCCCCAAAATATCCCAAACTGGCCCCCGGTAGGTACCGATGAAATCATGGAATTAATTGAAGAATTGAAACCTGGCAAGGCCCCCGGCCCCGACGGGATCCCTGCTGAGATCCTGAAAAAATATGCTGACTGGTGGGCTCCACCACTTGCCAATCTGTTTACGCTTATAGACCAAAAAGGAATAATACCTAACTCATGGCTGACTTCTATAATAATACCAGTATATAAAAAGGCGACCCAGAGCAGCCATGTAACTTCTGTCCTATTAGCCTACTTTCCACTATAAGTAAACTTTATTCAAAACACCTAGAGCGTTACTTATTGGACGGGATTAAAAGGAACAAAATGATCGGTTCAGAACAGATTGGCTTTACAAAACAGAAATCGACTCTAGACCATTGTTTATTATTGGCATCCCTAGCAGACAAATATATGAAATCTGATAGAGGTAAGTTATATGTGGCCTTTACAGATCTAAAATGCGCCTTTGACTCAATTCCCAGAGGGCTGTTATGGGACAAATTAAAAGCCACTGGGATAGAACCTCGCCTACTCTTTTTGATTAAAAAGTTGCACATTAATACCGTGTGTCAGGTGAAATTTTCAGCTGCTGCCCATTTAACACCCAGTCTCATAACCACCAAAGGGGTAAAACAAGGCTGTATCCTTGCCCCACATTTATTTAATCTATTCTTAAATGACATGAACCAACAACTACTTGTGGTAAATGGCCACCCTCCCCCCCCCCAGGCTAGGCTCCAAAGCAATCCCCACCCTACTATATGCGGATGATACCGCCATTCTCTCCTATACCAAAGTTGGGCTGCAAAGATACCTAAGAGCATTCTTTAACTACTGCCAAGCGAATCATCTAACAATTAATTATTCCAAATCAAAGATACTGGTATTCTCTAAAATCTGGCACCCTTCTAACTGGCACATGGGAAAACATAAAATTGAACAAGTGAAGAGCTTTAAATACCTAGGAATCTCTTTTCATTACAACTTAAAATGGGTAACCCACCGAAATAGAATAATCAACTTAGCTAAATGCTCAGAGGCACAAATTAAACGTTTCTATTTCACTGGTGGCAACCAATTTGTGCCAGCAGCAGTCAAAGCCTTTAAAGCAAAAACTGCCTCTCAACTCCTGTATGGGATCCCCCTATGGATATTCAACTACAACAATAGAGTTGAAGGTGTCCAGGCAGCTTTCCTACGACAAATTCTAGGAGTTCCAAAATGTGTTTCCTATCTGGCTATATTTGCAGAGCTGGGCCAGCATCTTCTAAAAACAAGGGGTTGGATTATTACCTTTAAATACTGGCTGAAAATTCACTTCAATACAGAGCCAGAAGATTTACTAACTTTTTTATTAAAAGATAAACACAATTTTACTTGGTTTTCTGGCATCACACTTAAACTCGGGCAAATGGGTTTTACAATGGATTCCCTCCTGCCATTTGATGAATTTCGCATTTTTGCACTAATTAAGCAGAGGCTGTTAGATAATGAATTTCAAAAACTTCATCCCTTCCAGCCCCCAGTATGCTCCCCTGCTCATTTAGGCTTACAACCCCATCATGGAACGATGCCTAATTATTTTTATAATTTAGTGAACCCTTTACACCGTAGAGTATTTATGTTGGTCCGTTTGAATGCCTTTCCGTCCTCCATGTTGTCTGGAAGGTTCAGAGTCATTCCTTACCAGAATAGACTCTGCACCTGTGGCCAGAATGTACCCGATTCTCTAGACCACATAATTCTGGACTGTCCTCTTTTTAACATCCTCCGTGCTGATTTTATAATGTCCTCTCTATGGCTTGAGGCCCCACCTAACAAACAACTCAAGGTGCAGTTCCTTTTGAGAGATGACTCCCCAACACTCACTAGAGCTTTGGTACAATTTCTGACCAGGATCTTTGAAGTTAAATCAGGGGTAGTTTGGTCTACATAATAGACTGAGGAGGATTCCCTTTTTACTGTATGTAATATAAATATAATGCATATGGGTGGCCTTTTTATGATTCTATTGTCTTATATATGCCAATAAAGGTATTGAATTGAATTGAAAATACTTTATGATAGTAATGTCTAACTTTGTTAAATGCAAGCTATTAAAATGTAAGACCAAGGTATTTCACCAAAAAAAATAAATGAAAAACATACAGGGAAGAAAAGATTTTTGCTTACCTGTTCCTGTTCGTCAATAGCAACCACATCTCCAATACACACTGAAGAAGACCTAGGTTGTAATAAACTGCAGAGAATATGATCACTTTCACCAGCTACTATATAATTATGCAACACGTGTCTTTCAGGATGAATCGCTAATTATGGAACAGGAAGCAAGCAAAATGGTTATGACAAAAGAATCATCACGTACCCATCATATGCCTAGTGGCAAGCCAAGTCTGTAAAAAACATTTAAATGTAGATTACACTTGCTTGCATTTTTTAAAAAAATGTAACCTACCTGGAGATTTAAATCCACCTAGTATATAAATTGTATTTCTACATTTTTATTCTATTTTTTTTTGTCCTGTGTTCATCGTCATCATCATTATTTTGTATCCATGTAAGTTGTACACAAACTAAACCCATTGAAATTAACAGGGCTAAGTTATTCATTCACCTTAGTGGGTCTACTCTGAGTACAACTAACATGGATTCAATCTATAAATAATAACTTATTCTTGTTGTTGTTGCTAATTTTTGTGCTCCAAGAGTGATTGAGCAACATGCCGGCACCAAACAAGCTACTTTTTATCCCAGCTCACACCTCCAATGTGTGTGTTTGTGTGTGTGCAGCTGCAGTTCAATTATTTTACTGTATTTACTGCATTTACTTGGGAAGTGGAGGTGGAAGTGGGGGTGGGGGAGGAAGGTCGGAGCAGAGAGGAGACAGTGGCAAGCTGGAGCACCTGCTACCTCGCTCCTGTTCTTCATCACCCATTCTTTCCCAGCTCCTTTCTTCTTCTGGGGTGTGTTCAATTTCAAATCACCACAGTCCTGGTTCCTTACTCCCTTCCTCTTCTCCCTCTGCGCAAGCCACTTGGAGTGGCGGTTTCCACCACTACTCCTCATCTGCCAAGTCCCTAACAGTGGCCCATTTGGTTCATCATCCTGTTCTCACAGTGGCCAAACAGACACCTATCGGATGGAGGTAAAAATTACTATATTTGAAACAAAATAAAAAATTCTTTCCAGTAGCACTTTAGAGACCAACTAAGTTTGTTCTTGGTATGAGCTTTCGTGTGCATGCACACTTCTTCAGATACACTGAAACATTATATTTGATTGAATATTAGACATAGATTTTGATTTTGTTCTAACTGTCCCCATAGTAATTGCACTTAACTTTTGGAAAGAAGGCATCAATGTATGATTGCTGTGTTGCCTGCATTTTGTAAGTCTCATTTTATGCTTCCTTCCTATGCTACATTCCATCTCTCCTATCTGACCCTGAAAGTGGCAGAATATTTTGCTCTATCTGTTTTGAGTTAGCACGGGCGTGTTAATCCAGCATCTCTCCTTGAAACTCCTTAACATGTTTTGGGAACAGGGAAGTAAGACTGGATTGTCAACAGTCCCTACTGAAAGCTGGTTGCCAAGGTAACTGGAGTTACAGTAGAAGAAGAAGAAGAGTTTGGATTTGATAACCCGCTTTATCACTACCCGAAGAGTCTCAAAGCGGCTAACATTCTCCTTTCCCTTCCTCCCCCACAACAAACACTCTGTGAGGTGAGTGGGGCTGAGAGACTTCAGAGAAGTGTGACTAGCCCAAGGTCACCCAGCAGCTGCACGTGGAGGAGCGAAGACTCGAACCCGGTTCCCCAGATTACGAGTTTACTGCTCTTAACCACTACACCACACTATACCACAGTGTGATAGTTCAGATGTTTTGTGGCACCCCAGGGAAACTGATACCAGTGGGGAGTCGTGTATTTTACATACTATCACCTGTAACCTTTCTTGTATGTAGAAGGATGTTTTCAAGTTTTGTGACTTTTGTGTGCTGTGTTTGAAACTGCTATGTAAGTTTTGTTCTAATGTGTCTTGTGGCAGTCTTTTCTAACTAGCACTTCTGCTGAACAACTGTTTAGCAAAGGTGTCCTATTACAATAGCTTTAATAAACTGGGTTCCTGCTGGATCTGTTGGGATTGCTGTTATTCTCTTGTTCCATGTTTTTATTTAAAAATGTAACAAACCTGGGTAACAAACAAATGGTGTAGAAGTCAATTCTTACCAAAGGATGAATAACAACAATGTTTACACAGTCATTCATGATATTATTTTCTCCTTTTAACCAAGCAGTATTTACTGGTGTTTTATTGATATTGCTAATTCTGCTTTAGGCATGATTATACTGATTTAATTAAGTTTTGTATATTGTATGCCACCTTGCCATACTTTTATGAATACTTTTATAACTATTTCAATAATTAAATAATATTGCCCAGCAATGAACCAACTAGTTACATGAAGTCACCTTCTTATTTAGTTTGTTAATTCCTGGCATCATTTTGATTGTGGTGTATGCAAAACATTGTGGGCAATTTTAAAGAACAAGACTGAGTGATAACAATAATTTCCAATTGTTCAAGAGATTTGGGTTTGATTTTTGTTTTTTTAAGTAAATGCAGCATGCAGGAAGTAAGAGTTCTGCAGCTGCTGCTGCTGCTCCTGAAACAGCCTAAGGACTAGATACTTAATATTTTTTAATGTTATAATATATACAGTCCTATTCCTTGGTTTCTGAACCTTGGTCAGAGAAGGTCTGCAACCTGTGCTAATTATTGCTGGACTACAGTTCCTGTGATCCCTGACCACTGGCCATGCTGACTGGGGCTGATGTCCAACAGCTCACCCCTGGAATACAGCCTGTGGCCCACTTGGAAGTGTCCTGCGCTCTGAATGATAACACAAAGGTTGCAGGTTCGATGAGACAGCTGCATATTCCAGCACTGTAGGAAGTTGGACTAGATGATCCTCAGGGTCCCTTCCAATGGTACAATTCTATATATCCCACCTTTCTTCAAGGAAATCCAAGGCAGCATGGATTGGCAGCAGGGTAGGGCAGTCAAATCAGTCTCAAATGCAGGCATTAATGAAGCTTGCTTGGCAGCCTTTTATTTTAAGTGAATTTTCAGTGGGGGTTAACTGAAGCGTCTCGTGAAAGGGAGATGATATAGCACAATGACAAAGAGACTGATCTGGTTCCTGGTTAAAATATTGCCTCTGCCACTGGGGCCTTAGGCAAACTACTCTCACAAAGCCTCAGTCCCTGTATTTGTAATATGCCAAAAATAATCCTGACTTACCTTACAAGGGTGTTGTAAAAATTAAAATGCATGATGCGTGTTTTATAATATCTGTTTGCAATTGTGTAAAACAAAAAAATAAAAAATATGTAGAGTGCTTTGCACACATATAAATGCTAGAGTAAACATAAGTTCACCATCAGTAGGAGATCTTTTATATTTACACTACATTATCATATCTATCAATATCTTTCAGAAGTGAGGAGCAGGAAATCTTCCCATCTTTTCCACAAATGGACTAAATGGTTTCTAGTACAGAATTTTATTGTCTGAATAACTAGTAAAAACCATTTGGCACACATATATTTAATTGGCTGTATATAGCCCAACATTAGCATTCATCAAGTCTATTCAATGCATAATAAGGTAGGCAAGGGTGAGCATGCTTTGAACCACAAAATAACATTGAATGCCAAATTCCAGTCACTGAACTGCAAAATATTGAGTGTTCGTGGAAGGCGGCATGCTACACATTCTAGCCATCAGGGTCTCTTCCTGCTCTCAACTGCAGATAGAGCATTTGGGCTAGATTCAACTAACCCAGTGTGCTTGTGTAAGCCAGCTCAAAGCATCCATTACCATAATGGGGTTTTCCCCCACACAAACACTCTGTCCCTCCCAAAAATCATCTGTGGAGAACCTCAAGAACAGCATGTGGGGGAACAGCAGCACACAGGGAGGGACGGAGACAGGGAGGCAGGCAGGCAGGAAAAATTGCTCTGTCTGGCAATCAGAAATGCTTGTGCTGCTGGAAAGATTAGAAGAGTATATTCCTCCTCATGTTTTCTTTCCCAGGCCACACTTCATGTTAGTGGTTATTACTGTATGCACAATGAAATGAGCCACAACAGGGTCCACCATTCCTGGCTGGGTGTCAGAGAGACACTCAAGCAAAGCAACTGGTAGTGACAGCCATGTAAATTATGAACATCTAACAAAGTTATAGCTGCTAGAACATACATCTCATAAAATATTTAATAAACTTATCTGCTGTTCATCTCCTTTGAAAGAGCTGCAAGGCATTACACAATTGCAAAGACTAACGAAACATATTAGTAGTCCTATCTACAATCAGTCATCCAATTATCTGACAGTTGTGTATTACTGTTCTTAGCTTAGATGCATTTTAGACATTTCATTAGAGAACCTCCCTGTTTTGTGGACTGTGAGTTTGCAAATGTGTTTTTCTTTGTACATTACGAACCTCTTGGTGGCTGCAGGAGGGCAAGGAGACACCACCAGCTTTGCTTTTGTTCTTTTCCTCTGAATTGGAGCAAACAGCAATCCACAGAAAACCTGACTTGCCATTTGTTCCAGTTCAGCATTAAAGAGTGGTTTTTCAAGAGGAAAGCAGGACACAGACCTGGAAGTGCAGGCCTGTGGCTAGAACGCTCAGGACAAAAGTAAGTGTGAATGAGCCATCAGATGAAACCACTGATTTTCTGGGGGTACTCATGGGGGTACACAGCACTGGCACCCTTTTTAGTAGAAGAGAAGCACTGGTTAAAAGTGTGGCACTTACTGTAACAACTTCATGGTGAGTACCGGCACCTTTCCCCCCAGAAAAATGGCCAGCAAGCAACAAGCAAAAGAGACTCAGGAGGACTCAGTGCAGGGAGCTGCTGCATTTGAGGAGAATCCTAATACTGAATTAGAAATGATGAGGCTGAAGTTAGAATAGGCCAAAGTTGAAGCAGGGAAAGAAAAACATAAAGTTGAAGCAGAAAGAGAAAAGGCAAAATCAACAGCTGAACAAGTCAGAATCTCAGTGGACATTCAGTTAGCACAGATACAGGCTGAGAGAGCAATGGCAGAGAGAGAGAGCAGAGTAGTTTATGAGAAAAAAGAAAGAAGGGGAGGCCAAGATGGCCCATGAAAAAGACATGTTTCTTTTAAAAATGGAGGAAATTAAGCTGAGAGCAGAACTGCCACAACCATCGTTGGGGTGGTGGAGGAGATTTTATCTCAGCTAATATAAAGAGATTTCCAAAGTATGTCAAAGGTGATAATGTACAGGCATTCCTGTTTAGTTTTGAATGGACCTGTAAAGACTTAAATATTCCTGAGGATAACTGGATGCTGTACTTACGCCCACAGATATGTGGAATTTTGAGTGAAATATGAATTTTGTTAATTGTGAGAGAAGATGAAACCTCTGATTACCTCACATTTAAAGAAAGAGTGAAAGTGTGCTTTGGTCTGACTGCAGAGCAAAGCCGAAAAGCCTTTCGTGACATTAAAAGAAAACCAGAAGAGTCCCTGTCAGGGAAAAAGGTGGGATATAAATAAACATATAACAACATGCCTAGTCACAGTATAACTGATTCAAAGGCAAGGGTTTTGAATGTTATCCATTTTGCTACTGAAGCTAACAGGATGGTGATGATGATGATTAATTCAATGTTTATACCACCCTTAATCCAAGAATCACAGGGTGGTTTATAATATAAAAACACAAAAATACATACCGGGGTAACATACAAAAAGAATACCACACCACACACAAAGAATTTAGAAGTCCATAGATTGTTTAATTAGCTAAAGGCCTGGGAGAAGAGCATTGTTTCTGCCTGGTGCCTAAAGAGATGTAATGACGGCACCAGGCAAGCCTCCCTGGGGAGTGCATTCCACAAGGGGGAGCCACCGCAGGAAAGGCCTGTTTTCGTGCTGCCGCCCTCTGGATCTCTCACAGGGGAAACACACAAAGAAGGGTGTCAATGATGTGATTCAGGTAGGTTCATATGGGAAGAGGCGGTCCTTGAGCAAATTTTTTATACATTAACTGGCTTCAATTAAAGTGCAGAGAACATTGGAACTCTTTGTGTATAACAGCAATAAAAATAGATTGAACAAGTTTGTGCTGTGGAGATACAGGTTTCAGGGTGGCATAGGCAGGGCCGGTGCGTCCATTTAGGCGAACTAGGTGATCGCCTAGGGCGCCAAAATAGAGGGGGCGCTGGCCAGACTTGGGTGGGATGGGCTAGCAGCAGTTTCTCCGCTATAGCGGAGAGCTACTGCTCGCCCATCCTGTCGCCCGCCAAAGCCTGCTTTAGCGGGAGGTGGGGGGGGTGGAGAGGCAAGCAGCAGTTTCTCTGCTGTAGCGGAGAGCTGCTGCTCACCCGCCCTGCCGCCCGCCAAAGCCTGCTCCCCCTCCCAGTGGTTGGCAAATTTGAGCTTCAGGCTGCTCTCCCTGCAGAAAGAGTTCTGTGAATCAGAAGCACCGCTATGCTCCTCGCACGCTCGAGTCCCCATGTGGCCATCAATGTGGCTGCCAATAGGTGGGGCCCAAAAGCAGCTTCGGGGGAGTGCGGGTAAAGAGAAAAGCCGCAGCTTCTTTAACCCTTGCCGTGCTGCATCCAAGCAATGCTCTTTGCTGGAGAGGAGGCACGCGAAGCGGGGCTGGCTCTCCCGCTGCCTTCTTCCTTCCCCCCAAAAGGGAAGAGGGGACACACACCACCATCCATCCAGCACTGGAGATGGTGGCCGTGGGGTGTGCGTGGGAGGTCCTGTCAACGTATAAACCTTTACAGAGCCCACGATCCTCCCATGTTGCAGGGTTCCTGGCTGGTGGGTAGAGAGAGAGAGAGAGAGGGAGGGAGGGAGACTGGACGCTATTCCTTCCCGCCAGAGCAGTACCTATTTATCTACTTGCACTTTGATGTGCTTTCGAACTGCTAGGTGGGCAGGAGCAGGGACTGAGCAACGGGAGCTCACCCCATCACAGGGATTTGAACCACCGACCTTCTGATGGGCAAGCCCTAGGCTCTGTGGTTTAGACCACAGCGCCACCCGCAAAGAACAGTATAAATGCAGAGTACATTTTACTTTGCAGTTAATTGTTCTATTGCATTTTAAAGGGAGTGGGGGAATCTCAGTTAAGGAATTCCATGATTCATTGCAGAAGAGAAGCAACTTTATTCTATAATGCATGGTTACACAATATAATATGTAAATCTATATTATTATAATAAGTAATACTAGAGGCTGTGCCCCTGCTTGTTACATTTTTACCATCAATTTTGTTATGTGTTTTTGTTCCTTAGATCCTTTTGTTATTTCTAGCAACCTAGAAATAACAATATTATTTATTATTTAATATTATTTGTGACAGAAAGGAAGAATATAAGTACAGAAAACAATCAAAGTACTGGTAAGACTTTTTAAAATAAAAAAGTGTATGCATTAATTTCAGATACATAGTCTGCCCCTCATTAAGACTTTATTTGAACTTTTGCATCAGAGAAAGCACATCCTTAAACAACTGGTCTGGTGCATCAAGCCCCCAGATAAAATCTAAATGTTGCCAATCAGGAATATTCTTGTAGAAAACTAAATGAGGGATTCGAGGGAGCAGCCGTTCAATAGCCTTTTTGGTTACAAGAATGTCATTCCCACCACTCCACACAGCTGTTGGTACAATAACATCTTCTATCATATAAAATGGGGGTGTACTCTGTTGATAAAAAGAACAGAAGTGTGAAAACTAGGTTCACTTTTACATTTTTTTCTCTTTTTAAAGACATGTTTTGGATCTTCAAATGCATTGAATGTCTAACATCTGTCCCTTGAAAGTCATTCTTTAACTATCTATTCAGTATCTAACTCCTTATTCTGGACCAGTAAGAACAGCAAAAGGAATGAGATTCCTCATGGCTCAAGAGGAAGACATGCTTCTCAGGACAGAGGAAGCATCTGGTTTTTGTGTAGAAGGTCATAGGTACCTCAGGATCTCTAGTAGGGCTTGGAATCAGAGTTGCTGCCAATTAGTATAGACAGATAGATGGATCAATAGTCTGACTTGGGATAAGGCAGTTTTCTATGTTCCTACTCATTAAATGCATGCACTTTCATAGAGAAACCCATAATCTAAACCAGTTCTGCAACTTTCCCAAAGGAATTATATAAGAACTCAGAAATCACAACACAGTTCTCATTTAATGTTTAACCTGCCACCAAAATCACTCATTAAAATCCAAAACACTTACCATGTTGTAGACAGCTTCGTTCTTTGATCCGTAATCAAAATACTTAAATTGGTTGGTTTTAGCAACCTGTAAAGATGGGAAACACTTATACACAATTTGAAATTTGGTGCATGGTCAAAATACAAAAGCCTTTTGAAAGATGGAAAACACAATAAAAAAAATTCAAACTCTAGGGATCTTGGTTATGCGTATTCCCACCCATCCACCCTGGCCAGTGATAGGACCAAGAGCTCTGCTTAAAACAGTGGTGTCTCTAGAAAGTCAGGTAGAAGGTTATTAACATATCTATCAACCTCATTTGTGAGGAAATATTAAAGAACTGAGCCTGGCCCCTCAAGACTGAGGGAGGGAGGAGCTATCCTCACCCCGTAGAATTGGTGTGTATGCCTACAATATTGACCTCTTCTTTTGCCCAGCCTTCACTAATCTTCAGCTGCCAAGACCACTACAATATGTTTCACATTTGTGAGGATTCCCGGCACCAGTGGATGTTAGTGCACTCGGGTGAATGGGGCAGTACCCCACCAACCTCCATCTTCCCTCCTCCACCCATCCCCTGCCTGCCTGCCTGCCTGTCAACTTCCTACTTAGTCTCAGTGTTGCCCTTGTAGAACTCAGCAGCAAGAATGGGCTCTGCCTTTCATTGCCTGCAGTTCCACTAACTGTTTTCCTGTCTTCACCCCCATCTGTAGATAATACTGAACTCAAAGGAGCAATGGGCAGATTCAGTGAAGGGCAGCTTCCTGTGTTCTTCCCATGAGATCCAAAGAGTTGTTACCGCTCATTTTGGATATTGAAGTATCTAGAATATAACTTTTGAGTGGTCCTGTAATCTTGAAAACTACACTTTTATAAAATGAAATGGAAACCTTAGTACCAAAACACAAACATGAGAAACTAAACAGGCAAGTCAAAACATCAGACTTTTGATTCCCATGTTTTGAAGGTATTTGTTAGAACGTACCTGACTCCAGTGTAGGATAGTTTTTACAGAAGTAAAATCAGGGAAAATTCCAACATACACATCTGCTCGACTCTGGAAGAATGATAGGAAAGAAAATGCTTTTTGGAGAGGTGAGGGCAATGCCATGAACCACCGGGAGCCCCAGGGTAGAGCTCAAGTCGATTGCCATTGACCGAGCTCCCTCATCGGGTGGATACCCTTACCAGACACCCTGCAAGACAGGCAGGAGTCAGTTATAGTTTGGATGCCAATGCCTAAGCCAATACTGCTCACATTCTGTATTCAATAAAGTTGTGGCCAAAATTTTACCCATTAACATTTAAACTTAATTCATGTGTCATTGTGTCTCTATTTCCCAAGGGGGGTGGATTGTGGCCTTGATGCACAAACACATCTGCTCAACTCTGGAAGAATGATAGGAAGGAAAATGCTTATTTATATTCACATTCTTGAAGAGGTTTCAATGAACACCTACATTCACAAGGTCATGGCAGTACAGCATACAAACACTTTCATGCTGCACAAGGAAGCAGCTTTCTGGTGAATAGGTGTCTGGGTACCTAGATGGGAATCCCCCACCCATAGTGAATCCAGCTGATAAAGAGCCATAAGAGGAAGAACAGGGGCCTTGAAGTTGCCTCTCAACAGTGAGCACCTGGACAGCACATGGACCAGGCAGAGAGTTCACCTGGTCACAGTCTGCCCCACTATAGGAATTCTTTCTGTCACTCTGAGACTTCTTTGATATTTGGAGTGTGGTGCATTTCCTCCTCTATGGCGATGCATACTGTAAGTGACCAACTACCTACTGGACATGAAGTTAATTTTGAAAATAAATTTTAAAAGATAGATTAACATTTATTGGAATAGGCCTCTGGAATTTTGCCATGGAAGAGCTGTGTAAAGGAACTCAAAATTATGGCAAATACTATATTTTGCTTGATTGCTTTTCTTTTCTTGTTTTGTATATGTACACAGCAAGTTCTTTCAAAAAGAAAGAAATGAATAAATGATAGAGAATAAATCTACCTACCACATTTAGGTTTTTCTCATTGCGTCCTTGAAGTAAGAAAAGGCCTTCAAGACAAAGTCTGTCAATCCCTGGATAGCTGCAGATCTTGGCATTGATAGCTTTTAGTTTGTTACTGAAAAGGCAGTATTCTTTATTGCCCCATATAAGCTGTATAAAATAAAATTAAAAAATTGAAGCATTACTAAATAATTGTCCTTTCTTGGAAGGAAACATTGAGGTTCCTGTTAGGAATAGATCTCCTTTATGTTACAGTTATATAGCACTTTGCTTCAAGCACGCTCAAGATGATATACCTGGGCTTTCTAGGCAATTTTGCCTCCAGGTCCTGATGTACGCCTGACTCTGGATAGCTGAGGAGAGATTTCTAAGTGGGTGCACTCCAACCACCTCCTTCCCACACAACCTCTCAGGTGTGAAGATTGGCAGATGGGGCCTTCTTGATAATTTATAAAACGTTTGGGAGTGGGGTCCTGGAAAAGGGCATTCTCAATAGTGGGCAGTAAGATGAATAACAGAGTATTTGGCAGAAGCTGAACAGCAGCAGAACGCAAATGGTGCTGGTTGTGATGCATGCAGGTTGGAATGTCAATCATTCCTTTCTAGCATCCCTAACTGTGACAGAGTCTTCATCCTGTCTGCAAGCAGAGAAGAAGAAGAAGAAGAAGAAGAAGAAGAAGAAGAAGAAGAAGAAGAGGAGGAGGAGGAGGAGGAGGAGGAGGAGGAGGAGGAGGAGGAGGAGGAGGAGTTTGGATTTGATATCCCGCTTTATCTCAGAGCAGATAACAATCTCCTTTCCCTTCCTCCCCCACAACAAATACTCTGTGAGGTCAGTAAGGCTGAGCGATTTTGGAGAAGTGTGACTATCCCAAGGTCACTCAGCAGCTACATGTGGAGGAGCAGGGACGCGAACCCGGTTCACCATATTACAAGTCTACCGCTCTTAACCACTACACCACACTGGCACTTTTTTCTTTCCCTTTTTAAAAATAGATTTTATTGGAATTTATAAAGCGTATGCAAAAAAAATTATCAAAAAAAGAAAAGGAAAATAGAGAAAAGAGAAGAAAGAGAAAAGGAGAAACAAGAAGAAAATAAATAGAAATAAAGTGAGAGGAAAGGAAAAAAAGATAGGGCGATAAAGAACTTCTGATACCTCATCTATCAGGTATTTGTGAACCTTATTCAACTCATCCAGTGAGAACACAAAGTGTATTTTAAACCTTAATCCAAATACGTTTTCATTGTTCCATCATACATTCCTTAACTTGTTATTCTTGCATTTCAAATTTCAACAGCAATTTGTACATTGCAGACCTACTCACAGTGACCATGACATGTTACCGGTAATCATCCATACACAAATGTATTTCAAAGTCTGTCATTTTTTTTCTATACTGAAAGTCTTTTAATATAAATTCAATCCCTCTGTAAGTTTACAGTCTTCCTGATTCCACTATAAAAATTCTTGGTGGCAATAAAACTGTGGACAACAAAAGGGGTTTAAAGACATTCTCAAGGTAAATCTTTAAAAATGTAGTATAGGCACTGATAACTGTGAAACACTGGCCTGCAAACACTCCAATTAGAGAACAGACTTTACCCAAAGGTGTCTTGGACTTTGAAGAAGCACAAACTCATGGCCAAAAGGAGAAATGAACTAAAAGGAAGGCATGTCTGGCAAACTCTAGCCATCAGCAGCTCCCGTCCGAAAACCTATTTCCCCACTGTGGAAGGAAACAGTTACTTAGGGACTCACTGTTAAGACTATACTCTTGGAAGACAATCTGAGTGATCACCAAAGAAGAATTATTCTTGGTACATTAACCATTTCTCTAGACACTTTTCTATGAAGCGCTTCTAGTGTTGAGATTCATAATGGTATCTTCACATATGTTTTTATATATTTCATATCCTCAATATAGTATGTCTAATGAAATAGTTTTTAAAGTCCATGGTGACTCTGACCTTATCATACCACAAATGTCCATGTGATCCAAACCTTAAGTCACTACCTTCTAATTCTTCAAGCTCACACTCTTTTTAAAAATATTTTTATTACTTTTTCATTAATAACATTGCAATTAATAACATATCAAATCTTGCCACATCATAATCCAAATAACAAAGCCAATCATACATTCTGAATTATATAATTTACAGAGACTTCTCATGTTCTGGCTGGTCAGGAGAAAATCTTTTGTTTCTTGTTCCTGCCTTTTCTCTCCTGATTGTTCCCATCATAATTCTGATCTTAATCCTTTAATTTATCATAACAGTCACTGGTATGCAACTTTCAATCGTATTTAACAAGGAAGTGAGACAGTAGTAATGGGGATTTCAACTATCCTGATATTTGTTGGATGTCAAACTCAGCCAAGAGCACAAGGTCGAACAGATTCCTCACTGGCCTTGCAGACAATTTCATTGTCCAGAAAGTGGGAGAAGCAACAAGAGGATCAGCCATTTTAGATCTGGTCTTAACCAATAGTGATGACTTGGTAAGTGGGGTAGAAGTGGCAGGATCATTAGGTGGGAGTGATCATGCTCTTCTGGAGTTTATTATACAGCGGAAAGGAGCAACCAAGCATACTAAGACTCAAATTCTAGACTTTAAGAAAGCCGACTTCAGAAAACTTAGGGAAACGCTGGGTGTTCATGATGGATGGGAGTTTGTTAAAAGGGAGATATTAAAAGCACAACTTCAAGCAGTACCAATGAGACGAAAACATGGAAGGTGCCTAAAGAAGCCAGGGTGGCTATCTAAAGAACTTTTAACTGATTTAAGATTTAAAAGGGATATGTACAAAAAATGGAAAAAGGGGGAAGTCACCAGAGAGGAATTCAAACAAATAGCCAGCAAGTGTAGAGACAAAGTCAGAAAAGCTAAAGCACAGAATGAACTCAGGCTTGCTAGAGAGGTTAAAAGCAATAAAAAGGGCTTTTATGGGTATGTCCGTAGCAAAAGGAAGAACAATGAAACAGTGGGGTCACTTAGAGGAGAAGATGGTGAAATGCGAACAGGAGACAGAGAAAGGGCAGAACTCCTCAATGCCTTCTTTGCCTCAGTCTTCTCCAAAAAAGAAAACAATGCCCAACCTGAAGAATATGGAGCAGATGATTCAGCAGGGGAAACACAGCCCAGAATAAGTAAGGAGGTAGTACAAGAATACTTGGCTAGTTTAGATGTATTCAAGTCTCCAGGGCCAGATGAACTACATCCAAGAGTATTAAAAGAACTGGCAGAGGTGATTTCAGAACCACTGGCAGTAATCTTTGAGAATTCCTGGAGAACAGGCGAAGTCCCAGCAGACTGGAGGAGGGCAAATGTTGTCCCTATTTTCAAAAAGGGGGAAAGAGAAGACCCAAACAATTACCGCCCAGTCAGCCTGACATCAATACCAGGAAAGATTCTAGAGCAGATCATTAAGCACCTAGAAAGGAACGCTGTGATCACTAAAAGTCAGCATGGGTTTCTGAAAAATAAGTCATGTCAGACCAATCTGATCTCATTTTTTGACAGAATTACAAGCCTGGTAGATGAAGGGAACGCTGTGGATGTAGCCTATCTTGATTTCAGCAAGGCCTTTGACAAGGTGCCCCATGATATTCTTGTAAAGAAGCTGGTAAAATGTGGGCTAGACAATGCTACCATTCAGTGGATTTGTAACTGGCTGACTGACCGAACCCAAAGGGTGCTCATCAATGGCTCCTCTTCATCCTGGAGAGAAGTGACTAGTGGGGTGCCACAGGGTTCTGTCTTGGGCCCAGTCTTATTCAACATCTTTATCAATGACTTGGATGATGGGCTTGAGGGCATCCTGATCAAGTTTGCAGATGACACCAAATTGGGAGGGGTGGCTAATACCCCAGAGGACAGGATCACACTTCAAAATGACCTTAACAGATTAGAGAACTGGGCCAAAGCAAACAAGATGAATTTTAACAGGGAGAAATGTAAAGTACTACACTTGGGCAAAAAAAATGAAAGGCACAAATACAGGATGGGTGACACCTGGCTTGAGAGCAGTACATGTGAAAAGGATCTAGGAGTCTTGGTAGACCATAAACTTGACATGAGTCAACAGTGTGATGCAGCAGCTAAAAAAGCCAATGCAATTCTGGGCTGCATCAATAGGAGTATAGCATCTAGATCAAGGGAAGTAATAGTACCACTGTATTCCTCTGGTCAGACCTCACCTGGAATACTGTGTCCAGTTCTGGGCACCACAGTTCAAGAAGGATACTGACAAGCTGGAACGTGTCCAGAGGAGGGCAACCAAAATGGTCAAAGGCCTGGAAACAATGCCTTATGAGGAACGGCTTAGGGAGCTGGGTATGTTTAGCCTGGAGAAGAGAAGGTTAAGGGGTGATATGATAGCCATGTTCAAATATAAAAGGATGTCATATAGAGGAGGGTGAAAGGTTGTTTTCTGCTGCTCCAGAGAAGCGGACACGGGGCAATGGATTCAAACTACAAGAAAGAAGATTCCACCTAAACATTAGGAAGAACTTCCTGACAGTAAGAGCTGTTCGACAGTGGAATTTGCTGCCAAGGAGTGTGGTGGAGTCTCCTTCTTTGGAGGTCTTTAAGCAGAGGCTTGACAGCCATCTGTCAGGAATGCTTTGATGGTGTTTCCTGCTTGGCAGGGGGTTGGACTGGATGGCCCTTGTGGTCTCTTCCAACTCTATGATTCTATAAGTCCATATGTGTGTTAGCGTGCAAGAGGAATTTTGTTCTCCCTGTTGTTTGTTCATCAATTGTTTTTTGACCCAGTCCCCCTCAGAGGTCCCTTTTCATTCCAAGATTTTGTCTTCTAGGACTCTGGGCTGTCTTCCAGCTTTCCTTTGTTTGATAACATTTAAAACACAGCAATCCTTTGAGTCTTTTAACAAACTGATGTTTTGCAAATCCAGATAAGGGTCTTCAGTAGGAGGCAATGCCATGAGGTATATTTCACAGTTAGTAGTTCTTTGGTTCCTCTAAAATCCAAGCTTTGCTCCCCCCAGGTCCTAGGGGAAGTTTGCAAATATCAAAGATTCACCTTCACTTTAATATTAATCCACATACAACAGATGTCCATGCAAGCAAAAATAATTTCTTGTGTGAAATATTCCCTGGTTGCAATCCATCGGTTGTCTTCAACCACCCTAGAGAGGTCCTTTCTTTTCCTAATGTGCTATACCAGTAATTTGTGCCATTTTATCATCCCAAGCTGAGAGTATATCTAATCATGTTTTTGTACAAAGTCCCTTCATATCCTGCCAGTTCCAGTTAGAGACCTCTACAGAGGTCCGTGCCATAAATCTTCAAATTCTCAAGTTTTTGTACAGTTCCTCTTGAAATCCATTTAGTTAATTAAGTCTTTCTTCGTGAGGCTTGTCAACACATGATGTAGCAAGTAGCAAGTACAGAAAAGAAACAGATGCTCACCTCACGTATACCACAGCAAAATGACGAAAGTCCTTTCCAGATCAAACCTTAGCATTCAGTAGCAGGTCCTTTTTGTCTCCTTCTTTTCAGAACACACCTGTTTCAGAGTCCGAATCAAAACATTTTTTAAGGAACAGGAATGCTCCCACTCATGGCGCTGGCAATGGAGAGTTTCCAATTCGTGCAATGTTAAGCATCCAGTGTCCCTGCCCCCGCATTCCATTGTAGTGAGCGGCAGATATCGGACAACCCGCTGGTGAGAAGTCCCCCCCTGCCTTGGGGGGGGGTCGCCAGGGATAATTACCCCCATATTGTCCCTGATAAATTGCACGAGTGGAGTCTGGTGCCATGGGAAAGCTGCCAAAGGCGATTGTACCGGAAGCCTGAAGCTCACACTCAACTTTGAGATAAAGAAACTAAATGGATGGCAGGAAGACTAACTCTCCATAAAGATGCATAAGATGATAGATAGATAGATAGATAGATAGATAGATAGATAGATAGATAGATAGATAGATAGATAGATAGATAGATAGACAGATAGATTCTGGGTCTGCACAATGGCAACAACTTGAGTAATACTTACTTTTGTCAATTCTTGAGGAAGGTTTAGAAGTAAAGAAAAGGGTCCCTTCAAGCCTGCCAATGTGTTGGGAGGAGCCAAGGCCATGAAGAGTTTAACCTTTTGAGCAAGCTGTGGCATGCTTGAAAAGGCAATGAAACCTGGAAAAAAGAAAGAATTCTAAACATAGCACTTGCAAACAAACAAACAAATAGGGGGGGGACCTGTGGCTCTCCAGGTGTTGCTGGACTGGAGCCCATCAGCCATGCTTGCTGGGGCTGATGGGCGCTGGAGTCCAAAATATCTGGAAGGTCAAAAGTTTCCCATCTCACTTCTTTTGAAATGCCTGTCATTCAACAAATTCAGGGTGATTTTCTTTTGGGATGCTAAGTGTCCATCTGCCTTAAATTAGGCACTGGAGTTTTCAAGAGAATGTGTCAGATATAAGGTCTAAGCAGAATCCACTTATTTCATGCCTGCTGGTCTTTGCTCCCTCGCACCACAAATGGACATTCTTCATGACTGTGGAACTGATAAGAGCTGTATATGCTGCCCCAGCTTGACTACTGAAGTCCTGATCCTGAAAAGACTTTCTCATGGAACATATGTGAGCTCTGCTCCTCCCCCCTCTTTTTTTTAAAAAGCTGTGCTTTAACCTTTTCTTTTCTTTTCTTTTCTGAACTAGTCTTCCCAATAGTCATGAGACTGAACCACATCCCCAGTAGGTCCCTGATAATGCAAGAAGGCAAGAAAATAAAAGACATTTCATTCTCTTTCTTCTTAACTTAACCAATGTACCTCCCTGGGAATGGCCAATATAATACAAGCTTTTTTGCTTAGTTTTCTGCAGAATAAAGTTTATGGTTGCTGGAATATCATAAATTGCCATTTCATGAAAGCTGAAAGACAAACACAGAATATAGGTGAAATTTTGCCTGTCTGCAATTGCTTACAATTGTGTACATTAATGTATAAATTCAAAAGATACAATACATCAGGTATCAGGTATGATAACCTGACATCTGGGGGATGATGTTGTAAGTTTATTGTCCCATGGAAAGTGTAAGGAAACAGAAAGTACATACATATTTATGATTTATTTAAATATTTATGTCACCCTTAAACTAGCCCAATAGGTTCTCAGATATGTACATTGTCCACATGTTAAAGGATATTTTAAAGAATTGTATTAAATTATATGAAATCGCTCAACTGTGTTAAATTTAAATGGTAATTCAGAAGTCCTTTTCCACAGTCTAAGAGGTGGACATCTTGGAATGTCTGAGCAAAAAGGTGTGTCTTCACAATATGTCTGGAGGAACTAACAAGTCTGTACAAGAGTGGGCCATCTATCAGGTAATCTAAATACCAAATTGTTCAGGGCCTTATATATTAGTAGTATTAGGACCAGCCTAAGATATTCCGACACTGGAGGTGAACCAGAAAATTGGACCACTTCCCTCCAGGGAGGAAGCAGTGAGTGAAGATCTACACCAGGGACAAGGTGGTAATAAATGTCTTCAATATGACCAAGGGGAGATCTACATCAGGAACAATGCACAGAATATGTTTTACATATGGAAGAGGGAAGTGCATTCCACAGTGCAGGGGCAAGAGCAGGAAAAGCCTCAGTACTCTGTGATATTCTGCGGAGTGTGCTGCGATGATCAAAATTTCCCCAGATAGTCTGCTCTGAGTGGCTTCCAGCAAAATATAAAAACATAAGAAAACATCAATCATTAAAAACTTCCCAATACAGAGCTTCCTTCAGAGGTCTTCTAAATTTTATTATAGCTTTTTAATGATAAAATAAATGAAACTGATCTAGATAACAACAAAATCAGACAAAAAAAAGAGTAAAGAAAAAGCAGAGTCCTCTCTCAAAGGTAGCTCTTGGCACTTGTCTCATGCAGAAAGTAGTGGACCCTCAAGTCTTACCTGGGAGCCTTTCTTTCTTCTCCCAGGTAAATTTGCAGGGAAACCAAAATGCTTGTTTATAGACTATTGTATTACCAACTTGACTGTACATTTGTGAAATATGGACTATTTATAAACGCCATCTCCAACTCTTCGAAAGATTCCATCAACGGTGTCTCCGAAAAATTGTACTCATCACTTAGGAAACAGGTGAACTAATGTCAGTATACTGGAAGAAGGAAAGATCACCAGTGTGGAAGCAATGATTCTTCAACATCAACTTCGTTGGATTGGTCATCTTGTTCAGATGCCTGATTATCATCTTCCAAAGCAAATACTCTCTTCCAAACTTAAGAATGGAAAGTGAAATACCGGTGGACAACAAAAGAGGTTTAAAAATGATCTCAAGGCAAATCTTAAAAAATGTAATATAACCACTGATAGCTGGGAAACACTGGCTGTGAGTGCTCCAATTGCAGAAAAGGTGTCATGGACTTTGAAGAAGCACGAATTGATGCAAAAAGGAGAGACGAACTAAGAGGAAGTCACTGTGATCAACTCCCACCCAGAAACCTATGTCCCCACTGTGGATGAACATGTGGATCCAGAATTATGTTCAAACCATCTGGTCCCAGTGAGCAACCTGGCTGGCAAATTCTGCAGCAGCTGAAGCTTCAAACCATCTTCAGAGGCAGCCCTACGTATTATGCACTGAAGTAATCCAACTTATAGGTTCCCAGAGCATAGACAACAGAAGCTAGGCTATGCCTGTCCAGATGGGGGCACAGCTGGGACACCTGGTGAAAGGCACTCTGTAGCACCATGGCCACCTGACTCTTAAGCAAGGGGTCAAAAGTACCCCAAGCTATGTACCCATTCCTTCAGAGTGGTATAATCACATCAAGAGCAGTCTAGGAAACCACTTTATCTAAATCTCAGACCCCCAGAAATTCAGTCTGCATGAATATAGAGAAAGTCATGAATTTTGTCTTGTTGATGTTGGCTAAGAAAAGGAACCACAATCCACCACTGGCCATCTTTGGGAAGTCTTTCCAGGACTGAAAGACCCTAATACAACACAAGGAAAAAAGATGGTAGTTGGTAGCAGTTGTACTTCAGAGACAGCAGTCATTATAATTGTCTCAACAATCCAAGCTACAACTTGTCTCTTTATACCTGAAATTCCAAAATTCTTCTTGGTCAATTGACAGAGTCTTGTGTCTTCTAGACCAGCTGGTCCCTCTATTATTTATTATCCAAACATCATAGCCAGCATCTGCTAGATCAAATCCTAGGCTATTGTTGGGAAGATTTGCAATCCAGGTCCTACCTTCACCCAAAACAGCATGTACCAGTAAAACAACTGGCCTAGGACCTGAGGAAAAATAAAAAAGGACATTAGATAATATTTTACTCAATCCACCATTTAGATTGTACCTCTTTTCTGCAATTAAATCACCATTTATCCACACACATGAAAGCTTAACCCAAACACTTTATTCTTACACAACATCACACAGAGACATAGACACTAGAGCTTGGAAAGTCTTTTTAGAAAATAAACTAATTCTAGTTCAAGTACAACATGCCCAGAAAACAACTTGTTCCAGCTCACATTTCTCCAATTGCAAAATGAAGTAGTTCAGTTCATGTTTGGTTCAGAGTTCAATTCAAATTATCCTTCACAATTTTTCTTAGCTTTCAAAATATTACAGGCTGCTGTGCTGACATTTAAAATATAGGTAAGAAGACTAAGATCACATCAAAACATACACAGTGCGATGTGACTTATGGTCTTCAACCATTCCGAACCCAGAAACTATGTTAATACTGAACATTTATATGCACACATTTGTTCTCTCTGAGCTATGTGGAATCCTGCCAGTACTTTTCCTTTAAAAAAAAAACCCCTATAAAACCCAGTTACATTCCAAATTACCTGTCTTCCCAGAACTGTGCATTCCATAAGGAATTCTGTTTGCTTGCAAGCAGTAGCCATCCTCTGTCAGGATTTCATGCTCTTCAATGGGGTATCCCCAGTATTGGATTATTTCATTCTGCAAGAATAAAGAAATGCTCAGCAAACTGAGACCTTTATTCTAAATCTTGATGTGCGGCAGGGGATTTTAGTCACAATGGTGCTGAGGAGAAGAGAAAAAAGTCCTGGATCCTGCCTTCCTCCCCTTCTGACTGTAATGAACAAAAGCAAACAGGGGGAGCTATTTACACACCATGTATTAAACATTAAAAAGAACATGTCATTTGGTCTTGGGGTCAGCTAAATCCATCCATTGTAATCCATCAAGCCCTCTTTGGGGTAACTCAGGCAGGCCTGGAAATTCTTCTGTGAAACGCAAATGGTTTGGAATATCAGTTAAAAGAAATTTGTACAAATTATTTTGTCCTAGCAATAGCCTGTTGTTTCCAAATGCATCTGAACAAGCAACTTACAACAGTCATAAATTCTTGGGGATTCAAGTGCTGTTTCCTTAGGAATTCTTCTGACTCTGTTGTCTGTTGGAATAAGCACACCACTGCCCAAAACAGCCACATCGCTGACCTGTGTAAAACAATATCTGTTCTTTCAAACTCCTTAGCAAAGATGGGAAGTCTTTTTTTTTAAAAAAAAAAATTGTTCTAGATTTGCTAAGGGCAGGGAGTGCAATTTTAGTTCCAGTGGTGCTGTGTAGGGAAGAAATAATGTATCTATCTTCTGAAAATATTAGTCACTGAGATGGATGGTTTGTGGGAAAATAATGGAAAAATGTCTGCCCCATGAGGAAAAGTCATACCTATCTTGGAAATAAGGCTAAGCAGGCTTAATTCTGCCCCACAATGAAACCATTACGCTGGTGGGAAAGAACAAGCAAGTATTCCAAAATATAAGACATTTTTGTTGGTTATACCTGTTTTTAAATTTGTTAAAAAAAATTTTTTTTTGCTTTTTAGATATTTTTAACAGTTTTAGATGTTTTAAACATTTTTTAAAATTGTATTTTCCTTATGGATGAAGGGCAGGCTACAAATGCAATGAAGAAAGTAATGTATAAATGATTCTGTACACATTTATGCAGTTTGTGATTCCCCCACGGCTGCATCAGTTCCGTGCCAGCAGACTTTGTGCAAGTAGCCTTAATTTCTACTGGATTACTAGGTTGTACTTTTATGATAGTAATGTCAAACTTTGTTAAATGCAAGCTATTAAAATATAAGACCAAGGTATGTCACCAAAAAATAAATGAAAAAGATACAGGGAAGAAAAATTTTTTTGCTTACCTGTTCCTGTTCATCAATAGCAACCACATCTCTAATATACACTGAAGAAGACCTAGGTTGTAATAAACTGCAGAGAATATGATCACATTCACCAGCTACTATATAATTATGCAACACGTGTCTTTCTGGGTGCATTGTTAATTATGGAACAGATGCAGAGTAAGCAAAATGGTTATGACAAAAGGACCATCATATGCCTAGTGGCAAGGCAAGTCTCTACAAAGCATTGAAATGTAGATTACACTTCCTTGCATATTTAAAAAATTATAACCCACCTAGAGATTTATGTTTATACTAAGTGGTATATAAATTGTATGTCTACATTTTTTTCCCGTCCTTTGTGTGTCATCGTCATTATTTTGTATCCACTTAAGTTTTACCTGAGCCTCGAGTGATAGCAAAGGATCCAGGAGTACCCCCAAGCCACAAACCTGCTTCTTCAGAGGAAGTGTAACCCCATCAGGAGCAGGCAATCTCCCACCCATCTCCTCACACCCACTAACAGTGTCTCAGTCTTATCTGGATTGAGTTTCAGTTTGTTGGCTCTCATTCAATCCATTACCGAGACAAGACACTGGTACAGCACTTCCACTGCCTCACCTGCAGATGTAAAGGGGAAATAGAGCTGAGTTTCATCAGCATACTGCTGAAAACATACTTCAAACCTCCAGATAACCCCACCCAGCGGTTTCATGTAGATGTTACACAATGTGGGGGATAGGATTGAGCCCTGCAGGACCCCACATTGAAGGTTCCACGGGGCTGAAAAGTATTCCCCCAGCAACATCCTCTTGGAACGACCATCCAAGTAGGACTGGAACCACCACAAAGCGGTGCCACCCACCCTTAGTTTGGTGATTGATGTTGGCTGATGGTAGCGAAAGTTGCTGAGCGGTTAAGAAGAATCAACAGGGACAGATGTCCCTTGTCTCTCTCTCAACAGAGGTCATCATACAGGGCAACCAAAGCAGTATCTGTGCCAAACCCAGGCCCAAACCCTGTTTGAAATGGACTGTGGTCAAGCAGTGGTTGATTTGTGAAATATAGATGTTAGAGATGAATGTTAGGCTATCATATGTAGGGTTTGATGGAAGTCAAGGCCATAAATGGTAAAAATGTTAAGATTTGGAAAATAATATGATAGATCTTAATAGTGTATTGTTATAAAATTAATAAAAAAATTATATGGCAAAAAGAAATGGACTGTGGTCGTGTTGAAAGCCTTGGTAGAAATGCAAGAGTCAGCTGCACCCACTCCAGTCTTGAGAAGAGAACCCACAGTACTTGTTTATGCTTATGATTCCCCATTGAGCCATGGGCACATAGCCAAAATCCTGCCTCCTAGTGTAACCTCTAAATGGGATAGAGATGCCTGTATTTAATAAGAACATAATAAAAGTTGGATTAGGCCAGTGGCTGACAGGAGCTTCCCTGCAACAGCTCACAGGCTAGCTACCTAGCAAAATCAGAGACCCGGAGAGCTTCTTTCAGTACTCTATTTCTGATGGATATTCATTCCCCATGTCTGCAGTCATGGGATTGTTGTCTATCACATGACGGTGTATGTTTTCATTCCACAGTGTGGGAAGTGACGGAGACAGGATGTTTGTGTTACTGTGTTCCATGAAGTGGGACTATTGTCCTTTGTTCTTTCTCTCTTTGCTGTCTGATGAGAAAGAGGAAGGAGCTAAGTCAGAATGCTCCGAGTGTATTATATGTAAATAAAGTAGATTAGCCAAAATGCTGTGCTAGTGGGTTTGTTGTGCAAACTGCAAAGACTCTCCGGATCCCTAAGTGTGCTGATGTCTCCAAGGCATCAGTCACTGTGATGTTTGGGTTGGAGAAAGTTTTTGAAGCTCCCGAACAATCGACCAGGAGGGAAAGAACATGCCAGCCGGGCATATGTCTCTGCCAGGGTCCTACATGAGAGTAGGACATGCCTAACAATTTCAGCCAATGAACACACACGGAGACATGGAATGTAAACCTCAACACTTGAACCGAAGTTGCTCAGAATGATGCTCCTGCCTTCCACCTGTCTGTTACTTCCTGGTCCTCAGACTCCTCCTGCCATCTATTGTGGCTTCTAAGGAAATCCCTTTGTGCCTGTTTAGCTTTCTACTCTGAGACCTGAGGGAAGGATGGGGCCCTAGCATACTCTCCAGAGACACCATGTCACTTGGCTGCTGTACTGAGTTAGTGCCTGCGTCTTAATCCAGCATCTCTCCTTGAAGCTCCTTGACATGTTTTGGAAACAGGGAAGTAAGATTGGAATGTCAGAAGAGAGATGCAAGGTCAAGGAATTCTACTATCAATTGTTTCAGTGCCAGCAGGTAGAATTAATTTGATGATGAGCAATGGGTAATTGGGGGGGGGGACCTCAGTTTACAAATTGATCATGAATACACATTATGCAGACCCATTGCAGCATCTACAGTCATATGGAATATATGCAGTTAGTGACTTTTATAACATTTTATTTGTACTTCTGCATCAGATACAATACATCAGGGAATTCTTTCTTTGGAATATCAAGACCCCATAAAGAATCTGAATGCTGCCATTCAGGAATATACTTATGGAAAACTAAATTAGAGATCCGAGGAAGCAACAGCTTAATGTCCTTTATGTCTGCTATAATATCATTTCCACCATACCACACAGCAGTTGGCACAGCCATGTCTTCGATTTTATAGAATGGAGGAGTGGTCTGTGGATGAAAAGATTAGAGTGATTAAAATGGGTTTCACCTATCAATCATAATTAAAAAAAATTAAAAATTCCTTCCAGTAGCACCTTAGAGACCAACTAAGTTTGTTCTTGGTATGAGCTTTCGTGTGCATGCACACTTCTTCAGATACACTGAAACAGAAGTCACCAGACCCTTATATATAGTGAGAGGGTGGGGAGGGGTATGACTCAGAAGGGTGGTGGGAATGGGTGATAGGCTGATAGCTGTGGTAAACCTGTTGATGACTGTTAACGACTGCAATTGGTCTTACAGGAAAAAGCAAGGGGTGAGAAGGTTAAAAATAGCTTTGTCATGTATAATGAGATAAGAATCCAATGTCTCTATTCAGACCAGGTCTCTCCATGGTTTTAAGTTTGGTAATGAGTTGCAATTCAGTAACTTCTCTTTCCAGTCTATTTCTTAAATTCCAAAGGAAATGAGAACAATACATTTAGCACCAGCTTGGCTGCAGAAGTTGTTGGAAGGAGGCATACAAGGTGCCAGCCAACCATCTCAGGGACTCCACTCTACATTTGTGCAGGGTTTACTCCTTAGCCTTTTCTTTTCTTTTCATGACCCACTAAGTTCAATGAGAGCTGGTCCCAAATAAATATGCAGCTTTAACACATTGAAATCTATGACAAATCCCCATCACCACAACTCTTATAATTACCGTATTGTATATAGCCTTGTTCTTACTGCCATAGTCAAAATATTTCAGTTCTTTTGATTTAAAAACCTAAAAAAGATGAGGCAAAGGACTGAATATTTGGATTTTTAATTGTGACATATTTATAACTTGCACATAATGAATAACAAATTGCTTGATGATTTCTTAGGTTGGATCTACACTGACCTCTTTAATGTTATTTCCACCTATTGGAACAATATTAGATATGTCATTCTAAAACGTCACAGGGCATACCTATTAATTAAAACATTTTTTTTACCTGTGGTTGATGTTTTCTTTTCCTTCCCCAAATGTAAGTAGTACCTGGCTACACAATTTTCCAAAATGCTTTTTCTTTCCCTGCTGCTGGTTGCTGGTTGCTCTGATCCACCCTCTGGTGTCACCATTTAATCCTCCCTCCCTACGTCACTCTGTGCCCTTTGTTACTTGTGCATGTAAGCCTTTCAAATTTAAATGAAACTGAACACCACCTCTCAAATTCCATTGGAGGGGAGCAGAGTCTGAATGCATTTTTTTTTAAAAAAAAAAAAAAGTAAAATGCTACATAGAGACATATGAGCAGTTTTTCACTGATAAAACAGCACAAAACAGTTACAAATTAAGCAATAAAAAGAAAAGGCAATAATGCATTATGAACGTAAAAAGTAGGATGCATTGTGTTACCAAAACCAATTCCTTAACCCTTCCTTAATGTTAAAAACTATGAGTGTAGATCCACCCTAAATATTTGAATCCATTACATATTACATATTTTTCTGTTTCCAGTCATATAATTGGTATAATAATAATAATAATAATAATAATAATAATTTTATTATTTATAACCCACCCATCTGGCTGGGTTTCCCCAGACACTCTAGGCGGCTTACAGCATATAAAAAAAACATAATAAAACATGAAACATTAAAAACTTCCCTATACAGGGCTGCCTTCAGATACCTTCTAAAAGTTGCATAGTTCTTTATCTGCTTGATATCTGAAGGGAGGGCATTCCACAGGGAGGAATAATTTGCAATATTCACAATGCCATTTCTTGCCAAATTGTAAAAGGTAATGAGCAGGGCTATTTTTCAAGAAAAAGAGGTGCCAGAACTCTCTCTCTCTTTTTTAGGCGGAGCACCCTTGCAGGGAAAAAATAAAAACTTTCGCCGCCGACCTCTACCACACCGCCCAAATCATCCTGCCAACCGCCGCCTCCGCCAAGCAGCCCAAAGCGCCATGCCTCCCAACACCACTGTTGCACAGCCCTCTGCAAGGGGACTGTACCAGAACATTACAGATCAGCCTGGTAATGAGAAACAGCAGTGTGAAAATTCAAACTTAACTATCACATCAAACAGAATGAATAAAAAAATTGCTTGATGTTTGAATTTAAGAACTACTCTTTAGACAATGCAATAGAAAACTTTCTCTTTCATTCTTCTTTCATGCAACCTATTTAAGGATATTTATTTTTGCTTTCATTTGCATGTTATTCTTGCCAGTTTTGACCCCTGTAGATGCATATATATCATATATAGCATGTACCATTTATTGCTATATTGTTTTTCATTTACTGTAACTTTCCTGTCACCTTCTGAAAATTAAAAAAGGAAACCCTTATTCACACACATTAAACATGCATTTGAATATCAAATGACCTCTGAATTTTGAAATAAGGAAAAACATGCGTTAAACCCTACCTGGGCCAAGTGGATCAAGTTTTTTACAGAAGCAAAATCAGGGAAAATTCCAAGAATCACATCTACTCGACTCTAGGGGAGAAATAATAGGCATGGAAACATTTATTTATTTTTAGAATCCTCCCTGAATATTCAGTGAGTGAGGGAAAGGGATGAATTACACTAGCAAAAAGATCACAAGCATTTGGGACTCAACTACATTGGCAAAGAAAAAGTGCTTTATATGTGTTGTATATGCATTATAACACTGTCACACCAGATGGCGCTGTGGAGTTCTGTTTATGCCAACCCAATTTCTCATACAAAGTTTACAAGGTGTTTAACTGAAATGCTTCTTTGATGTGTCTAGATCCAGCCCAGAGCAATACAATATATATAAACCTTGAAGAAAGGGAAAGGGAAATTATATAGGAAAGCATAATAATAATAATAATAATAATAATAATAATAATAATTTATTTATACCCCGCCCATCTGGCTGGGTTTCCCCAGCCACTCTGGGCGGCTTCCAACAGAATGTTAAAATACAATAATCTATTAAACATTAAAAGCTTCCCTAAACAGGGCTGCTTTCAGATGTCTCCTAAAAGTCTGGTAGTTGGTTTCTCTTTGACATCTGGTGGGAGGGTGTTCCACAGGGCGGGTGCCACTACCGAGAAGGCCCTCTGCCTGGTTCCCTGTAACTTGGCTTCTCATAGTGAGGGAACCGCCAGAAGGCCCTCGGCACTGGACCTCAGGTGTCCAGGCTGAACGATGGGGGTGGAGACGCTCCTTCAGGTATACTGGACCGAGGCCGCATACAGCTCAGGAAAGATGTGGCAGCAGAGGTTGGGAGCTTTGTGCTGATTTGCTTTTTTGTTTTTTTATACTATTTTAATGGTGCATATATTTTTTCTATTGTTTGCTTGAAAGCCATCTTGTGAATTTCTTGGAATTAAAAAAAGTTATAAATATTCAAAAAATGTGTTAAAATATTTTATTTTTCATCTGTTATCAACTTCATCAATAAAAATTACAACAAAAACCATAAAGCTTATTCTTTCTGTAATGTACTAGGGTCTCTTCCACAAAGAGTATTCTCAATTCTAGCTGCAACATTTACAGACTTGGTTAGTCAATTGCACCTTTAGGGCTGGAATCCCATACATGCATATCTTGGAGCATGTACCATTGGACTCCATCATATTAATTTCTGAATACATATATTTTGGATTCCATTGCTAATTTATCTTTATTAAAATGAATTTGGTTTTCTACAAACTATATTGCTGGTTGGAGAGAAAAAATGAAGTACTGTGTTTTGTCAATATATGTAGAAAAATAAAGAGTCAACTTACCACATTTAAGTTATTTTGATTGCGTCCAACACTAAGGAAAATAATTTGGAGGCAAAATTTGTCTATCAATGGATAACTACACAGCTTGGCATTCAGTCTTTTCAGTTTGTTACTTAAAAAGACAAATTCTTTCTTCCCCCATATGAGCTGTAAAATAAACACAGAGATCTTTGTGATTCTCTTTAGGATTAATATGCGAGGATTAATTAAGCCAGGTATTGCATGACCTCCCCCAAAATAATGACAAATGGATAAACTTGAGGGTTGAACTGTCCATATCACTAAACTGATTATGTTAGAAGGCCACATTAACACACTATAAAAAAAACTTATGAGAAATACCTACGCTTATTAATGCATCAGGAAGATTGAGAAATAGCACAGAAGGTCCACTGGTGCCAACAAGTGTGTAGGTAGGACCAAAAGTTATAAAGAGCTTGACTTTCTGAGCAAGCTGTGGCAAGAGTGAAAAGGCAATTAAACCTGCCAAAGAGAAAGAATTCCAGAATTCAGCAGCTGTGCCAAACACATGGGAGCCAAAAGTCCCTGCTTATTGTTCCTTCAATCAATTTTTTTAGGTTTGAACTATACCAGTGATGGGAATTTGGTTGTAAGAAGGATTTAAAAAAGGGGGGGGGCTTAGGCAGTAAACACATTCCATTCATTTCATATTACTTACCAAGTGTCCCACCTTGAGACTGACTGATAACATACAATCCTTCTTGCTTAGTTTTCTGTAGGATGAAATTTATTGTTGCTGGAATATCATATATCGCAATTTCATGGAAGCTGTAAGACATTAAGGTAACGGTAAAGGACCCCTGTACGGTTAAGTCCAGTCAAAGGCAACTATGGGGTTGCAGCACTCATCTTGCTTTCAGGCTGAGGGAGCCAGCGTTTGTTCACAGACAGCTTTCCAGGTCATGTGGCCAGCATGACTAAACCTCTTCTGGAGCAACAGAACATCGTGGCGGAAACCAGAGCACACGGAAACGCTGTTTCCCTTCCCGCTGCAGCGGTACCTATTTATCTACTTGCTTTTAAACTGCTAGGTTGGCAGGAGCTTGGACAGAACAATGGGAGCTCACCCCATCATGGGGATTCGAACCACTGACATTCTGATCAGCAAGCCCAAGAGGTTTAGACCACAGCGCCACCTGCTGTGTAGTCATTATACATACAAAATATAGGTGAAGTTTTCTCCACTTATCCTTCTGTTTCATTACTAGAGCACACTATTAGAAGTATGCATGGACTTTGCCTCAAATAATGAGGTGATTTGGGCTGTGATTCCCCATTGCTATACGGGATTGTGCCATTAAAAATGCATGTTAACTACTTAGTATGTCACCACTTCATGAGAATTGTAATCCAGTGATATATAAATTGTAAGGGGGAAATGCAAGAAATTCCAACTAGCTCTGTTTCCTTGCCCCCACCCACTCCAAAAGAATAGTACAGTCTTCAGGGGTCAACAGGGAATTCATCATTTCTTTCTCCCCCCCTCCCCAACCTCATGTTCAGTCATGTTTTAAATAAGCATGTAGTCAGCTTCCATGGACTTGTTTGATGCAGAGGAATGGTGCGAGGAACCAGCTGGGGAGTCACCAGGGAAGAAGGCTCAGAGCCCCGGGAGTGGTGTTGGAATGACAACGAGTGGTCAGAAGGAGAAGATGGACAGGAAAGAGGAGGTGTCAGACTCTGAAGCAGTAAGAAGGCTTAGTGAGCTGTGAGAGTCTGTGGCAGAAAGAAGTCCAGGATCAGAAGCAAAAGCTGTAGCAGCAGGGTGTGATGAGGAAGGCCAAGAAGCAGAGATGAGTTCTCAAACCACCACAACCCCTTTGGTATCTAGGTAGTGCTCCAGGTGGAACGAGGCCCAGGCAATCGAGGACTTCATCTACACATTCCCAGCATTTTTGCTAATAAAGAGTTAACTCTATCTTTGAACTGTGTGATTACTGACAAGCATGCTCCTGTGACATCAGCAGAGGCAGGGGGAAGTAGGATAGGTGAGAGCCTTTGCCTGCATCTCCTTCTCCACCCACCCTCTTCTTGCTGCCAAACACATTTAACTAATGGTTTGAACCCCTAATTAAACACGTGGTTATCTACCAACAACAAAACCATTGGTAGCGGTCCAGCTGGAATGAGGCCCAGGCAATCGAAGACTTCATCTACACATTCCCAGAAATTCTCAGATTAGCCTGATTCAGTTCAGGATCTGGTATTTGTGCAGAGTGGGTGCACAGTCCCAGTTATCATCATCAGAGACCCACAAATTCAGTCAGCACAAAGATAGAGAAGGTCATGAATTTTATAATGTCGCTATTGGCTCTAAAAATAATAATAAAAGGAACCACAATCCACCATTTCCCATCTTTGGGAAGTCTTTCCAGGATTGAAGCACTTCTGACACAACACAAGGAAAAAAAGATACGTTGTTCGCAGTTGTACTTCAGAGACAGCAGTCACTACAATTGTCTCAATTATCCAAGCTACAAGTTGCCACTTTATACCTGAAATTCCAAAATTCTTCTTGGTCAATTGACAGGGTCTTGTGTCTTCTAGACCAGCTGGTCCCTCTAGTATTTATTATCCAGACATCATAGCCAGCATCTGCTAGGAAGAATCCCAGGCTGTTGTTGGGAAGATTGGCAATCCAGCACCTACCTTCAAGCAAAAGACCATGTACCAGTAAAACGACTGGCCTAGGACCTGGGGAGGCGGGGGGGGGAGAGAGAAACAGAAACAAAATGCGCAATCTACCTTTTAGTTTATTTGTGTTCACTTCATCAACATTGTTCTTTGTGATGCTTTCATCTATTCCAGGAAATACATAATGACAGAGATAATTACTTGTAATTAGGTGGTGTCCCATGGCTGTCTTACCTTTAAAAGGTAAAGGGACCCCTGACCATTAGGTCCAGTCATGTCCAACTCTGGGGTTGCGGTGCTCATCTTGCTTTATTGGCTAAGGGAGCCAGCGTACAGCTTCCGGGTCATGTGGCCAGCATGACTAAGCCGCTTCTGGCGAACCAGAGCAGCGCACGGAAACACCATTTACCTTCCCGCCAGAGTGGTACCTATTTATCTACTTGCACTTTGACGTGCTTTTGAACTGCTAGGTTGGCAGGAGCAGGGACCGAGCAACGGGAGCTCACCCCGTCACGGGGATTCAAACTGCCGACCTTCTGATCAGCAAGCCCTAGGCTCTGTGGTTTACCTTTAGGCACTATTAAAAAATATGAACAAATGCTTCCTGGAAATCATAGCCAATACAAAGGCAGTAAGGATCAGATGAGAAAGCAGCAAATTCTTCAGCTCCATTGCTGAAAATCAGTAGCTGCTTTCCTATGGCAAGATTCCATACAGGGGTGGCCCTACTGATAGGCAGAGTGAGGACAGAGTGGCATAATTGCCATCTGACTTGCTCTGCTGCTCCCAACCCTGTTATCCGAAAATGAATGGAGGATGCTGTCCCTTGATTTGTCTGGATGGCTTCTGTTCAAGGAATGGATTGGAGAGGGCTCTTGGCCTTCACATCAAGCAGCAAAATGTCTTGAGCAGGGCCTGTCTCAATGGCATAAATAAATCATTTATTCATGCCACCCCATCATGGCAAGGTAGTGAAAGACAAAGGTGATTAGATCTGCCCAGATAGGAAAAATTGGGCAGAAGATTGTACCCTGTTTCTAAAATTAATTCACCACTTCTGCACACTAAAGCTTAATCCAAGCACTTCATTCTTACACAACATCACATAGAGAAATAGATATCAGAGCTTTGAAAGTCTTTTTAGATAAGAAACTAATTCTAGTTCAGGTTGAACATGACCAGAAAGGTACTACAGTGGTACCTCTGGTTGAGAACGGGATCCGTTCTGGAGCCCCGTTCACAACCTGAAAGGTCTGCAACCTGAAGCGCCGAATCTGCGCACGCGTGTGGCGTGATTTGGCGCTTCTGCACATATACAAAGCACCGAACCCAGAAGTAACCCGTTTCGGTACTTCCGGGTTCGGCGCGTTCGTAACCTGTGCCGAACACAACCAGCAGCAAACGCAACCCGAGGTATGACTGTAGTTCCAATTCACATTTGTCCACTTACAAAATGAACTTGTTCAGTTCATGTTCATTTCAGAGTTCAATTCATATTATCTTGAAATTCTCCTCAGCTTTCAGAATATTATAAACTGCTATGCTGACATATAACATATAGGTAAAGAAGACATCAAAACACACACAGTGGGATGCAGCTTACTTTCTTTAACCATTATGAACTTTAAGCTTAAGAGCCTGAAGAATCTAAAGTATAAAGACACATATAGAAGAATGAACTTGAATATTAATTGGATTTTTTTTCTCAAAATTTTACCCCCCTATAAAGTTAATTCGCATTACGTTCACCCAGCAATTAGGGCAACAACTGCCAGGTGTGATTCAAAGATTTTTGAACTAATTCAGTGAACTTCATTAAACTGAACTAGCTCATTCTGAGCATTTATACACACACATTTGTTTCTTCTGGGCTATGTGGAATCCTGCCAATTCTCTTCCTCAGGGCGTAGCACGGGGGGGGGGGGATTGCCTGGCGCACAATCTGGGGGATCGCAAACCAGGCACCGTACGCAGAGATCCCTATCATTTGCCTTCTGCAACCGCCCCTGCCTGGCATGAGAGTACCCGCCCGTTGAAGATGAGGACTGGGGAGCAGAGGGTGAAGAGTTCTAAGCCCCTTCTCTTACTTTTAAAAAAAATGCTTCAAAAATATCAGTTATATTCCAAAATTACCTGTCTTCCCAGAACTGTGCATTCCATAAGGAATTCTGTTTATTTGTAAGTAATAGCCATCCTCTGTCAGGATTTCATGCTCTTCACTGGGATATCCCCAATATTGGATTATTTCATTCTGCAAGAACAACAAAACAAAAAACAAAACAAAACAAAAACTCAGCAAATCAAGACTTTTTTTTCCTAAGTCTAGATGTGCTGCAAGGAATTTTAGGTACAATGATGCTGAGGAGAAGAGAAAAAAGTTCTGGATCCTGCCTTACCCCCTTGCTGGCTGTAATGAACAAAAGCAAACAGGAGGAGCTATTTACACACCATGTATTAAGCATTAAACAGAAAATGTTATTTGGCCTTGGGGTCACCTAAATCCATCCATTGTAATCCATCAAGCCCTCTTTGGAGTAACTCGGGCAGGCCTGGAAATCCTTCTGTGAAAAGCAAATGCTTTGGAATATCATTTAAAAGAAATATGTACAAATCATAATAACCAAATTATTTTGTCCTATCAATAGCCTGTTGTTTTCAAATGCAACTGAACAAGCAACTCACAGCAGTCATGAATTCTTGAGGATTCAAGTGCCGTTTCCTGAGGAATTCTTCTGACTCTGTTGTCTGTTGCATTAAGCACACCACTGCCACAAACAGCCACATCGCTGACCTGTGTAAAACAATTTTGTTTCAAACTCCTTAGCAAAGATGGGAAGTTTTTAATAAAAAATGTTTTTTAAGGGTTGAGGGCAGGGAGTGCAATTTTAGTTCGGGTGGTGCTGTGCAGGGAAGAAATAATGTTTCTGTCTTCTAGAAGTATTAGTAACTGAGATGGATGGTTTGTGAGGAAAAAAATGAAAACAGATCTGCCCCATGAGGAAAAGTATGGCTATCTCTGAAGTAAGTGAAAGCATGCTGTATTCTGAGGGAAGCAGCTTCCTGATCACTTGGGGGGGGGGGATATGTTTTTGCTGGACATGGCATTCTTGAGGTGCTTCAGACAGATAAGGAAAAATAATTTGGTTAGTTGCTGGCTCTGGCTCTGAGCTTCTGGAGGCAGCTCCCCAATCTGAACCAGATTTGTCTATACCTGCCTGCTGGGATTTAAAATGTTCTTCTATAAAAAGCTTTCAAAAATAAGGAGCCAGTTTGCTTAGCAAACTGAAGCAAACATTTTTGTTAGGCTTCAGGCTTTGTGCAACTTAACATAGTAGCCTTGTAGTTTGCATTTCAGTAAATTGCATAACACTGAGGGATACAGTATCTGACCAAGTGTGTGTGTGTCCTTCCCTCTGAAATCTGAGGCCCCTTCTAAGTGTGGCGAGGACTGGGATCCTTCTATTTCCCTCACCCAGACCAGAGAAGCTGCCCATGGGAGCGATATATGGCAGGCTCTTACATCAGTGCCTGGGTGAATCAGGTTTGCTTCCATGGAAGCTCCAAGGGTAGTAGTGTTATCTTAGTTCATTTGAAACAGCTGGAGGCCGGATGGTGAGGCGTTATGAGGAAATAAATATGTATGTTTTCCTGCATGAATGAAAGCCTATGCAGTGAATCATGCAATAGGAGGAAACTAGCAGATGCTCTCGGGGTAAGAACCTTGATTGGCAGAAGCCTGCCACTCCCTGGGTGTGAGACTAATCTCTGCCTTGCAAGAGAAGGCTGTGCAACTAGATACCCTCATGCATCACCAGGATTATATTGCATCATGCACCACAGTGGTTTTTATGATTATTGTAATTTGCATATTTTTTATATGCCAGAATAAATTGCTTTCAATGATGGCTTTGTTAAATATACAGCTGCATCTCCCTAATTTGCCAGATAACTCCAGGGATAATTGCCTGGCTGTAGATTTTAGTAAAACACACTAGGGTGTTCTTCTTGTGTATGTTGTTTGTGCTGATCTTATGTATGCTGATAACACAAACGTTGCAGGTTTGATCCTCATATGGGACAGCTGCATAGTCCTACATTGCAGGGGATTTGACTACATTAGGGTTTCCTATACTTGGGTCACTGGCTGTTTTTGGACTACATTTCCCATCATCCCTGACCACTGGTCCTGTTAGCTAGGGTTGATGGAGGCCCAAGTTTGGGAAACCCTAGACTAGATGATCCTCTGGGTCCCTTCCAACTCTACAGTTCTATGATTCCTGTAATTTAGCAACATAGAAGACTGCTTTATGTTCCTATCAGTCCACCTAGCTCAGTGTTGTCTTAACTTCACCAGTCTGTTAAGGTCATTTTGAATTCTGATTCTGTCTTCTGCGGCATTAGTTACCCCTCCCAGTTTGGTGTCATCTGCAAATTTGATAAGCATCCCCTCAATGCCTTCATCCAAGTCATTTATAAAGACATTGAACAACAATGGGCCCAGGACAGAACCCTGCAGACCCCACTTGTCACTTTTTTCAGGATGACAAGGAACCATTAATGAGTACTCGTTGGGTTCAATCAGTCAACCAGCTACAAATCCACCTAACAGTTACCTCATTCAACCCACATATTACCAGCTTCTTCACAAGAATATCACGCGGACTTCGTCAAAAGCCTTACTGAAATCAAGATACACTATGTCCACAGCATTTCCCTGATCTGCCAATTTTGTAATTCCATCCAAAAAAGAAATTAGATTGGTCTGACATGATTTATTTTGGAGAAACTCATGCTGGGTCTTAGTAATCACAACAGCCTTTTCTAAAGCTCACAGATCAACTGTTGAATTATCTGTTCTAGGACCTTCCCTGATATCAATGTCAAGCTCACTGGTCAGTAGTTATCTGGTTCTTCCTTGTTCTCCTTTTTGAAGATGGGGACAACATTTCCCCACCTCCAGTCTGTAGGGACCTCTGCAACTGTTGACTACTTGTGTATACTCCTCCTTTATGATTTCCCCTTTCTTCCATTTCTTATACATGCCCTTCCTAACTCTCAGCTCATCTGTAAGCTCCTTATGCAGCCACACCCATTTCCTTAGATGCCTCCCACTTTTCTTTCTTGTTGGTATTGTCTGTATTTGGGCCTTCAATATTTCTCCTTTTAGAAACTCCCATCCTTCTTGGACTCCCTTCTCATTGAGTATTTCTGACCACGGGATCACACCCAGTAGCTCCTTCAGCTTTTTGAAATTGGCCTTCTTAAAATTCAGAGTGCATGTCTTAACTACACTCAATTTTCCCTTGCCTCTGTATTTTGAAACCCAGGAGAACATGATCACTTCCTCCCAAGTTTCCAAGTACTCCATCAATTAGTTTCTCCCTATTGGTGAGGACCAGGTCCAAGATAGATGATCCCCTTGTTGGTTCTTCCACCTTCTGAGAAATGAAATTGTCAGCGAGGCAATGGAGGAATATGTCAGACCTTACACTCTTGGCAGAGTTTGAGTCCCAACAGATATCAGGGAAGTCTCCCATCATGATTACTATTTCTCCCCTTTTTGAATGTTTGGTAATCTGCTCTAGTAAGGTATCATCCAAGTCTTCAGTCTGACTTGGTGGTCTCTAGCAGACACCCACACAGTAAGGTCACTATTCATTCTCTCTCCTACAATTTTTACCCATATACTCGCAATCTGCTTTTCATGCTCCAGGCCATGGATTTCTTCACAAGTATACACATCCTTTATATACAATGCTGCTGCTCCCCTTCCTATTTGGTCTTTTCCTTTTGAACAGGTTGTACCCCTCAATTCCTACACTCCATGAGTCTCATCCCACCAGGTTTCAGTTATGCAGTTATGCCCACCAGGTTGTATTTGCCATCCTGTATTAAAAGCTCCAATTCATCTTGTTTGTTTCCCATGTGCATTTGTGTAGAGACAACTGAAACCATGAGTTGTTCTCTGAAGCTGCTTTCTTCTTGTAGTTTCTTGCCCTTTAGCAGGTTTCTGGACCACCACCTCAGTTTTTTGTGCATCAATTAAGCTATTATCCCCAGTGCCAGGTGCTCTTTTGTTGTTCGTATTGTTTTCTCCCTCCCCCTCAATATCTATTTAAAGCTCTACTGATCAGATTCTCAAGACACTTGGCAAACACATTCTTGTCAACTGCTGTGAGGTCCAGCCCATCTCTCACCGGAAGTCCTAACTAAAGGAAGCAGAGACCATGATCCAAGAAGCCAAATCCTTCCTGATGACTCCACCTGCGCAGCCAGTGGCTTGCCTCTGTATTTTCCTCTCTCTTCTTGGGCCGTGACTTTCAGCAGGAAGGAGTGATAAAAAGACTACCTGTGCTCCATTGTCTCTTCAGCTCTCTGCCCCGTGTCTCATAGTCCCTTGCTGTGTGTTGCAGGCTATGTGTGGCAGTATTATTTGTACCCACATGAATCAAAAAGAAGGGGGAACTAGGATATAATCCTCATCCAATTTAAGACCATAGATCTAATCCTGCTCTCTGGATTCATTCCATCTTCTCTGTGACAACCTTTCATTCCCCCGCCCTCCCCAGTCGTCAAAGTCTTTCAATTGTGTTATTTCAATGAACAACCTGTGAAGTATCTTAGTATTATTATTATTATTATTATTATTATTATTATTATTATTATTATTACTGATGCAAAAGCCTGATGCTGAGAGATGACCTAAAGACACTTAAAACCATCTATGATGGAGGTGACATTTGAACTATGGACTTTCTAGTTCAATGCAGATTTCACAGCTCTCGAAAAGTAAGTTCTTGAATCAAATTAGAGAGTGCTTCAAAAACCTGTTCATGTTTAGCTTATTATCTAATGAGAGGGGTGGGAAACCTGTGCAACCCTCCAACTCCCATCAACCTCAACCTGTCTGGCCAGGGACTAGGAGTGCCAGAAACCAGCAACACGTGGAGTGTCATAAATTCCCCACCTCTGGTCCTTTGGCCTGATCCAACTGAGAATATATTATATTCTTATTGTTCAATTTATAGGATAGTGCAGGTATAACTATTATTCAATTTATAGGATAGTGCAGGTATAACTATTATACATTAATAGATAGCTCTGCTCAAAATGCAGTCTATACTAAAACACAGGCTTTAAAAAAAGTTGTCGCTACCGGGGGGGGGGAATACACTACCAAAATAAAATTGAAGGGTATTGCTTACCGTCTCCTCTCCCAACAGCGTCTGAATCACAACTGAATGCTGCAGAAGCTTGAAGGGAATTTAGCTGCCTATGTTCCATGAATAATTATGGTGATGCTATTAGCAATATGCTGAGAACACAGTATCTTGGATACTATTACATCTCCAACTTATGAGACATACATGGATTTGGTAAATGTGGGTGTAATTCTACAATCCTTTAGGGTGGTGATAAGCCACCCTAATCCGCTTGATCTTACTTTTAGGTTGGCATTCATATGATTGCTTTGTGTGCGTGCTTTAATTCACTCCTGTTCCTTTCTAGATTCAAATTAAATGAGAACTAGAGGAACAAAGTCCTTGTAAGTTAGAAAGTTCTGAAGAATTGTAGATTCCACACAACATGAATATCCACTTGGCTGGACCATGCAGAGCAAATTTTAAATAATACAAAATGTGGAGGAAATTGTTTTTTATTTTATGCATTTTGTGTTTTAATATTGTGATTTTATCCTGTGAACTGCCCTGAGACCTGCGGGTATAGCGTATCATACAAATTTAATAAACAAACAAACAAACAATATTCTTCCCAACATCTCCAAGCCCCCATGAAGCAGGCTTTAAATCCTTCTTGACCCTAGTTTACATTTGGGGAAAACAAAACGCAATTATAGATACTGTGTTTTCCCCTGGACTATGTGATTTAGAATTTGCTGCCCTGCTTTAAGCAAAACCTGTGCCTATGTAACCTGTGTGTCTTAATTAGGCCTGTTACTTTATGGAGATTGATGGCTTGCAAGCTCTTGTGTTCACACTTGTATGAGGATAGGGAGGCAGCTTTCACACAGACTAAGAGCTTCAGGAGTGGAACTCAGGGTTCACTGGAATTTCTGTTTCCTTGCCTAAAGATTTTCCTAGGGCAAAATCAGCTGGTTTCTTCGTTATCCTCACAAACAAGCTTTTAACTTGACCTGAACATGTTTGGGGGTTTTTTGTGTGAAATTTATGCAGTTGGCTTCATTCCCCCCCCCCATTAACCAAGTTCACAATTAATAGTGCAACTTAAATTATAATAATTTGAATTATTGAATGCTATATTCACGGATGGTGTTGTGGCATCAAAGTTATTGGCAAAACAAAGAGTTTTCTTCATCTACTCTAACAATTTCCATAAGCAATCACACCTTCCTGCAATTTGTTTTCTCCTCTGAGAAGCCCATTTTTTACATTACTCTCATTTTACTCATCATCACCTCCCAACTCCCTCTCCAGCTCCTCTACACCAGTCTTTGTCTGCTGGCCCCAAATTTTCTCCTGTGGTCACTTACTATATTGATTAATTTATTATTACTCATACAAGTGATCCTTTCCATGTATAGGATTGCCAGAATTCCATTTCCCCACCCACCAATCCAGAGGAGTAGAGGGGTAAGTCATACTTAAACAGCTTTGAAGAGTCTTGGATGATGAACAGGAGTCTCTTTGACAGGAGTCTCTACTGACACAATACTTTCCTTTCATTTAGTAAGTTAACACTATGCAATTGACTACATAAACTGTGTTAGTTTGCATTTTTACATGCTAGTAACCTCTCTACTACAGAGGTTACATTTAGCTTCTCTGTGGCATCTATATTATTCTGAGACATGTGTCATTTGCAGAAGCTGAAATGTTTTAGAGATGTAGTCCTGAACTCTGTCACTCACTCCTTCAGGCTGGGCCCCAAAATGTGTATGAAACCAGCCGGGATTTCACAAACACTGATAAACAGAACATGAAAGTACTTTTCAGATGTGCACCTACCTGTTCCTCATTGAGATCAGTTTAAAGCTTTTGATCAATTTCTTATTTGCCTCAGTTCACACTGACAGCTCTCAGTGGAGCTGACCTCATATGGCTATTGTCACTTGTGTGAGAAATCAGTGATGACATGTGCAGTAGAATATCTGTGAAACCTGAATTTCTGGTTGCAACTTGTTGGCAGAGCAGTTTATGATTCACGCCACTTTAACTTCTTTTATCTCCAAATAGCAATGGCTCTATTCTGTATTATAAACACTACACAGAGCTTTCCAAACTGTGTGCTGCGACACATTAGTGTGTTGGCTGCAGTGTGTAGGTATGTTGCGCAATTTTTTTCCGCAGTCCTGCTTGCTGTCACAACTTGCAAAATACTGCTTTGTTTTGCCCTTGGATGGAGACCAAAGCAACATGTGCTGCTTGTGAGCTGTTCAGATGCATCTGGTTAGCCATTCTGAAAATGCAGGATTATGTTCTAGACTTTGTCGACATATTCTTATGTTACTATATCAGCTCTTTTAAAAAAAAAGTTTCAACTTTAATATGGAAGATAGGAAACATATACTTTAACTATAGAATTTATTTGAACTTCTGCATCAGTTTAAGCACGTCAGGGTATAGCTGCTTCGGAGCATCGAGACCGAAGATATAATCCAGATGCTGCCAATCAGGGATATTCTTGTAAAAAACTAAATGAGGGATTCGAGGGATTAAGAGTTGAATATCCTTTTCGTCTTCCATAATGTCCTGTCCTCCACTCCACAAAGCTGTTGGCACTTCCATGCATTCTATTTTATAAAATGGAGGTGTGGACTGTGAGTGAAAAATAAAACAGAAATAGCTTTCAATGATGGTGCTGACATCTTTTCTTACTTTTCGGACATTTGCTTATTCAGAACCTTCAGTGTTCTGGGATGTATGGCATCGGGATTTTTTCCATTTATCCATTTCCCCCTCTTTAGTACTTGAATGTTTGCACTGAGCCAGTAATACAAAGGAAAACCTCCTGTGTTAAAATGTTAGTTACATGAAGTACATTTTTGCAGATCCATTAATTTGGTAGTTGAAGATTAATTACTCTAATGTATATATTATGCTCCGGACCCTGTGAATCAAGATCAGAAAGGAATGTCTGTCATTATGATCCCATAAATATGTAATAGCAAAAATGGGTATCAGTGCAAGAATTTAATTTACATACAGTGGTACCTCTGGTTACGTAATTAATTCGTTCCGGAGGTCCGTTCTTAACCTGAAACTGTTCTTAACCTGAAGCACCACTTTAGCTAATGGGACCTCCCGCTGCCGCTGCGCCGCCAGAGCACGATTTCTGTTCTTATCCTGAAGCAAAGTTCTTAACCTGAAGCGTTATTTCTGAGTTAGCGGAGTTTGTAACCTGAAGCGTATGTAACGCGAGGTACCACTGTATTTCATATTTGATCAACATTTACTTAATGGCAGTTAAGAATATACTACAATAGTTTACTACAACATGAGGAAGGACATTGTGAAATTTTACTGACTCCTCTATGCAGGAAATTCTGCATTTTAATATTGAGAAGAGAAAATGATTTCTCTAATATGCAGAGGGCACCATTCTAAGGCTGCCAATCAGATTCACACAATAATTTCTGCATGCTGAATTCAACAAAAGTTGTCATATTAAACAGACCATCTCTGCTCCCCAATGGGAATAACAGCTTCTTAACAAATGGTACAAGAATCTCTGTTGATTCCCACACACAAGGTCTATTTGGTGAACACACCACAGTTAAAATGATGCTGCTGAAAAGATTAAAAGAATTCTAAAGACATTAATGAGAATAACAATCATGGGAGGTACAGAATGCAAAAGTAGAGTACTTATGCATACTTAATCGTGTGAAAACGTGTTACAATATTAAAAATGAAAGAAGTGATTACTCAAGAAGAAATATGATGGGGTGTCGCTGTTTTTTTCGTAAGAAAGAAGAGGGACATCTAGTAAGGAAATTAAAAGAAGCAAAGGTCAGGATCCAGACTGGAATGCATATTGGTTATTTGTCTGTTTGCTTCCATAGAAATAAAACCATTGGATCGTATCCAGCCCTGCAGATCTGGTTGTGCTATAGACCTCTGCATTCACTACTGAACTTCTGCCAACCAGCACACTCTCAAAATCTGTGCCAAGGATTGAGAAAGGCCCCAGAGCAGAGGCAGGGAGTCTCTAATTATGCAAGTGGAACTCTGTGTGCACAGTGTTGGATACGACCCATAATTTCAGCATATTCTGTGTGCTTCTTTGATGTTCTCTCAGTCTTTTAGAGTTCCTGAAGGAAGTGTGCAAGAATTCAAATATTACAGAATTTTTTTAACGCAGAATTTTAAAACAGAACCCAAACCCATCCTTTTCCTTACCATATTGTATACAACTTTGTTCCTGCATCCATAGTCAAAAAATCTAAATTTATGTGTCCTGGTGATCTAGAAGAAGGACAAAAAATTATGTAGAGTTTAAAAATTTTAATTTTGAAATGTAGTCATGTGCAAATACAAAATCTGGTGATGTGAATAGCTAGAATTCCTCCTCATGCAATATTTATAAAACCTCTTGCTAAAATAGTGGAGCCCCTTAAAAATATGTGTAAAAATATTTAATTTATTTAAGGAATTAATATGTAATATTTTATATCACTTAACACACATGATCCCTAAGTGGTTTACACAAATTAAATCACAAATTATCACAAATTAAAACAATAAAACAGTTAAAATATATCAATAAAAGCAAACTATTTTTGTAACTGTTGTTTCCACCAGAAAAGTGCCATGTGGAGCATATTCCAGAGGGTGAATATCACTGAAAATCTTAGCAATCTTTTGAGGGCATATAAAGGTATCCTAGTCCCAGGTTGTCTAGGACCTGTGCTGATCTTTAAATATTGGTGTAATCAGTGCTTTTTTTCTTTAAAAAATATTTAGGGGTACTGTCATTTTGGCTGCTCCCTCTCCCTCTCGGCCCCCTTCCTCTCCTACAACTCCTTCCCAACCCCCAGACGAGGGACTTGAGGCAACGGTGCTGAGAACATGGGAAAAGCCCACGGCGGTGGCAGGGTCAGCTTAAGTGAGGAGGGGCGAGCGCTCACCAGCTGGCTTTAGCCCGGCATGAGGAGGAGGAAGACCACCGTTGTCTCCACCACTGCCACCCCAGACTCCCCTCCCCAGGTACCGACGGGGAGAATGAAAGAGCTCCAGTCCGTGCTCTTACTGCAGAGACAGCTGTCACGTCTGTCTGTCGGTCAGTCGTTCGGGGGCAACACAAAATGTTTAGGGGTATGCATACCCTTGCTTCCCCCCCCCCCAGAAAAAGCACTAGGTGTAATATACGTAGAATTAAGGACTACACTAACCACCCTGGCATACCCTCCAACATTTCTCAGATGAAAATAGAGGCATTTCTCACTCTCCCCTAACTCACCATCCTTGACACCCATTTATTTATTTATTTATTTATTTGGCCCTTCTTCGCCACCGCAGAGCATTTCTTACCAGTAGAAAGATGAGTGCCAGCACTGCACCAATGGGATGCACTACACATGCCCTCCAATGCCTAGGAAAAATCCCTTCATTCTAATTTTATTTTCTTTTATTCTTTGGTAAATTCACAAAAAGAAAAATATACACTAAAATGTAAGTTTTCAAAGGGGGCAAGATTAGATGTAGATGGGGGGGACCCTTTTTTATAAAATAAACAAATAAAGACTCCTTGTGCTCTGCTCCAATCCCCCTTTCCTCCCACCCAGGGTAGCCCTGCCCTCTGCCTGCCCCTCAGTGCATACACTTCACACAAGGCTGGGCGCCACAGTGGCAGCCCCTCTTCCTCTTTGCTGCTCTCTGGCAGCTGCTACAAGCTGCCCATGGTAGGAGGCTGGCTGTAGCGACTGTGGAGAGACATCGGGATGCTCCCTCTCAGCCGCAGCCACTGCCACTCGGTACAAGCGCTTCCTCATCCGCCTCCCCAAGTTCAGTGGTGGCAGCACTGGTGAGGGAATGAGGGACATTCCAGGATCAAATCTGAAGCTGGAATAGCTTTTGTAATTCTGGGACTATCCCTGGAAAATCGGGACATTTGGAAGGTATGCCCTGTCTACTTGATTATTAATATTCGCTGTATTCGTTGTATACATATGATTGCATTTCATCTGACCCATCTACTGCAATTATTAAGTTTGCTGATGACACCACCATAATGGGTTTAATTACAGGCAGAGACGAATCTGCATACAGGGGGGAGGTTCAAAAGGTATCCACATGGTGCTCAGAGAACAATCTGCACCTAAACATTGGCAAGACAAAGGAGATGGTGTTGGACTTTCAGAGGAAGAGAGGGGAGCTAGCCCCGTTGTATATCGGGGGGGGGCTGTGTGGAGAGAGTCTCTTCCTTTAAATTCCTGGGAGTCCATCTTAGTGAAGACCTTACTTGGAAGGTCAATACAGCCCAGGTGGTTAGGAAGGCCCAACAGAGACTTCATTTCCTTAGGGTCTTGCAAAAGAACAATGTTAGACAACAATGGATGGTTTCCTTCTATTGGTCCACAATAGAGAGTGTTCTCTCATACTGTATTATGGTGTGGTATGCTGGTTTGACAGCCAAGGACAGAAAGTTCCTACAGAGGGTGGTGAAGACAGCACACGACATCATGGGCTGTCCCCTGAGTCCACTAGACGTCATTGCAGGTGATGGTTGCCTCAGAAGAGCAAGGAACATTCTCAGGGATGACCCACACCCTGGCCAGCACCTTTTTAATCTCCTGCCCTTGGGCAGGAGATATAGCAGCACACCCTGGTCAGCACCTTTTTAATCTCCTGCTCCTTGGGCAGGAGATATAGCAGCATGATAAACCACACCAGCAGGTTAAAGAACAGTTTCTACCCACGGGCCGTGAGGCTGCTGAATGCAAGACAGCAACATTGCAGCTGACGTTCGGGGTTGGTGGTTGTACAACAGGTACAAAGTATTTCTATTTTATAATAAACACCTACTCTAAATGGCACATTCAGTCAGAATACCATAATTTGGACTAAGGCTTTGGCACTGCGCTGAAGACAGTTATCAAAATCTACCTGGCCCCAGTGGTCCACTGCTTTCACAGAAGAAAAATCAGGAAAGATTCCAACATACACATCTGCTCGACTCTGGAAAAACAAGGTAAGATGTCCTGCCTTAAGTTACATGCTCTGTGAGAGCAGCAAACACATTCCACAGTCTCTCTTATTGTCCGTCCGTCCCCCTTCCAATGAAGCTTTTGTGTAGCAACCTCCACCTGGGTTTTTTCATTCCTAATTCTCTTCCTTGATTGGTTAAGGGCAACACAGCAGCATGAACCAGCACTATACCCATATGCTTTATGTTCTGAACCTATACTCTACAAATAACATCTTGCATAGCTTATTTTACGTTGCAGAGCACCATCCTATAAATATTCAATAGCAACTTTCAACATACAGAGAAATCTCATCTAAATGGAGGATGTTCCACAACTTGGGGTACACTATAGAGAAGGATCACCCAAAGTGCCACAATAATCAGCAGAACTGCAAGCCTGATCTCCCCTGCAGACCTCAGGACCCAGGCTCTTTATTTGACTTCAATATGCAAAATATAACATGAAAACAATTGTGTAGTGTGCGCTGGGCTGCTGTAATGTATTCATGTGTAGAAGCTCACTTCTCTTTTTCCCTTGTCAAAAGATATAAAAAGAAAGCACCTACCACATTTAAGTTTTTCTCATTAAATCCCACCCCAAGGGAAAGGAACCGGAGGCACCATTTGTCTATAACTGGGTAGCTGCATATCTTGGCAGTGAGGGCTTTCAATTCCTTGCTAAGAAGACGGTATTCTTTATTGCCCCATATAAGCTGAAATACAAAAATGTGCTAATAATTCCGAATCTGCTTAGAAGCATGTCTAATTACATTTAGCTCTTTATCACAGTCATATCACAAAAATAGATCAGTGTTTGGAGATCCCTTCTTTTATCCAGCTCACTTACAAATTGGACAAATGGGAATCACCCAACACTCAAAACTGTTCAGAAATAATGATATTGAGTCCACTGTAATTAAATCATATAAGAAATACTTACTCTTCTGAGTCCATCAGGAACTACCAAAAGTTTATAGAAAAGTCCTTTGCTGTTTACCAATGTGTAGCCAGGAGCAAATGACAGATAGAGACTGATTTTCGGAGCAAGCTGAGGAATGATGGAAAAGGTAATAAAACCTGCAAAAAAACCAACCCCAAAGTATTCCATAAATGGGAGCTGTAAGTATTTGGGACAGTGCATTGGGGTGGGGAACAATACTTGCATTGTTCTGGTGCCCCTATGAATCCTTAACAGTGCACTCCTTTCCTGGCTACTCAGAAGTCCTGCAGAATGCAGTGGGGCTTACACTAGGGATTAACCAACTGGTCAATTTCAGATTCTCCCTCTTCCTAATTTTTCCAGTCAAAAATTCAATTTTCCACACTTGCACATCAGTTTGTGATTCTATTCCACGAATAGATGCTTTTAATCAGCAGAGCAACCCTAATTGGCTTTCACCTTAAGCAATTATCTCTTTTTAGTGTGTAAGTGGCTCTTTATGCTGTCCCAGAGCTGCAAACCATTTGCAAAAAAGCATACATGCAGGATTCAACAACAGAAGGGTTCAGCTTAGTTTCAGTGGATGAGTCTTCCTAGAGACCCAGTACTGCATATTCAGCTTCTAGTCCCAACTCAATTAATAAAGGATACAAGGATAAAATATATTTCAATAAATTGATCATAACTTACCTAGTGTCCCACCTTGGGAATGGCCAATATAATATAATTTTTCTTGCCTAGTTTTCTTTAGGATGAAGTCTATAGTTGCTGGAATATCATATATTGCTATTTCATGAAAACTGAAATATAGACATACAAAACACAGTTGTTCTATTGCCCACCTACATTTAGACACAGAAACAGAAGATCCTGGAAGAACCTCTTTCTCGCTTAGACAAACAACTGCCACTGTATAAAACAAGGATGGGGAAACCTGTAGACCTTCCCATGTTACTCTGCCCCTTCCTTTTTAAGGTAAACATCTAACAGCATAATACTAACCATGTCAATTCAAAGTAAGTTCAGTGGGGCTTACTCTTAAGTAACTGGAGTTATCTGTGTAATATCATATGCATATACACGCCAGATTTCCTAAAGTAACCAGTGCATAAACACATACAACAATACATGCAAATTAGGTATTAATATTTATAAAATTATGCATAGAAAAACAGTACCACTCATAGAGCTTGGCTCTTTTATTTGTAATGTGTATACAATTATACTGCATGTAATTCTGTAACAGGGGAGTAGTGTAGAAATTGCTAAGGGGTTAACAGTATGCAGAGTCCGTGTAGCTGGTTTCAAACTGAATAAACAGAAAACCAAAGTATTGAGCAAAAATATGAGTCAAATGCAGATACAAAGATTGCAAGATTGTACTGGTCTCAATTTTGTTAAGACTGTAAAATATCTAGGTGTCAATCTCACAGCAAAAAATCTAAACCTGTATAAAGACAATTATGAAAAGTTGTGGACAGAGATTAAGAAAGACTTGGAGATATGGACAAGATTGAAACTTTCGTTGATGGGAAGAATTGCTGTTGTCAAAATGAATGTTCTACCAAGGATGCTGTTTTTATTCCAAGCCATACCAATTGTGGAAAAAATAGATTCTTTCAAGATATGGCAAAGGGACCTATCGAAATTTATATGGCAGGGAAAAAAGCCTAGAATAAAATTTAAGATTTTGACAGACTCTAAAGAGAGAGGAGGCTTTGCCCTGCCGGACTTAAAGATTTATTTTGAAGCAGCGGCCTTTTGCTGGTTGAAGGATTGGTTCAAATTGGAGAATGTTGATGTGTTGGACTTGGAAGGATTTGACAATGTGTTCGGATGGCATGCATACCTTTGGTACGACAAGGTGAAAGTCCACAAAACTTTTAAGAATCATATAGTTAGGAAAGCTTTGTATCAGGTTTGGACAAGATATAAAGACTTGTTAGAGAGAAAGACTCCTAGATGGATTTCACCAGTGGAGGCTAAGGCTTATAAGAGACCGAACATGTCTGCAAGTTGGTTAAGATATGTGGATATATTGCAGCAAGACGGTGACTCAATTAAGTTGAAAAGCTATGATCAAGTAAAAAGTCAAGTCACCGACTGGCTGCAATACCACCAAGTTTATGAGGTATTTAAATTGGACAGGAAAATTGGTTTTCAATTGGAAAAATCAAAACTGGAAACAGAACTGATTGAATCGAACTCTAAAAACCTTTCCAAGATGTATAATTTGTTGCTAGAGTGGCATACGAAAGATGAATTGGTAAAATCGACAATGATAGACTGGGCGAAAGATGTGGGACATAATATTATGATGGATGACTGGGAGAGACTGTGGCAGAAAGGTATCAAATTTACAGCTTGCAATAGTTTAAGAGAAAATATAATGAAAATGCTGTATAGATGGTATCTGACACCAGTTAAGTTAGCTAAGATGAATTCTAAAATGTCTGATGTGTGTTGGAAATGTAAGTCTACGAAAGGTACCTTTTTTCATATGTGGTGGTCATGTCCGGGAGTGAATGCTTTCTGGGATAAGATTTATAATGAGCTTAAAAAGGTAATGAAAATTACCTTCAGTAAGAAACCAGAGGCATTCCTTTTGAGCATGACTAATGAAGAGATACCCAGTCAGGATAGAACATTTTTTATGTATGCCACAACAGCGGCTAGAATTTTACTTGCAAGAAACTGGAAAGGTGAAGAGATTCCCAACAGTAGAAGAATGGCAGATGAAGTTAATGGACTATATGGAACTCGCTGAACTGACCGCTAGAATCCGAGACCAGAGGGAGGAGACGGTGTCGCAGGATTGGAAGAAATTTAAGGACTATCTACTTAAATATGTAAAATTGAATATCTGAATGTTTGAGCAGAATTAACAAGAAGAATCGGTTTTAGCAGGTAGAAGTGAGATAAAATTGTTTTGAATAATTCTTTTTTGGTGAGAAATGATTTAACTGTAAAAGAATATCTGAAGATAGTGTTCATAAGATATGATTTATATAAGATTAAGTAATTCTAAAGATTAGTTAAAGATTATTAAGGAATATGATAAAAGTTAAGGGAAAAAGATATAAAGCTACTTAAAATACTTTTATGATGATGAAGGCAGTGGAGGGAACAGGGGAAGTCCCCTATAGTAGAGAAGTTTGAAACAAGAAAAGATCAAAGATAGGTGTTATTTTAGGTTTGTATTGTATTGTTTTTGAGGTTGTTGTTATTGTTGTTTTTGTATTGTTTATTGTTTATTATGTATTGTGTTTGTTTTTTGTGTTGATGTTTATGTAATGTTCTTTTCTCTCTTTGTTCTATTGGAAAATAATAAAATCTTATAAAAAAAAAACAGTATGCAGAGTCATACATATTGCTACAAGACCTCAAATGGAACATCTTCTGCCATGCTTCAAAGCCCTGTCCAAGAGTGAAGCGCTTTCCCTAAAAGATAAGATTGCTATAGCTGTATGTCAGGGACAGCACTCAGGAAAAGCGTCCTTTTCATCCAAAACGTCCTTTTAACATACCTTGTCTAAACTCCAAAACATCCTTTTAGCATACCTGAAATTCCAAAATTCTTCTTGATCAATTGATAAGGTCTTGTGCCTTCTAGACCAGCTGCTCCCTCTAGTATTTATTATCCAAACATCATAGCCAGCATCTGCTAGGAAGAATCCCAGGCTGTTGTTGGGAAGATTGGCAATCCAGCACCTACCTTCAGCAAGCAAGCCATGTACTAGTAAAACAACGGGCTTAGGCCCTGGAAAAGAAATCAAAGAAATATAATTTGAGGGTGACCTTCCTGCCTTATACTGGAGAATCAAAACTGCCCACTGTGATGCTCTGTAGTGATGACTCCAGCTGGACAAATCTGAACTTCCAGAGTTCCTGAACAAATGTCACTTTTTTCTAGGCCAGACATGGTTACTTGTTCCTGTAATTCTTTTGCAACTCTTCTTACCACCTAACATTTCACAGCATAAAAATAGGGATATTCTTATGGTACTCCTCATACACCAAGGACCACTATTCCCCCCCCCACGATCCCACAACCTGGCCCTGTGCCCCACATACCACATGATATACTGCTGCTGATGTCTTTCAGAGATTGCTCAGCTATAGCCTGGCTTCAGAATCAGGATATGTTAGTAAACATTTGTTTTAATCTTAAGCATGTCTAAATGAATGGATGTTTATAGCCCGATCCCATGCACATCCACTCAGAAAGTAAATATCACGTAATATTTAAACAGGGAGCATCTCATTTCTCTTTCATTACAGGATAAGTACATGTGGCTAAAATCAATCTTAAGCTGGGATAGCCAACCTGGTGCTCTCTAGATGTTGTGGCTTCCATCTCCCTTGGGCCCCAGTCAGTAGAGCCAATGATCAGAGATGATGGCAGTTGTAATCCACAGCAGAGTGTGATTTTTATTACGCCGTTTTATACAGCATGACAAAGGAGTGAGCATTATTGATCCAGAAGGCCATACAATAAAATAAATGAAACAGTTTTTAACAAGGTAAGGTTTGAGAAGACAAGAATTCTCCCAAGTGAACAGGGACAATTTAGCTTATTTATTTGTTAATTATGGTAATTCATTGGGGCCTCCCCCCCAAAAAAAATGAAACTCAAACAATTTACAAAAAAGTTAAGGTATTATATGAGTCCATATGCACAGCTGTTACATTCCAAAATTACCTGTCTTGCCAGAACTGTGCATTCCACAAGGAATTCTGTTTGCTTGCAAGTAATAGCCATCCTCCGTCAGAATTTCATGCTCTTCACTGGGGTATCCCCAATGTTGAATGACTTCATTCTGCAGATTGGGAGGAAAAGAAATCATTACCCCATCCCACACCCCAAGTCATATAAGCATAGCCAAGATAAATAATTCCACAAGCCAGCCCCTAAGCCACAGGCACCCTTCACATGTTGGTGGGTGGACTACAACTTGCATAATCCTTGCCCAGGGACCATGCTGGTTGAGGTTGTTGAGTCCTCCATCTGCAGAGCCAACAGGTTTCCCACCCCTGCTTTTAGCTTTCTTAAGACAAGAACGTAAAAGTGAACAAATCTAAAAACAAAAAAGCACTTTCTAATTTGATTCAAGAACTTAATTTTGAGAGCCATGGTATCTTCACTGAACTAGAAAATGCCTAGTTCAAGTCTCACCTTAATCACAGGTCACTAGTTAGCTCTCAGCATCAAGTTTTTGCATCAGCAGTTAGTAGGTAGTAATACTAACACACTTCACAGGTACATGTACGGTAGGTAACCGTGTTGGTCTGCCATAGTAAAAAAAATAAAAATAAAAAAATTCCTTCCAGTAGCACCTTAGCGACCAACTAATTTTGTTCTTGGTATGAGCTTTCGTGTGCACGCACACTTCTTCAGATACACTTCACAGAGTTACAGTAAGGGCTGTTTGTTGAAATAATGAAATAGCACATTTGTAAGGCTTTGAAGATTCAAAAGCACTGAAGAGCTAACAGAGAAGAGGGAAAGAACATGTTCTCTGCTGCCACAGAGGGCAGAATTAGATCTACAGACTTCAGCTGTTGTTGCTGTTTTTTTCAATTTAGTACCCATCCTTCACCACCAGGTCTCAAGATGGGTTACAATATTAAAGAACAGAAGCAATTACCAAGAAGGGGAGTGGCGCCTCCTTTGTTGGTAGTCTTTAAGCAGAGGATGGGCTATAGCTCTGGATTTGTTGCATCAACCAGGGGGTTTGGATTAGGTTGGATTATCTCAATGGTCCCTTCCAACTCTATGGTGCTATGGTTTTATCTAATTTAGCGTTGACATTTTTCAAGTAGTACAAATCCTGGGAACAGACAAAATCCCAGACATTTACTATTAAATTTTTAAAAATTCCCAGGCGCCAATTTCCCAGGCGCCCTAATCTAATTGCTAAATATTGCCATCAGTCTCAACAGTGCTATTTTTTCTAAAAAAAGAAGTGCTGGAACGCACCATGAATGGCAAGGGTGCTCAGCAGAGAGGTGAAGGAAGTGAGTTCCGGTAAATTCCTGCTGAAAAAAAAGCTCAGATCCTCAACATTTCCAGATTCTAGACTTGTTTCCTTCCACATGAGTATACTTCGGGAGTTCAGCAGAGCAGGAATTAGCTTTGGCAAAATTCAGAGAGGTGTTCATGGGAACACTTTCATGTATTCAATGAATACAGGAGCAGATTCTGAGAAATATGCTAGCGGCCTTCCTCCACCATCACCCTGGTAGCCCCACTTTCAGCAGCACAAGAGGGCAAGTATATTAAGAGTAAGCACCAAAAAGCTCAAAGCTAAAGCCTAGCTCACACATTAGAGCTGTCAAAGAGGCTGGTTTTAATTCCATCTAACAAAGGGATAGGCAATGTGGTACCCTCCAGTTTTATTTATTTATTTATTGAACTACAGTCCCCATCTTCCCTGATCATTAGCCCTGCTGGCTAGAACTGATGAGAATTGGAATCCATTTTGGCTGTCTTTGTCCAAACAGCATCAATCAGCATTTGGCCAATATTTTTGTATGCAGTGGCCCAGCATGCTGATTGCCACTGGTTTTCTCCATGCTGGTGCAAAACAGTCAAAGAAGAATCATTCTGTGCTACTTTAAGGCAAATTGTTTAATATGTGTGGTAAACCATACATAATACATAAGATGTATGCCAAGTTTTTCATAATGGATTTATGTTTGCCTTCAGGTAATAATCTCCTACAATCACAGGCAGGCTCAAAGTCAACATTTACATTCAGCTAGGCCATCTGAACTTTCCACAGGGCATAAATTAGCCTGACTCGGTCATTCACCTAACCAGAAAAGACAGCTTGTGTCAAACACTTGCAAATGAACCATCAGTTTCTTTGGGATAACCCACACAGGATCTGAAATTCTGCAGGAAATGTATCTGAATAAGCAACTTACGATAGTCATAAATTCTTGAGGATTCAAGTGTCTTCCACTTATAACTTCTTCCGCAGCGGAAGCCTCTTGGATTAAGCAGGTCACTATCAAAACGAGCCACATTGTAGGCCTGGGTAAAGCAATACCAGTAGTTTCAAAAAAATACAATATCAATGTATTACAATATTCTTAAAGGTTTTTACATTTGCATTTGACATCTGGAGACCTTATGAGACATCAGATGCACAGTGGCAATCTGTATTTGGCAATATTTGATAGATGACACAGAGTAGAATGGCCGCTCTCCACATCAATGGAGCGGGGCCCTTTGCATGCCTGAGCGCAGCACCCCCGATCCTATGTGACTCCCGGCAGAGCACTCCTGGACCACCTCCCCAAGTCATGAACCTTGAGGTTCCCGGCAAACCTCAGTTTGTGAGGAAAATCTTGCCTAGTACGTGACACCAAAAAAAAACAGCACTCTTTATTTCTATTTTCTTTAGTAGAATTTCCCAGGCCAGTAACCAATCTCCTGCCATTTCTCATGTCCAATAGGATTTTCTTTGTTGGTGCCACTTGCCAAAAGGGAGGTGGAGGGTAATTTCCACCAAGATTTTGACTGGGAAGGCTTCAAACCCCTTCCCAAGATGCTGTGGTGTCAAATGTCAACCCACTTCCTGCTTTCAAAACTTTCAAAACCATGTTACAATTGTTCCTCATGTAATTAATGCCATGTGTAGCTAGGTCCACTGTTGTTCCAAATGGTGGAAACACCATAATCTGAAATCTCTTAATGTTGCTTGGCAACTAATAGAAACATTAGAATAAGGGCAAGTATGGGGTGATTGATATATATGGAATTCCATCCAAAACACAAATCTGTACCCCACGATTTATAAAATAAGATAATGGGCCAGAGCAAAAGTTCACTGTACAAATTCTTGCAGGACTGAATCCAATGATCATATTTGCACTTCACAATCGGACATTCATTCAGGTACTCCAATTGTGGCACTTCATCTTTTTTCCCCAAAAAAATATTTCTAGAGGATCCTATCTTTTTGCAGTGTAACATACAACAACACAGGCATAAGGAATTGTTTTAACGATTGCATTGTATTGCTTTTTAGTGTTTTTATGTGGCAGTACATTGCCCTTACATTTTGTGAGAGGCTGGCATAGAAATGCTTTTTATAAATTATTTAATTTTATTTCTAGAAATACAAAACTGCATGAGAATTTCCCCATATTCTTTTCTGGAAGCCCAAACAACACCCTGGAAGCCCAAACAATGTATTTCCAGCTGCTTACTTTAAATCAGTCTTTAAAAAAGTACATGCAGTTTTTTGTACTCAAAAGTACTGGTAAGCCCTACTGGTTTCAATGGGACTTACAGGTGAGTACAGGTTAGCAAGCAAAAAGCTACAATGCTACATACATTTACCGAGAAGCAAGCACCATGAAACTCAAGGGAGCTTATTTCTATGTAGAGACATGCATAGGATTCCACTGTAAATCTCGCAGTGTGAAGTGCTTTAATCCTGCAAATTTCAATGGGTCTTAAACATGTAAGTATGACATTATGTTAAGCATTCTTCATTCATTGAGATTCAACATCTAAAGGATTGAGCCTTATGATAATTAATAATCAGTTCTATTTGCATTAAGAAAACAGTCTATAAAATGGCAAGATAAAGAATATATCACCACAATCAAATTAAGAAGATCAGGTTTTTTAAAAATATCCCTTTGCTTACCTGTCCTTGGTACTCAGATGAAGCTGGGACCTTGAATAAATGTTGCAAAAGATCTAGAATGTAACAAACTGCAAGGAAGCAAGTCAATGTAGCAGTGCAGCATTCAATTATAGAACAGGTGTGGTGGCATTAAAAATGATGAGGTGAAAGCAGGGCTTATTCATTAGACCAGATTTGCCTGGAACATAATAGCTGACTAAGAGGAACAGCAAATCCATTTGAATTTCTGGATGCTATGTTGTGATTTGAGGACTTAAGAGGCAAATTAGTCTTCTGGGCAACTAAATACAATTTTAATTTTTAAAAATATCACCATGGCTGTAATCTACCCAATGTTGGGCAATTCCCCTTCTGCATTCCCCATCCCTTATCGTTCAGGACGGCAGCCAGTTCTATGCAAAAGTTTGTTTATCTTTTGTCAATTTTTTATTAAATTTTTAAATCTTTACATATAAATTCCAGATTCCAAATGTGTTGTACATTTCTCCTCTATAGAGGTTTTCTGAGAGGAGTACAGGTTGCTTTACCAGGCAGGAAGGGAACAAATTTCCTAACATTATCTTGCAATTCAAGCCCACATTTGCAATATATTTGTAATGATTTGAGCTTAAGAACAGCTTGGTGATGTCCAGGGCTTTTTTTCAGCTGGAACTAACTGGAACTCAGTCCTGTCACCTCTCAGGTCCCACGGGAGACTTTGTGAGTCCCTGAGGTCAGGGGAGATTAATCTGAGCCACATGCAATTCTAAGTATTTTCAGAAAAGGTGTGTGAATCTTCTTCCAACAAGCCCCTCACCTAGCTTAAGTTCATAGTATCTCCAACGCAAATGAATGGAGGAAAATGTTGGGGCTATTATTTTTGCTTAGTTTTTTGTGAGTGTTGTGAATTTTTGAAATGATACACGTGGGGTCAACATCTCCCTGGATATAACTCCACATTGTTCCCAAATATAATGATCCTTGGCAAGCAGCCAGTCTGATGAGCAGTGAGAGACTCTGTTAGTTCCAAGTTTTTATTTACAAGAAAACACACCCAGAGTGGGGATTCCCACTTCCTCTCATTAATGCTAGTTGCCCCATTCTGAATTAGAATTCCGGTTTCAACAGGAATGACACCAAAACCCTTTCTTCTGACCCCTCACTTTCTGCAAGGCTCGGAATTTTTCCCATCTCCTACTACTGGGACTAAAAACTTGGCCTGTCTTGTTCCCAGAGCTTTCTGTCCCAGTCTTATCTGATAGTTGCCTAGCCATGCTTTGGCCAGTGTGGCGTTCATACAGAGCCCCAGGTCATTTCATGGACTATTGACCTGTACACCACTGCTTTATTCTTCCCCTGCCACCAACCAGGTTTCTTCTGGTGAAATACTGAGTCTCAGTCAGGTTGTAAAGTCAACAACGAAGATTAAAGTTTATTGAAGAACAAACAAGTTTTAAACATATTCAGAACAGTTCCTCAAATGCGCACCCTTAACTAGATGTGGCACTATCTCACACTGTCACACTCTTCTCTCTCAGTTTTATCCCTGTCTCTCACTCTAGCGGTCACAACCACTATGTTCGTCTTACTGGCTCTGTCTGACCTTGACTCCTCTATCTCCCAATGGTAAAACCCCTGGGCTGAGCCTCAAAACCAGGTATGCTCCGCCTCTGAGCTTTCTCATTGGTCAATCTACATTAACCATTTCCACCCCCCTGTACAAACAAAATCACAAGGAATGGGCAAACGCCACAGCTGGCATCCAAATCCTCCTCTTCTTAGGAACTAAACAGTTTTTCTTCTTCACTGGGAAGGAGGGACCATGGGCTGCTTTGCCTGAAAACTAATCCTTCTACCTCATCTAGAGATTCAGTCTCTAGTTCATTTCCCAAGATTGCCCTTTTTGCTACACTATGGGGGACCACGTTCCTGACACAATTCACCCCTCCAAAGCTCTCCTCTCCTCTCCTCCCCCCCTCCTGCTCATCTTCCTCCATGAACCCCTTGGGTATAGGTCTGTTGGGGTCGTTACACTCTATTAAATACTGTAGCCTCCTTCTATTCCAACAGGAGTCCAGAATTTGCACCACTTCGAACTCCTCTTTCCCCTCCACCATTACTGGGGGAAGAAGTGCTTTTCTGGGGGCTTGGTAAGCTTGAGCAGGGACCCCTGGGGATAAAAGTGCCCTATGGAATACAGGGTGTAACTTCATGGAGGCTGGCAACCAGAGCCTCAGAGCCACTGGGTTAATCTGCTCTATTACTTCAAAAAGCCCCACTCACTGAGGGTCCAACTTTCTGCACCTACCTTTCTGGGGTAGATCCTTATTGGACAACCACACCTTGTCCCCCACTTTTATCTCTTTACCTGGTTGCCTATGTTTATCTGCCTTCCTCTTGTGTGTCTCCTTGGCCAAGTCCAACTGTTCCTTTAACAAATAATGCAGGGCTGTCATCTCTTCCATGAATTCCTCAGCTGCTGGCACCGACAGCCCACCCACTTGTGAAGGAAAGGTGCCTGGATGGTGCCCATGACTGGCAAAAAAGGGAGTTTGCTGAGTCAAAGTGTGCAGGGCATTGTTGTATGCAAACTCTGCCAAAGGCAACTTGGACACCCTGTCATCTAGTTGATAATTCACATAGCACCGAAGGTACTGCTGCAAAATGGTGTTAGTCCTTTCCAATTCCCCGTTTGTCTGTGGGTGCCTAGCTGAAGTGAGCTTCACCTCTACCTTGAGTAACTGCATTAGTTTCTTCCAAAATTGTGAGGTGAACTGTGCTCCGTGGTCAGAGTTCACCCTCAAGGGTAACCCATGCAACTTGAACACATGCTCTACAAATTGCTGCACTGTCTCCTGTGCTCTGGGCAGTCTCTTGCATGGCACGAAGTGAGCCATCTTCGTGAGCAGGTCCACTACCACCCAGATCACTGTCTGCCACTGCAACTCTGGTAGATGAGGAAGTCCAAAGCTATTGCCTCCCATGATCCCTGTGGGATTGGCAATGGTTGGAGTAACCTAGCAGGCAATCCTCTGGGTCTCTTCACCCGCTGACAGGTCTCACAGGCTCCTTAGTCTCCTCCCTCACCCTCGGCCACCAAAATTTCTTCATCACCTGGTACAGCGTCTTATATTGCCTGAAATGCCCAGCTGTGGGGTTATCATGGCACTGACGTAGAACCTTGGCTCATAGCCCCCCCTCTGGAACATAGAGCGCTTCTCCTCTATACAGTAAGCCATCCTTTTCCTTGAACCCTTCGGCACCACCAGCATCTCTCCACAGCATCTCTAGCTGGGTTCTTGTGAACTCATCCTCCTCCATCTTACACTGGAATTCAGATGTCTCTGCCACAGAACCAGCCACTAACTGCAGTTGCTCCAGCTCCCGGATGCAGCGATACACTTGAGCCAGTTCTTCTCCCTGGTACTCAGGCTTCCTGGAAAGTGCATCTGCCCTCTGGTTCTGACTGCCGGCCACATAATGAACTCTAAAATTGAACCTGGCAAAGAACTGCACCCACCAAATCTGCCTTTGATTGAGGCATCTAATGGTTTGCCAATATCCTAGGTTATGGTGATCCATATGTACTTCTACTTGGTGTTGTGCGCCCTCTAGGAAATCCCTCCACACCTCAAATGAGTCTTTGATAGCAAGCAGCTCCTTCTCCCATATGGTGTAGTTTTGCTACAAAGGAGTCAACTTCCTAGAAAGGAAAACACACAAGCCCAGATCACCATTCTGATCCTCTTGAAGCAGCGCTGCTCCTAGCGCTCTACCAGAGGAGTCAGTCTCTACCACCATCGGCCGATGTGGGTCAACGTGAGCTATATAATACTTGGAAGGTAACACAGTCTTGAGTTGCTCGAACACCTGCTGGGCCTCTGCTGTCCACAGAAAGGGTTCTCTCCTCCCCCCTCAAACAGTCTGTGAGGAGCACTGTAAGCCTGGAGTAGCCAGGCATGAATTTGTGATAGCAGTTCATGAGCCCCAGAAACCTTTGCAAGTCCTTCTTAGTTTTGGGTTCCTGACACAACACCACAGTCTGTACCTTGGTCGGGTCCATGTGCTCTTCTTCTGGCATAATATGGTACCCCAGGAATTCCACTTCTGTGATGTGGAACTAGCATTTGTCCAGCTTCGCATACAGTCGGTGCTCTCTCAGCCTTGTAGTACCTCGGTCACATGCTGTTCTGGTCTCTCAGATTAGATAAGAAATAACAAACATGTCCACCAGGCTCCCTAAAACGTGGTTGATGAATGCTTGGAACGTCACTATCCCTGACTACAACCCAAAAGGCATGACCAGGTATTCAAAGCTGCCATACCTGGTGCAGAACGCTGTCTTCCACTCGTCACTCTTCCTCACGTGTATCATGTTATAAGCCCCCCCTTAAGTCCAGCTTTGTAAAAATCTTTGCAGACCTCAGTCTCTCTAGTAAATCCCCAATGAGCGGTATGGCATGAAGATTTGACACCATTATTTGGTTGATCTTCCTAAAGTCCACACAGAGGCAAAGCGCGGGCGTATCTTTCTTCTAAACAGAGTATGGGAGAGCCCCCTGGTGCTTTGGATATAGCTTCGCACCAGATTCTTCTCTAGAAACTCCTTCAGAGCAGTCAGTTCTGTCTCAGACATAGAATACAGTTGACTTGTCAGCATCTTCGCCCCTGGCAGGAGGTCTATTTTACAGTCATAAGTTCTATGGGGGGACAGCCTGTTTACTTCCTTCCCGCAGAACACATCCCCATAAGCCTTGTACTGGGGAGGCAACTACCCTTCAGCTCCTGTTAGGGGTCCCATTACCTCTGCCTCCCCTTGCTGCTGCAGCTACTGGGGTCTCCATACCTAAGCAATGTAGGTGGCAATAAGCCAAAGCAAAAGTTATGGAGCACTGCCCCCATGCTATTACAGGATAACCATGTCATCCCCAACACCAGAGGGTAAGTGACTAATTTCGTGACATGTAAAGCGACTTGTTCCCTCTGGCCAGGCAGTTCCAGGATCAGTGGCACAGTTGCATATGAAACGCTTCCTGACACTAGAGGCATCCCATCTATGGTTTGTACATCAAGTGGAACAGTCAGTCGCTGCGTGGCCAGGCCATGTTTATCTACAAAGTCCTGGTCTAAAATGTTTGTAGAAGCTCCTGAATCTATAAGGGCTCTCAACTGTACTCTACGCCCATCCAGGAACTGGAGTACAGCAAGCATGGTGGGGGTCCAGGAATCACTGGTCCCGGTTGGGGCATGTCAGATAACCTTACTCCCAGCCCCGTGCCTCCTAGACAGGCTAAGACCTCTCTTTTCCTGCCCCTTCCTCACAGAGGATTGGCTTCTCCCCACACATGCTCCTGAAAGCATCCCCACCACCCTTCTGTCAGGGCACTGTCTCGCCATGTAGGTTGCCTTGCCATAGACAAATCAAAGTCTCTCTCTTCTCCTTCTTTCTCTCTCTGCTGGCAGCGTCTGGAGCCTGCCTTCCACTGAACTGAACCCCCTCTTCTCGAGCCTCCGTTCCTGAGCCCATTGGTCCAACTGCAGAGAAGCCTGTACCCAACTCTCCAAGGAGGAATGGCGGGGAGCATCCTCATCAGTTCATCCAGTAAGTCCCCATTTAAGCCGGCTCGAAACAGGGCAGGGAGAGGCTTATCTCCCCACTGCAAGTGCTGGGCATACAAATTGAAATCTGTCCAATAACGCATAACTGTTTTGTTCCCCTGCCTTAAATTAAGCAGCTGCATAGAATTGGCAGCCTCCCTCCAGGGGTCTTGGAACACAGTTCCAGGAAAGTGTCCAGATCTGATAAACCACAATGTTTGTGTTGTAATTTGTCCAGGGAAACGGGAACAACGGGCATGCTCCCTGCTGGCCTAAACACCCCCGGCCGAACTGCTGGTCGGACTTCGAAACCCTGGAACAGCAGCAGAAAGCAGCAGAAACCAGAGACCTAGCTTCAGAAAGCCAGGCACTCTTTTCTATCCATTCAGCAGCAGAAGATGCACCACAGAGGCTGGCATGAGCATTATATACAAGCATTTATTAGGCGAACATGAGGACAAAAAATGCACACGTGCAGTCACCTCCATGTTCGGAAAATGAAAACGAAAGTACAGACTGAGGAACGGAAGTTCCCAGCAGCATACTGGAACACTATACAGACATGTAACAAGCTTCCATGCTCAGTCTGTTATTAAGGTGGAATGGGAATTACAACAGTTTGTTGACTACAAGGAGGGTGGCCCATCGCTTGACCCGTCGTTTGGCCTCTCCAGCAAATTGACCACAAAGAACACTTTCTCTTGGCCACTTTTAAATCTTCCCCTCAATTAAAAAAAAAAATCTACTCCCACCTGAAACACTGCATAATCACTGTTCTTCCGAAGAAACTTGGCAGATGCCCAATAGGCAACTTGGCCTTTGTCAGTCTCTTTCTTCTGCTAGCTCCTGCCTCTGATAGTTGAACGTGCCCGCTAGGGTGTCCAGCTGTAACTTTAAATCCAAAGTTTGCTGGGAAAGTACCTGGGGTTGACTGGCTGCCTCTCCTTGCACTCCAGAGGCTGCAACAGCACCGATGGCAAATTGTTGCTCCTCAAACATCTCCATCCCCTTATCTGGCCGTTTGCTGTTAGGTTTCAGATTAGAGCATGCTATAATGATCCCTGGTGACTAGCCAGCTTCCTGGCAGTAAGCAGACTCCTGTCAGATCAAGATAATTTTTTATTACCGAAACAAACATCCCAAGTGGAGCTTCGCACTCCTATCAGCAACAATAGATGCTCTAATCTGAATCAGAACTCCGCCTCCAACAGGAACGATGTCAGAATCTCGTTCTTCCCCCCTCCCCTTCCACTCCTGTTTGAGGCATCCCCCATATCTAGTTCTTGGGTTGGGAATTTGGGCTGCCCGTCTCCACTGTCAGTTGACAGAGTTCCCAATCCTATTTTATATGTTTGCAACCTGGCATCTCCTTGGCTGCCTTCCAACTCTCTCTCTTCATCTGAGCTAAACATGTCTGTTAGGAGAAGGGAGTGCCATGGGCTGTCAGTCTTGGAATTTAGTGTCTCTCCCTCATCAGAGGAGTCAGCTTGTGGGCTTCTAGACTGAAATTTAACCCTTCTGCCTGATCAGAAGATTCAACCTCTTGTTCACTCCCCAAGTCTAAGCCTTCTGCTGGGTCCTGGAGGCCCAAGTTCCTGACACATGGCATCATTGTGATCTCACAGAATTGGCAGGTGGGTTGTCCCATCCAACTGCACAGAATCCCTTACACAGGGTTTTCTCAAGAGTGCTTGGGAACCACACCCAGAGTGTGTTGTCAGACCCATGTCTGGCACTATGGAAAGGTCAGAGCTCAGGGATGGGAAAGGGCTTGTTTCCCCCTTCTGGCCACTTGATGGAGATGGAAGAAAAAAGGCAGCAGTAAAGAGAAGGAGTCCTGCTTGCTGCCACCACTGGCAAAATACTGCTTTGTTTTGCTTTTGGATGGAGACCTTGTGCTGCTTGTGAGCTGAAAACACGGGATCCTACACTTTGTCGACATATTCTTATGTAACTATATCAGCTTTTTTTAAAAAAATGCAACTTTAATATGGAATATAGGAAACATATACTTTAAATTTAGAATTTATTTGAACTTCTGCATCAGTTTAAGCACATCAGGGTATAGCTGCTTTGGAGCATCGAGACCGAAGATATAATCCAGATGCTGCCAATCAGGGATATTCTTGTAGAAAACTAAATGAGGGATTCGAGGGATTAAGAGTTGAATATCCTTTTCGTCTTCCAAAATGTCCTGTCCTCCACTCCACAAAGCTGTTGGCACTTCCATGCATTCTATTTTATAAAATGGAGGTGTGGTCTGGGGGTGAAAAATAAAACAGAAATAGGTTTCAGTGATGGCGCTGACATATTTTCTTACCTTTCTGACATTTCCTCATTCAGAACCTTCAGTGTTCTGGGATATATGACATCAGAAAAACTATTATTTTTCCATTTATCCATTTCCCCCTCTTTAGTACTTGAATGCTTTCCCAGGGCCACTAATACATAGCAAAACCTCCTGTGTTAAAATGTTAGTTACATGAAGTACATTTATGCAAATTTAATCATTTGAAAACATGTTACAATATTAAAAATTAAAGGACTGATTACTTAAAAAGTAATATGATGTGGTTTTGGTTATTTTTAAGAAAGTAGAGGGACATCTAGTAAAGAAATCAAAAGAAAAGAAGCAAAGGTCAGAATGGAATGCATATTTGTTATTTGTCTATTGGCTCCCATAGAAATAAAACCTTTGGATCGTATCCAGCCCTGCAGATCTGTTTGTGCTATAGACCTCTGCATTCACTACTGAACTTCTGCCAACCAGCACACTCTCAAAATCTGTGCCAAGGATTGAGGGAGCCCCCCATAATTATAGATTGAGGGGGTCTATAATTATGCAAGTGGAACTCTGTGTGCACCGTGTTGGATACATCCCATCATTTCAGCATATTCTGTGGGGTTCTTTGATGTTCTCTCAGTCTTTTAGAGTTCCTGAAGGAAGTGTGCAAGAATTCAAACATTACAGCATTTTTTTAACACAGAATTATAAAACAGAACCCAAACCCATCCTTCTCCTTACCATATTGTATACAACTTTGTTCCTGCATCCATAGTCAAAAAATCTAAATTTATGCGTCCTAGTGATCTAGAAGAATGACAAGAGTTATGCACAGTTTGAAAATCTTAATTCTGAAACACAGTCATGTGCAAATTCAAAATCTGGTGATGTAAATAGCTAGAATTCCTCCTCATGCAATATTCATGAAACCTCTTGCTAAAATAGTGGAGCCCCTAGAAAACAATATAAATATATTTAATTTATTTAAGAAAATTATATATAATATTTTGTATTACTAAATATACATGATCCCTAAGTGGTTTACATAGGAGATAGATAGATAGATAGATAGATAGATAGATAGATAGATAGATAGATCACAAACTAAAACAATAAAACATTTAACATATATCAACAAAAGCCAAACTATTGTTTGTAACTATTGTTTCCACCAGAAAAGTGGCATGTGGATCGCATTCCAGAGGGTTAATATCACTTCCTAGATGTCACAAGTTGCCATTCCATTGATCATGGTATAGCTGATAGGCCTCTGCTGGAAATCTTAGCAATCTTTTGAAGGCATTTAAAGGTATCCTAGTCCCAAATTATCTAGGGCCTGTGCTGATCTTTAAATATTGGTGTAATATATGTATAACTAAGGACTCCACTAACCAACCCTGCATACCCTTCAACATTCCTCAGATAAAAATAAGGATATTTTGCACTCTCTCCGACCCTCCTCAATGTCCGATTTTTGTGGCCCTTCCTCGCCACCGCAGAGCATTTCCTACCAGGAGAAAGATGAGTGCCAGAATTGCACCAATGGAATGCAGTACACATGCCCTCCACTGCCCAGGAAAAATCCCTTCATTCTAATTTTATTTTCTTTTATTCTTTGGTATATTCACAAAAAGAAAAATATACACTAAAATATAAGTTTTCGAAAGTGGTGAGATTAGTGATGTAGATGGGGGGAACCTTTTTTTATAAAATAAACAAATAAAGACTCCTTGTGCTCTGCTCCAATCCCCCTTTCCTCCCACCCAGGGTAGCCCTGCCCTCTGCCTGCTCCTCAGTGCAGGCACTTCACACAAGGCTGGGCGCCACAGTGGCAGCCCCTCTTCCTCTTCGCTGCTCTCTGGCAGCTGCTACAAGCTGCCCATGGTAGGAGGCTGGCTGTAGCGACTGTGGAGAGACATCGGGATGCTCCCTCTCAGCCGCAGCCACTGCCACTCGGTACAAGCGCTTCCTCATCCGCCTCCCCAAGTTCAGTGGTGGCAGCACTGGTGGGGGAATGAGGGACATTCCAGGATCAAATCTGAAGCTGGAATAGCTTTTGTAATTCCCTGGAAAATCGGGACATTTGGAAGGTATGCCCTGCCCACTTGTTTATTAATAAACACCTACTCTAAATGGCACATTGAGTTAAAATGCCAGGCTTTGGACTAAGGCTTTGGCACTGCTCTGGAGACAGTTATCAAAATCTACCTGGCCCCAGTGGTCCACTGCTTTGACAGAAGAAAAATCAGGAAAGATTCCAAGATACACGTCTGCTCGACTCTGGAAAAACAAGGTAAGATGTCCTGCCTTAAGTTACATGCTGTGTGAGAGCAGCAAATACATTCCACAGTCTCTCTTATTGTGCTCTCTTCCAATGAAGCTTTTGTGTAGCAACCTCCCCTTGGGTTTTTTCATTCATAATTCTCTTCCTTGACTGGTTAGGGGCAACACTGCAGCATGAACCAGCACAATACCAGTGCTTAATATGATATCCATATGCTTTACATTCTGAACTCATAAATAACGTCTTTCATAGCTTATTTTACATTGCAGAGCACCATCCTATAAATATTCAATAGCAACTTTCAACATACAGAGAAATCTCATCTAAATGGAGGATGTTCCACAACTTGGGGTACACTATAGAGAAGGCTCACTCAACGGGCCACAATAATCAGCAGAACTGCAAGCCTGACCTCCCCTGCAGGCCTCAGGACCCAGGCTTTTTATTAGAATTCAATATGCAAAATATAACATGAAAACAACTGTGTAGTGTGCACTGGGCTGCTATAATGTATTCATGTGTAGAAGCTCACTTCTCTTTTTCCCTTGTCAAAAGATATAAAGAGAAAGCACCTACCACATTTAAGTTTTTCTCATTAAATCCCACCCCAAGGGAAAGGAACCGGAGGCACCATTTGTCTATAACTGGGTAGCTGCATATCTTGGCAGTGAGGGCTTTCAATTCCTTGCTAAGAAGACAGTATTCTTTATTGCCCCATATAAGCTGAAATACAAAGATGCGCAAATAATTTCAAATCTGAATTGAAGCATGTCTTTATCACAGTCATACCACAAAAATGGATGAGTCTTTGGAGATCTGTTCTTTTATCTAGCTCACTTACAGTACAAATTGGATAAAGGGGAATCACCCAGCATTCAAAACTGTTCAGCAAAATGATATTGAGTCCACTGTAATTAAATCATATATGAAATACTTACTCTTCTGAGTCCTTCAGGAATTACAAAAAGTTTATAGAAAATCCCTTTGCCATTTACCAATGTGTAGCCAGGAGCAAATGACAGATAGAGACTGATTTTCGGAGCAAGCTGAGGAATGGTGGAAAAGGTAATAAAACCTGGGGGGGAAACCCAAAGAATTCCATAAATGGGAACAGTAAATATTTGGGACAGTGCATTGGGGTGAGGAACAATACTTGCATTGGTCTTGTGCTTCTTCAGCTTTAAAACATGTTTCATTTTCATACACTCCAGAATGAAGTATATGAAACACCATTTCTGCCCCTGATAAGAACATAACAAGGTCATCCCTGTGGCCTGTCTAGTCCAGCATCCTGTTCCCCCAGCGGCCAACCAGATGTCTGTGGGAAGCCCCAAGCAGGATTTGTTTCCAGCAACAGGTCTTCAGAAGCATTGGTTCTCTGATATGAATCTTTAATAGCACACTCCTTTCCTGGCTACTCAGAAGTCCTACAGAATGCAGTGGGGCTTACACTAGGGATTAACCAACTGGTCAATTTCAGATTCTCTCTCTTCCTAAATTGTCCCCAAAATTTAGTTTTCCACACTTCCACATCAGTTTGCGATTCTGTTCCACTAATAGATCCTTTTAATCAGCAGAGCTTGTGAAAATTTGTCAGCATTTTGGTATGCAATTCTAATGCACACATTTTTGTATGCAGTTCTGCTGGATGGTCATGTTTTTGCAAGCAATTTTCTCTGGGGGCAGAATGTGGTTGGTTTAGCTCTGCTGATGGATGGAGAAGAAGGCAATTGTCAGCCATTCTGGGATTTTAGGGTGTCCCTACAGAGCAGAGGGAAAGGAGGGATTATCAGCAGTTCTCTCCCTCCCTGTTCCGTGAATAGATGCTTTTAATTAGCAGAGCAACCCTAATTGGCTTTCACGTTTATCTCTTTCTAGTGAGTAAGTGGCTCTTTATGCTGTCCCGCAGTTGCCAACCTTTTGCAAGAAAGCATACATGCAGGAGTCAACAACAGAAGGGTTCAGCTTAGTTTCAGTGGATGAGTCTTCCTAGAGACCCAGTACTGCATATTCACCTTCTAGTCACAACTTAATTAATGAAGGATAAAAGGATGAATTAAGTTTCAATAAATTGATCATAACTTACCTAGTGTCCCACCTTGGGTATGGCCAATATAATATAATTTTTCTTGCTTAGTTTTCTTTAGGATGAAGTTGATAGTTGCTGGAATATCGTATATTGCTATTTCATGAAAACTAAAATACAGACATACAAAACACAGTTGGCATTTTGCCCACCCACACTTAGATACAGAAACAGAAGATCCTGGAAGAACCTCTTTCTCGCTTAGACAAACAACTGCCACAGTGTTAAACAAGGATGGGAAAACCTGTGGACCTTCCGATGTTACTGGACTCAAACACCATCAGTCTCAGACAGCACAGGTCAGGAGTGATGGGAGTTGTAGTCCAGCTATATCTGGAAAGCCACAAGTTCACTACCCTGGCTTAAAAGGAGAGAGTGAACTGGTTCTTATGTAAACCCAGACAGTTTTATGGTACTTAACTTAGGTCACTGCAAATCTGAGGGAAAGTAGGAAATGACCGCTCCCCACATCAAATGGGGGGCGTTTTTTGTGCGGTTGTGCACGGCCCCCCCATCCTACACGGCTCCCTAAAATACAACCTGGCTTTGCCCCCTCCCATGCTGGATACCTGGAGATTCCCGCCTAACCTCAGACAGTTAACCAATCCTGGCAGGGAGGGGGGCATTGCCAGGGGAGTTGGCCAGGTAGGATGGGACTCCCTCTGCCCACACAATAGAGGGTGGAACTTACCTGGGAGTCCTCAGTTGGCTCCAGAGCTTCTCCCACCCTGCCCTCCCTCAGTGGGGCTTACTCTTAAGTAACTGGTGTTATATGTGTAATGATATACAGATATCATATGCATATACACACCAGATTTCCTAAAGTAACCAGTGCATAAACACATACAACAATACATGCAACTTAGGTATTAATATTTATAAAATTATGCACATAATTTCTACCATACTTTAAAGCTCTGTCCAAGAGTGAAGCACTTTTCCTACAACATAAGATTGCTATAGCTATATGTTAGCCACAGCACCCAGGAAAAGCGTCCTTTTCGTCTAAAACATCCTTTTAGCATACCTGAAATTCCAAAATTCTTCTTGGTCAATTGACAAGGTCTTGTGCCTTCTAGACCAGCTGCTCCCTCTAGTATTTATTATCCAAACATCATAGCCAGCATCTGCTAGGAAGAATCCCAGGCTGTTGTTGGGAAGATTGGCAATCCAGCACCTACCTTCAGCAAGCAAGCCATGTACTAGTAAAACAACGGGCTTAGGCCCTGGAAAATAAATCAAAGAAATATAATCTGGGGGTGACCTCTCTGCCTTATACTGGAGAATCAAAACTGCCCACTGTGATGCTCTGTAGTGATGACTCCAGCTGGACAAATCTGAACTTCCAGAGTTCCTGAACAAATGTCACTTTTTCTAGGCCAGCCATGGTTACTTGTTCCTGTAATTCGTTTGCAACTCTTCTTACCACCGAACATTTCACAGCATAAAAATAGGGATATTCTTATGGTACTCATCATACACCAAGGACCACTGCCTTCCTCCTGAGGGGGAATCCCAAGGGGACCCAAAATTGTGATAATGTGAAACCCTGGGAGTGACTGATGAAAAGGGAATTTGTGATTGTCTACCACTTTAAGAAGCTGCTGAGAGGAAACTGGGAAGAAAGCTATGTCAGCAAAACAACTGGCAAATATGTTAATGCTTATTTAACTACATGAGTTCTGTCTAACAACAGGTTGTATGCTTCTTTGAATGAGGTAATAAGAATGCATATGATTGGAGGAAAGTGTAATGCTCTGTGTAAGAAATCTATAAGTAACCACCCCCCACCCCGGCCGTTTGGGTGGGGTTCAGACTTTGTGGAATGATCCCGCTGAAACTTTTACTGCAGTAATAAAACTTTCTGGATTCTTTCTTCAACCAGACTTTTCACAGAAAAGAAAATAGGGAAGTTCTTATGGTACTCCTCATACACCAAGGACCACTGCCTCCCCCCTCCCCCACATACACACAACCTGGCCCTGTGCCCCACATACCACATGATATACTGCTGCTGATGTCTTTCAGAGATTACTCAGCTATAGCCTGGCTTCAGAATCAAGATATGTTAGTAAATATTTGTTTTAATCTTAAGCATGTCTAAATGAATGAATGTTTATAGCCCGATCCCATGCACATCCACTCAGAAAGTAAATATCACGTAATATTTAAACAGGGAGCATCTCATTTCTCTTTCATTACAGGATAAGTACATGTGGCTAAAATCAATCTTAAGCTGGGATAGCCAACCTGGTGCTCTCTAGATGTTGTGGCTTCCATCTCCCTTGGGTCCAAGTCAGTAGAGCCAATGATCAGAGATGATGGGAGTTGTAATCCACAGCAGAGTGTGATTTTTATTACCCCATTTTATACAACATGACAAAGGAATGAGCATTATTGATCCAGAAGGCCAAACAATAAAATAAATGAAACAGTTTTTAACAAGGTAAGGTTTGAGAAGACAGGAATCCTTCCTAGTGAACAGGGACAGTTTAGCTTATTTATTTATTAATTATAGTAATTTGTTGGGGCCTTCCCCCCCCAAAAATGAAACTCAAACAACTTACAAAAAAGTTAAGGTATTATATGAATCCAAATGCACAGCTGTTACATTCCAAAATTACCTGTCTTGCCAGAACTGTGCATTCCACAAGGAATTCTGTTTGCTTGCAAGTAATAGCCATCCTCCGTCAGAATTTCATGCTCTTCACTGGGGTATCCCCAATGTTGAATGACTTCATTCTGCAGATTGGGAGGAAAAGAAATCATTACCCCATCCCACACCCCAAGTCATATAAGCATAGCCAAGATAAATAATTCCACAAGCCAGCCCCTAAGCCACAGGCACCCTTCACATGTTGGCTGGGTGGACTACAACTTGCATAATCCTTGCCCAGGGACCATGCTGGTTGAGGTTGTTGAGTCCTCCATCTGCAGAGCCAACAGGTTTCCCACCCCTGCTTTTAGCTTTCTTTTTAAAAAAAACACCTAAAAATGAACAAATTTTAAAACAAAAGAAAGCACCTTCTAATTTGATTCAAGAACCTAATTTTGAGAGCTGTGTTATCTTCACTGAACTAGGAAGTCCAAGTTCAAATCTCACCTTAATCACAGATCACTGCGTAGCTTTTGGTAATCTCTCAGCATCAGGTTTTTGCACTAGCAGTTAGCAGGTAGTAATACTAACACACCTCATAGGATTTTATTTTTATTTTTTTAGTTTTTAAAATATACTTTATTCTTTTTAAAAACACTCAGACGTATAACAAATATCACAACATTAAGAACTAAATACAACAAAACATAACATAAAGTAAGAAGAAAAAGGAAAAGAAAGAAAGAAGGATGTAAATGAAGAAAGAAAAAGAGAATTAATAGAAAGGAAAAATGAAATTATTTACATTATTACCAAAAAGAATAATCCAATACAAACATCAAAAACAAAAATTGTAACATAATTTCCACTAATTAAAACATTTCGATGTTAAATAAAAAAGACTTCCAATTAAACTCGCTGTTTCTGCTATTCATTATCTATATTTATCGCACAGTTATAAGTTTTTCTTTTTATTCCTCTTTATCTCCTTATTAACTCTTACTTGATTTATCATCTGGTTCAGTCTATTTCTGCTATAAAGGAGCTTCTAATACCATTATTCTCCAGGTATTCCTTAAATAACTTCCATTCAATGTGGACTTTTTGTTTGGACTGCTCTCTTACCCTTCCAGTGTTTATCGCTAGCTGAAGATACTCTAACATCAAATTTTGCCAATCAGTCATATTTGGTAAAGTCTTATTCTTCCAATTCCTGGCTACTAATATTCTGGCCGCTGTTATTCCATACAGTACTAATGTTCTTTTTGGTTTTTTTTAACTCATCTGGCACTATACTTAGTAAGAATAATTCCGGTTTTTTCTTAAATGTACATTTCAATAATTTTTTCAGTTCTTCATAGACATCATTCCAGAATATGCTAACCTCTTGGCAATTCCACCACATGTGCATATAGGACCTCATAGGATTATAGTAAGTGTTGTTTATTGAAATAATGAAAAAGCATGTTTGAAACACTTTGAAGATTCAAAAGCACTGAAGGGCTAACAGAGAAGAGGAAAGGAAATGTTCTCTGCTGCCACCGATGGCAGAATTAGATCTACAGGTTTCGATTGTTGCTGTTGTTTTCAATTTAGTACCCATCCTTCACCATAAGGTCTCAAGATGGCTTACAATATTCAAGAACAGAAGCAATTACCTAAAAGGGGAGTGGCACCTCCTTTGTTGGTGGTCTTTAAGCAGAGGATGGGCTATAGCTCTGGATTTGTTGCATTAAGAAGGGGGTTTGGATTAGGTTGGATTATCTCAATGGTTCCTTCAAACTCTATGATGCTATGGTTCTATCTAATTTAGGGTTGACATATTTCAAATTCAGGGTACAGACAAAATCCCAGACATCTACTATTAAATTAAAAAAAATTCCCAGGTGACAGTTTAAACCCTAACTTAATTGCTAGATATTGCCATCAGTCTCAACAGTACTATTTTTCTAGAGAAAGAGGTGCTGGAATCACCATGAATGGCAATGGTGCCCACCTGAGTTCCAGTGAGTTCCTGCTGGAAAACAGCTCAACATTTCCAGATTCTAGACTTGTTTCCTTCTGTATGAGTGTACTTCAGGAGTTCAGCAGAGCAGGGGTTAGCTTTGGCAAAATTCAGAGAGGTGTTCATGGGAACACTTTCATGTATTCAATGAATACAGGAGCGGAAATACACTAGCGGCCTTCCTCCACCATCACCCTGGTAGCCCCACATTCAGCAATACAAGAGGGAAAGTGTAGAAACAGTAAGCACAAAAAGCTCAAAGCTAAAGCCCAGTTCACACATTAGAGCTGTCAAAGAGGCTGGTTTCAATTAAATTCCATGGTACCCTCCATTTTTTTATTTTTTGAATTACAACCCCCATCATCTCTGATCATTAGCCATGCTGGCTAGAACTGATGGGACTTGGAATCCATTATAGCTGTCTTTCTCATAACAGCATCAATCAACATTTGGCCAATATTTTTGTGTTCAGTGACCCAGCATGCTGATCGACGCTGGTTTTCTCCATGCTGAGGCAAAACAGTCAAAGAAGAACAATTTTGTGCTACTTTATAGCAAATTGCTTAATCTGTGTGGTAAACCAGAACGCAGGAATACATAAAATGTAGGCCAAGCTTTTCATAATGGACTTATGTTTGCCTTCAGGTAATAATCTCCTGTAAACACAGGCAGGCAGGCTCAAAGTCAACATTTACATTCAGCTAGGCCCTCTGAACTTGCCACAGAGCATAAATTAGCCTGACTCGGTCATTCACCTAACCAGAAAAGACGGCTTGTGTCAAACACTTGCAAATGAACCATCAGTTTCTTTGGGATAACCCACACAGGATCTGAAATTCTGCAGGAAATGTATCTGAATAAGCAACTTACGATAGTCATAAATTCTTGAGGATTCAAGTGTCTTCCACTTATAACTTCTTCCGCAGCGGAAGCCTCTTGGATTAAGCAGGTCACTATCAAAACGAGCCACATTGTAGGCCTGGGTAAAGCAATACCAGTAGTTTCAAAGAATCCAATGATACTTAATCCAATGATCATATTTGCACTTCACAATCGGACATTCATTCAGGTACTCCAATTGTGGGACTTCATCTGTTCCCTAAAAAATATTTCTAGAGGATCCTATCATTTTGCAGAATGTAACATACAACAACACAGGCATAAATAATTATTTTAATGATTGCATTGTATTGCTTTTCAATGTTTTTATGTGACTGTACATTGCCCTTACATTGTGTGAGAGGCTGGTATAGAAATGCTTTTTATAGATTACTTAATTTTATTTCTAGAAATACAAAACTGCATGAGAATTCCCCCATATTCTTTTCTGGAAGCCCAAACAATGCACTGAAATGTAATTCCAGTTGCTTTCTTTGAGACAGTCTTTTTTAAAAAAGGGCATGTAGTTCTTTTGTACTCAGAAGTAAACCCTACTGGGTTCAATGGGACTTACAGGTGAGTACAGGTTAGCAAGCAAAGAGCTACAATGCTACACTTACCTAGAAGCAAGCTCCACTGAACTCAAGGGAGCTTACTTCTATGTAGAGACATGCATAGCATTCCACTGTAAATCTCACAGTGTGAAGTGTTTTAATCCTTCAAATTTCAATGAAGCAAGCTCCACTGACTTAAACATGCAAGTATGACATTCTATTCACTGTAAATATTGTGAAGTGTTTTAATCCTTCATTTCAATGATTGAGATTCAACATTGATTGAGATCTATAAGATTGAACCTTATGATAATTAATAATCAGTTATATTTTCATTAAGAGAACAGCCTAAAAATGGTAAGATAACCAATATATCACCATAATTAAATTAAGAAGATCCGTCTTTTAAAACAAAAATATCCCTTTGCTTACCTGCCCTTGGTACTCAGATGGAGCTGAGACCTTGAATAAATGTTGCAAAAGATCTAGAATGTAACAAACTGCAAGGAAGCAAGTCAATGTAGCAGTGCAGTGTTTAATTATACAACAAGTCAATGTAGCAGTGGTTTAATTATACAACAGGTGTGGTGGCATTAAAAGTGATGAGGTGAAAGCAGGCCTTATTCATTAGATTTGCCTGGAACATAATAGCTGACTAAAGAGGCACAGCAAATCCATTTGAATTTCTGGATGCTATGTTGTGACTTAAGGACTTAAGAGGTAAATTAGTCTTCTGTCAGGAGTCCAGGTTCCCAGCTTGATAACACAGTAAGTGTAGGTAATTAAAAAGGAGGATTTATTGCAAAAACAATCAAACAGATAGCTCCAGATGGCTCTAACGCAGCCGCCGGCATTATCACTCAAGATGACCCTTCTGAAGACTCCTTCCGGTGTCTACAAAATATACTGAAGCATCACCCTTTGCTTCTCTTGTTTTGCTTCCTATTTTAGCAGCCCTCCCATTCGTCAGCTCTTCGGACTTATTGGGTTTGCTCCAGCCTCTTCCTGTTCTGACAGACTGTCTCCTTGCCTGTTCGTGCCTATTTGATCTTTCAGAGAGCTTTGGCTGTATTCCAGCCCACTCTTATTCGTTCCCGAATGCTGGTTGCATTCCCATGTCCATGGGAGTTGCACTGGGCACTGTCCGCTGTGTGGATCTTCTTCAAACAAGCCCCTCACCTAGCTTACATTCAAAGTACCTCCAATGCAAATGAATGGAGGAAAATGCCCACTCTTATTCGTTCCCGAATGGTTGCATTCCCATGTCCATGTGCTGTTATTTTTCAAACGCTTACCTAGCTTACATTCAAAGTACCTCCAATGCAAATGAATGGAGGAAAATGTTGGTGCTGTTATTTTTGCTTAGTTTTTTTTGTGAGTGTTGTGAATTTTTGAAACGAACCACTTGGGGTCAACACTGCCCTGGATATAACTCCACATTGTCCCCAAATGAGGAAGATGTGCTCCCTAATCTCAGACGCAGCAGAGGTTAATTATGATTAGTGTAGTACAGGCATCCCCAAACTCGGCCCTCCAGCTGTTTTGGGACTACAACTCCCATCATCCCTAGCTAACAGGACCAGTGGTCAGGGATGATGGGAGCTGGACGGCTGAGTTTGGGGGTGCCTTGTCTAGTATGGTGTACTCTACACGAGTAGAGATTATCACTGCACATTTGCAGGACTGAAGCATGCTTGCTTTGCATATGTGTTCTAATGTGCTCCGCTTCAAATGAAACCATCATTTTTTCATGTATTGGTTGGAAAACCTGTTCCTTTATTTTAGAAAATAGAAATGTTTTGGATAATAAAAAGTTAAATTGATTTTTTTGAGACAGGAAAACTGCATTCAGCAGGAAGCAAGTGTTCTTCACATTTCAAAAGTTTTTGGTGTTTGTTTACTTTTTGGCAATGGATCTGTAAGTGTGATCGATGCATGAATTCAAAAAGCTTCACATCTCCATTTTGGCAGAAACAGAACACAATGTACCCATTGCATTTTTATGTACACAAATGCAACTTAATTTTGACTATGTACTTGAATTTACCGACAAAGAGATAAATCTCAGTGACTCATTATAAATATCTAACTAGACATTTGTAAATGTCTAACCATTGTAGCTTATTTGTTTTATCACATATATTTGTCACATTATTATATATTTAAATCAAGCACTAGTTTGATTTAAATAGATAAATAAATAAAATCTCCTTGCTGAACTTACATTAATACCTAGTGGTGCTCATACCTGGGCCTGGGTTTAAAAAACTAATTTTCATTTGAGTCCTTTTTGGAGCTGATTTTCATTGGGATCCTTTCTGGCTACCTTGGAGAAAGGCTCTCTAGGAGGTTCACAAGCAAGGCTAATTTAATAATCAAAATGAGGTGACATATATTTATACTTTATTTCTGAAGATTCTGGGGATCCCACCTTGATTTCACTATTAATAGAGCAACAATAACCAAACGGTTTCCCAGCTACTTCTCCATCAGGTCAAGTATTTCTGGGTACATCAGCTGAAAAGCATTGAGGCCCCAAATGAAATCCCAGTGGTTCCACTTAGGAAACTCTGTGTCATGAATGAGTTTAGTAATTCGAGGCCGCAATTCTGCAATTTCCTTGGGCTGCGAAACCCAGTCCTGTCCTCCACTCCACATCGCTGTTGGGATGGTGATCTCTTCTATTCTGTACAAGGGAGGAGTCGTCTAGGAAGAAACAGATAGTTTGAATGTCACCTAGATACATGCACACATCTTGCAGCTTAAAAAATAATCTGTGGAACTGCACGCAACAAACTTTCACCAAAGTAAACCAAGTGATTTTCAATTGGGTTCTTTTATTGGATTACCAATAAATTGTGAAAATCAGAAGTAATTTGAGGGAACTGTGGACTGCTACTTGAACAAGGAGGGTGTTGTGTGGATGATGCACAAAACATGCACACAAGGGATGCATCCAACCCAGTTTAAACTGCCCCTTTGTACACACCCTCACTTTTAATTCCCTTTGCAGGCAACACAAAAACCCAGCAAATTCCTACCTGGTTGTATATATCTATGTTCTTTGAGCCATAGTCAAAATATCTGAATTGACCTGCCTTAGCTGTCTAGAAAACGAAAGAGAACAATAGATAGGTGAGTATACAGCCCTCCAACGAAAGTGAACAGCAAGCAAAGCTAACCCAAGAGGAAGATGTTAGGAGAGGGCACTCACTGAGAGTATCTTTCACTTTCCTTTCCTTTCACATTTAATTTGCATACCCCCTTTCTATTTTACTATACCCAAGGCAGTTTACAAGCTGAAGAAACAAAGAATGTTCACCTTATAACAATCTAATCCAATACAAAAAAATGTGATAATAAAACATAACTTTAAAATAAGCAACTTATATTCAGCAATCCATTAGGATATTATCAAATATTAAATATCAGCATATAAACATTAAATAGAAATCCACTCTTAACAATTACAATAAATAATTTCTAAACTATAATAATAATAAAAACAACAATGACAAGTCACAGTGCATAAAATAATACAATACAAATTGAGAAGCAGAGACCAGAGGGTGGGGCAAGGCAGGTGGAAAAGGCCTTGCCTGGTGGACAGCTGGAAGTCTCTCCCCTCACAGTTCTTCCTCTAAGCACAGCTCCCTTATGAGGACTCCAAGGGCTGGAGGGTGGGGCAAGGCAGGTGGAACGATAGTGACTGCACTGGCAGTTGAATCTTGCTGGAACACTAGCAATGGAGAGCAACTTATGCTGCACATGAGGGCAGCAGGCTAGCTTAAGGGCCACAAGGCAGCCCACACAGCTCTCTCCTCCAGCACTTTGCTTGATTCTTGTACCCTTCCCATTCAGACAAGTGCTGTGGGCCAGGCTAATAGCTACCTCTTTTCTTGCTCACTCAGCCAAGGACCTTTCTTAATGGTGTTCTCTTTGATGTGTTGGGAGAAAGTAAATAGGCAAGACTTCCATGCAGCCCAGTTTAGCAATAAGCAAGCATTACTGCTACTGGGGCACAGGCTCAGAAGGGGGGCACTGGCTTAAACATGGGGTGGGCTTCTGCTGCTGCACCTCCAGCACCCACCACCTAAGTTGACGGCTTCACTTTATCTCATGGTAAGGCCAATTTAGGCAGTGTCTGGGTTACAATAGATTGTTGGTTCTGGTTTTGTCACTGCTAAATTGGGGACTCAGCTATACAGCTGCAAATATAACATTTAAAGTGTGTTTTAAGTGCATTATACAAATTTGACACTAGATGACAATGGTGAGCTTATGTCAAATTCAATACATTTTTCAAAACGTGTTGTTGTTTTTTAAAGCATTTTCACAGCGTTTTTTTCATATGTGTCTAGTCATTTTGCACTGGAAACACTGGAAACTCACCAACAGTATATTCTGGCTCCCTTCTATTCAAACAATATCTAAGTTGTTATAAGGAAGGCAACATTCAACAAAGAGAGAACGAGAGAGAGAAGGAAGATCTTAGTATCTCTACCTGGCCCCAGTGGATCATATTTTTCACAGAGGTATAATCTGGAAATCGTGATACATATACATCAGTCCGACTCTGTAAGGGAATGGTAAATTTAGAAGTCATTTCACTTAACAAAAACTCTTTGTACTGGACTGTTGGCAGAGGCCAAAAGCAGATATATGTTATTACATGTGTTTCTGAAGTGCAAAACGGATGTTGAGGAAACCCTGACATGCAGGTCATAGCAACTGGTACATCATGAATGAGTTGTGTGAACCAGCTGGCTGCCAAAACTCCACAGTTCTAGGATTTTGTGATTCAGATACCTGTGAACAACCCTTCAAATGAACAGCCCTTATGTGCCACAAGGAGTTGGCTCATTGCTATCTGGCCTATTTCCCCACCCAGGACACACCTGTTGTATGTGCCCACCACCACCCACCTGCCCATTCAGCGACTGTGAAAAGAGGCCAAGTGCACATAGTGACCTACATGTCTAGAGCTCCCTGACGTTATATGGAGTCTTGATTCGGCCAGGGTCTCCCCCATCCTTGCTTGTGGGCCTGCAGAGCCCCTTCTTACATTTGACAAGTCCCATCTGCCCCTCACTTCCCTCTTCAGCACGTGCAGAAACTGCCTTCTTGAGCATTGGACCCAATACTGGTCTTGTCCACTCAGTCTGCCACAGCCTGTCTACGCATGCAGGGGGAATCTCTAACTCACCAAGGGTTTGAGACCCATTGCTTACCCTCACCTGGTTTAGCTGGCCAGGTGAAAGCTGACTGTAGGATGGGGTGGGCCAATGGTGGACAAACTACCCCAGAAGGAGCATGACGTGTCCCCCAACAGAGGTACTACCTCTCCTTTAACACCCCATACATCCCAGTCATAAATATGATAATTGAATAAATATCAAACACTGAAGAGACATACCGCATTTAGATTTTTTTCATTGAATCCACTGACAAGAAAAAGAGCTTGTTTGCAGAGCTCATCTACCAGGCGGCAGCTGCACTTTCGGGCCAGAAGGGCTCTCAGTTTCGGACTCAGCAGACAAAATTCCTTTGTGCCAAATATAGCCTGCAAAAAGCCAGAGATTCTTCATAATCCCAATCTCTCAAAAGCAGTTCTTAAATGGGGCAGTTTAAATGTCCCTGTAGCTGGTTCATATTAGGGGGGGGGGTGTTGCTGATTTGTAAAAAGGTTTTACCATAATCGCCAAATATAAAAATTGCAAAGTTTTCGCATTACAAAACAAGGGGGGAAATGATGAATCTATTGGATTAATATAATTTATAAATTATTTGTTAAAAGGTAGAAATATTTTACGTATCTTCCAAATGATTGGTTGCACTGGGTTTTTGGGGGGTTGTGTGGGGTTTCTTTGAAAAATCCATGGAGCAGTTAAATAAGGATAAAGTCAAAACTATGACTCTTTATAGGTTTTAACTTCAGAAAGGTTAGGTGCAAGTTGATTTGACTGATTGATTTGGTTTGTGTTGTGTGGGTTGGCTCTGCTAATATATCCATGAAGATCAAACCTTGCCATTGCTTGTCTTGCACATCTCAGTAAACTGCAGTGACACTAATGTTGTGACAGAAGCTCAATGGCACCAGACCACACAGTAGACCAGACACTCCTGCCATTTCCACAAATCTATTAATTCTCCTCCAGGCTTTCCCTTTTTATATCCTTATAAGGTGAACCAAAACATCTTGCCTGGTCTTCTGGTCTTCCTGAGTCTTCTTAATTTGGACTCTATATATCTAGTCTCAAGAGGGTACTTTTAAAAAAATAGTTTATCCTTCGTGTTTTCTTTTCTGTCATTTGAAAGCCATTTTAGTTAAAAACAAATTGCATGTATGTCTGAAAATTTAAGGGTGTTGGAATCTAAATTATTAATTTCTTCCACCCCACCCCACCCCAAACACCCCATGTTTTTTCAGCTAATTTACCTACCAAAAAAAACTGGGCTTGAGCCATAAACTTAGACATCTCCCATTATGTCATAATGTCAAGTAGAGCTTACGAAAATTGAGAAAAGATAATGATTGCACACATACCTTCACCAGTGCTGCTGGCAAGCGTATGATTTGTAGTGGGATGCTGATAGTGTACTGCAATGTATAGGAAGGGGCCAGGGCAAAAAACATCTTAATTTTTTCAGCCATTTGAGGTAAAATAGAAAATGCCACAAAAGCTAGAGAGGAGGGGGAAATGGAGATACAGTTTAGCATCCCATAGTTTTGAATTTAAGTAATGCAGCTGTCAGGTCGCTCACGAGTCATCAGGCATGAGTCTCAACTGTCTTGTAACAGTTTATTGGTGCCGACTGTTTACAGTGCAGAGAACGTGAAAACATGACCATCCTAGTCACTTGCAGAATCCGGGAGTGCCAGTTTCCGGTTGCGACCCCGACATAAGAATTTCGGCACCCCAAAGCACCGCCTCCCCGATCTCCTCTTGACACCTCTGAGCAACTGGGGCCACAGAAGTGGCGTGCTCCCCTCAGAGCGAAACTCATGAGGTGTGCTGGGGCTCTCAGCAGCATCTCCAAGCCCTTGTCTCGCCTGGCGATTTCCAGCCTGCCCCTCCCCACTGGAGGAGGTGCCGCTCTTCCCACTTGAGGAAGTCTCACTACTGAGGAGGTGTCTGGGCTCTCAGTACATCGAAAAGACCTCCCGCCCTACTGAGGGCAATTCCCTGACAGCAGCAACAGACTCTTACTTTAAAACTTAGTTGAGCAAAATTAACATTCATTTCATGTGGCGCAATTGTTTTTCAAAATGGAAGGGTTAGACTACATGCAATATACACAGCTACTTTATAGGAAAGAGCCCAGGATGGAATTGGAACCCCACTAAATGACATAATTACCACCATTGCAACAAAATGACATAGGCTTTATGTCAGATGAATAGATGCATGTTTGAAGCCTAAGTGCTTTGCGATGGGGCAGAGTTAGAAAACCCTCTATCCTATATATCAATTTCATTTACTCTCAGATTCTCATTTTTCCAATCTTAAATTCAGTTCTCCTCATTTCTACATCAATTAGAAATATTTTTTAAGCAAGCCCACATGGAAGGCTCTCTCAATGTAACCATGCCCCTGAAACCTCACACTTCCCAATTATGTAGAAAATGTTCCCCGCACATACACTTTCAGGCTCTATAAAAGATTTAGGCAAGAGATCAGGAACACACAATCCAACTCCCCCTTTCGTGCATTCAAATAAATATCCAAAGAGTACTGTGTTTCTTATAAAGACAGCAAACCTATCACAGGTTCTTGGATAACTAAAACTTCAGTAGATATCTGGTGCCATCTACAGTAGATACCTGGTGCCATCAAAAAATGATGTGGTTTTTGTGCTTTTATCCGCATTCTGTGTATGACCAAGAACTAGTTCAACATTAGACCATCCCATGCCAAACTGGCCCCTGGCTTAACTTCCTCTGTATTTCCAGGACCTGAGCTGTAGCAATCAAATTTGCATACATAGCCAATTGTAGAAAAGACTGTCCAATTCTATAGAGTGCATCCCAAGGTTTATAGTTATCATACCCACAGTGCATCCTTGAGAATGGCAGACATAATAGATGTTCTTCTGTCCAGTTTTCTGCAGAATGAAGTCTACCATGGCAGGAAGGTCATAGATGCCCATCTCATGAAAACTGAAAACCACAAAACAAAGTAAATGAGAATTAAGTGTCATATAGAGGAGGGAGAAAGGTTGTTTTCTGCTGCTCCAGAGAAGCGGACACGGGGCAATGGATTCAAACTACAAGAAAGAAGATTCCACCTAAACATTAGGAAGAACTTCCTGACAGTAAGAGCTGTCAGTGGAATTTGCTGCCAAGGAGTGTGGTGGAGTCTCCTTCTTTGGAGGTCTTTAAGCAGAGGCTTGACAGCCATCTGTCAGGAATGCTTTGATGGTGTTTCCTGCTTGGCATGGGGTTGGACTGGATGGCTCTTGTGGTCTCTTCCAACTCTATGATTCTATGATTCTAAGTGCACTCATAATCTTTGGTTACAAGCACAAACTCTTTCTCTAGAAAGCACTACTAAGCATATTTAAGGAACAAAAGGGAAGATTAAACAGACTTTAGGCGATAAGATGAGGCGATAAGATGAGGAGAAAGAGATACTAGGGCCAGCTGTGCCCAGGCTGCATTACAACAAATTAACACTAAAAGCATGAGCACATTTACTAAGAAGAAGGTTTCCGTTTACAGAATCACAGCAAAGTCAGATGGTAAAACTTTTCCTGGACCATAAAATCAGACTGCCAATGAAGGGATTGGAGTGAAATCATTTCATGGATGTGTCCATAAATTTTATGGTCTGGATAAGTACTAAAATCCATTTGGCACACATATAGTATTATTTTAATTGGCTGAATATAGCCCAACATTAGCCTTCATCAAGTCTATTCTATGCATAATTAGCTAGGCAAGGGTGAGCATGCTTTGAACTACAAAATAATATTGAATGCCAAATTCCAGTCACTCAGCTGAAAAAGAAGAAATCTAATTGAATGGTGAATTCCAGTGATTACACACCAAATGAACCAAGTGTGTTCAATGCTGGAATTTTATGTCCTTGTGAACTATTGAAAAACATTTTGCACATATATAAAATTATTAAACTTTATCCCATATTGATTACACTTACAAACCATCAAGTATACCTTGTTGAGTTATTTCACACAGGGGAGATCTTCAAAGGGAGAAAAACGCAACAGTCCCCTGAGTGCTGAACTCCAGTCTTTTCTGAACATACCTAAAATCCCAGAATGCTTCTTCTTCTATTGAAAGGTTTTGGTGTCTTCTAGACCAGGAGTTTCCTCTGTTGTTTCCAATCCAAACATCATATCCAGCATCTGCTAGTATGAAGCCCAGGCTCTGATGCGGCAGATTTGTGACCCAGACGCTGCCTTCCATGGTCAAACAGTGCAACAGCAGTACAGATGATTTGGAGCCTGAAAGTAAAAAAAAGACATTGATTGATTGATTGATTGATTGACTGACTGACTGATTAGTACCTCCAAAACACAACACAAGATACACAATTAAAACTTAATCTAACATGGAGTAGTAGGCTTGGGTCTAAATGTTGGGTTTGGATGCAAGGAAGATAGGTTCTAGTTCCTGTTCAGTTGGGAAGCTAAAGTCTCAATATTACATGCAGAAACATTGGAACTGAACCTTGAAATCTAAACCACCACCCCTTATATATATAAAAAGAGCTAACCCAAAAATTCTCAGGAAAGAACATTCAATCTGTTGTTTTTTTCTTTTGTCTGTGCCTACCCAAAATCATCTGTGGAGAACCTCAAGAAAAGCACACAGGGAGAGAGGGAGGAGAAATTGCTCTCTCTGACAATTAGAAATGTTTATGTTGCTGAGAAGTTATGGACTAAGGACCTAAAATTTACTGCTTGCTGTGAGCTAAAGGAGAATTTCATGAAAATGGTGTATAGGTGGTATTTGACTCCTACAAGACTTGCGAAAATGTATAAGACCACAACCAACATACGTTGGAAGTGTAAAGTTAAAGAGGGCACATTCCATCATATGTGGTGGACGTGTAAAGTAGCTAAGGCCTTCTGGGAAATGATTTATAGTGAACTGGAAAAAATGTTCAAAATAACTTTTAATAAAAAGTAGGAGAAGAATTACCAAAAGATAAGAAAGTATTGTTTATGTATGCGTCAGCAGCGACAAGAATATTATACGCCCAGGGATGGAAAGAAGAAAGAGCCCCATCGAAAGAAGAATGGATATTGAAGATGATGGACTATGCAGAGATAGCAAGGCTAACTGGGAAGATCAGGCACCAAGAGGATAACAAATTTAGCAGAGAATGGCACAATTTGATTGAATATATCAAAGAACACTGTAATAATTTTAAAATAGTAGTAGGATTCACATAACACTTGTAATTTAAAACAACAAAGGATAAAAATGAAGTATAACAAATTGGGATAAATTAATTTGATGCAGTTAAAAGAGGAAGAACTTCGGAAGCCAAGGGAGGAGTTCAGGGAACCCCATAAAGGTAAGGATTTGATTATGGGTTTAAAAAAAAAATAGTGTGTGTGTGTGTGTGTGTGTGTATGTAAAAAACACCCTGTGTTTTATTTTTTAAACTTTGAAAATTAAAAAATTACAAAAGAAAAGAAATGTTTACGCTGTTGGAAAGATCAGAAGGGTACATTCCTCCCCATGTTTTCTTTCCCAGGCCAGACTTCATGCTAGTGGTCATTACTGTACAATGAAATGAGTCACAACAGAGTCCTTGAGACATTGGGTCTCATGAGCTTTTCTGTACCTCCTGGAATCCTGTTCAGGCTCAAGTAATAGCCGTCCTCTGTAAGGACCTCATACTCTTCTGAAGGATATCCCCAGTGCTGGATTATCTGACTCTGTAAGGATACAAAGCCACATGTTGGACCATTTTCTTCATCAGTAGAGGTTTAAAAGTAATTGCTGGAAGCTGGAAGTTTTCACCTAAAGGCTCATTTCTAAGCATTAAAAATGGATCCTTCCTGACATGATCAGAATGGCCCAGGAGAGCCGTGTACGAGAGTGAATATTTATATTTCTATCTCTTTGGATATTTGGGGAAGAATGAGCCAATACCTCCGAAGTGTATGAGCAATCCCTTGGGAGAAAAGGCAGCACAAAGAAAGGTGGAAACAAAAAGATCCCTGGAAACTATGAAGGGGAGACCACACAGAGGATGCAAAAACAAAAGCAACTTTAATACAGTTTATTTGAGGAGGAAAACATGCAACTGTTTGCTGCTTGTCAATAGAACAGAAACTAAAAGCACAGTACTTGAGAAATGACTTAGATAGTTCCCAATACCGCAAGCCAAGAGGACCAATACACCACAGTAATATTCCAATATATGTTTCCCCCCCACTCCTTAGGGGTGGTTCATTTTAAATTGGTTTACAAGACAATGCAGATGCTCCAGTGCAAGAATAGCCAGTGAGATGCGCTGCAGTTGTTGCTTGACTCCAACTCCCATCAGTCCCAGCCAGCATGGATAATGGGAGTTGTAGTCTAACATGATTTGGAGAGCACAACATTTGAGTGCTTTCTGGACCAATCCTTTCACATGCAGGAGGATAGCTATGCCAGAGCCACATACCCAGTGCCAGAGCTACACACCCATTGCCAGCAAATAACATTAAACTTACAGAAGCTTTGCCAGCACCATGAAGTAATTATAACTGGGCTTATTTTGCTGTGTTCAGACATGCCTCAGGCTGCAACCCATCTTGGAACACAGCTTGAGCTCTGGCATGTTCTCAGTCTTCAACTTTTCTAAGTTGAAGAGCTGGCAAGTTTCCAATCTGAGGAACTAGTGTTTACGATGTGGACAAATTGTATTGCAAATTACACTGACATGATTTTATGAACAGAACATGTGCATAAGGTTATATAACGAGCCGTTGTCACCAAGAAAGAACAATTATTCTCAGACAAGTTGGGTTTCATCATACAGGTGCTCCTTTATAATACATAATTTAACTGAAACTTTTTGAAGTCTCCCAGTTTCGTACCTCAGACAAGCAGTCACATGAGGTGCTGAGTGCACCAAGAAAAAATCAAATCAACTGCCCTTAATTACAGTTGCATAATTACAGTTGCATAAATAGGGGGAGGGTTGGTATTTATTTCACACATATTATTTTTTCATGGTATCTCAAAGGAGATTAACTGCCAAGGCAGCTTAAGAAGTGAATGTTCCCATGTATGGGTCATGTGAACCAACTGAGACACACCCCAAATTCTCCAAGTGTCCCTATTTTCCAGGGACGGTCCCAGACTTACAGAAGCTGTCCTAGTTTCTCATTTGATCCCAGAATGTCCCACTTTCCCTTAGGATGTCCCTATTTTCATTGGAGAAATATTGGAGGGTATGGAGTTATGCAAACCCCGAGTCATATGAAGGCAGCCCTGTATAGGAAAGTTTTAAAAAGTTTAATGTTCTATCATGTTTTTATATATGCTGGAAGCTGCCCAGAGTGGCTGAGGCAACCCAATCAGATGTGTGGGGTATTCTTCTTATTCTTATTTTTTATTCCTGTATTACATAGGATGTCCCTATTTTCATTGGATAAATGCTGGACATTCCCAGGACATTCCCATAATTACAGAAGCCATTCTCGTTTCTGATTAGATCCCTGAATTTTCCACTGCCACCACCAAACTCGGTGAGGAGGGTGAGCCAGCATTTGTACCCAGCGCTGGCACTTGCAGTGGTGCTGTCCTCTTGTGAGAGCCAGCCGGTTCCCATGACAGTGAGGCACCAAAGGACATGTGTGGCAGCTGACTTGAGAGAGAGCACGGCATCAATGCAAGCGCCAGCACCAGCTCGTCCTCCTCGCAGAGTCTGGGGCTCCCAAAGACACGCACCCCAGTTTTTATCAGAGGAATGTAGGAGGGTGTGCTGTGGTGAAAGGGTACTCAACCATTGTGAAGGGGCTTGTATGAATAAACAGAAAATAGTCTTTTTTTTTCTTATTGGCCCATTGAAAACATTCCAAGAAATGAGGAAACCTTTATCAACACATTTGTACATCTCACCCTCAGAATCTACTAATAGCAAGGACCATCGTGAGCAGCATTTAGCATTCATAGTGTTACGTTTTCTCATGAATAATTTTATAACAAAATGCATTCAGAAGTATGTAGAGAGCAAGTCTCAGAATTTGGAGGAAGAATGCCTTTGGAATAATAATAATAATAATAATAATAATAATAATAATAATAATAATTTATTTATAGCCCTGCCCATCTGGCTGGGTTTTCCCAACCACTCTGGGCGGCTCCCAACAGAATATTAAAAACATGATAAAACATCAAACATTTAAAACTTCCCTAAACAGGGCCGCCTTCAGGTGCCTTCTAAAAGTCAGATAATTGTTTATTTCCTTGTCATCTGATGGAAGGGCATTCCACAGGGCGGGCGCCACTACCAAGAAGGCACTCTGCCAGGTTCCGTGTAACCTCTCTTCTCGCAGTGAGGCCCTTGGAGGTAGACCTCAGTGTCTGGGCTTGACAATTGCCCTGGAGCATTCTCTTTTGTAAAGCAGCTGATATAGGTTCACTCTCCGAAACAAGTAATCAATGGCAATAATTCCCGAAGCATGCATGAGTTTCTTAAAAAAGCCCAACACAGCCCCAATTTCTATGCTTGATGGCCCTGCAATTCCAGCACTGTGCTGATAGCCCTCAGTTACAAGCTGGGCCCTCCAGAGGAGTTCCTGACAGTTTATGTGTTTTCTTCCATTTAAAAAAGATGGGAGAGGTAACTCAGGAATCAATCTCCATAGCAGACGGGAAGGGCTCACAAAGCTCTCTTCTACACTCTTGGTCAAATGCATGACTGAGGGTTAAGTCTCTAAGAATACTATAGTGCTTCTGGCTGCAATTCTACACACACTCCTAAGTCTAGCTGGACAGGGTGGTGCTCACTGTGCAAGAAATAGGGATAAGATTACACTGGGAGAACTCGGCTCACAATATTCATTCAATATTCAACTTACAATATTCAACTTACAATATTCAACTTACAATATTCATAAACTGTTCAGGATTCAAGTCTTCTGAGCCCACTGCTCCATGTACTGCCATCATGATGAGCAGTAGCCACATCCTTGAGAACCTGCAAAACAACTGGATACTTTAGATAATATAGGGGAAAGATTTACTGCGTTTACTTATTTAAGAGGTTTTTTTATATAGCTCAGTCATCAAAACCGCAAAGCAGTTTACAAAAAGCAATAAAAAATATCTATTAAAACACTGTTAAAATCAGATATTAAAAACAAGTTGACCTTTCGAAATTTCAAAAAAACAAAAATGTAGTAAAATAAAATTACATGTTACATGTTTGGGTAGTGGTGCTTAAATAAAGGGGTTGTTTTTTTTAACAGGCACTGAAAACAGCAAAGCAGACTTGCTTCCCTAATATCAGTGGGTATGTCATCACACATCATCTTTCACAGGGGCATTTCCAGCCCTATTTCAGAGCATGTGGCACCCAGATCCTGTTTAAAAAGAAAAAATAAGTCAGAATGCTTCTTATTGCCAGAAGCTTTCAGCACAGTCAGAGGCAGTGTGCTTCTGAATACCTAGGAAGGGGAAAGAGAGGAGGGAAGAGGGTTTTTTATCTAAATATTAATAATCACTTGTGCCATTCAAAACTGGAGAGAACAGAGTTAATATCAGTGTTGTCTGCAACTTGCATGGACTGTTTGTAGTACTGAAAGAGTACCTGAGTGTAGAGCAAAACTAGTTGACTATGCCAACTTTACCTTGCAAACATGCATTGACTTTTGAAATCCTGAACATTTCGTTTTTGTGGCAGTTGTAAGATAAGGCGTGATAATAGAAGTTTACATATGTTCAACATTCGCAGGCAGAAAACACTTCTTTGCTGCTTCTAAATAATACGCCATTTTAGTGTCAGTAGTTTTTTTTAACATAAAGTGTTTGGAGGGCTCCCCCACCCCACCCCCATACCCAATAAAATGTCCATATATTGGGTCAGTTTATGCAGTCAATAAAATCAAGAGCTACAAAGTTTCTTAGATCATACCGGTTTAGGCTATGGATGCAGAGAGGGGAGTGGATAATTAAATCTCTCTCTCTCTCTCCCTCCCTCCCCCCCCTCTCTCTCTCTCTCATGCACACAGATCTAGCCATGTAAAAAAGAAAATAAAACTTGTGCAGAAGCATGCTGACTGACTCCTTGTGCCTGAAATACTAAGGAGTTTTTTGAGTAAGCATTTGGCAAAAAGAAAGATGGGGGGGGGGAGGAAGGAGGAAGAGTACAAAATTGAGGAACTGCAGCATGTCATGCCTTTGTAATACTGGCGATAACAGGGTCCTCATTTCCAAAACCAATCTTCCTTGTTGCCACTTTACCTTTTCTTAAGAACCAGTAAAATCTCTCAGTTTTGCTATAAATCCGAATTTTTTAAAGTCTCCTTTAAAAAAAAGATATTGAGCACACAATACTACTTTGAGGGTTGAAGAATGGGAAATATTTTCAAATCTATATGCTCAAGTTAATATTCTGAAAATATATCTCACATTGCATATTAGCATTTAATCTTTATGTTCTCCTCCTTCAGCATTCAGAAAAAACCTTTATACATATATTATTGGCTTTCTGTGTTGGTTTCATAGGAAGGGCAGCTTCTGTTTAACAAAAATGAGTTCCCAAAAGTTAAACAAGAAAAACAGGCAGGTTGAAATGCAGTAAGATGGCTTACCGAGGGTTTGGAGGATAAAGGTTGCTTTGGTTTTTCAAGCAGATTTAATAAAATCACACCAACCAGATTCCTTAACAGCACCTTATCCAATAACTGTTTAAATAAGCCAGTATGAATGTCATCAAAAACTTTGCAAATTGGAATTAGTATCGTTAAGAACATAATTGTCACTTTCTGTACTTTGATTCCCCTCTGACCCTGCTTTTATATAATCACATACAGAAACCATGCATATATGTACCTGCAATAATTATTATTTATTATTTATTATTTATTCCCAGCCACTCAAGAAAACATTTCATGCATCTCATGAAGAAGATTTTTGTCTGTGAAAGTCTATGTTTGTTAAGTCTTTAAGGCACTACAGGACTGTTTGTTGTTTAAATATGGACTCTGATAGTTTTAGATCTCAAAAGAAGCCCTGGAATTAGATTCCATACATCTAGCATTTTGAAAAATCCAACGCAGAACTCACATGAACGATCCTTTCCTTCCTTCCACTGTTCTCATTTCACACACACCTGCCCAAATAGAAGAGCAGGTGTTGATGCGCCTTCAGGTGAGCGTTTCTGATGAATGCAAAAGGAAACCTGAAAGTTTCCTTCATAAATACCTCAAGTCATCCAGCTGTGCTCATTTACTGGGTGCAACACCTTTCTTTTTCATTATGTGTACAGCTTCTGGTCTGCGCGTTGTACCTAACAGTGGGATGAACTTATCAAATGTACCTGTTTAAGCTAGCAGACTATTACTTGACATGCAACCCAGACCACAGAGTTTTATTGGGCTTTCTCCCTAGAACCTAAGCATAGAATTGCAGCCTGGGAGTGTATCAACACATGATGTTTTCTCAGATTGTCCCATGAACATCCGGTGTACTCTGAAGTAACAAGTTTTACGTCAAGTCCTGGTGGTGTTTAATACGTATATCATTAAATAACAATTCACATCTTCTGTAGTGCTCTTGTTCAGATGTGGGCTGGTGAGGGAAAATAAACTGAGCTTGAATCTGGAAAGATGAGGGCACTATGAGCAAGACGAGGGTTCCTGCCTCTCAGAAATTGACCAATTATTCTGAAGGAACGGCTACGTAGCTTGAGGGTGCTTCTGGGTGTAGCTTTATCACTGGAGATCCAGGTGATACGGTGACTAGGAAAGCTTTTCATGAGCTTCAGCTGTTACAACATCTAGAGTCATTTGTGGACGGAGATAGCTTTGCCACAGAAGTTCAGGCACTGGTAACTTCATGACTGGATTACTGCAATGTACTCTGTGTGGGGCCTTCTACTTGATGCAAAAACTGCATGTAATGCAGAATGCTGCCAAACAAGAATGAGAATGAGTCTGCATGTTACACCTCAGTTCAAAGATTTGCACGGCCGCTGATGTATTTCCAGGTCAAATTCAAGTTTTAACATTTTGTGATGGGGTTTTTGACCCTCTGCCCTCCTCCAAAATTGGCATGGGATGTGTGGGGGTTCAGAGAATCCCAAGTACAACACAGGGGGGAGAAGATAGGGGATATTGTTCCCTCTGGAAAGCTGAAATGCTTGAGCAGTTGGAAGGTCCGCCATACAACAACGTCGAGTTCCACGCTCTTGGTTTAAGCAGACCTATCCAAACATGTAATTCTATTACAGTCTGCACGCATTTCATGTTGGGGTTCTGTTCGCAAGCCCCATACATTGTTAGAGATTTCAGAGTTGCCTACGTGCAGAATTGCAGCTGTCTATCTCCAAGCAATTAAGCAATTAGCTAGTTGGCAGAAAGCCCAGATCTGCTCTCTCTCAGACCCTTAGCAACGACCTTGTGATTGGTCAATGAGTTCCTGATAAGGTGAGCTCTGTGTGAGAGCTGTGTGGTTAGTGTGTGATGCAGGTGTTGGTGGAGAAAGTGGTCAGTGTAGAGAGAGAGAGAGACAGAGAGGAAAGATTTTATGTTTTGTTTCTTTTATTTTGTAAAGTCTGTAAATAGTAACTTATGGATGCTAGTTGCTTCAATCAATAAATACTGTATATAGTTATCCAGTGAGTTGCTGAGTTCCTGCGTTGAGCTGTCTAGTCAATTTCACAACAGCCAGAAGCTTCCAGAAAAGTCTGCGTCTAACTCTGCGGTGTCCAGGAATACGTTACACTCCTGACACTAAATCTTAAGATGGGGTTTTTGACCCTCTGCCCTCCTCCAAAATTGGCATGGGGTGTGGGGGGGTTCAGAGAATCCCAAGTACAACACAGGGGGGAGAAGATAGGAGATATTGTTCCCTCTGGAAAGCTGAAATGCTTGAGCAGTTGGAAGGTCCGCCATACAACAACGTCGAGTTCCACGCTCTTGGTTTAAGCAGACCTATTCAAACATGTAATTCTATTACAGTCTGCATGCATTTCATGTTGGGGTTCTGTTCGCAAGCCCCATACATGTCAGTGCAGTGCATATAAGAATGTCCCATTCTGTACCGCACTGCCCCCATTCAACCTTTATCGTGACATTGTTGGTGGCATTTACATTCATTTCTGAGTTCAGCACTGTGCACACATGCACAAACGTGTGTCATTCAGATGTGTGTTAATCAGTCATTGTCTTATGTATATTTGGCTTAAAACTGTTATAATTTATATTTTGCTAGATTTCATACCTGTTTCTTTTTAATGTTTGGTTTTACTGGTATTTTAAAAATAAGATTTCTATTGTTTTATTTAAAACCCCTTGGAACTTTTTGTTGATTAAGCAGTATATAAATATGTGTCCCTGTAAGTTTTCTACAAGAAATATAAGAAGCAGTTGTCACCAAGAAAGAACAATTATTCTCAGACAAGTTGGGTTTCCTCATACAGGTGCTCCTTTGTAAGACAGAGTTTAACTGAAGCTTTTGTACCTCAGACAAGCAATGACATGAGGTGCTGAGTGCACCAAGAAGAAATCAAATTAACTGTTTTTAATTACAGTTGCATAAAAATTTATTGTTTTATTTATAAAAAAGCCCCTTGGAACTTTTTGTTGATTAAGCAGTATATAAATCTGTCTCCCTGAAAGTTTTCTACAAGAAATATCAACCTAGGCTTATGAAAATCAAATCTACAGATAAACAAATGAAGTCAAGATTTAGATGAACTTATATTTCTTTAATATTTGTATGTAAAAAAAATAAACCATATCCAATCTATTGCCAAAAGCCAATAGCATATGCAATAATGACTCAATCTTTTATGCCTTTGCAACATTTCCATACAAACAAAGCATTATCTCACATGAACACCTATGTTATTGTCCAAAGCCTTGAAACATATTGTTTACAAAAGCTGCATTGCAAATGGTTTGCCCATATGTGTTTGGAGCTTGAACAGTCTTCTCCTTGTGCATGGACTTAGATCTTCTTAAAAATATGGAGGAGGTTGCTTTTAATCAACATAAAATAACAATTCTCTGGTTTTCCAATTAAACCTTAATAAAAAGTTGGACTTACCATATAGCATATATTGCTGTGCAGGTTCAATTTGCAATAAATAAATTAAAATTCCACAATGCAGCAGTTTGCAAGACCATGTAAAAAAAAAACACTCTAAATTCTTACAATGTAACTTATTTAAAAAACAAACCTGAAAATTAAAATATGTTCTTGTTTCATAACAAAGTTGTTTACTCGCCAATGAGCTCTAAATCTCTACTTATAATTCTTTTAATAATACTTCACCTGGTCTAATGTGTATGTCACCTTGTGGGTAGACTCCCTAACCTTCAAATAGGCCATAAATTCACAAATAAGCTTTCCAGCCTGTAGTTTCATGGGGCAAGGCAGTAAGTCTACCTATGAAAAGTAGGTCTCCAAAGTGACAAATTAAGCAGGAGGCTGGTGGACTGATCCTCAGAAGCTGATAACTGATATAGAAGTCCTGCAGTCAACTGGAAAGTGTACTTTAGCCCTCTAGTGCTAAGGAATCTCAGGGCTAGCCCAACACATTTTGCTACCAGAAGCGAAAGACAAGATGGTCCCCTGTATGTACAAAAGCCTTCAAACTAGCAACAGGCCAATATCCTCCACTACTCATGAGGGCAGCGGGCATAGCTATCAACTTTTCCCTTTTCTTGTGAGGAATCCTATTCAGAATAAGGGAATTTCCCATTAAAAAAGGAAAAAGTTGACAGCTATGAGCGGGTAAGTTTGAGGGTGCAGGGTAGACTGCATGAAACACACAGCTCTGTCCTGCAATGCTACCTCACTGCTCCCTGCATCCCAACATCTCCCACCTTGTGAGCAGATTTCTGCGTACAGCATCACAAAAAGAACCACCCACCATGAATTCCAATGGCATGTTATAATTATTACTAATGATGATAATAATAATATAAAAATTAACAATACAGGCAGCAACAGGTTAGCCTAACTTCTGTGGCCTAGGCTCTGGTAACCTCTTGGTTGGATTACTGCAATGTGTTGTACATGGGGCTGCCTTTGAAGGCGGTTAGGAAACTTCAGCTGGTGCAAAATGCAATGGCCAGATGCTCACCAGAACAAGACAGTTTGAGCATATACCACCAATCCTGGTACAACTGCAGTGGCTGCTGATTAGTTTCCATTCCCAATTCAAAGTGCAGGTCATGGCAGTGGCCAATGCCTGGCTGAACAGCAATGAATTCCCCCATAAATTGGGCCCTGATTGGCCTGTTTGAATTCAGTTCACTGGCCAGGCAGGTACGCCCCCACAGCTGTGATGGCTGGGGGGGGGATTCCACATCGGACAGTGACCAGGCAGGTCCGGCTGCCGGGAAAGAGGCGGAGAGCGATGGTCTGTAACCGATGCCCACTGGGGGAACAGTGAGCATGCGTCATGAAACCCAACGTTTAGTTGAAAGGGAATATCACTGTTTTGAAGAAAAGTCCTGCACAACAAAAGAGAAATCCCACAGCTATTTCTGCATCATGTCAAGGATTTCCATGTACATCCGCTGATGAGCATCAATGCCCCAAATGAAGTCCCAGTGGTCCCAGTCTGGATACTCCTTATGGTGAACAAGGTGAGTGATTCGAGACCGCAACTGCGCAGCTTCCTTTGGCCTGCCAACCCAGTCTTGTCCTCCACTCCACATAGCAATTGGGACTGTGATCTCTTCGATCCTGTAGAAGGGTGGAGTCGTCTGTGAAAAAGAAGAAAAAATGAGAATAAACTACAGATGCTGCTGAAATGTAACCTAAAGCAAATTTAGAATTTCTAAACTCTAATTCAAGGGATAATTAGAACAAGTGTGTAATGTAGGACACTGGAACCCAGGGCAGAGGGTGGGGTGGTCTGCCCCAGGTGTCACCACGGAAGGGGGTGACAAAATGCCGGGCGGCACACACCGGGGGCCTGCTGTGCGCCTGAACCACATGTCTCTCGTGGGAGTGATGCGATGGGTGCCCACTCTCTCCACGCTGCCCCAAACAGTCTGCCCACTGCCTCTCCCACCCAGCTGTAGGACGGCTGAGTAGGAGAAGGCAGGCAGACTCCTCAGAGGCCCCGCAGAGTGTCTTGCCCCAGCTCGCCCTGCCCCTGGTTGCAGGGCACACATGCCTCCCCAGGTACCCGATCGGCTTGCTCTGCCGCTGCTGGAACCAGACCTTTCCTAGTCATCCTTATCCAATCCAAGCAAAAACATACGTACCTGATTGTATTTATCTATGTTCTTTGGACCATAATCGAAGTATCTGAATTCCCCAGTTCTACCAGACTAGAAAATGAAACATAACACCACAGTTGTGTGAGCATGTGTGCTTCTCGCCAAGACATCAAAGCAGAGATTATCAGGGGAGGAAACAAGTTAAGAAGAGTATTTCACAATTATTGCTCTATTTCAGAGGTAAGGAACCTCAGGCTAAGGGCTCAAGTGCAGCTTCCTTGTATTTAAACAAAAATTATTATGTTGCACTATTGTAAGTAGAGAACACACAACAGGTGTATTTCATTTTCCTAACTGTACCTGGTTCCAGTGGATGATATTTTTCACAGAAGTATAATCCGGGAATATTGATGTGTACACATCAGTCCGGCTCTGAAAGAAAAGGTGCATTTTAATCTCCTACCACTTCAGATGAGGTTTTTGCACCACAACCTGCAAGAAGCAGTGTCTGCAGCTGTGTGTATACCAGGGTTTTAAAGACCATACAAAGATCATCCCCCTAGACCTGCAATTTCCAGCGCCTTTAAACTACAGCTCCCAGGTTCTTTGGTGCTTGCTTTGAATGAGCTTTAAAGTTTTGGTGTGTAAGGAGACATAGTCTTTTGCGCAAGTGTAGCATGGCTTCCTGGGATAAGCTAAGGAGGGAGCAGTGCTGTGCTGATCAAAAGCAGCCAAGTGCTATTGTATTAGTTGCTCAAGTGTATTGCTGATGGTTCAAGGAATGCATGTATAGATAGGTAACTGCCCCCCCCTTTAAGAAGTCATAAATCAGTCCTTCTTAACTTGGAGTTCACAGTGATTCAGAGGCCAGTGACACATCCAACCTTTGACTTTGCAGGAGCCACGTCAGATGAACTCTTGAAAGTGGTCTTGTTTTCCAGCAAGTTAAAATCCGCACACCTGAAGCTCGACTTTGTAACTTCTTTACATTGAAACTAAGCACCCAAAATAATCAATTTTATTATCCGTGCTGGAGAGTTTTCCTGATGCTTTTCTTATTAAGTATTTTTATTGCTTGAATTAAGCCTATTTTAGCAGTGTGAATAGAAAATAAATACCGCATTTAGATTTTTCTCGTTGAATCCACTGATAAGGAAAAGAGCTTGTTTGCAGATTACATCAACCAGTCGGCAGCTGCACCTTTGAGCCAAAAGTTCTTTGAGTTTGGGACTCAGCAGGCAGAATTCTTTTGTGCCAAATATAATCTGTAAAAATCCAGAGATTGTTTACATGGTGAACCAGTATATTTCCTAATACAGCAACAGATGTATTCTGAACTGTACAAGAATATTGTTCATATTATAATTTTAACCAGGATTACAGATTTTGCTGTCCTGACTTGATCAAATGCATTATTTACATAATTGCTAATTTTATTTACTTAATTCCTGCATTGCAGGAGTTGGGTTGGTGACACTCAGGGTCCCATCCATCTCTTTGATTCTGCTATATTTATAGTCCAGCTTTCAGTTGTGAAGGCTTCCAAAGCAACTCACAACAAATAACCCATGCTTTGATGATGACTCAACTCATTCTATGTATTGTCCTGCGGATGCATGGGTAAGAAAGTGAAATCTGAGCTAGCTCCCTCTTCTGGCAGGTTCAGTGTGGACAATGAAGGGTTTAAAGCTAGGCTACACAGCCCAAGGCATCTTAATGGTGAAGAGTTATTTAGCCAATCACCCTCTCACAGTCAGTTGGCTCAAAGGAATGTGGGGGGGGGACTACTCTTGGGCCCTGGTGGCAACAGCTAAGCTAGGATGAGATGAGGCAGTCAGATATATCATTGCCATACTTTAAGATAAGCAGGTAAGAACGAGATATCAGCCAATTGACTGATCTGGTGCTTGGAGTCAGGATGGAAGGCAGTTGCCCATGGTCGACAATGGAACAGTCTCCCTCTCCTGCATTGCAGGGGGTTGGACTAGATGACCATTGGAAGTCCCTTCCAACTCTATGATTCTATGATTCTATGGTGCTATGTAAGCTAGACAGTGGGAGATGTGTCCTTTTAGCTCTTGCAAGGGTGGAGTTAGACAACTTCTGCTTATTACAGTTCCCTGTATATTAAATAAAGTTGTGGCCGATTATTATATCCATATGCTTTCCCCTTAGCATCATTCCAATGTGTGTGTGTAGAGGGGAGATGAGTGGATCCTTTGCACCCTGCTATTTCCATGGTCCCACTATTTCTCTGACAAGCTTCCTGCTCTGTTCTGCCTCCAGTGGCAGAGACAGTGTGCCCAGAATACAGTGGTACTTCAGTGCTTGAACGTAATGCGTTCCGGAAGACCATTCAAGTTCCAAAACGTTCGAAAACTGGGGCACAAAGGGCTGGCTGCAAATGCAGTTGAGAAAATTGAAAAAACACGCAGCGGAAGCAGTTCAACTTCCAAGGCGCGTTTGAAAATGGAAGCATTTATTTCTGGGCTTTTGGCGTTCGTCAAGGGAGATGTTCGAGAACCGATGTACTACTGTACCAGTTGTTGGGAATCACAAATGTGGGGAGAACTACTGCACTCAGGTCCTGCTTGCAGGTTTCCCATGGGCATCTGGTTGGCCGCTAGACTTGAGAGGCCTTAAGTTTTGAAATATTAAAGTTCTTCTTATGTTCTTAACACATGTGAACTGCTAGAGTTTATGCTCTTTGAATTCAATTGACTTAGTTTATATGCTACCTTCCACAGAGACATGTGTCCAAGTTCATTTTTAGTTTACATTTCAACTCTAAAAGGATCGATTTCAGTTATTATATGTATATGTATAAGCATATGTAGACACATACATATATAGACATATACAAACAGACACACCCCAAAACACAAATACACCATTAAAGTTGTCACAACCATTCTTACTTAATAAACGTCTAAAAGTTAAGGGTATTTTAAAACTTGAATTTTTCTTTTAAGTTTTCCTGCTTAAGATGTGTCTTTAATATTGATTTCCCAAAAATCCTTTAGGAAAATGCTTTAGAATTTTTTTAAAGGGAGCATGCGTTTTAGGCAAGAGAAATTTGTTTTGGTCACAAAACTACTCACATTGAAAACAACAAACAAGTATACCAGGTTCCATCCAACATTGTCAGTGCCAGGCACGCGCACATGATGTCACACATCGCCCCCGCAGTGGGGGGGGGGGCCGACAGAGTGACCCACCGCAGCATGCAACACATTTTGTGGGTGCCTTGGCACCCGGTGCCCCCAGAGATTGCATCTATGACAAAAAGTAAATGAATTTAGTTTTATTTCCCCCCACAAAAGCTAACCTTGCTTGTTTATGTTTATTTTCCTATCAACTTGGATAAGAATGTAACACTTGACATTACTGATCTTTCAAACCCTACATGACAATAAGAAAATGATCCTTTTGCACATACCTTGAACAATGTATTAGGCATACGCAGCACTCGTATAATGGGACTCATACTGAACTGGAATGTGTATGCAGGCCCCATGGCAAAAAACATCTTTATTTTTTCAGACATTTGAGGGATTACAGAAAATGCAACAAAAGCTGGGAGGAAAAGATGAGAAATTCCATTTAGCATTCTTTTAATGGGGAGGGGAGGGTTACAAGCAGGTAAAACAATGCAATAGGTGTGTGCAGGGGCGGAGGAAGGTGGGGGCGATGGGAGTGCACCACCCCCATTGGCACGATCCCGGTGGGGTTCCATCGCAGCGGCCCACCCTGCCCATGCTGGGCACCACACCCCCGCAGGCTGCACGCCACGCCTCCAGAACGCGCACCACGCCCCCGCGGGCGGCACGCTCCGCCCCCAGAACGCGCACCACACCACCAGAATGCATGCTCCGCCCCTTTGGGCGGCGGGTGCCAGCCCCGCACCACCTGCTGCCCACCCCCAGTGCTGGAGAATGAAGCTCCGCCACTGGGTATGTGTTGTGCAACAGTGAATGTGATGACCATGCTGATATTTGCATTCTACAAGCAGCCAGGAGGAAGTTCAGCACTCAGCCTTTTCAGCTAATCTGATTCTTGGATAAAACACCACTGACATGTGTTCCCCTGCATTTCTACTGCCCCTGAGTGCCCCATTGCGGGGCAAAGAATACAGTCACAGACTACACAGGCCTTTTTCACAGCTAAAAGCCTTTATGCTTGACATACCTATGGTGGATCCCTGAGCATGGCCACCACAGTAGATTTTATCCCGTCCGGTTTTCTGCAGAATAAAGTCTGTCATGGCAGGAAGGTCATAGATGCCCATTTCATGAAAACTGCAAATCAGGAGATATCCATCATAATTAAGTGTGTTTATGCTATGCTCACATGCACTGGCTACTTTAGCAAAGAGAAGGTAAGAAGATTAAATGATCTTCAGATAAATATGTAGAAAGAGAATATTTTCCAGGAACATTTGGTTTCAGACTGAACAAAAACAGTTTATGGTTACAATCCTGGAGTAAGTCTGCCAGGAGGTAAGTATCCATTTATACCATCACTGACCTCATCACATGTCTAGTGACATCATTAGCAGTGTGAGAGTTTTCAGAGGGACATTCCCTCCAAAAAATGTCAAGCTCTTTTGCTCAGCCAAATTCTGAATCAAGCCAAGAGTATCATGTTTCCCTGGAAATAAGACATACCCATAAAATAAGCCATAGCAGGATTTCTATGCCTTTGTGCAATATAAGCCATACACCAAAAATTAGACATCCCCCGAAAATAAGCCATAGTGTGTTTTCTTGAGGGGGGGAATATAAGACAGTGTCTTATTTTCAGGGAAACACGGTAGTTCACCCGTCACTACTTCTGAGTAAATATGCTTAGGATCAAACTATTCAGGACCAAGAGTCTTTCTTCAAATTCACCTGTGGGAGATGCAGCTTGGATTGAGACAGTGCCATGATGGAGCTGGGGTTCTTCTGACCTTTGACCCAGTATTCATTAACCCACTCTCAAAACTGTGACCAAAACTGTGCATATAATTTTCCAGGGAAGGGCCAAGGAATCAAGCACCTGCAATGCCCCAGGATCAATCCTGCCACCCTCAATTATTTCTGGGATACTCTCTCTAAAATTCTGGACAGGTGTTGCCAGTCAGTGTAGATGAGTTTTCTTTCATTTCCAGAGTGTGTTCAATGCTGGAATTTTATGTCCTTGTGAACTATTGAAAAACATTTTGCACATATATAAAATTATTAAACTTTATCCCATATTGATTACACTTACAAACCATCAAGTATACCTTGTTGAGTTATTTCACACAGGGGAGATCTTCAAAGGGAGAAAAACGCAACAGTCCCCTGAGTGCTGAATTCCAGTCTTTTCTGAACATACCTGAAATCCCAAAATGCTTCTTCTTCAATGGTAAGGTACTGGTGTCTTCTCGACCAAGAGTTTCCTCTGTTGTTTCCAATCCAGACATCATATCCAGCATCTGCTAGTATGAAACCCAGGCTCTGATGAGGCGGATTTGCTATCCAGTCACTGCCTTCCAAGGTCAAACCATGAACCAGCAATATAGCGGCCTTTGAGCCTGAAAAAATGAAAAAGCTTCAGGAGTTTAAACCTCTATAATGCCACTCATAATGCTCATACTAAGAGTGCAGTGTACAGTGTCTAAAATGTTTTGTATGGAAATGCAAAGTTTAGAAGAGTGCTGGGTTTTCTTTTCCTGTAATGGAAGACAACTGGCACTGTGTGTGAGAGAGAGGGGGGGGATATATATGCATTATCCACCCTAAAATTATTTGATCCAAATCAGAGTGCCCTCAGCAGCTTTCCCCCATCTCATAAATTGTTTTAGCAGCTTTACAGAAGAGGAAATTACAGCAGGTGTAGTTTTAGTCACATCTGCATTACAGTGGTACCCCGCTAGACGAATGCCTCGCTAGGCGAAAAACTCGCTAGGCGAAAGGCATTCGCTAGCTAGCGGAAGGCTGTCTCGCAAGACGAATTTTTCAATGGGCTTGCCTCACAAGACGGAAAAATTTCCGATTCCCCCCCCCCGTCAAACCGCTATTCTCCCGTTGGTGCTTCGCAAGACGAAAAATTCGCTATACGACAGCACTCACAGAACAAATTAATTCCATCTTGCGAGGCACCACTGTACATGGTTGTTTCATTTGGCATTGCGCATCAAACACAATTCATAGTCTCATGACCTTTATCAGCATTTTAGCCAATTGCTCACAGGAGGGCATCCTAACTGGTTGTCTATCAGTCTGTCCTCCACTATTGGTCCTCTGGGCTGCCTGTTTAAGACAGTACCAAGGGCACTGTCAGGAGGGAGCCAGAGGGAACCAGCAATTAATTGCAAGGAGTGAAGTTAAGGCTTAATTAGAAGAAACAGGGTCAGCTCAGGAGTGCCAGGCCTAATAAGCACAGCAACTCTTTTCAGTAGGCCTTGCCCTAATGAGGGAGTTGTAGAGAATGAAGGTCTCTGCCAGTAACAGCGTTGTTGCACTGTACATTATTCCTTATTGGCCCAAACTGTGCTCTTTTAGGAGAAAAGAAGCGGGCCAGTGTGCAAAGAGGCAGCCTTTATTTCCTCTATTACAATCAACTTTTGTCCTCAAGTTTACCTCCTGGAATTCTGTTTAGGCTCAGGAAGTAGCCATCCTTTGTAATAACTTCGTATTCTTCAGAAGGATATCCCCAGTACCGGATTTTTTCACTCTGCAGGGATGAGAAAAACCCTAACGTTGGTGTGATGGAATGAATTTTGTCCTGACTTTCCTATGAGTCGAGTTTGGTCTGTTGAATTGTTCATGGGAGCAAATACAGTAGAACCTTGGTTCTCGAACTTAAACTGTTTCAGAAGTCCATTCGACTCCCAAATCTGTTCGAAAACCAGGGTGCAGCTTCCAATTGGCTGCAAGAGCTTCCTACACTCAAGCGGAAGCCGCATTGGACGTTCAGCTTCTGAAAAACAGAACACTTATTTCCGGGTTTTCAGCATTCAGGGGCCGATTTGTTCGCCAACTAAGCCGTTCAAGAACCAAGGTTCCACTGTATGTACTTTTCCACTCTTTATATTCACATATTTGGGGGCTGTCAGGCTGCTCTTGCCTTTGATGTTGCTTGTGAGAAACGGCCGGCTCAAGCGGTGAGCTTAAAAGCTGTTTATTAATCATTAAGATTTACAGAGTGTTGAAATCATGACTACCCACAATAATACTACAACAGGACTCAACATGGACACTGGTACCAGAGCCTGCAATAAACCCAGATGCCAACTTTGCTGCCACATAAACCCGGACAACACCATTACTGGTCCCAACAACATCAAACATACCATCTCAGGACTATTTAATTGCTCATCTTCCAACATTGTGTATGCAATCAAATGCCAACAGTGCCCTTCAGCTCTCTATATTGGACAAACAGGCCAAACCCTACGCCAAAGGATAAATGGACATAAATCTGATATCAGGAATCACAAGACAGAGAAACCAGTAGGAGAACACTTCAATCTCCCAGGACATTCTATAAAAGATCTCAAAGTAGCTGTCTTAATACAAAGGAATTTCAGAAATAGACTGGAAAGAGAAGTGGCTGAATTGCAACTAATCACCAAACTTAAAACCACGGAGAAACCTGGTCTGAACAAAGACATTGGATTCTTATCTCATTATACATAACAAAGCTATCTTTAGCCATCTCACCACTTGCCTTTCCCTGCAAGACTAATTACAGCCATTAAGAGTCGTCAACAGGTTTTCTACACCTATCAGCTGATCACCCATTCCCACCACCCTTCTGAGCAATACCCCTCCCCACTCCCTCACTATATTTAAGGATCTGGTGACTTCTGTTTCAGTGTATCTGAAGAAGTGTGCATGCACACGAAAGCTCATACCAGGAACAAACTCAGTTGGTCTCTAAGGTGCTACTGGAAAGAATTTTCGATTTTGTTTTGCCCTTGCTCTCAGTTTTCCGGACTAGAATCTTCCCGCGCGCGCCAACAAAGGAAACCTCTCGTCCCCCTAAAATGACGTCGACGCTTACGTCTCCCCCTCTGCTCCCCCCCTTGTCTGCTACTGACAGTGTGTGAAATCTCTCCCTCTTCCGGAGACGTTTGCTGATGAGGGCTGGGAGAGCTAGAGGTATCTGTACTTATTATAGGTATTTGCTCTCGATATCTCAGCCCCTCCCCCTTACTGGCTGAATCACAATCTTTTCTCTCCTCTGCAGTTTCATCTCTTCTCTCCCCCCGCTCCTCCCGAGCAATCCTTCTATCCCTGACAGGGGCCATGAGAAGGCATCTTCCAAGTGAATGAGGACCACCAAAGGAGGAGCATCAAACAGAGAGTCATGGCTCAAAAAATAAAGATCCTATTTTAATATGAGGTACAGTGTAAATTTCTCTGAAGCATTTTAAAGTACAGAGCAATATATGCCTAAATGAATCAAATCGTGTGCTTCCAGAGAGGTTATCATGTCAGAAGGGGACTAGCAGGGGCACTTGGATAAACATGTTTAGAAGCTTCTTCACAAAAGTCATAGCATATTCTGAAATCTATTTGGATGCAGAAAGTCTTGGGGAGGACTCAGCCATTTCATTTTAGTTTTAAGAAACAAAGAGTTGTGAGAATGATCGCATAAGCACTGTTTGTTAGAGTTGCAGAAAGTGATATGGACCTTGTTCAGAGTATAAATGAATTTGCTTTCCAACACAACGAGTTCCAAAGCTGTACTGGAAACAGTCTTAAAATAGTTCCAAATAAACATTATAAAATACAAAGCAGCACATTGCTGTTAAACCAGCAAGCAATGTGGTCCCGTCTTCTTTCGAGACTTTAATACAGTTCAATGAACTTTCCTGTCTCTGGTCCATAGATAAACCCTAAGCAATTTGCTTGTTCATCAACGTGGACACTGAGTTCTCAAGTTTCACCTTCCTCCTTGGTTGCTTGGTTTTCAGGATGAGTCATCAGCTAGCCTAAAAACACTCTCCTTGCTGCATTTACTTAGAGACAAACCTCTCTTGCCTAATGCAAGCCTCTCTACTTTGAAAAAAAACTTATGTAAAAGTTTTCATTTGCAGACTTCGATGTGTATAAACGTTACATTGTATGCCTATTAAACTTGTAGCTTTAACATTGCTGACAGTTCTTCAGTACTCTTGAATAAAAATAGCATGGTCCAAGTTTCCCTGTTTGGTCAGGGAAGGCACCAGAATAACTTCACCATGAACTGGGCCCTCCACTTCAGATCCTATTAAGTCAAAATATGTGAATGTCCCCCATGAAATAATCAGTTTAATTGGGGGCTCACATAGTCAGGCACTTGTGTAGATGGCCCATTTCACTGTGACAGCCACCTGCATGGTGGGAAGATTTGCTCCCGCTTTCCACCACTGCATCCCTACCAGATGTGTGACCCAGGGCAAAGTCATCACCAACACTGCTATAGTGCTGCTTTGTCTCAAGAGCTTAACTTACAATATTCATATATACTTCAGGATTCACTTCTGTTTTGCTCTTGGATTCTACTGGATTCACAGTGCCTTGTACAACCATCATGGTAACCAGCAGCCACATCCTGGAACACCTGAAAAACAACTGGATATTTTAGTGATGAAATGGATCTACTTTTTGGTTGAAAAGCTGCTGAACATGAGCCAGTTGTGTGACATGGCAGTCTTATGCTTCATTCACAGATGCAGTTTGCTCGGATCACAAGCAGCTAGAGCTCCACTCTCTTCTGCTCAAGGAGCATGCGTTTCTTTTTGCATTTTAATTGCCCACAAGGCAACTTCCACAACTCCTGTTTTCCCAACATAGTTTCCTGAAAGTGAAGGATTTTTTTAAAAAATCATTTTGGGATGATCTAATTGAGAGTGAAGATGCAATGAAGGTGAGTACCACTTAATCCTTTATTTCTCTGCAGTTTCTTTCCTAGGGTCAGCAACCTTTTTCAGCCATGGGCCAGTCTACCATCCCTCAGACCATGTAGTGGGCAGGACTACATATTTTTTGGGGGGGGGGTAACCCAGAGATGCATTTAAATAAAAGGACACATTCTACTTATGTAAAAACACGCTGATTCCCAGACTGTCCACGGGCCAGATTGAGAAGGCGATTGGGCCGCATCCAGCCCACGGGCCTTAGGTTGCCTACCCCTGTCCTAATCACTCACCCAGGCACCTTTTCCTCCCTATGAACTGCCAGACGCGTTCTTTAGATGGTAAATGTTTCTAGTCTGTGAAATAAACAAGTAGCATCATTTGTATCGTGCAATAAATAAACAATGCATCTGAGCTCTTCGGGACACTTTCTTTTCCATTTGATTTACCAATCTATAAAGAGAGGATTTCGGTCCATGAATGCTTATGCTTACGCATGTTAGAATTAAGGTTCAGCAGGTGACTGACATTTCCCCTGGATTCAAAATAACAGTAATGCCCTTTATTCCAAGTTACTGAAGAATGAAAGTTTTACAGAAAAGCAGAGAAATGGGAACTGTCACTATATATAAACTCACACTTTTCAGAGAAGTGTTAGAGAAGGGAATTTTCTTCAGGGCTTAATTAAATATAACACATTATTGGTAATAATCATATATAACACAAGTATTCCCAAAACCTTCATTTACAAAGCCTTGTTTATTTTCCCCATTATCTTTATTTCTGTTTTACGTGGCAGAAAGGGTTTTAAACCAGACAATAGCTGCCCCCTACAAATCCTGGAGACAGTCATGTCATGTATCCACAGCAGTGACCAGAGGGGAAAATGACAATTAGAGGAGCACAGAGAGAAGAAAAACCACAGTGCATCTGCTGCAACAGAATCCGATGCCTTCATCTGCCTTACCTGTGATAAAACATGTCTCTCCTGTATCTGTCTCTACAGCCACAGCAGGTGCTTTAACTCTCCAGCCGTTTGACTTCACTCCTGAAAGTGCACTCTTAAATTGTCTCCCAAGACAGACGGATGCCAAAAACAAATCCAAATCCAAGTACAAATACAAATTATTAAATGTAAACACTGACAATAATATTTAGGCTCTGGAGAGCTACAAGAGGAGCAGAAACCTAAAAATCTCCAATGCCTTCAAACAATTCATTGTCCCAAAAGACAAAATAAGGACCGAGAAAGGCCAATCGACTCTCCATGTAAAGAAATACTGACTGCTGTGTGGAAACCTTTAAAGTACATATAAAAAGTTTCCCACAGTTAGATGTTAACTTGCTTCCATTGTTTTGACATATTCTCATAAAGAAGTCAGGTATAACTAGTTTAATACGCAATGCTTGTTTCACCATTCCAGCCATGGCTTTCACAATCTTCTATGATAGGATATTTAAATTATTCTTTCATGTTCACTAACGTATCCAACCAAGCCATCTCATTTTTGCAAGGATTTCTGCCTTTCCAGCGGCGTTTGTTTCCCCCCTTCCCTTGCATCCCCCCCCCCCTGAAATTTGCTCTGGAAAGTTGGGTGGAGATCAAGTACAGATTTGGAGGGCATGGGGAAAAACTCCATTGCACAAGCAGAAGTCTTTGTGTGAACAGGACAACTTTGTTGGCTAAATCCTTTAATTCAAAAGGGTTGTTTCTATACAGTGGACAGGGTGTACTGCATTTTATGTATGTATGTATCTATTTATTTATTTAAAAAAAAATTCTATTGCTTTATTGTCTATAGAAAGTGTGAGTGAACCACCTTGAGATCTTGTGATGAAGGGGTGGTATATAAATCTAATGAATAATAATAATAATAATTTACAAAAATGAAACTAACATTAAAATGATCAATAAAAGACAGAGTTAAAAACTGGAAATAAAGAATTCAAAAAAATCACTCTAAGCTAAAAACATAGAGTAGAGAAAGTTGTCTATGTGGTAAGAATTCAGTTCTGCAACACCTTGTTTGTTACCCAGGTGAGGACCTTTTGAATAAACCATAGAACCAAGGAAACTATGTTCCAGTTCAGCATCCAAATTTAGGGACCCAGTGTTTATTTCAGCTGTCCCATGTTACCATGACAACCTCACCTTCAGTGAGGAAAGAGAATCATAAAATCCTCTTCCTGGGTCTCGGATAGCTTCAAGGATTGCTGATTTACACTCTGTTGCAAAGACTGTCTGCAGGCAATGGCTTCCACCTGCCTTGCCCCACCCTCCAGTCCTAGGAGCCTTTACTAGACCATGACTCTGAGAACAGCAGAAACAGCTGGGAGGAGAGTTCAGGGATAGTTTAAAAAATAATAATTTTATAAGCCATGTGTACTTGTTTCTTAATTTAATCCTTTTACATTGTTTTGTATGATTTGTGGTATTTTATATATTGTGATACACTGCTATTTTTTACCAATTATAGATGAGTAATTCTTTATTGATAATACGTGTAAACTGTTTAATTATTACTTGCTGGTGTTTAATTCTAGTGTTTATTATTGGATTCTAATGTATTGCGTGGACAGGTGGAGTCCCCCAAACCCCAGGCGACCCCCAAGCGGAATAATGACATAAGACAACGTGCTATGGGATTAAAATTGGCCACAACTTTATTAAGATTCAGATGTAGGGAGACCTTGGCTCAGGCATTGGGCATTTATCCTTCCCAGCCCCCAGCCGGGGATCTGGGAAACTTCAGGGTTATCCAGAATGTGTGGGGATTGGGCTGGCTCTGGAGAACATATGTTCAAGCAGAGAGCCCGCCCCCCGTTTGCCGCCACTGGTGGGGGAGAGCAATGACAACCTCTCAGTGTATGGCCAATGCCTCCCCCCAATACCCCTTTAATGGGAACCCTGATATCGCCACCACTCTGGGGGCATGGGGTCACCGCCCCATGCCTCCCTCATTTAGGAAGATGACTAAAGGATTCCGCCCAAGGCCTGAAACCGCCAAAGTTGTGACATTTTGCTATGGGAAAGGCAAAACCTGCTAATGCAGGGAAATTGACATAGCAATGCCTGCGTACCTATGAAGAAGAGGTTAACCTGCAAAATTAAGCATTAATTAAGAGGGTGGGAGAAGCTCTGGAGCCCAACTGCCGTTTAGGTGGGATTGGGCGCTGGCTGAGGTAGGCAGATACCACAGGTATCCAGCCTGGGGAAGGCAAAGCCAGCTCCGAACTAACAGGAGCCGCTCTGGGATCCAGGGGGCTGCGCGCGACCATGCAAACGTTGCCCCTCCATTTGATGTGTGGAGCGGTCATTATTGCATATTGCTTTATCTGATATAAGTTGTTTATTTTAAAGTTATTGTGACTTTTTATATAGGATCTGATTGTTACTATTAATACTTGATGTTTATTATTATTATTATTATTATTATTATTATTATTATGTGTGTTGTAAGCCACCCAGAGTGGCTAGGGCAGCCCAGCCAGATGGGCAGGGTATAAATAAAATAATAAATAAGGATAAGGAGAGGTGGAAAGCAGCATAAGAGAGGGGAGACTCACAAATGCAGAACACACAAAAAGCAAGCCTAATACAGTCTGAAAGATTAAATGTGATTAAAGTGAAACATTGAAACATTATTAAAATAATAAAAATATACACCTGGGGTCTCTAATTCTTATATCATCTATATTCTTCTGCCTGTGTGTATTTGTGGTATATAAATATCAGCTGTTCACACACACACACACACACACACACATATGTTATTGTTTAAAGGAAGATATATCCTATGATCCCTGTGGCTGCCATTAGGCCTTATATTGTTATAATGTTACAAGCCTGTTCAGCAGTGGGTATATAAATATCAGCTGTTCACACACACACACACACACACACACATATGTTATTGTTTAAAGGAAGATATATCCTATGATCCCTGTGGCTGCCATTAGGCCTTATATTGTTATAATGTTACAAGCCTGTTCAGCAGTGATTGCTAGGTGACAGATTTGGCAGAGACCCTGGACTCAGCTACATTAGTCAAAAAAAAGTTATAAACATGCAACATCAAATGGTGCAAGACTTATTTCTGACTTATTTCTGGTGTTTTTTTCCCTTGTGTGTAGATCCACCCACTGTCTAGTCCTGTTACGTTAGATGAGTTTCCCCTTGTGTGTAGATCCACCCACTGTCTAGTCCTGTTGTGTTAGATGAGTTTCAGATGAGTTTCAAGGAATTGGACAAGGTGCTTGGATCAATCAGGGCAACCACTTGTACTCTGGACCCTTGCCCCTGTTGGCTGATAAAAACTAGCAGGGAAGGGACAGTGTCTCTGTCCTTTCATAATTCAAGTTCAGCTTACCTTTTCCTCATCCATCCCACCATTGCATCCAGGCACTAGTCTGAAACCTGATTTGCATCTTCAGATTCAGATTTTGTCGAGAAAGAGAGCAGAGCACCACCAGTGTACTGATGACATCTTGCCCTATAAAATCCTAATGTACAGCTGGGGGTTTAGGGCCACAGCTAATAATACAGGACCTAGTAGCAGGGACATATGATGATGATGATGATGATGATGATGATGATTTTCTCACACTGTCAGGCAGAAGGTAGTAATTCCACAGCAACAACCCCCTCCCCACAATTTCCCATTGATGGGGAACCCCCCCAAACCCAAATCTCCATCCTGCAAGGTCTCGCCCTGGCTAAGGGTCACAGGCATGTCTCTTACAGTGCCTGGCCTACAATTCCATTTCCTGATAGACAGCAGGATCACCCCTGCCCTGTGCGCGCCCCCCCCCCGACATAGCAACCCACAGTGCAGAACCCTCTTGGTGTTGGCCCCTCTCTTATAGCAAAGCCAGGCCCTAGAACAGTGTTTCCCAACTTTTTTTGGCCATGCCCCACCTAAGCACCTCTAAAATCCTGATGCTCACCCCCGACAGCAATCAAAGAATACCACATACAGGAACTAGCAATCAACCTTCTAACCCGGCAGGCAGGCAGGCTTGATGGCATGAATGAACCATGCAAGATTCACAGGCATGTGCAGGAAGAACACATATATTCTTGCTGGCTGAAATAGTGGGAGGGCCAACCAGTCCATCCCGCTTAGTTTTCCTGCAAGCCTGCTCTCCTTGTTACCTACCAACATAATAATGTCTGAATAAAAGAACAAAAAGAAGCACATGCCCCAGTGAGGAAGCTTCTAGACTGCTGCTATTCTGTGGATGGGATTGAATTATATACTGGCAAAGTATTAAACATGGCCAGTATTTTGTCTGAATGCGTCAAATTTCCGTAAATAATTTTACTTCAATTATTATTATTTAATAGATAGTTAACAACAAATTCAACATTACCTGCTGCTCTGAACTGCAGGGCCAAAGGAGGGCCCTTGAGAGTGGTTTTGTGCAGGGATAACCAAAGAAGGATGACAAAAACACCAGAGTGATCAATTCTAATGCTTTATTGTAAGAAGGAAGCATAAACTCTTAACGCAGCCTGCAGAGCCTCACTGCCTTTACAGACAGAGGGCGAACAGCAGCAGCAAGAAGCTCTCATGACTTGTCTACAAAGTGCTAACAGTGCTAATATGTTAAGCATTATTTATACACAAGGCAAGCTACATAAGATGGAATCAATAGCCTAATTAACTCATCCATGGCTTAGAGGCTCCCTCTCAACTCTCATTCAGTCTCAGGGAATAACTGGCAGACAGGCAGCATGAGTAGTCTCCCAACTAGCTGAACCAAAACTAAGCCTTCAAAGCGGATAAACCTATGAGCTCATTCTTGTATCAAATAGCAATTAGTCTCAGAGTCATCTTAACTACTAAGATGACATTTACCAGTCTTCCAGAATAGTCTCACTTTTGGTTCAACACAGCTGCATTATTTATTTATTTTTTTAAAAGATCCAATATGAAGGAATCAGTAATGTATTCAGTCTTTTATAATTATAAAGAATAACAGAAACGAAAGAGATCGTTTATAACTAGCTTTGGCATAAGAATCCTTCGGGGTGAGTGGGAAGGAAATTTGGCCTCCAAATTCGAGAGAATACAAGCTTCCTTTTAGAAACCTATCCTTTCCTCCCCCCCCCCAACTTCAGCTGATTTATTACTATCCACTATAGATAGAATTTTTTAAGATGTTGCAGGAAATGTAAAAATAAAAAAGTTCACATGAAATTGAACTTTGCAGATCAGATTGAACTTAAAAATGAAAATTATGCCTGTAATATAAAGCTTATTGGACCAGCAGCCGATTAAGATCACAGAGATTTGCACACTCTCCCACCAAGGTGCTTTGTTCTATATTTATATAAAAATCAATAGGAGTACAACAACACCTGACTTGAATTACTCTTTGAAAACCAGTGGATAAAAAAAAACTGTCTCCCCCCCCTCCCTAAAAATCCTGGGTTTCTAATGGGTTTCTCTTCATCATATCAAGCACTTCTGAATAAAGGCGTTGAGGTGCATCAAGTCCCCAGAGGAAATTAAAGTGGCTCCAGTCAGGAAAGCACTTGTAGTGAATGAGATTAGAAATTCGAGGTATTAATTTTGCATTGTCCTTTGGGCGAGACAACCAGTCTTGCCCCCCAATCCACACAGCAGTTGGCACAGTCATATCTTCTATTTTATAGAATGGCGGAGTTTTCTGGAAGGGAACATGGTCAGACTTTAATTAGTGAACTGCCCACGGGACACTCGGTATATAACTGCCAAAAGCAAATGAATAAATGACACGTTTCGAGTACTGTAAACTTGAATAAAAAGAAGGTCGAGAAAAATAAGTTTCAAAGAATTTGGAAACATGCAACAGATTATATATTATATTCAAATACAGAAAAGCACCACAACTATAGTGGAGGGGCAATGCACTTTGGGCAAATCCCCTTGTTTGGTAAAATCTAAAATGAACAAACATTCAAAATTACCAAAGAAATTTAAATTTAAATGTTTCTCCTCAGGGGAAAGTTGTAGAGAATATGAAATGAAGCTAAGACAGTTTGACAAGGGGGGAAATTTATACATTTACCACATCTTCTGCAATAGTTTTGCTACAGTGTTGACAATCTGATGAATTAAGAGTAAGGGATTCTCACATGTATGTAGCAAGAATGCCATACAGTCAATTCCACATTTCCGTGAGGGTTACATTCCGCGGCACTGCAAAAGTCTGCAAACACCACATTCGCTCCCTCCAAACCTCCTTGCTCAAAGCAAACATTCCAGGATAACATCTAGCTATATATTATAGAGATGCTTCTTAGTGTGCTAGGCGTTGTTTTCTCCATCATCCTAAAAAGGTAAAGGGGCCTCTGACCATCAGGTCCAGTCGTGTCCGACTCTGGGGTTGTGGCACTCATCTCGCTCTATAGGCCGAGGGAGCCGGCGTTTGTCCGCAGACAGCTTCCGGGTCATGTGGCCAGCATGACAAAGCCGCTTCTGGCGAACCAGAGCAGCGCACGGAAATGCCGTTTACCTTCCCGTCATCTCCAATTCACCTTTTTCCACTCAAGAAGTCCAGCATGTACAGCCAGAAACCCCCAATGCCATTGTACAGGGATGGGGGGTGGGGAACTTGTGCCATTCATTTACCAACACTAATGTAACAATAGCAACAAAGCACATCCTTGCCTGATGGTATTTTTCTTCGTTCTTGCAGCCGTAGTCAAAATATTTCAGTTCCCCTGTTTTTGCTGCCTATAAGGAATAAAATTAAGCAGACATTATATTTATAAAACATTAGGCTGTGTAAGCAGTCGGCAGGCTAATTTGCACATGTCTCCAAGAAGGTGGAGTTTTTTTAAGATGGGTGACAATTGAATTGAACGGACCAGTTCTAATGGCTGGAACTGATTTATTTTTTCTGATTATACCGAAAGCTGCATTGAACTTGCCTGGTGCAGTTTTTCAAGCTCTGAAAATGATGTCAGCTCTAAAGTACAGAAGACAATAATTGTCAGGGCAAAGCTGAAGACCAGTTAAAAGCTTTCAGCTGTTTCAATGTGACCTGAATTGTAGAATAACAGTTTGCCATAAATACAGTGGTACCTCTAGTTATGGACTCGATCTGTTCCGGGGTGCCATTCGCACCCCGAAAAGTCCGCAACTAGAACGCCACTTCTGCCCATGCACACGGCACGATAGAGTGCTTCTGCACATGCGTGAGACGCGCAGAGCGCTTCTGCACATGCGCGTGTGGCGAAACCTGGAAGTATACACTTCCGGGTTTGCCGCATTCGTATCCTGAAAAAATGCAACCGGAGACTGACGTACAGTAACAAGAGGTACGACTGTATTGGTTTGTGTCTTCAGAACCATGGGTAATGTCCTGCTCATTACAGCCTAGGTGCTTCTACATTTAGAATAAAAATCACAACCTCAGCTGATTATTATTTTTAAAAGAAGTACACATTGCTTTAAAGATGTTACCTGACCCCAGTGTACAATATTTTTTACAGAAGTAAAGTCTGGAAAGTGAGCCTGGTACACATCAACTCGGCTCTGGAAAAAAAAACATTTTAGAAAGGAAAACAGTTAATGTGGCAGATACAATGAAGAAAGGCCAACAAGTGTGAAAAATAAAAATCAGTGCATACGCTAAGAAGAGGCCTTGAAGTCTATCCAAGTCAACCCTTATATTCATCTTTTTAGAAAAACGACAGAATGAAAAAGTACCACAATCAAAAGACCTGTAGTCAAGAGATTAAGAATGGGAAACCACGAGCCAAGGGGCCAGAAGTAAAAGAGAGAGAAAACAATTAAAGATACATACATACCACATTTAAGCTGTTCTTATTGAAACCACCTATAAGGTAAAGGCCTTGGGCGCAAATGTTTTGTATTAATTGGTTGCTGCAAATCTTAGCAACTAATGCTCTCAGACTTCTACTTAATAAGCGGAATTCTTTCGTGCCAAATATAACCTGTGAAACATTAAAAGAATTGTGAACTTAAATTTATGTCTCTGTTCTCTTGCACTTATATTTCTCATATCACACTCATGTGCCCAAGTGACACCAGGACATCAGGAACAAAGGTGGGAGGAGACCTGCAGTAGCTCCTCTTCATCAAGAAGCTGCTGTAGAGGTGGGGGGGGGGCTGCCAAGGAGGCGACAGATCCAGTCTCCAAAGAATACGCCACAGCTGACATTGCCACTGCAGTAGCGGCGGCAGGTGATGCGTTCCTTGGAGGCCAGATCTGCTGACCCTGTGGATCCTGCCACCTGAGGCAGTGACCTCACCTTATCTCATGAGTGGGCTGGCCTTGATAATAAGTCACAGCAAAGAAACACAGTGGAGATTAGGTCACACGAGTCGACACAAACACACAAACTGAAAGATTATATTGGGGATTATAGGGCTGTGTGGACTAGGCCTTGCTCCAGATGCTGACACACATACAGTGACCACACCCCACTGTCCGTGTGTCCAGTTGGCATGTGAAGTGCCTTTGTGTGTGTATCAATAGGTCCACACATACAGGGAAGCACCTTAAATAATAACAAATGGCCTATATATTCTTTTGTAGAGGAGAAGAACTACTTGCCCCAATACATGAAGTGTTTACCTAAGTGGGCAGTTATTAAACCCCGAATAAAGAGAGAAGAAAGATTTTATTTCTATCTAAGGAGGCCAAAGGCTCAGGAAAGGCGAGAGATAACATAGATAGGTATGCAGAACACAAACGAATACAACATGAAATTAAGTTAATACAAAAGCCAATCAGCAGGGGTGAGACATACTCTCGAATAAAGACTGGCTCCTGCTCTGAATGCCCTAGAGTGCCTCCTATGGTACTGACAACCATTTGAAAGAGCATTTGTTGTTACTAATATATATATTTAATAATACAGCCATATACACCTTATCCTCACATGGCTGTCTGCCCTTTCATTTGCAGATCAGGTGTGGCAGGACCTAGCTGCCTCATTCAAGCAAAATATTCAGCAATGAGTTTTTCGCGGTGTGGCAGGGTAAACCAGCTTTTTTCCTGGCTGACAGATACTGCTGAATGCCCGGTTCCTTAAAGAGACAACACCTGCATTTAGCTCTAGTTGATGCCATTCTACTCTGTTCTAAGACAGGAATCCTCGTTCCCACTTATTGTGTGGTATCTTACAGCCAGCTCGAGCTCCAGTAAATTTTTAAAAGCTCTGCTTGGCTTTTCCTCCACCCTCAACAAATTAATTCCAATCCCCACCCACCCACAAACATTTGCATTGGGCCTCCATTTGCATGTCCTTCATATAAGGTTGCCAACCCTCCAGGGTTTGGCCTGGAATCCTCAGAGGTTAACTCCAGGTGTTTCCTGAGGCAAGTGCTGGAGATTTGAAACCACATTATGACTAGTTGGGTCCATGCACAAGGTGCTATCACAACACTGCTGAGCCTTTTAAGAAAAGAACACAGCTACAGGGAGTTGTTGAGCACCCCACCTGTTGGCCAGGGTGGCAAAAAGAGAAAAGAGAAACATGGAAACCAGTCCTGGTTAATTGTTTCAATAAGAAATAATGAAACTAGAAGAGGTGATGAGACAGCCTTAGGAGGGACAAAGAGAAGGAGCTGGGCATTAATTCATTGAGATTAGCTTTGGGGAATCATTCATTCCCACCATTAAATCTGTTTTCCTAGAAATTTCCCTACCAAACACAGGTCAATACTGTAAACTGGTGAGAGGAGTTGTAGTGGAGAGGTAATCTAGAATGAGCAGTCCCCTGTATGTGACCCCTATGACAAAGTGTGCGACAAATGTTGGACCAAAAGTCATTGGGATTGCAACATGGGGCAATCATTTTTCCCACCAGTCACGGTCCTGATCTGGTTTGGGTCCCCTGTTCTTACTTGCATGTTAACTGCTTTCATGCAATTAACATCATTTTTTTAAATTTTGCTCACTTTCAAAAAGGGTTATTTGATGGCTTCTTGTTTGCCTCTCATAAAAACATTATAGGACACTTTATAAACAATTTGCTGTTATGGCAAATTTACCACTTTTGTATTATTAAGCAAACTATACAAGTAGCTTGTCTAAGAAAACTGCTTTCTGTAAATTCACATTGTGAGAAAAAGCTGAATGAATCCATAAAGAGCAAGAATAATGCAACTGATACCTTTATAAGAAAATCAGGAAAAAATAATATCTGGATTACTGGGCCTTTGCTGTTCTGAAAAGTGTACGCAGGAGCAAAAACAAAGAATAACTTGATTTTTTCAGCCACCTCTGGCATCATAGAAAAGGCTATGAAACCTAAAATAAATAAATAAAATATTTACAACAATAATTGGGGAAAGTATAGGAAGGAAAGACAGAAAGGCAAAGGTACAGAATTCATTCAGTTTGCCCTGACAAGAAAAAAAGTTCTTATTGGATGCATAGTTGTGGGCAAATGTGCATGTGCAGACACACAGATTTGTACCAAGCCATTATGCACCCAATGTGCTCTCCACATACTACAGGGTATTGCTGGAGATGCATATTAATTACCATTGATGCTCACAAATATTAGCTCTGGGGCTCACGGTTGGGGTCTTGAACATACTAACAAGCTCATCATCCCAGTGATGGCAAAAATTGCTAGATTGCAGAGATATCTCTAAGAATTGTATTTCCAGACTCGGGTACCAACCAGCTTTTGCAACTGGCTCTGTGGGTATCATATCTAAGAGCTGTTAAAGAATGGTTGAAAGAAACTTCTACAATCACATCAATCACATTGAATCAAAACCTTGTAAGGACAATATTGAAGGAATTTTTTTTTACAAAAGAAAAAGATAGCTTTTGGCTTGCTGAAGCCAAATAAGGAGAATATTTTTTTTAAAAAAAGATGACAGCCCTTCTCTATATTTGAAACTTACCTAAAGTAGCACCTTGAGAGTGTCCAACATAATAGATCTGCTTTTGGCCATTTTCCTGCAGAATGTAGTCTATCATGGCTGGAAGGTCATAGAGGCTCATTTCATGAAAGCTGAGAAGCAGAAACACAAAGTTGGGCATATACCTGTACTGCTGGTACACAAGATGTCTCATCATTGATTAAAACAGCAGCATTTCATATACATGAACAGTGTGAGCTGACCATTCATGGATCTCAAGACGCAGAAATCTCTTATGTTTGTGGTCGTAAACCATGTGTATTTATTTCCTGCAGCTGAAATCTAACATAAACTCCAGAAATAGATTGACAGTTGGGGAGCAGCACTACTAGCTTCCTGGCAGGTGGGTCACTGTTTCTTACTGGGTGGGGCAGATGTGAATGTGGCTCAAACGCACTGGTAGAGCCAATCCGGCAATTCTGTAGTTACCTGTGCACCATGTCACCTCCCCCTCTTCCTCCTGGTAAGTATCAGCGAGCCACCAGCCAGGTAGCTCACTTAGCTGCTCAGTCCCACCCAGCAAGCCACTCCTGATAAGCCCCGGTGCTTCATTGCCTGACAGTAACAGACAACTGCATATGCATTTCAAAAGTCCCACCCCCAATTTGTGAGGACCTACCTGAAATTCCAGAATTCCTGTTGCAAGACTGAAAGGTTCTGGTGCTTTCTCGACCAGGACGTTCCTCTAACATTCCCAAGCCAAACATCGTAACCAGCATCTGCCAAGATGAAGCCCAAACTATTATTGGGTATATTGGAGACCCAGGTGCTACTTTCCATTATTAATCCAGGAATCACCAAGACAGCAGGTCTGGAACCTGAAACAGATACAAAAAAATAACTTTCGTAAGAAAGACTGGCCATGTGGATGGCCATGTGGCCTTCTTTGCAGAGGACAGCCTGTCGAGACCATATAACACCGGTCCGGAAAGACCTACATTGACTCGCAGTACATTTCCAAGCACAATTCAAAGTGTTGGTGCTGACCTTTGAAGCCCTAAATGGCCTCAGCCCTGTATACCTGAAGGAGCATCTCCACCCCCATCGTCCAGCTCTGACGGCCTTCTGGCAGTTCCCTCACTGCGAGAAGTGAGATTACAGGGAACCAGGCAGAGGGCCTTCTCGGCAGTGGCGCACGCCCTGTGGAATGCCCTCCCATCAGATGTCAAGGGGGAAAACAACCATCTGACTTTTAGAAGACATCTAGGGAATTTTTTTATGTTTGTTCTTTTGTCGTGTTTTTAATATTCTATTGGGAGCCGCTCAGAGTGGCTGGAGAAACCCAGCCAGATGGGCCGGATAAAAATAATATATCATCACCATTATTTATTATTATTATTATTATTATTATTATTATGGCTGGCAGAGGGCTATCCTGTATTTGAAGGCACCCTCTGTTTGTCCAGTACAAGCCTAGTTTCAAAGAGAAAGCAAGGACTTTGAAGTTTCCCCATCAACAGTTTGCAACCAGGCAGCATACTGAGCAGGCATACAGGTCACCTGATCACAATCTTCTCCACTGTATATTGTATTTATATTTAAATTATAGGAATTATATCTAAATTTGCACCTGTACACATAAAAGTAGCACACATACATTTTATGCTGTGGAGGGGTTGGGCTCCATAAGTAGACATCCTGCTGCACATCCCCCAAAAAATTCTCATTCCTATATTTTACTATCTAGAGTTGTCTGTGGGATAATGCAGCACGTGGGCTGGAAAGGGACTCCGACCTCTGCTTTGAAGGGACTGAAGGTGGAAAGACTCTGGTTTGGTGTTCTTAGAAATAAACTTCTAAGAAACAGCCCTGCCCATAAGATTTCTACTTCATTGCTACTCAGATAGTGTTGGAGAATGCATGGGGCTTGCTGTTACATTTTCATTTCTTCTTTCACATTGGAGACCCACCATGTTTGCCTCCTCTGCCATAAGGAATTCTGTTCATGGTTAAATAATAGCCGTCAGCTGTCAGGATGTTATCATGGACCTCACTTGGATAGTCCCAGCGATGGATGATTCCATCCTAGATAAAGGAGAAACAAAATTTTCTGATATGAAGTACTTTCAGGAAGGTTGCCTATGCTTCTTGGTCCATTGTTGTTGTGGGATTTAAACTGGTTAACTGAAAACCAGAATTCAGATTTTAGCTCATTTTCACATATATGCACTTTCAACTTTGGGCAGAATAGGGGACAAATATGGAATAGTATAAAAATTCATAATGTAATGCAATAAGGTTATGTAAAGGATTGTCTCCAAAGCAGCCTTGAATGCATCCCACTGTGAACCAGTTTGTTTTTTATTGATGCATGTATTGTGTATCCATACTAATTGGCACTTTTCTCAGCAAAATGCACAGCAGTGCTGTCTCCAAGCTTGAAGCAAATTATGCTCCCCCCACCCCAAATCGCTGTGCAGAGCAACAGGAAAAAACTCCAGATTCAAAAGGCATTGAATTCTGCTTGCAAATGAAGGATTGAACTGCGCTTGCAATGCTTCCTTTGCAGTTTCAAATTCGAGCCTCAGCAAGCCAGCCACTAAGGCCTGGTAAACCTAATTAGGTTTGTGGGCCAGAGATTTCCCATCACTGTATTTGGAGAAACAGGGGGAGGGGACACCCTCAGGTTGCAGATTCTTGGGGGACAGTTGGCAGTTGGAGGACAAAGCTGCCAAACAGATTAAATCCCATTTGCTCTGTATCTGCACATGAAATTGTTGATTGGTTCAGGCAGCAAGATGCCCTGAGCTATACCTGCATCAAGCATTTATTTTTGTATACAGAACCAAGAAATTAGTCATTCAAGAAACATGCACCTTTCAAACGCACTACCAACCTGGTTGAACATTTGCACCCAATACTAAATACTCTAAGGTGGCAAAATCCTATATGTAGGGAGGATGAAACTGTAAATAGAGCCAAGCAATATCATGCTCTTTTCACATCCAGAGATATACTTACAGTATTCAAAAATTGCTCTGGATTTGGCTTGTTTAACGCTTGGAATTCTCCTGAAGACACAATTCCTTCAGTCATGTACACCAACACAATCATCAGCCACATTTTGTTTCTCTGTAAAAAGTAAATAAATTAATGGGTCACCCATAAACAGACAACCAACTGGGTGCTCCTTCATTTGAAAATCAACAACACAATAGGAATAGGCACCTGGAGCTGCTTGTGATATTGAACTGAATGGAGAAGGCCTGTTCCTATTAAAATGTGAACCAAACTGAATTGCTCCCCCATCCCACCATGCAGAAGCTTCACTAAAAATAGTGTATCAGCCAACTGCCTTTAGTAATCTTTTATCAGGAAAGGCCTTCCTTGAGGAAGGACATAGCTCATTGGTAGACCATCTGCTTTGCATGCAGAAGATACAATCCTTGGCACCTCCAGGTAGGGATGTTAAGATTACCAGTCTGGAGAGTCACAGCCAGTCAGAGTAAACAAAACTAAGCTAGACTGACCAATAACCTGAGTAGTATATAAGGCACCATCCCATGTTTCAGGTCTACCACCCAACTTTCTCCACCATATAAATATCATGCCCCATCTCCATAATAGCAGACCATCTACCAACTACTCTTCCACATCTTATCTGGTGATAACTCTCCTATCCCTGTTTCAGCAGAGGACAGGTACATGTACAAATTAGGACCGGGTCTACACAAAAGGCAGGCAGGGAAGCTTCTAAAGGATAGTGCCCTTGCCCTTACTTCATCCCAAAGCAGAAACTTCATTGGCATTTCCCCTTCATAGTTGACTTGCCAGCAGCAACCCACTGCTAGCAAGGAACCTCGGGATATGACATCACCTGGAAGTAGTTTCCAAACAATTCTGAATTGTGAGGCTTCTCCTCGCAATTCTTCCAGCAGCCCATCGGTTCCTCTTCCTCGTCACAGTGCTGCTAGAGAGCTGGGGGAACAAATCTGCCAAAAGTTCCCTGCCCAGCCCACAGCTGGTCCTGATAGTCCCTTGGCGGCTGTATCCTTAGAGGGCATTCCTTTGTTGGTATTCATAATAGCATAATCCAAGATCTCAGTCATTAAATAATTGAAGCAAAATCTCCAGACAAGTTTTCAGTTGCGGCTGAGTTGCAGGCAGAAGATTCCATGCTCAATCCCCGACATCTCTAGTCAGGCCTAGGACAGTTCTCCAGCTGAAACCCTGGTGAAGCACTCCTAGTTATTGCAGACAGTACTGAGTTAAATGGACCCGTGGTCTAACTCAATATAAGGCAGTTACCAAGGTACCTAAAAAGGGGTGGTGCTAGTTTTTTTGTTTTGACCAGCATGTTTTGCCCAGCCTGCCAAGGATTAATTGACAACACAGAAATATTGTTAGTGACTGGTTCCTCTGGTTGGATATGTAAAACTCCTTCTGTCAGCAAGGTGCTATATTGTTCTTTGTCAGCATTTGAAGCCTTTGGCAAAAAGCCAATCCTATTTCAGACATCCAATCACACCCAAACTTTTAGAAAACCTGTATACTGTACTCTGGGATGCATGCCATTTGCTACTTCACACACTGTTATGCTTCCTGTGATTGATTTGCAAGCCTTGAGATTGCCACAGTGCATGCTGCAGTACCATGCACAAGAAGCCAAAATCATCTAGGCTCTATTTGTATGCAGAAAATGTGTTTTCTGACCATGTTCCAGCATCTCAAGACCATTGCTGTATCCAGACCAGCTCCTTCTTTAAATCTTTAAAGGTAATATTGCTATGGCTTCATTCAGAACATGCATCCCTCCTGTACTGATGATAAGCTGAACCCAAATTTTCATAAAGTTGAGGTGCAGATTTTAATGGCTTCTGCTTCCATTATGGCTCCCTGCTGCCACCACTGTTCCCTTCTGCTGCTGTCCTAAACTTAAGTGCTGCTGATAATTGTAGTCACTTTCATACAAACGCTCTCTCTTATTATTCCACAAAACAACAGATTTTCTAATATATAATGGAATAGATCCAGCAAACCCACTATCCAGCGTTAATTTTTAACCACCCGCACCCTTTATTTCCATCAAAAGCATTCCAAATACACACCATATGTGCTGAAATTCACTCCTTCCACACTTCTTCAGTACGAAGTGGCTGTGACCCTGGGAGCCGGAAGTTGTCTATAGTTAAAAAAACACACCCAAAAAAAACAACTCTTCTCATCCAGCTGCTCGTGGTATTTTTGCAAGCCAGGAAAGTGACAGAACACTTCCACTCCAGATCTTTGCCAGAGGTAGTTGTAGCTAATATCACAAGTCTACATTCACTAGCCAAGTTCTGCAGGATCTGCTAGACATCTGAATGTGCATTTTCTAATATTGCTCAGGTGTTAAAGCAAAAGGATATTAAGGAATGCATGATCATAGACTATTACACTTTCAGAACATGCAATTATACTGCATACATCCCACCCATAAAGTGCCTTGATGTATCTTTTCATTAACTGCACATTCATTTTAGCTACCTTACCCCAAAGCCCAATATGATAGAATTGTATACACATAATGTCTCAGCTATATTCTTTCTTTCCTAATAAAGAAGTGGCAATTTCATTCTTTAAAAAACAACATGGTGGTTAACTCTTGGATAGGAATGGGGGGCCTGTGGCCCTTTGGATGTTGTTGAAATTACCATTATCTCTGAACTTGCTGATGGAATCCAACAATTACAGTTGTAATCTAGAAGAAGTTCAGGTTTAGAAACCCGACATTCCTGGTTCTATAGCCTCTGGATCAACTGGTATGCCTTTTGAATTCTCATCTCAGAATAGTGGGGTTGCTGAATTTATCTCATTATGTATTATGCCCTGTGTCCAGGGCAGCTGTTTACCAGCTCCATCTGGTACGCAGGCTGAGAACCTACCTTGAGACTCCTTCGGGTAGTGAAAAGCGGGATATCAAATCCAAACTCTTCTTCTTCTGCCCACGGACTGTCTCACCAGAGTGGTGCATGCTCTAGTTATCTCCCGCTTGAACTACTGCAATGCACTCTACGTGGGGCTACCTTTGTTGTTGTTGTTGTTTTATAAGAATTTATTAGGATTTTCAGATAGAAAAGAAAGAAAAAGAAAAAACAAGAAAAAAGAAAGAAAATAAACATACAATACAAACAATACAAAAAGAACATCTTAAAACAAACAATAACTCAACAAAACATATAATTATACATTTTCAAATCCTTATTTTCATATTCATCTTAGGTGGACTTCCCCAAAGCCCCCCCTTTCTGATTTTCATTATAAAACGACTTTGGCAATTTCTATTTCATATTTTTTCCATCTTAAAAATAAAAGAATTACTCACCCCCTATCTTCTATCAATCTAAATTATTTTCCAACCCCTTTTTCATGCAGAACATAGTATTTTAATTTTTACTCCAATAATTCTAAATACATATCACTAATCTAACAATACCTTCCCTACTACCTCCTTTTCCCTTCTAAGGCTATCCATATAACTTATTATCTATAAAAACACATTTAAATCATCAATCTAATATTTATTCCGAGTTCACTATCTCCTTCTCTGGGACACAAATCTCTCAATTTGGTCAGTAAGTCCTATAAAACAATCCTTTTTCAACACCAAATTATCTTATTTTCCTTTAAATAATCTTTCTTCACCCCACACCTTTCCTGACCATTCTAGCCATACCCTTTCTTCTTCCCATCCCCCGCTGATCTCCCCCCCCCAAAAAAAGTCCTCTCTTTCCAGCTCCTGTGTCTTCTTTTGTTGTTTTTAGCGTGCCCAATTCTGGATTTGGCGTTTGTATTTGTGAATTCTGCTTCTTGAGGTTGTATCTCTTTTCTTCTTTTTGGGCTACTGGTCTGTCAAAACCATAAAGTTTTTTCTCTTTGTGCCCTGTTACTTGTTGTATTTTTTCTTGTTGTTTTTCTTGAACTCTTGGTCTCTCACTCCAAGAGCTCTCTAATCTTTCTTCTTTCTGGACTCCAAGCCTCTCACACTTAAAAAGTCCTTCTTGCTCTGCTGTTTCTTCTTCATCCCCGTAGCCCTCCTCTCCTTTAATAATTTTACGCAGTTTTACAACCTTTCGAGTATTCTGTTCAATGGTGTTCTTAACTTCATCAAGTAAATTCATAGTCTTTCGCGTGTTGTTTGCAAGAGCAGTTCCGATTTGGGCAAACTTTGCTGTCATCATCTGCTGAAGAACTCCGCACTTTGTTAACACCGGGGAGGGTAGAGCCCGCTTCTGGTGTCTGCCGGTACCCACGTCCCCAAAACGCTCAATTTGGGGCTTCTACAGGGGGTCAAGCGCCAGCCATCACGGACGGAGCTCCCTTCAACTGAAGGGGACTCAATGCTTCAAAGGCGAGGGGGAAACGCTACAGTGCAGTGACCCCCTGTAGAATCCCCAAATTGAGCGTTTTAGGGACGTGGGTATCGGTGGACACCAGAAGCGGGCTCTACCCTCCCCAGTAAGCTCAAGTTTTGAGCTTCAGGAGAGAGGGGGGAGCCGCGGTGTATCGGTAACAGAGCTTCTTTTGAGGCATGAAGCTGCGGGACTGTGAGGCTTGAGCGCTTGATTCTTCCAAAGATCTGAAAAAGCCATCACTCTCAAAGTGAGTATTAATTTGAACTGATTTGCTGAAATTGGCTACTAGGTAAAGGGACTAAAAAAGGAAGTCAGTCCCTAACCACTGATGAAAGAGGAGGGCAAAGAAAGTATCCCAAATCCATAGACAATTGCTTTTTAAAACCTCAAAACTTCTAAGGAGTAACAGTGAATCCCCCCCCCCGAAACAGGGGAGGGGGCAGTGGAATTTTTGTGTTGAAATTCCCTGTATTAGTTGGATTATTAGACTGAATAAAGCTACTCCTGAATCTGGGAATAGATCGCCTGATCAGAAGGTGAGGTTTAAGGATGACTTGGTTGGAATGCAATGCGTATTTGGAAAGTTACTGAAGACTCCACCATTTCCTGTTTTTCAACCCCTGTGGTGTCCTTGAAGCCGAAAGGATGGGAGACATAACAATGACAGCTTTCCAGCAGATGGGGCTACCTTTGAATGTGACCTGGAAACTACAACTAATCCAGAATGTGGCAGCTAGACTGGTGACTGTGAGAGGCTGCCTAGACCACATAACACCGGTCCTGAAAGACCTACATTGGCTCCCAGTAAGTTTCCGAGCACAATTCAAAGTGTTGGTGCTGACCTTTAAAGCCCTAAATGGCCTTGGTCCAGTATACCTGAAGGAGCGTCTCCACCCCCATCGTTCTGCCCGGACACTGAGGTCCAGTGCTGAGGGCCTTCTGGTGGTTCCCTCACTGCAAGAAGCCAAGTTACAGGGAACCAGGCAGAGGGCCTTCTCAGTAGTGGCACCCGCCCTGTGGAATGCCCTCCCACCAGATGTCAAAGAGAAAAACAACTACCAGACTTTTAGAAGACATCTGAAGGCAGCCTGTTTAGGGAAGCTTTTAATGTTTGACAGACTATTGTATTTTAATATTTTGTTGGAAGCTGCCCATAGTGGCTGGGGAAACACAGCCAGATGGGCGGAGTATAAATAAATTATTAAAATAAATAAATTACGGTAAGCTAAACTAGTAGAGGATCAATTGTATACTGTATAAGCATAACCAGGAAACTGGAGGTGTGAGAGTTCCGTCATTTATTCACTGCACTTTCTGCAATGTACATGTGACTTGCAGGATGTAGTAGGCAAAATAATAATCTGGAAGTAGAGATAGAAGAGAGATTCAATTCAGTTCACAGTGAAAGCAAAATCTATAAAATCTGTACTTTCCAAAATAATATGCCAACTGAAATACAGTTATCCTCAGAATTCACTGAATTTTGCAATCCAGTTGTCTAATCAGTGTTTACAAAAATGCATATATTAGGGAAGTGTGCATAAAAATGAAAATATTAATGAAAATAGCATATACAAACGCATTATATTGCTTGTAAATGTGCTTATATTACTGAAAGCTACATGAAAAAGTGTTTATTATGAGAAATTTGCCCTAAAATGCTGGAGAATTTTCACGAGGATTATTTTTAAAAATCACAAATTGCTGCAGGAATGTAGGGAAATGAATTTAAGATTGGAAACATGGGAAACTGGGAGAACTGATATCAATGGATCCTTCCATTCCTATCTGGAAGTTATGGAAGCCTGAAGTACCCTCATATCATACAGAATCTGACTATGCGAGTTTTCAGCCTTTTTCTTAGCTGATAATATCATCATGGCAATAAAAAATTGCTTGAAAAAGACACATTATATTCTAGGATTATTGGGTTGGATCCAGATTTAGGCATGCTTAGAATAGACGCACCGAAAACAATTGGTCGCATCTAACCTGATTTCAGTGAATTTCTATTTCATGCAACACTCCGAAGTCCAACTGGAGAGGTGGTCGGCTGGAGCCTTCTCTGCTTGGCCCTCGCTCTGTTCCCCACCCAGCAGCCGATTGGCTAGCTGAGGATGGGGGGAGGAGAGACAGCCAGCAAGCAGAAGGGGGACCCCTGGGCTAGGGAAGCCTGCGCCGGGTCGCAAACCCCACCCACCGCTTTAATGGGTTAGCGGTAATTAGTGCAACAGGGTAAGTGGGATTAGGAGTATAGTCGAAAGCTGGCTCCAACCCATGTTGTTATCCCCTTTGATAATTTTGTATAATTGGTGAATAAAAGCTACTAGATAGGAAGGTGCTGTTATTTGTCCATGTCTCAAATAAAGAACCATTGGAAGATTGAGGATGCATGCAGTACATAACTATGTCTGGAATAATGCACTAGCTGAGAAGCTGAGCAAGCAACTTCAAGCACTGAGATGGCCAGACTAATGGTTGTTTTGTGGTTCAGTGGAAATGGCTTTATTCCATGGGTAAAGAGACCAAAGGACACTGTAACACTTTTTTCATGGAACTCTATGGCATGGCCTGTTTGGGTGAAGAAGAAGAAAAAGGAGGAGGAGGAGGAGGAGGAGAGGAGATTATTTTGAACAAACTAATCAAATCTGAAATATAATATGTCACGTGATGCACTGTTGTTGTTGGGTTTCTTTGTTTTTTTTTAAAAAAAGAAACTTTGGTTTTATGTTAAACAATTTGTTGAAAAGAAATAGAAACATCCAATTCTTTTTAAAAAACAAAACATTTTTTATTAATTTTCCAATAAAAACAGCCAATTAACAAATCCATCAAATCATGATCATAATCCAATTAAAAACAATAAACTAAAAATAAAAAACAACCAAATTGCAATCCTAATTATTAATTTTTCTGGGCTTCCCATAGTCTGGACCTCTGAAGTATATCTCCAATATTTTCGTTCCTGCCTTCTTCTTTTTGTTCTCATATTTTCCACATTCCGATCTTAATGCTTTAAAGTTCTCCATCCCTGGCTATGCGATTCTCAGTCACGTCAGAAATCATATATCCTTTCATCCATTGGGTACAGCTTTATTTTTTCATCCATTGGGTACAGCTTTATTTTTTCAACTGTCTATTTGCCATCCAATTCTAATTAACATTTAAAGAGACCACATATGTGTTTTCTTGAGATGATGTGCAGTGCAATTCTATACATGCTTACTCTCGGAACGTGTTTATAGGCTTGCAGACCTATTAAGGAGAGAAGTATAATTGGGAAACATACTGAACAAATTGCAGTCTGTGACTTCTCCTTATGTGTGATCCATTCATTAATAGCTCGTTCAGGCTTTGTTATTTATATTACTTTTTATCATTCTGCAGTTTGAAGAGTCAGGTTCCATAGCCTGTTTATAGCAGAACTGTGCAATCCAATACTGATTTGAGTAGAATTATGATTTGACAAATTTGGAATTGGGCAGTTTATGAGTTGCGTCAGATTTGTGCAGTTTGCTGTAGCAGATTATTGGTTTGGGGGCAAACTTAACAGTTTTATGTGGACTTGTGTAACTTGAAGGATTGTGCAATTTTCCATACAGTGCGCTACACTCTGATGTGGTTTAAAACTGGGAGCTTTAACTTGATTTGTTTCCAGTGAGGCTATACAATCTTCCATATAGTCGGTGTAATTTCATTTATATGGAGCTAGGACTGTGCAACTTTTATTCAATTAGAATTTTCATCACTTTGTCCCCAATCACTTCAAAGAAGTGATGAAACTTAAAAGTTCTCATGATAGATTGGAGAAAATTTTGTGCAGGTGTATTCTTCCCTTCAAATAAAAAGGGATTGATTTCCTTTTATTTATATTTAATCTTCCATTCCTTTGATCCTGCATACTGCTGCTATATAAAATTAAACACAACTCAGCAACTTACATGACAACACCATATTCTGAACAGACACATGGCTTCTCATTGCAGAGAAACCTGTTTCTTGGGCCAGGAGTTCCTCTTGCTAAATGATGTCATTTTGCATCTAGGGCTGCGGGGTGATCTCGTGCCTTGTAATTAAACAAAATATCAGCATATTGGATTATTTTAGGTGTGGCAGAATGGGGAAACTCAAGGAAGCCTTCTTGCACCTTGCCTTGCACAACTGCTGCACAACAGTGTTGTAGGGTTGTCCAATTGCTTCTTAACAATCTGATAGTCACCACTTAACTTCCATCTCAACCCACAGCCAGGAAGTAATCTGGGGGTGCTTATTACAACCTCTAAGATCCTGGAATAACACTCCCTGCATTTCCAAGCAGATCCCTTGCAAACTACTCAGAGAGTAAAGCCAGCCCATGGTTCTCTGAACTCTTAGAAGTTAGAAGAGCCTGGACAGAAGGATTCATTACATTAATTCCAAAACAAGGTGGAGACCCAGAACAGATGACAAGCTATAGGCCAATATCGCTGCTGAATAGCGATTATAAACTTTTTACAATAATATTGGCAAACAGATTAAAAGAGGTTTTGAAAGATACAATACATCATAATCAAGCGGGTTTTCTGCCGGGAAGGTACATCCAAAATAATACCAGAAACATCATTAATATCCTAGAATACCTGGAATTTAATCATAATAAACCAGCAGCCCTAATGTTGATCGACGCGGAAAAAGCGTTCGACAACATCTCATGGGAGTTCATGAAGAAACAAATAAAATTAATGAAATTAGGAGAAGAGTTTGAGAGAGGGATTGGAGCAATTTATAGTAAACAAAGTGCAAATTTAATAATCAATGGAAACATTACGGAAAAAATTGTAATTGAGAAAGGCACGAGACAGGGATGTCCCCTCTCCCCATTATTATTCATTTTGGTGTTGGAAACTCTTCTAAATTTAATCAGGAATAATGGAAAAATTAGAGGAATTAAAATAGGTGCAACGTCTCACAAAATCCGGGCATTCGCGGATGATATAATAATCTCTACAGAAGAACCTCAAGATAGTATTCCAGCAGCATTGGAAACGATTAACATCTTTGGGAAGCTAGCTGGATTTAAGTTGAATGGAAAAAAACAAATCTTTTAATTAAAAATATGGGAATAGAAGAAGCCAAAAAATTACAATCATTAACTGGTCTGGAAATCAAAAATAAGGTTAAATATCTGGGCGTGTGGATCACATCAAAGTGCATCAATCTATACCAGGATAATTACACCAAGGCATGGAATGAAATAAAAACCAATATGGAAATATGGAATAAGCTGTACCTCTCGTTAACAGGAAGGATAGCTGTGGTAAAAATGAATATTTTACCTAAGATGTGTTACTTATTTCAAACCATCCCTATATTAGGAGGGATGGATTGTTTTAAAATATGGAGGAGAGATATATCCAAATTCATCTGGAGTGGAAGAAAACCAAGGATAAAACACCAGATCCTTATAGATAAAAAAGAGAGAGGTGGCTTTGCTCTCCCAGAATTAGAGATATACCATGCAGCTGCCGCCCTAACATGGTTAAAAGAATGGATAAATCTGGAGAATTCTGAAACATTAGAATTGGAGGGGTTTGACAACCGCTTCGGGTGGCACTCCTACCTGTTGTACGGGAAGGTAAGTGCCCATAAAGGGTTTCTAAATCACATCATAAGAAAGTCCTTGTTTAAAATTTGGACAAAATACAGATGGATGTTGGAACCCAAAATCCCATTATGGACATCGCCAATTGAAATAATTATGGCCAAGAGAAAGAATATGCAGGGCAAATGGGCAAGATATAGAACATTAATAAAAGAGGAAAATGGAAATATTGTATTAAGGGAATACAAAGAGATAAGTAACCAACTGACAGGATGGTTACAATACTTCCAGTTGAATGAAAGGTTCAAGATAGATAGAAAGGAGGGGATAGCCAACGAAACATCCAAATTCGAGATGCAGCTAATTCAATCCAAAGGAAAATATATCTCTAAAATGTATGATCTGATATTAGAGTGGGAGACCAAAGAAGAACTGGTAAAAAGTGCCATGATAAAGTGGGCCCAAGATATTGGGCACAATATTTTCATGACACAATGGGAGAAGCTGTGGAAAGAAGACATGAGATTCACAGCTTGTATCAATTTAAGGGAAAATGTCATGAAAATGACATATAGGTGGCACTATAGCCCAATTAAACTATCTAAAATGTTTAAAAACCAGTCACCCTTGTGTTGGAAATGCAAAAGTGGTTTGGGAACGTACTTCCACATGTGGTGGGAATGTGACATAGTCAAGGAATACTGGGGAAAGGTTCATAATGAATTAAAAAAACTTTTGAAAATCTCTATTAAGAAGAAGCCAGAAACCTTCCTCCTGGGAATACTACCTCCAGAAATTAAATCAGAGAAAAGAATGTTAACAATGTATGCCCTTACAGCGGCCAGAATTCTCTTAGCAAGAAATTGGAAGAACGAGAATAATCCCACAATATATGATTGGCAAGCTTTAATGACAGAATATATGCAGTTAGCGGTAATGACGGGAAGAATGAGAGGTCAATTCAATCAAAAGACACAAAAGGAATGGGAAGGTTTTATTGACTACTTAAACCAGTACAATAACATCAAAATTTCCTGGCAATAGGAAGGTGAAATCTATATACGTATTGAATATCAACATATTATTAGAAAGTAATAGAAGACCAAATTGGATGTAACAAGACCTGTGTGAGAAAAAGGGTTAAGATAAAGAAACAAAGAGTGTAAACGGAAGTCAAGCGTATGTAATTGTATTGTAATAATGTTGTAAGTTGTAACCTTAATCTAGACTTTCTACCTTTTTTTCTTTTTCTTTTTTCCTAATTTTTCCTTCCCCTTCCCCCTTTTTCTATTTTCTTTCTATCCTTTTTCCGTTTGTCCTCTGAACCCCCTTTTAGGATTAGTCCTTCTTTTTAAATACCGTCAAATTATGTGCGGGTTGTATCTTTTTCTTTATGTGTGCTTTGAAATTATTGTGTATTCTGTTTTTGTTGTTTAATAATAAAAAAAGAAGTTAGAAGAGCCTGCTAGTCTTTAACAACCCTGATCCTAAACTCCTGTAGCATCAACCCAAGTGATCTAAGCCCGTGGAAGATTACACAATCTTTGAGTTTGGCAAGCATATACACTCTTTGTTGTTCAGTCGTGTCCGACTCTTCATGACCCCATGGACCAGAGCACGCCAGGCACGCCTATCCTTCACTGCCTCCCGCAGTTTGGCCAAACTCACTCTAGTCCTCCAAATAATATGAATGACTGAATGAATGAATGAAACTTCATTTGCATCTGCCATCGGCCATAACACCAAAAGAACATTGCAATATGCACAGAACAAAATAAAAAATTGATAATAAAAACACAGTTTAGGGTCCTGAGTCAGCAGTCAGATAGTGGACCTTATTCTGATTGCCCCAGCTTACAACCTTGCAACCTTTGCTGTCGTCTGCTCCTCTTGATCTGCCAGGAGAAAGGACACTGTGGCAGTGGTTGAGTGACCCGGAAATATGAAACTTCATTAAGAAAATAAAGAAAGTGAGAAGGCGGCAAATGGACAAAACAGAATGCTGAAATAAGGGAGACTTGGGGAGACAATTACACACATCCTTTCTTAGATAGCTTGACCCAAGCATGAGAAGAAAGTGCCAGGGAAGCCAAGGACATGAGCTATTTACTTTCTTCTGCTGCCACCTACTGACTTGTCAAGAAAATGAATAGCAACATATTACTTCCATAGTTGCAGTTGCAGGTAGGTAGCCGTGTTGGTCTGCCATAGTCAAAACAAAATAAAATAAAAAATTCCTTCCAGTAGCACCTTAGAGACCAACTAAGTTTGTTCTTGGTATGAGCTTTCATGTGCTCTTTCATGTGCGGCATCGATTTGTTCAAGAGCCAAGCTCTTTGGTTACCAAGGTACCACTGTATATGTGTAAATAAACTATATATCGTGAGGAACACCACAGTCTCTGCTGTGCCACATATCCAAAAGAAAACACAAACCCTGGGTCAGCTCCTGGAACCCCTGGAATCTTGCAGAGCTTGGAGATTGAGGTGGCGCACAATATTACAATGAAATAGTGGAAAGCTTTCGCTTGCTGCCTAAAGATATATGATGATGGTGCCAGGCAAGCCCCACTGGCGAGAGCATTTCACAAATGGGGAACCACCACAGAAAAGGCCATTCTCCATGACTTTCAGATAGAATTCAGCAGGGCAGGAGATATCAGACCCTGAGATCATCTCCTGAGGCCCTTCATGTGCCTCTTCCTTGAGAGGTCTGGAGGGTGGCAACACGAGAACAGGCCTTCTCTGTAGTGGCTCCCTATCTGTGGAATGCTCTCTCCAGGGAAGTTCGCCTGGCGCCTTCATTATACACCTTTAGGCGCCAGGCAAAAACCTTCCTTTTTAACCAGGCCTTTGGTTGATTTGATTCACATCCTATGCTCTTTTAAAATGTTTTTTTTTGGGGGGGCTACTGGGTTGTTTTTATTTTTAATCATTATTATGTGGTTTTATATCTTGATTATATTCTGTGAACCACCCTGAGACCCTGGGTATAGGGCTGTATATAAATTCAAAAGAAGAAGAAGAAGAAGAAGAAGAAGAAGAAGAAGAAGAAGAAGAAGAAGAAGAAGAAGAAGAAGAAGAATATATTTATCAAATCTGATTTGACTGATGTGCATTTAAATCTGAGGTGGGGAGAAAATGTGCTGGGTACAGTAATACTATGAGAAAGTTTTATAAAGTATTAGTTTATTTTTTAAAAAAAATCAGACAATCAGGAAAGCAAAGGGACTTTGTTCCTGTTCTAAGAGACACATTTCCTTAAAGGTTCTCTTTTAAATTCTCAATGATTTTGTAATACATTCGATCGGCAGCATCAAGACCAAACACAAAATCCAGATGATTCCACTCAGGAATATATTTGTGATAAAGGAGGTTTTTTATCTGGGGGATTAACATATCGACATCCTCAGGACCAGAAAGCCAATCTTTTCCAGCGCTCCAGACTATTGTTGTTACGTTCATATCCCTTATATTGTATTCAGGAGGTTGAGCCTTTAGAAGAGATTGAAAGAGAAAATGAGCTCAAATGAAACGGAATAAGATTTTAGCAAAGTTTTGTCCATTTTTTATGTGTAAGGGGAGGGGGGAGAAATGTAAATAAATATTTCATAAAAGGTATGCACTGTTAAACAAGAAGAACCCTAAATATGGTTTACAAAAGGGATTTTTAAAAAATCAATAAGAAGAGTTAACAACAATAATCTAATACTTCTGCAAAATTAGAATAACAATAAACAAAAATGAGATTAAGAACCTGTAGCATTTTTTGCTAGCTTGTTATACTTTCTTTGTTTAGTAAAAGGTACAGAACATTATTATTATTTAATTAATTTTAATCACTGCAACGTTTTAATCACTGAACCCGGCTTCATCAGGCAGTGTAAGCCGGCTTACTCTCCTGCACAACCTACTTTCTTTCGCCATCTCACCCCTTCCCCACTGTCACCTTTCAGTTGCTTTTTAGAATAAATACAGCATGGTATTCAATGCTTTAAGGGCGGTGGAGATAGTAAGGGCATTTGCAGACTTTCAGTATTTTCATTTTCATTTTGGAACAAAATCTGAAAAAACTTGGAAAAGGCTTTACCTTGCTATAACGAGCTAGGTTGTCAAACAATCCATAATCATAAGCTTGGAGTTTACCACTAAGGACGCTCTGCAGATAGAAAAGAATCTCAAATGTACGCACGTATCAGGAAAAGGAACAATGGGAGAGGGGGATGTTAATATTTCTGGCGGACCATACCTGCTTCCAATGGATTATATTCTGCACAGATGTTCCAGATGGGGCATGGGCTGCATACACATCTACTCGGCTCTGAAAGATAAAATAGCTTCTTTTTCACAAACCCAGCCAGGTATAGAAAAGGTTACACATGTGATTCAGAATAACAATATTTATAGGATAAGCTAAATGTGCATGCAGTGATGTATAGAACTGTGGCCTAGCGACAGCTGAATTTTTGTTTATGATCGCAGTTTGTTCCCTTCTTGCCTCAACTGCTTAGACCAGTGATGGGGAACCTAGTGGACACTGTTGGTCTCCCATCAGCCCCAGACAGCATGTTCGAAGGTCAAGAATCATGAGAATTGTAGTCCAATATCTGGATGGCCGGGGGTCCCTCGTTTAGACAGAACCAGACAGATAATGTGTCTCTGTTTATCCAAGCCAGGCACCATCTACTCAGTTGCATGTTCAGGCTCCTTCTCTGGTCTTTAAGTGGTCCATGCTTGAGTGTGGCCGTTGCTTTTCCTAATACATGTGATTCAGGAGGAGTAAGTGGATGCAACTGATAGTCTTGGGAATGCAGAAGAGCATATATATATATATATATATATATATATATATATATATATATAAATTCTACTCACCAGGTTTAGGTTCTTCTCATTAAATCCACACAATATGAACAGGAGGTTGCCACAAATGGGGGCCAATAAGTTTTTGCTGCAAAACTCAGCAGCAATCGCAGAACCAAAATAGGTTTTTGGTAAAAATTCTTTCATTCCAAATATGGCCTGCAAAATTTCAAAGTGACATGTGTTAAGGATACGGAATCCTTGTTATTCCAGTTCCGTAGAGTGATAATATGATCTAAAAAGTCCCAAATTATAAGCATTTAATATAGGCCAGGCACGGACACTGCTCTGCCTGGCAAATGTTTCTAGTTTAAGTACTATTGGAATGCAATGAAATGAAATGTGGGCCTTAAGAGAGCCCTTACAATAGACTATATTATCTATTGATTAATTAAATTTTGGAAAGGCATCTGCACATGGATTCCAGTGCAAATGAAAATGCAAACATTTGTACAATATTAAAACAACAACATTCCGTGTAATGCAGTAAAATCTAAAGTAATCATACATCATATATGAAGGACAATCCTAAAGTCCTGAAAGTTAAAGACCAAGAGTGGCAGGAGCGGGGGGGGGGGCAGGACTTAAATCAGACAGAATGCACCCCAATGGAGATGCAAAAAAATCCCCTTTCTGCTCAGCAGATGGATCATTTGATGGAGTGCAAGGAAACAATCATCCTCCTTCTCAGCTGACCTGCACTGTGTATCCTGTGTGTGCATGTGATAAGTGTGTGAGCAAGAGTGTGAGGTGGCCACACCCACTGCTGTCCACAAGCGCTGTTGGCATGGGGCCCCCCAGAGGCTTGGTCATGAGTGAATGTGGCCCTCAAGTCAAAAACTTATAGCCAGCGCTGAATTAAACCAACGGTCTGCCTAGTTTACAAGGCAAATCGGGTTCTACCATGAGTAAGAGCACGTGTTGCGATCGGGACCTGGCAAGACACATTCCCTTCCTGTGGGGTGGGGCCGGTAGCCGGCCTTAGTAGCTATTGGGCAGTTAGGAGTTACTGGGCAAAAGTTAATGTTGCAACTTGTGATGGACAGCTTAGCGTCCTATTTATGCCTCAGCACGCAGGGTGATCCTTCTCTTGGCTTCGGCTGCTGATCACCCGTCCCGCCCCCCCTTTTTTCTTAGGCCTCTGCTTTGACCTTGCAACTGCCTGTCATGGGGTCGTCTGCTTTGCAGGGGCCCAGTAGGAATTTGTCCATCTGGCCGATTGGCTGTGCCTTTTGGTTTTGCCTACTGCAGTAGCAACTTGTCACAACTTGTAAGGTTGGCGGTTAGGCATTGGTTCCTGTGTGGATTGCTGGATTGGGCGCTGCCCATCCAGAATCAGGTTGATGCTGGGAATTCCGTTAAAGGAATCCGGCGACTCTTATGCTTTGTCCGAAGCCCCCGGTAGGGGTTAGGGCCATAAGCCGAGTCCCCGGGACCATGGGGAGAGGGACGCGTTGCTTCCCCCCGCTCCTTAACTCTCCTCAGTGGCATTCTCCCAATCGCTGGTTTTAGGCCAGCCTCTGTCCCGGTGTGACAGTAGTCTGAACCAATGCCTACGCAACCACTCACCGAATTTGTATTTAAATAAAGTTGTGGCCCTAAATTATTTGCCAAAAACCCAAACCAAAAATGATGTCTCCTGTGTCAAGTCAATGGGGGGTGGCTTGAGGTCCTCGATACGCAACGTTATCCACTGATGTACTTTTTTCACCGGGCCACTGCAAGGTTTGATAAGAGCCTGACGAAAGTGCCCTTCCACAGCCTCCCGGTTGTTTCAACCAAAGCTTACCGAGGGATGGGTGTTGGCAGTGGCAGGCAGCAGAGGAAATGGGCAGCTGCAGTGAAGGCACTGCAGCTCTAGCCACCCGATACTACGACTCCCACCATGCATCACTTCACAGCGCCAGGCCACAGAGAAAAACAGAGGCTTACATCAGCTCCAATGCTTGCCCAACCCACGTCAGGTGTTGATGCACGGCCTGTCAAGCATCACACAGTGCTAAAGGGTAAAGAGTTGCTCTTGTGGTTCTTAGGCCGCAGCAGCACCAAATTGTTTACCACTGCAGGGTATTCTGCTCTGGATCTGTATAGTGAACACTCACAAGAACGGCATACCTTGATTTGCAGTTCATGAAGCAGCGAGAGCTTTGCCAGAGGAGTTCTAGCATGTTTAACTGTGGCAACAGGAGCCAAGGCAATGTACAGCTTGATTTTTGCAGCCAGTTTAGGATTGGTAGAAAAAGCTATAAAAGCTGAGGGGAAGAAAGAGGAGAGAGTAACAGGTTTTGTCATCCAAGAATGGAAATATGGGGGGGGGGGTTTAATGGTAAACTTGAAGAACTGATTTGTTGACATTTTAGCATCTAGGGACAAGGCAAAGCCCACCCATTGCACAACTACAAGCAAACAAGTTTAGCAAAATTGCCATCTACAACTTCATATTTCACTGCATGTGGATATGCAGAGTGACTGTAAATAGGAAGCTTTAAATAGGTTGCAATTCTAGGCTTGCCTATTTGGAAATAAGTTTCATTGTACCTGCTGGTCAAGTTGCAAGCTTTTGAACTTACCCATGGTGGTTCCTTGTGAATGGCCAATATAAGACAGTTGTTCCTGTCCAGTTTTCTGCAGAACATAATCTATACATGCTGGAACGTCATATTTTGCCATCTGATCAAAGCTGGGGGGAAAAATACTATCCACATTAAGCTGGTTTCATGGGGATAACAAAGCACTTTGCAGACTCTTTGAATTCCAGACAATTATGTCAGGACTACTATCTTCCCATTTGCACTGTGCTCAGTAATTGCAGATACTCTGAGGTTACTGAGAAAAGAGAGCCTAACATTATGATCTTTTCAGCACAATAGATGCTGATATGATCAATTCATTCTCCAATGTGGGGCTGCCTTTAATGAGAGTTTTATAGCTGGGACAGGAATGCTGCTGCCAGGCTGCACACTTTTGCTGTGCAACAATCAGGTTACCTGAATTCCCAGAACTCCAGTGATCTGGATGAAAGAACGCGATGTTTTCTGGACCAGTTGTTCCCTCGGCTGTTTCCTAGCCAAACATCATAGCCAGCATCAGCTAGCATGAAAGCCAGGCTGTTATGAGGAAGATTTTGGAACCAGTTTGCAGCGTCTACAAGCAAGCCATGCTGCAGAAATACTACTGGCCTTGGCCCTGAAAGAAAGGAAAAGAGAGGGGTGCTGAACAATCTGGGGGATGCTTTGACTGGGCCCATTTTTATGACGCAGTAATTTTCCACAGGTGCAGCTTCAACTTGCACACGCAGGAACAGGGGAAGAATTTGGATAAATGTCCTCAGAACATGAGAAGATTCCCGTATGATTGGCATGTTCATTTGTTTACTATTTAATAGCACATTCAAGGACAGAGTTGAAATTTTACATTCCTCTTCCTTTTAGGACAGGATATTTAGTACATGCCACCCGTCTACTGTTGAAACGCATCAATAGTATCCTCATCTTCCACTTCCATCTGTGCAGGTGTGTCTGTTTCATTAATTGGTTGTCCATCAAGTCTGAATCTAATCTGTCTCATTGACAAACCCTGTCTCTCACAATGCGTGTTCTCCATAGAGAACACGGGTTGCGGTGGGGGCCAGAAAATCCACCCTTCCAGTGTGGGTTGGTTCTGAGTTAGTCGCTGTTCTGATTGGGGCATTTCTTGTTGTTGGGGAGAAATTAATGTTGCAATTTTGGTTGTTAGACAGTTAGAGGATTTAAATCCTTGGCACGCCCTGTATTATTTCTCTTTGCTGCTTGCAACGGATCGCCCGCCCTCCCCTCCCTCGTTTTAGGCCTCTGCGTTGACCTTGCTATGCCTGTCATGGGGTCGTCTGCCGTTGGTGCAGGGGCCTGGTAGGAATTTTTCCAGTTGGCTGATTGGCTGGTGCCTTCTGGTTTTCGCCTACTGCGTAGCAACTAGTCACAACTTGTAAGGTTGGCGGTTAGGCATTGGTTTTCGTGTTCGTTGCTGGAGGGGTAATGATTGGCTGTGTCTGCCCCTCCAATGCTGCTGCTGCTGCGTGGGAATTCCGTTAAAGGAATCCAGGGGCTCGCAATGCTTTTGTCCGTATCCCCCGGTCGGGGGCCAGGGCCACGCAAGAGCCCCTGGGAGCATTTGGGGAGAGTCGTTGTGTCTGATCCCCCAGCTCCTATTCTCTCCCCAAAATGCTTTCCCTTACTGACAGTCGTCAGTTCTGACCCCAGTGGGTCAGATAGTCTAAACCAATGCCTACGCAACCACTCACATATCTTGTATTTTAATAAAGTTGTGGCCAAAAATTTATGCCAAAAACCCAAACCAATATTTATGTTTCTGGTGTGAGTTATTTTACTGGAGGGTGGTTGGGGACCTCAACACGCAATAGGCCTTCATCAGTTTACTTAGTGGTGTGTGCCGTTTTGTTTTACTTTTAAATTGATATGGTCATTCTCTGTTTTTTACTCCTTCCTTGGGCTTCTCCTCGGACATGGTGTCGTGTCGTTCTGCTTGAGAGGAGGGGTGAAAAGGGGCAGGGACCTCTATGAAATTGTCAAGGAGCCAGTCAGCACGTGCTTGGAGCTCCGTCTTCCTGCTACCTCCAACCATTTCGCTCGACCACAACCAAAAATCCTCTCTATGTGGATACCGCCCACTTTCTGGCCTCCCATCATTATCTTTTCCTTATCCATTCCTGAATAACAACGCGCCAGGGATTTGGCAAGCTCAAAGGCAGTGGGTTGGGAGGATGTTTATGAAGTGACAGAGGATTCCATACCCCCTCCCTACCCAGGAAACGGAAGCCTTGCGCGTCCTGGCCGCCAGAAATTGTTTCCAACATCATGATGTTCGGCTGGTGCTGGACTTCTGGAGGGGCAGCCGACTAGTCCTATTTCCCTTTCACATGTATTTTATATTGGAACCATTTAAAAAAATCGAGCAGAAATTTGAGGAGTTTGCTTGTTGGGGTTAATCCAGCAAATACAATTTCTTAACCCCCGGTGCCTCTCTGTCATTTGCTGTTGTTTTGAATAGAATGAGATGGGTCAGTCCATAAATGATATGTAATTGATTACTACACACACACACCTTTTGTTGTGGCTTTCCCCACACACACACACCGCTGCTTTGTGCGGTACAACCAGACCCAAAAATTGTTCCGTTTTGTTGCTGGGTTTATTTCCTTTGCATTTAAATAAATGGTCCAAAAATACATTTCTCCTTTTTTAGTGGAGTCCCGCTTCCTGGATAACGTATGCGGCTTTCCATGTGGGGGTTCCTCCCCGATAAAATCATCAAAATACACGATTACCTCTGTAATTATACACTTACTCCAAATTGTAAAGTTCTGCCAGAGGGTCTGTGGTGTTACAGTGAGAGATCAATTTTTGAATACTTTGCCTCCCGCCACTTAGTTGCGACACCAGTTGTCAGAAGCTGAACTGCAGAATGGAAAGAGTGCTGAATGCAATGAATGCAGGTCATAATCGAAATTGATGATTTTTTACATCACCACTCAACAGTAACTTTTGTCCTGTAATATATCATTTGCTGCTATATTAAATTATGGCTATATTAAAAAAAAACGACCTTATGGATCTATTACCTCCATCTGCTAAATACATACCCCCTCAATCTCGGAAGAGTCTGTATGTCTATTGTGTTCCCCCGGTAACTATACCCGAGCAATGGTTGCAAATATTTCCGGAACCGGCACTGACGTTCGTGCGCACCCCCACAACCGGGGCATGTTCTTCCCTTTGTTTCCGATCCAGCCCCCAGGGATGAGCTAACCTGTCCCCAGTCTCCGTGGCTAGCAGTGATCCACCTCTTCCTTTGCCACGACGGCGGGCCTCTAATTTCAAGCAACGCCTTAACCCCACTTTCAGTGCCCCAGACATTCACCATCTTTCTGCACAGCGGCGTGTTGTCTTAGTTGCTGCTGGGGCCAGGTGCCTCGTAGGGTCAGATGAGTGGGAGCCACCAACCCTTGGGGAGCAGAGCCTTCTTCCTGTCGCTGTTGGTGATTCCTTGCGCGGCAGGCAAAACCAAAACGTTGAGCAATTTTAAAATTCAGGAGGCAACTTCTTCCTCCTCTTCTGCTGACTCCGGCTGCCGAGATACGGCAAGCCGGATTTATACACAGATTAAATTTCTTTATTTCTGGGAGGGGGGATGATTCCAAGTGGAGAGAGATACTCCTTTCCCTCCTGTGGGAAAAGCATTCTGCTCCCTGCCTCATTTGCTGTTCCCGCTGTAGTTCTTAAGCATTGTTAAGTCTTAATGGAAATCAAGTATTTTAATAAAGTTGTGGCAAATAAGTTTCTGGTGTGAATTTATAGTACAAACCTGCGCTTGGGTCCGTTTTGTTTTACTTTTAAATTGCTCTGCCCTTCCTTGGGCTTCTCCTCGGATGTGGAATTCAAGGAGCCAGTGAAGCTCCGTCTTCCTGCGCTCTCCTCTCCCGCCCATGGTAAGTATAAAGGCAAGGATAGCCATCATTGTTGATTTGCTGTTGTTTTCAGTCCATAAATGATATGTAATTGATTACTACACACACACACACACACACACACACAACTTGTATTTCCTTTGCATTTAAATAAATGGTGTGGAATAACGTAATGATAAAATGATTACCCAGTACCGGATGAGCTCTTTCTACAAGGAGACGTATAATATTTTAAAATCAGTTTATTAAATTATGAGAAGCTTTAAAAGGCTCTGCTAGAACAAGTAACTCTAATTTTTAACCCCACTTTCAGTATGCACAGAGAAGGGTGTAAGGGGAGCAGAGGAAGGTATTCAGGAGGCAAACTGTCACAGATTAAAGGGAGGGGGGATGATTCTCAGAGGGACTGGAGGAGTAGTAAAATCTGAAGATGGTAAGTATATAGCAGACACAGCCATGTGAATCTTTCTACAAGACATAATATTTTAAAATCAGCACACAAGTAAGTATTGTAAGTATTCTGTCACAGCTCATGAAGTAGTAAAATCCAGCACACCGCTCATCCCTTCTTTTCCACTTCCTCTCACATCTTTGACAATGTTGTAGGAGGCAGGAAAGGAGCATACCATGTATGGGGGGGGGAGAAAAGAATCTGCCTCACCCTGTTTTTATAGAACAATAGTAGTGAGAATCTGGCCCTCACCCATCCCTCATAACGTTTCTTTTTAGGGGTGTTTCTCTTTTTCCCAATGATAATAATCATTGTGGCCCCTGGAAGATTTCCAACTAGTGAGTGTGTCCCCTGGAGTAGATCCGAGCTCAATCAGCGTGGAATGATGTTTGGCAGAGAACAGGTCACACATTTTGTGGGCTGAACCCATTTAACTGTTCCCCTAATGGGCTTTTCTCATTCTGTGTCTTGGGGAACATTCCCCGCTTTACATTACTTACCGCATTTAAAGTGGCTTCATGCTCAGCTGATCTATCCCCAATAAGTCCATGAACTAACACAGAGCCATAAACTAAGCAGATGAGAATGGAAGCCCAAGACATCGTCTGTTTGCCTGTTGGGAATGGATCTTAATTAGCACACCCAAATTTGATGAGTTTGAGCTAACTTCGCATGCGTCAACGTTATTCGTACTCAGGGCTTCTAAAACGGTCAGCTTGGGTCATTGGACCTCAGGTAAGTCGACAGTGTTTTCAAAGAAAGAAGTGGATTAACCGCTCTTAGGAGCACCGTCCTAGACAGAAATCAACACTTAGCAGATAAGAGGAGTTACGTACTGGTTTAATATGCATACATGAGTTTCACTGCTAGTTCTGTAACTACCTTTCCTGCTCCAGGGTGATTCAAACGGGTGCGGTGACAGTTGCTATTGGTTAACTTGTTGGCACAATTTGGATCCTTACTCTGATTGGGTCCCGCCAAAATCTAAATGTATCCTTTCCCCAACTCCTGTTCCTGAGAGTATAAAAGGAGCTCGCCCTTTCCCTCCAGTCAGTCAAGTTCCTACTGCAATAAAGGAGATTGTTCTTGTTAGACTTGACTCCTAGCATATCCTTGCTAGCAGGCTGAATCACTACCCAGAGCTGATTACACGAAGAGCTGAAATCATACAGACACTGCAACCGCGACATAACAACTGGCGAAGAAGGTGGGATATGAGTTTCCCCGTAAAGCTTTGTTAATTGTACACTTGTAATCTGCGCATATGCGCTCCTCCCTGTTTGCCTTCAAGGGCGTGGCAATCGGGGTCTCCCATCTGGCGGATTCAACAGGCTGTAACACCCCTTGACCGCAACATAACAAGAAGTATTGCAATGTTGGCCACTTATTAACGTTTGCGACAACGAACAAATTAACAGTGCCTCCAATTTGGTCCCCTTCTGCAATAACAAAAATAAACAAAGCGATTCCCATCAAATAACATTTTACATTAGCTGCGTATCTGTGCCTTTAGGTTTCAACCCTCCCCCCCACACACAGCAGCAAACCAGATCAGACCTTACATGCCGGCAATAGGGAAAAATAAGTTCCCATTGAAGTGAAAATTAGAGGGGCTTTTTCCTCAATGCAAATTGCAGGCACTGATGGGTCAGTTGGGTGATCTGAACTAGGACTGCAGCAGGTGGGTTAAAGTCACCCCAACCCAACCCAGCACTGGGTGAGGTGGGGGGGGGGGTGGAAGGGTGGTGAAGGTTAAGGGTGGTAAATAAATAAATAAAGTCACCCTAACACCATGCTAGGGTCCCTATCTGCATCAGGGTCCCTATGCTGACAATCTGTGTAAAACAAACAAACCAGCCCTGCATTTAAAGGCACAGATATGGAGCTAAACGTACCATGTCATTTGGCCCTTGTGTGAATCATGGCTACCGCTGCAACTCAAGTTTTCTCCATCCATATACATTTTCCACATTACATATCAAAGGTTTCTCTTATGCAGTAGGCAGTGGCCATCAGTTTTCTGTCAATCTGCCCCTCTCTGTGTTGAGAGAGGACATCTTCTACACCTACAGGTATATCAGCAGAATCCATGTGCTGTGTACATTGTGTGTGAAAGATAAATCTAGCATTAAAAACATCTTACATCTAACCGTATACACACTTATACACACCCTGGACAGTTCCGATAACCTTACCTCTGAAGGTCTGATGCTTCGAAATGGTTCGACTGCAAAAACAGCAGCACCTGCAAAAGTCAGAAAACACAAGTAAACCTAATGAAGGGCAGAGCTAAAACATTTAAGATGGTAAAAGGGAGCCACAGTTCTCTCACCACATACCATTTAGAATAAACCGTGTCTCTTGTTGACCAAGCCTTTCTAATATATAAACTGTGGAGCTCAGGGGGTAGGGAGGGGAGAAGAATGCAGGGGTCACGTAAATAACTGTGACACTGTCTTGGCTATCAAAAGACAACAAGCCACTTGAGATAAGATCTTCTTACAGTTTAAGCAACCACTTGATTCAGTTCTGCTCACATCCCCCTTTCCTCCCCCCCCAAAAAAAATTTATGTACACTTTTAAAAAATGATACATCAGACATCTTTACAGGGTCCAGTTAACCCTCATGAAAAAGTTAGCTCATAAATCAGAGCAGTTGCGTGCTTTCCTAAGCTATTGTGAAACAACTACGCAAATTACGCTTGGACAGCCAATTAACTGTTGGCTTTCGGAGGCTATTTGGAAAGCTCTTGTCAAACAAGGTTAACATTAATCTTAAAGTTAATTTGAGGATTAACATTAATCTTAAATCTAATCTTTAAAAAGCAGGTTTTGTATAAATAAGAGAATGAAGAAATCAGTAAATCGTGCTGTTTCAAAATCACAGCCTTGTGGTGATCCTTCAGTGGAATGGGGAAACTCCGTGGGGGTTTTCCCCCTGTTCTTACTTGTGGACAACTGGTGGGATAAGGATATGTCAGTAAGGTCAGACATCTGCCTAGGCCGACGGCCCAGGCACTAGCATTCAGTTATGCTAAACACAGTGAAGGGGGGGGGCAATCTTGTATGTTATATGAGAAATTACTGTGAAGGAGTCCTGTGCATGAGCTGTGCTTTGTTCCTGTGGAAGCCACAATTGCAGGGAAGGTGACTCCACAGTGTTGTGTATTGAGTCAATGGTTTTTATATCTGTGTTACTATTGTCTGTATTCACATTGGGGTAAAGTAACTGCCTTTCTGTTCCAGAAGGAACAGCTACTATTGGTTCATTTAAGCTGCTGTATTTGGATCCTCAGTCTTATTGGTTTCCATCAAAAGGCAGAGTTGTGATTGCTTGAAATTGTTCCCTCCAAAATGTATCCCTTTCGAGCAAGTTCCCAGTCCCTATAAATGTAGCTTCCCTCTCCTCAGTCAGTCTTGTCGCCCGAATAAAGAATTGTTACATGAAGAAACTGTCTCCTGCTTACTATGTCAGAGAGCTGAAATCACTTACCGAAATCACTAACCCCACCAGCGGTGTAGCGAGCCACTTTGCCACCCGGGGCGGCAAACGTGAAGGCACCCCCCCTGGGGCCGGCACCCCTTCTGACCGGCGCTGTGCTGCTGTTTGCCTGCTGCAGCCTTAAAACGTGGCACGGCGCCGGTCAGAAAGGGGTGCCGGCCGATTGCGCCCGCCATCTTGGGTGGACTGCACGTCCACCCAAGATGGCGGGCGCAATCGGCCGGCACCCCTTCCGTGCGGTGCGGCAACCTTTAAGGCTGCAGCGCGTGAACAGCAGCACAGACGCTGTGCTGCTGTTCGCGTTGCAGCCTTTTAAAAGTTGCCACGCCGCTGGCGTCGATCGCGGGGATGGGGCCCGCCCCCAGAGTGTCACCCCCCCAGGGTGGTACCCGGGGCGGACCACCCCCCCCCCCCTTGCTCCGCCCCTGAACCCCACGCTACAACACACAGGCCTCTGGATACATTACACTGATATGCCACACATTCAGTGTAAGAAATGACACCAGGCAGGGTATCTGACAATAGATTCACAAGTTTATGCATTAGATGCAAACATTGAGAGGAAATGTGCATGAGGAGATGAGACTGCAAGGGGCCACAATCATTCCAGCCAAAATCCATAGATTTCCTGGGACAAGTAGCTGTTACATTCTTTTCGCAATGCTGTTCCTGTTGGGGAAAAGAGCTGACAAATCACCCAGCAATTATGCATACGCCCAACTTCAGAAGACCCCCATGGCTTGGGGCAACAGAAAACTGTCTGCATTAACTGACTTGTCAAGCTCCAGCCAAAGAATGTCATCTAACAGCGCCATCTAGAGTATGTACACTGGTACTGCAGCCATATGAAGTTTCCCCTTCAAATGTCATATCTACAGTTAAAATTGTGACAATATAGAAGTAATAGTATCCTGCCTAAGTCACTATAAAATGCACTGTGCAAAGTCTCAGGAAACAACTAAAAGCAGCTGCTCTTTTTTTCCATCTTCATGAGTCCTGTTTGGCACAGCCATTTACTAAAAAAGCGTAGAGTCACGTAGGCAGGAAACACCTCACCCCAAGAAACATCTCACCCACTCAAGTGCTAGACATGTAGCTATCAAAACTACAAAGGAAGGCAACCCAGGAATGGATTCTGACTCTGAGAAAAAAGAGGATCATTATCAACCTGACCAGATTGGGTGAGTAAGTGTAAATAGCTTCATTATCTTATGTTATCGGGTGTCTGGTGATGGGTAAAAGGTGAGAAGGATGGCTACCTGACACCCAGGTACTGCCCACGTACTGCCCCACTGATGATGTAGAGATGACATAGTGGTTAATGGAAGGTGGGAGGGTGAACTGGAAAGTGGGGAAACTGATAAAAGTTGGGAGCACCTTCTGGGAGGGGTTCCACTCATCTCTGTGTATAGAGGAGTGTGGACCCTGATATAGCAGTTTTTGCTTATACAAAATAAAGGCCAGGCTTCTTAGCCACTTTGCTCTAAGTTTTGCCTTGGTCTTGCCTGTTTTCTTCCAACCTCTGACCGCAAGGAATCATTTACCTAGCGGGCTCACAGAATCCCCTAAGGACTAGAGACCAGCCTGTGAGCGATTTTTGATCATTTTCACAGTGCACTGCCAAGTTGCATCCCTACAACTGACTGGCACACCAGAAATAGCATTGGACTATTACCTTTGCACCATGTACAAAGCACTTTTAAAAGGGGGGAGAGAGAGACAGGGGCGTCGCTAGGGGGGTGCGGTGGGGGCGGTACGCCCCCGGGCGACAGGGGCGAGAAGCGGCGGGTGGGGGCGGCAAGAGGCAGCCCCTCCCACCATTCCCACGCGCTGCCGCTCCCTCCGTCACCCTGGGAGCGGCAGCGCATCGGATCGCCGCTTCTACAGCCTCCTTTTGAGCCGGAGAGCTTAAAAGCGAGCTCTTCGGCTTAAAAGAAGGCTGCAGAAGCGGCGCCGGCACCCCCGGAACCGCCCTGGGGGCGGAGCGTCATGACGTCACAATGTGATGTCACGACGTCCCGCCCCCGGGGCGTTTCCTTTGCCGCCCCGGGTACCGCGGAGCCTTACTCCGCCACTGAAGAGAGAGAGAAGCAAAGGTTCAGCCAGAGCAGTATACAGCTGCTGCTGCTGCTAAGCAAACTCAGCTAAGTCAGTTAAAAAACAAAACAAAAACCCTGCTGCAAGGCCCACACCTACCAAACGGTCAAAATGAGGGTAGCCGTCACATAGGCAAGATTAAATGTCCTTCCACTAGCAGATTGAATGGGCTGGAACAAAGGAATTCCTAAGGAGAACAGAGCTTGTGGTTGTGTCAATAGAAGATTCAATTCATGAATTGCTGTTATTAAGATGAATGTATTGCCAAAAATGTTGTTTTTATTTCAAGTTCTTCCGATCATTGATAAGATAGATTGTTTTAAAAGGTGGCAAAAAGATTTATCAAAATTTATCTGGCAGGGGAAGAAACCAAGGATAAAATACAAGATATTGACAGATTCCAAGGAAAGAGGTGGATTCTCACTGCCAGATCTTAGGATTTATTTTGAAGCTGCGGCCTTTTGCTGGCTAAAGGATTGGTTTAAGTTAGAAAATTCTGATGTTTTAGACTTGGAAGGACATGACAATGTATTTGGCTGGCATGCATATCTTTGGTATGATAAAGTTAAGGCCCACAAAGCCTTTAAATCTCACATTATTAGGAATGCATTGTATCAGGTTTGGATCCGGAACAAAGATTTGCTAGAAAGAAAGACTCCCAGATGGTTATCACCATTAGAGGCAAAGGCTTACAAAAGACCTAATATGCCTGCTAATTGGCTGAAATATGCTGATATATTAGAACAAGAAGGTCAGAATTACAAATTGAAGAGTTATGAGCAATTGAAAGGGAAAGTATCTGACTGGTTGCAGTATTATCAGATAAATGAAGTTTATAAGTTGGATAAGAAATATGGCTTTCAGTCAGAGAAATCCAAGTTGGAAACGGAATTGATAGAACCAAACACTAAAAATCTTTCCAGAATGTACAATTTGTTGCTAGAGTGGCATACGAAAGATGAAATGGTTAAATCGGTAATGATTGATTGGGCAAAAGATGTTGGACATAATATAATGTTGGAAGATTGGGAGAAATTGTGGAAAGAAGGTACTAAGTTTACAGCATGTAATATGTTAAGGGAAAATATCATGAAAATGATTTACATATGGTACTTAACTCCAGTCAAGTTAGCTAAAATGTATCATGGTTTATGTAATAAATGTTGGAAATGCAAACAAATAGAAGGTACCTTTTTTCATATGTGGTGGACGTGCCCAAAGGTAAAGGACTTCTGGGAGAAGATATATAATGAACTTAAAAAGGTGTTGAAAAACACATTTAGTAAAAAACCAGAGGCCTTTCTGCTGGGCATGACCAACTATGAAATTCCCAACAAGGATAGAACATTTTTTATGTATGCCACAACAGCTGCTAGGATTCTATTAGCTAAAAACTGGAAAACTGAAGAATTACCAACAGTGGAAGATTGGCAGAATGAAGATGATGGAATATATGGAACTCGCAGAACTGACCGGGAAGCTCCAATACCAGAGGGAAGAAGCGGTGCAGGAGGATTGGAAGAAATTTAAAGACTATTTGAAACATCATGTAAAGATTGTTATCTGAGAATGGAATCAGAGGATTTATAAGGTTACAGTTATGGAAATAGTTACATTTAAGATAGAAGATAAGAATTAGGTAATAGAATTTATTTTTAATGTGAAATAAGATAAGAAAAGAATGATTATACAATGTTTTGAAATTACTAAAGAGGATATGCAATGAACGCAGAAAGGGAGGATGTTAAGTAATAGTATAAGTATAATTAAATAAGTGTTTATGTTTTTGTTGAGATTTTTGGGTTTTGTATTTTTGTATTTTTATTTTTGTTTCTTTTTGCAATATTTGTAGTGGTTTGCTTTTGTTGTATTATAAAAAAGCAATAATTTTTTTACAAAAAATCTGTTGTATTAAACTTTAAAATGGAGAAGAGACATTACAAAATTTGTTTGGCAGGGGAAGAAACCCCGAATAAAATATAAGCTGTTGACAGAAAGGAAAGAAAAAGGAGGAATGGCGCTTCCAAACCTGCAATTATATTATGAAGCGGAATGCTTAATATGGGTGTGTGAATGGATTAGATTGGAAAGAAATAGGATTTTGGATCTAGAAGGATTTAATTGTAGCTTTGGCTGGCATGCATATCTTAATTACGAGAAAGCAAAAATAAACAAGGAATTTACCAATCACATCTTAAGGGGAGCATTATACAAAGTATGGAAAAAATACGGAAGATATGCAGAAATGCAAACACCTTGGTGGATCTCACCAATAGAAGCCAGTGCTAGGAAACGATTAAATATAACAAAAACTTGGCCGACATATAGACAATTGATTAAAAATCAGGAAGGCAAATATAAATTAAAACCATTTGAGGAATTAAGGAGATATGAAATTGATAAATGGCAGTATATACAGCTTTACAGTATGTTTAATGCAGATATAAAGAAAGGTTTCTCAAAAGAAATTTCCAAATTTGAAAGAGTGGTGATACAAAATAATAAAAAAGTATTATCGGGAGCATATAATCTGTTATTAGAGTGGGATCTGATGGGGGAGGAAGTAAAAGAGACAATGTTAAGATGGTCCAAGGATCTTGGGCATACAATATATCTGGAGCAATGGGACAAATTTTGGGGAAAGGATATTAAATTCACGGCTTCATATAATATTAAGGAAAATTTTTTAAGATGCATTATAGGTGGTACTTAACTCCCGTGAAACTTGCGAGCATGTATAAATTGAAGTCTAACCTTTGTTGGAGATGCAAGAAAGAAGTGGGGACGCTATTGCACATGTGGTGGCTATGCGAGGATATAAAAAAATTCTGGTCAATGGTACATACAGAAATGACAAAAATGATGAAAAAATCAATAGTAAAGAAACCGGAGGCATATTTGCTAGGTTTATTAGATGAGCAAATACCAAGTGGAAAGAAAAGTGTATTTTTGTATGCTAGCACGGCCGCCAGAATGGTGATAGCAGCTAAATGGAAAACACAACAGGTCCCAACAAAGGATGAGTGGATAGGCAAGTTAAATGAGTATTTGTTAATGGCAAAACTGACAGCAGCAATAAGAAACCAAACAAATCAAAATTTGAAGGAACAATGGAAATGTTATGAAGAGTATATGGAGAAACATTGCTCAAAGAAAGAAGTGCTAATATGCTTGGAGTAAGAGGTATGAAGGAATTGTAGAATAATAAATTAATATAAAGAATTAAAGATGATTATAGAAATATATAGTAATTATGATTGTACAAATAGTGAACAAATAGCTTATAAGGGAAGTCGAAAGAGTGATGGAGGGAAGTCAGGGGGGGTGAGGATGGAAAAATGGAAAATGTATGACAAAAATGATATTGTATGTTATTGTGAGAATGTATTGGATGTATTGTGTTTTTAATCAATAAAGTTTTTTTTTGAATAATTAAAAAAAACTTAAAAATTAAGAAGCAGAAATGTAAAACTTAATAAAATAATAATAATAATTTTGTTATTGTTTTCATGTGTAGAATGGCTGTCTGCTAACACACAATAAACTGACTTGACTTGGCCCAGTCTTTCTGTGTGGCCTTCTTGCTCTTCTGCTGCCTATCCATCACTACACCATTTCAGGTCATAGACTCCAGGGGTTGGGCCTGATGAGGTCCAGCAGGCAACAACACAGAAGAGCAGCAACCGTAGTGCCAAGGATCAGGGGCGTACCCAGGATCAAAACTAGGGGGGGGGCAAGCCATGGTCGTTCAGGTTGTGACATTTCAGCACGGAAAGGCAAATGAAACCAAAATTTTAGGAAAATTATATATAATTATAGCAGTGCTTTATTACGGTAGTTATTATAATTATTTGCTTGATTTTTTAAAAAATTTATTCTAGTTACATGTCTTATACCAGGGGTGGCCAACTCCCAAGAGACTGTGGTCTACTTTCAGAATTAAAATCTGGCAGTGATCTACCCCCATTTTTTGGGGATCAGCTCAAAGTTGTTGACCTTTTTTGGGGATGAGGAATGCCCCGTTTTTTAGGGGTTCGGTTCATTTTTAGTTGTTGAGCTTTTTTTAGGGACTAGACCTTCTGAAATAATTGATTTAAAAATATGAAGATTAAGATTACTTCAACTTCCTAAGCATCTAGGTATGCTTGCCTAAGGAAGAATGCTTTTAGCAGGTGCCTGAAAAGAGTCTAGCAAAGGCACGTGCTTTGCTGCAATAGGCAGGGAGTTCCAAATGGAGGGGAGGTTTTATTTATTTATTTATTCAGCTCCACTGAATTGAAATTTCAGCCAGGCATGTCCGAAGTCCATTTCAGGGACCTAATTCGGCCCACCAGTTGGTTTAATCCAGCCCCTGTGGCAGTTTGGGGTAAATTCCTTTAAAAACCTCAACAACTTCAACCCTAGAAAAGGTTAACAACTTTGGTCGGCCCTTTGGTCAGCCCTCACGGCCCTTCACTTCATCAAATCTGGCCCTCTTTGAAAAAAGTTTGGACACCACTGGCTTGCACCATACTAAATTTGTTAGCCTTTTAAGGTAACTCTTATTTAAAGCAGGCCCCTACCCACCCCAAAAAATACTTTTGGTCTCACAAACAGCAGCACATTCCACCTCAAAACAAAATATTAAACAGTAAAAAAATTATAACTCCTGTTAGGATAATTAAGCCAATCTTACACATAGATTTTATGGGCCAATTTATTCACACAGGCTTTTCCTATGAGGTTTTGACAATTTGAGAACTCAACCAGTGAAATTGCTAGGAACCATAATATAAGTTTCACAGGTGCAGTATGCACATATGTTGGTCACATAAGTTGGCATCTCTTCATATATTCCTTTACTTCTCAACTACTTTATAAGAATCTGAAAGCAAGGAGACATAGCAGCTCACACCTCTTCCATGCAGCAGCATATCAGAACACTAACACTTTATGACTAAATAGCTTATAATTTACTTTAATTACTTGCATGCAAGCAAGTGTTAACCATTAAGTGACAATATGTATTCTGAAATGCAAAGAAGTGAGTTGTTTGAAAAGCACAGGAAAACATCACTGCTTATTTATACTCCAAAACAAAATAAAACAAAAAAATCCTTCCAGTAGCATACTATAAGGGTCTGTTGACTTTTGTTTCAGTGTATCTGAAGAAGTGTGCATGCACACAAAAGCTCATACCAAGAACAAACTTAGTTGGTCTCTAAGGTGCTACTGGAAGGAATTTTTTTTTTATTTTGTTTTGACTATGGCAGACCAACACGGCTACCCACCTGTATTTATACTCCAGTCATCAATCCAGCAATAGAAAGTACATCAACACACAAGCACACCGAACCATGTGTGTTTGTTTACTACCAGTTAGGTAGACTTTGTTTAGTTTTAATTTAGATTTGAAAAATCATCCAAACACTTTTCTTAGGGGTTAAAAAAAGGCGGTGGGGGGGGGTTAAAGGCAATGGATAAGCGGGTAAAGTCACTCACAAAAAGATTGCTGTGGATCAAAACAGCAGCACAGAGAAAGCTCCGTCTTCCCTTCCAGAGATCATACAACCATGGAGGGTGGGGGCGAGGGGGAGGGGCAGGAGTCAGTTTTAGCGACCAGGGCCATCAACTGGGATTAGGCGTTAATAGGTCACAGAGGGCTATCAACTGGGATTAGGCGTTAATAGGTCACAGAGTAGCCTGCTTCTTATCAAGCAGTCTAAGGTGGGTGAAAACTTCTGGAGACTGATAAGGAAGCTTGGGGGGGGGAATCAGGGAGATCTCACACTTCCCTCTTTGCTCAGTCTCAGCGAACAAGCACTCAGCAATGGTAGTAGCGCTGCTTTTTAAGCCAGACCCAGGAGACGACTGATCATTTTTGCTTCTGGGGGGGGAGGGCAGCTTGCTCCTAGGGGGGGGCATCTGCCCCCCCCCTGCCCCTGCCTCGGTACGCCCATGCCAAGGATCAAGTCATCCCAAACCACAGCTTGATCGAGTCAACCCAGCCCAACCGGGGTGTGCATCTGCAGGTACTGAGATTCTTGTCTGGACCTGCAAAACCTGTAACAAACCTTTGCTGGCTGTCTTTAAGATATGTTTTTGGCACCCGTCTGTCTCAGGCAACAATGGAGGGGAGCGCCTCTGGGGGTGAAGTCAAACTATTGGACAGTTGCAGCGCCTGCTGCGGCTGTAGAGATGGACATATTGGAGAGACATGTTTTGTTGCAGCTGGGGCAAATGAAGACATCTGGTTGTGGTGCTTCGGATGCCCTATGGCATTTCTTTGCGCTCCCCCAGTAGTCGTTCCACTTCTGGTCACTGCCATGTATACACGACCTGACTGTCTCCAGGCACTGAGGTTGTCTGCATGGGGTTCTTACATGGCGGGGTTGATGTTGCCAGCCTTCGTGTCACGCTTGCAGACATCTTTGTAACACACAGTTGGTCTGCCCAATGGGCCTGTTGCAGCCTGAAAAATAAAACTGATAGTATCACAATGCTTTTATATACATTTAATACTTGGGTCAGGTTCAGTTCTTCTTTTACATCATGCTTGATATTTTAGGCCACTGTGTCTACCTTACTAAAATTTATTTAAGTGCCCTGGCTTCCTCAATGCGAGTCTGGGTTTCGTATTCTACACTTGCCTAATTGTTTCTATTCCCCAATTCTGCAAACCAGGAATTTGTTGCATGTGCTTAAAGAAACAGCATAAGAAAAGTGTGTGCAAGTGTCACAGTGCCTAACTTCTACAATCAATACACTTCTAAAACAATCAATACGCTTCTGCAATCAATACGCTTCTGAAAGATCTCTAAAGAATAGAAAACACACACAGAGAGAGAGAGAGAGAGAGAATAAATATATGTTACTTAGCACATTCTTCTGTATGGAGATGTAGCTAAACTGCACCGCTAATTTGCTGCTGCAACTGTGAAGAGCAATTCCAAAGGATAAGCCTGCCCTCTTCTGGCCGTACATATTACCAGTTCACACAGAGACAAATATTTCTCATTCACAATAGATAAATACAAATTTCACAAACCAATGCATAGTTCTAATAATAAAAAAGGAAATGGAAACATATCCCAAGTTAAGCACTTTCAAGTCCTGCTGAATTCAGTGTTAAACACAATCTAAACTCTTCAACTAGGGATGGGCGATGTGTCAATTTCAATTTCTTCGTTTCTAATTTTTATAATCTTAAATTCAGTTCCCTATGTTAGCATACCAGTTTGCAAGGTGGGGCGGAGAGAATTAGCATTTTGGTGTGCACCTCTCCTAATATACCCATTTTTTAAATGCACTTTCCCCAACTATAAATACAAATAGCCTCCCAGAGTGGGTGGGACAACCCAGTCAGATGGGTGGGGTACATCCTCCTCCTCCTCCTCATCATCATTACTGCTGCTTCAAAGTGGTTTCCCCTAATATAATGCATTTTGTATGTTATTTTCACTAATATAGACATATGTGTACATTTTACCCTGGTGTGCATTTTTATACATATGGTTTGGCTAGAGAACTACACAGCAAAGCTTGGAGAAGTTTGAATTTCCCAGGATGGCTGCGTCTTGTCTGCACATTGTTTTGGAAAGTGAAAATAAGGCAGGTTCATCCTTAAATGTGAACTGCATCGTGCTTCCCTCCCACCCCCCCACCCCCGCCCAAATCAAAGAGTGCCAGCTTGTTCCATAATCACTCAGCTGTTTCTAAGGAAGTACGTTTTGGATTTCTAGTGCACATCCAGCATCCATATCTACACATTTCTGAAAAGGAAATGGGCTTGACATTTATTTCTGCCCAAACAAAAGCAAGCGATTTCAGTACTTAATAAGCTGCCTTCAACAGCCTTAGAAAGTTGCAGCTGCTCCATGCCACAGTTTCAAACTTGCTACAGTATTTACTTATTTGTTTTCTAAGAAATATTTATATACTGCTAATTTATTTATTTGTTAAAAAATGGAAGAGTTTACAACAACTGTAGTTATAAAAAATACACAAAAAATATTTGCTTAAAAACAGAAACCAGGTAACTATTATTTGATACCAGTTACTTTGGTGCACATAATACTGATATCTAAACAGATTCTTCAGTTCCTCCTCCTTTTTATTATAAACCGTTATTGAATTTAAAAAAATAAATAAATTACCAAGCACAAAGTGTTGCCTTCTAGGACAAATGCACGTACAGATGTTAAGTCTTGTGTGCAGTCATCCACAGAGCATTAAAACAGACTTGGAAAATATTTTACATTACACATTAAGCCCACATCTTGAGGGTTTCCCATAGGCTGCCATAGGTTGGCTGCCAGGATCCTGGATTAGATGGGCCTTTGGTCTGATCCCGCACATTCTTCTTATATCAGGAATAGGGAACCTGTGGCCCTCCAGATGTTGCTAGACTACAAATCTCATAATCTCTGACCACGGCCCTTGTTGGCTGGAGCTGATGCGAGTACAGAGTTCAGCATCTGCAAGGCCACAGTTTCCAAGTCCATGCCCTGTGTGATATTGTGGTGTGGTTAAAAAAAAACGAATCAGACAAATCGGGTGTCACAAGGCCAGAGTAAAAAGCGAGCTTCATCTTCACCCCAGGATATTCTCAATTTCAGGCACATCAAAATCTCACTTTGCATGCCTTTTCCTTTGCAAATGCTGTCACTTTCAGGTTGAAGTGCTGGTGCTTCGACATGTTCAATTGATATAGCTTCCAAGCCCAGGGCGTAGCAAGTGGGGGTGGGGGGGTCACCCCTAGTTCCAGGGGAGGGGGGTGACACTTTGGCCAGCCCACCCCCACCCCGCCCACCAGGCAGGCGGGCCCCGAACGGGGGCATGTCGCCTTTCCCCCGTTCCAGCGGGTATTTTTCAGTGGGGGGTGGGCCAGCGAGGAGGGGGTGTCATGCTGGCATGACACCCCTCCTCGCTGGCCCACCCCCCGCCGAAAAAAACCGCTGGGGGGGGGGAAAGGAAGCAGAGCAGGTGCATTCAAGCGCCTGCTCTGCTTCTCTTTTTCCCCTTTCCGCGGCTTTTTTTTCGGGTGGGAGCAGGCCAGCAAGGAGAGTGTCATGCTTGTCACTGGCATGACACCCCCTCCTCGCTGGCCCACCCCCCCGCCGAAAAAAGCCGCGGAAAGGGGGAAATTCCCCCTTTCTGCATCCACGTGCGTCGTGACGTCACGATGACGTCACGACGCACGCACCATGCCCCTCCCCCAGGGGGTGCCTCTGCGCTGCCGCCGCCCCCAGCAGCGCAGAGGCTTGCTACGCCACTGTCCAAGCAAACTAAGTTTATTTTGCAACCTCATTGCAACATAGTTGAGCGTTTGTAATTTTTTTATGAAAAATAAAAAAAATTCCTTCCAGAACCACCTTAGAGACCAACTAAGTTTGTTATTGGTATGAGCTTTCATGTGCATGCAGACCAACACGGCTGCCCACCTGTAACTTTTATAAGTTTGAACTTTTGAGAAAAGCATGTGATACAACCTGCTGTGGTCCATGTTTTATAAGCCTCTGCAAATGATCAATGCAACTGTTAGGCCAGTTAGCAGGGTCACTGTAATTCTGAAGATCAAGCATAAAAAATACCACCTTCTTTTACAGACTTTACAGTCCTCTCACATTTCTTGACATCCTTTTTTTTCCTTTGTGTTTTCCAGAAATAGCTCCAATTTGTGAAACTTCCAGCTTAGAGTTTATAAATGCAATCAATCAATCAATTTCAGCTCTTTCAGTGCTAGTTTCAACAAGAGTTTAGTCATGCATATTTCATTACATTTCTTCGTTTCCTTTTCAGTCAGGACAAGGCTGCCCAGGAGGACCCCCACCCATGAGGCAAGGGGAGGCAAGGTGACCCCAGGCGGCAGGATGCACAAGGGCATCAGATCCTAATGCATATTTAATTCCCCTGCTTGTTCCTGATTTAGATCTTCAGTCCCCTCTTCTTCCCCTGTGGGGAGACGGGGCACTCTTTTGTGGTTCACCCTGTGGGATGTAAAAAGAACAGGGGCAGTCAAACCCAACTTTTTCTAGAAGGTTGTCTCAGTCCTCAAGCCGGAACTTCCTGTCTTCCTGGACTGAGACAAAACTTCCTTATATGGAACTCTACAGTTGGGAGCGAACTCCACAGTTGGGAGCGGCCAACTGTAGCTCAGGCCGGGCTCCATTTTGTCGCTGGTCAGTTGTCGTGTTGATCTCTCTCTCTGACAGTTTAAAAGCAGCATTACTAAAAATGTACCGTTGGCACTAGGCCAAGAGTAGAAAAGGGGGACTTTCTCTCATAAGGAGAAAGTCACCACATGTATATTGTTTAGCAACTTTTAAGCCTGCCTCTAGGATCCTGTGTGTGACTAGATGATTACTTGTGAGTAAACGTTTTTCACTTGACCGAAGACTGTGAAGTGTCTTATTGAAAGAGGGATAAAAAGGGGAAGACACCAGGATAACATTTTTATGACTCTAGCGAGTCTATGCAAACTATCCGCTGTGCATGTGAGGTAAAAAGGGAATGTTAGCTCTGCTGATATTATCGAGCTTGTAAACGCAAGTTGGGATAGGATATCTAAAACAATATATCCTCTCCCACATCCCTCAACATTCCCACACACCCAAGGTGCCAAAATGTCTTGGGCAGGCCCTGAGTCGGGAAATATGTAATTAGGTTCTGGTGCGCAATCAGGGAGCGGGATGTGTTTTTGCACAAAGCAGGGTTCCTATGCACGCTTCCTAACTTGGAGAAATTAACGTCCTTTTCCTGCCTCCTCCACCGAGAAGGCCGGCTCTGAGGAACCTCCGCACTCGCAGTGGCACCACGACCGGGGAACAAGCTACCAAAAAGCGTCTGCCTTCGCGAGGAAGCGGCGCGATCTCCCTCTGCCGGCGGCCTGCAGCGAGTCGGCTCCGCCTCCCGGTTGCACAAGCAACCCAGGAAGAGAGGGAGGATCCCGCCGCCATCCGCCGGCCGGTCCCGCCATGGCGCGGGTTCTGATCGTGGGCGCGGGGCTGACGGGCAGCCTGTGCGCTGCGCTTTTGCGCAGGGAGCTGCCGCAGCGCCTCCTGCGCATCGTGCTGTGGGACAAGGCTCGCGGCGCAGGTGGGTCTCTCTCTTCTTCGGCCGTAGTAGATCCTGTCGGGTAAAAGAATTAAAAATAAATAAATAAATAAACCGGGCAGGTCGGCTGCGGGATCTGGGAAGGCTGGCAGGAGAAGTGTCCGGAATAAACGCGCCCAAGCTCCGCTTCTCCACATGAGCACGCTTCAGAGAGTGTCCGCCCTAATCCTTTGCACGTTTACTCAGAGGCAAGTCCCATCGTGTTCCTTGGGACTTGTAGGTAATTTTGCACAGTATCTGTGGCCGTCCTGCAGCGCCGTCCTAAACTAAAAAAAGAAAAAAGAAGAGTTGAGTGAATCCTGGCGGTAGATGCGTCAAGAGCAGCACACGGCTTCAGAATTCTCCCATGCAAGGCTTATTTCAGCGTGCATTATCCTCAAGCGTGGAGTAAAGGTAGATCGGGATCTACTAACAGATCTCCGGCTGATTTGCCAGGGGAGCGTCAAGGATTTCTGACTCACCGTTGTCTAATAAAATGACGCGCGCGCTTTCCGCAGAAAACTCGAGTTAACCTGGACTCGATTTTTGTGTGGAAGAGCTGCTGTTGTGTTTTAACATTCTACATCGCTTAGGTAGGCTATATTTATAGATTTGTAGCGAGGCAATCAATCAATCAACGAACGCGTGTCCTTTGCACCTAGCAGCAGCTAGTGTATTTGGGATGGAGGGAAAACACACAGCCCTGAAGTCTGTTCTCCCCCGATATACACGGTGAAAAATCCCCTTGCGGACGAAGCTGGGGTTGTTGGGTCTTTATACTGTAACTTGGAACCGGATTCCTAAACAGACAGCTTTAGGCAGCAATCCAATAGATACACTTATCTGGGATTGAGCTCTTAATTAAGCGCTAGGCAACAAACCATCGCCCCCTGCTCGGAATGACTTGACCATACCCCTGCCGCTTCCCAGTTACTAGGCGCCACTGGCTTATTTTGCCCCACGGAGGAAGCTGATTGGATACGCGCGGCTGTGCTTTAAAAAACTTCTTGTCTCCACGCACGTGATTTTTAAGGGGGAAGAATGGCTACAAGCCGCAGCACTCAGGATCCGAAATGCACGGCAGATCTAGGAGCCCAGTACGTCACTCGGATGCCCGAATATGCCAAAAAGCATCAAGGGTGAGCGGGGGAAATGAATGACAACGGGTTGGGTTTCTCTTTTTGGGGGGTGGGGGGTTCATATGTCAAGGGTGAGACCTGCCAATACTGTTATAGCAACCCGTGGTTTTTGATTACATTGCAATCTACTGCTGAGCACCAATGAATGAAATATTAAAGGGAATTTGGTAAAGTGACTTTTAAGAAGGAAAGAGCCACTGCTAATGAAAGTACCCCAATTTTGCTAATTAGATCTTACTGAAACTCTTGAGATAGAATCTCAGTTTGCATTTTCTCTGTTCATGCTCAGCTTTTTCCTGTTTCACTTTTTGTTTTTTTGTTTTTTTAAATAAGAGGTTGCTTAAATTTTGTACACACTTGTAAGCTACAGTTGTGTTTCATCATTTGTGAAGCATTGGTGTCTGTATGACTGTGTTGGAGCATCCTAAGTGACTCTTGTAGGTCTTTTGTCACAAATCTTGCACATTCTTAGTATATGAAAGAGCAATTGCAAATCTTTGTTAACATAAGGATACTTTGAAAGTTGAGATTCCCCCCCCCCAATCAGGTTTAGTCTTCTGTTTCAGAGAGCAGGTAGTGTAAGGTTGCCAGCTTCTCAACCAGCTAATGCACCTATGCCTTTAGTGTGAGTTGCAGACAGTTTTAGCTAGCAGCCCTACCTTTCTCCATTCTGTGAAAAGCTTCACCTGTTCATTTCTTGACATTGAAGTCCTGTGATAGGTTTAAGAGTTTGGCAGCCAATTTTGCCTGATCAACTGGCATGTCTGCATTGATCCAGTGCCTATGGAAGCTCACAAGTAGAGTTTGTTGGATGAGGGCTGTTCTACTTACGAACGACGACAGGCTTGAAGCAGTCCTCGGCAAATTGTCCTCCATGCATCCGGTAGGCTTACCTCGTGGTGCTGCTCTTCCAATCAGTGCCTGCTGGCGACCATTTTACTGGCCTCGAAAAATGCTGTATCAAGTGCTTCAAGGTATTGTGGGAAACTTAAAATGGTGGCTGAAAGCAACCCGGCACATGGCAAGGGAGGCCCTAGACAGGTATTTCCCTTCACATACGACACAACCCTGATCTAAACCACTTGCTTTTTAAAAAGAAAGTTCCATTTGTAGCTTTCAACGTGGATCTCTGGTGAAATTGGCAGGTTTGGGCCCAATTTGTTCTGTTTCTCTGTACGTGGTGGGTAGTAGCTGCTGCCAGACATGTAACCAAGGAGCCACTACTACATCTCTTGCTAGTGAACTCTTCAAGTTCACAAAACCATACCATTAAAAAAAAAATAGAAACATTCAAAATAATAGATCAGCTAACTGTTACAGAAATATGCATTCTTAGTTGCTTGCATAAACCTGACAGAATACGAAAGTTTTCAGCATGTTTTTTGAAGTTGAAAGAGAAGGCACCTGCTGAATATTGGCAGAGTCATTACACAGGACTATTTTGTGAAAACATGGGTAGTTGGCGTGGCAGGCACCATGCATCTTTTCCTTTTCATGTTCTCCCATGTCACGTTGTTTATCCTTGTGTTTTCCTTTGGACACAGAAGTGTGGTAAGAACGTGGGTAGCTTCAACAAGAATTTAGTACCTTCAGTTCTAGGTGTGATGATAAATATGTGATGATGAGCAACTGTATAGTCATCTTTAACTAGGAAGAGAGAGGGAGTTGGGCACATTCATACCTGCTTCCAGCTGCTTTATCTTGAGGGGGGGGCTGGAGGGCTTGCTTCTCCCAACCAGAACATAAGGCAAGGGTGGGAAAATGTGGCCTGGACTCCCAACTCCCATCATTCTTGACCGTTGGCCATACTGCCTGATGTGAACTGAGGTCCAACAACATCCGGAGGGCACAGACTGCCCGCCTCTGATGCATTGGGTGAGCTGTGCAGTCCCTTACACCTGCTGCTTCCTTCCCGTGGAACGTAGGAATATGTTATTTGAACCGGGATGAAAAGAGTCTGTGCTAGAATGAAATAAATTAAATCCAGATCCCTTCATCAAGGAAAGCCAGATTCTGTGACTTGTGTAATCAGGACAGTTTTTATTTTTTATTTACTTACTCAGTGGGTTATAAAAACCTCTCCCAGGGTACAATTGCCCTCCCAAGGCTGTGCTCAAGATTTTATAATAGAACAATAACAATAGGAGTACCCAATAACGTCGTCATCCAAATTAAGACCACATTGCATTCCCTTTAAACTGGGTGTGTAGCAATTAATTCATCAAAGAATAAAAACCTGACTAAAATAAACGTATTTTGCAGTTTGCTTATTTTTTTTCTTACTTTAATCACTTCTAATGCAGTTTCAGATATTTTGCATTATTTGTCCTGGTTTTACTCGTTGCAGGAGGATACTGGCAGACCTTTGCCTTCTGAGGTTTCAGCAGGCAACATTCATGCACTTTCGGGCCTTTTTCGGGCAGCTGATTCCTGTATCCATGCCTGCATTCTGTGCATATCCAGAGGGCCAAAAGTTACTCAGGGCTGATGTATTGTCGAGCATTGGGAGTGGCCAAAGTGGTTTACTACCAGATGTTCTTGAAGTCCCAGCATCCTTGACCACTGGCAGTGCTGAATGGCATTGGTAGTTGTGGTTTTACCTCCACGGTTGAAGAAAATATGCCCCTGAATGCCAGTTACTTGGAATCACAAATGGGGAGAGTGCTGTTATTCCCAACCTATGGGAACCTATGGCTTTCCATAGGTTGACAACTGCCTTACATTCTTACATAGCATCTTGAGGGCAGCTAGTAAGTTAGCTTCATACACACACATAAGCACACATAAACTGGTCAGTTCTTGATAATTTATCTTAAGTAGCAATAGCTTTCTAGCGAATGCAAAGGCCATTGCTGTGCATGTGGATATTTTTCCTTTTGATTTTGATGCTTGTGGACTTGATCACTCAACTTTAAGTTGGGTATTTAAAACAGAAGCATCCTTTTGGGGGCATAGTTAATACAGTAACTATAGACAATTTGACATTGATGTGTTTATGCTTTTGTTTTGTTTGTTTTCAGCTTTTATGAAGATCTGCTGACTCACGGAGTGCTGCAGCCAATGACTGCCCCTGTAGAAGGAATGCAGATGAAGGAAGGGGCGGAGAATTTTGTAACACCAGAGGGAATGTCATCAATTGTGAAGCACTATTTAAAGGAGTCAGGTATAGATCTTGAAACAATGATCCTAAATATATTATTGTGGAAGTATTCCCCACATTTAAAAGTGAATCTTTCAGTGCAATCCTACACATGTTTAATTGGAAGTATGCTCCATTGAAAACAATGCAGTTTGCTTTCAGGCCAGTGTGCATAGAATTGCATTCTTGGTGTGTTTATAAAATCACATTTGGCAGGTGACATCTTACCTATAGTCTGTTTTTATTCGTTACTATAAATTCAAGCTTCTCTCTCTCTCCATACACATATACTAATGAATGGTGGAACAGAAATAGAGCTACTGGATTTGGCCTATGCGTTATTTTCCTTAGTTAAAATATTAATCTCTCTCTGCATCCTATGCTCGATTCAGCAAATTATTTTGTGCATGGTGGCAAAGCAGTTTCTGGCCTTTTCCATTTGGGCTTCCAACCTAGTTATAATGACGAAACGGCTCCGGAGAAGCTTGTAGGTTGTTCACTCATAATTAAGACTGCAGCATCCACTGTTAATAAAAGCAAATTGCAGACAAGTGAAACATCTGCAGCAGCAATTAAATATCCAGCCAAAGTGACCTCACCACCCCATTGCCGTTTGAATAAGGAAGGTCTTGCAGCCCATTCTAAAAGCCATCAGGGATGTGCTACTCTGCCTTCCTGACTACCACCCCAAGCAGGTGAGCAAGATCTGGCTGGCCCTCTTAACCAAACAGGTGTCAGTTATAAATGCCAGATTTGTTTCTTGGAGGATAGCTGCTTTCCTTATCACAGGTCTGAGATTAACTAATGAAGACCAAATAATAAAAAGATATTGAACCTCTTCAAGTTGAGTTCCATCCGGCTGGAAGAAACAGAGCCCCAAATTCTTTCCATTCTCTTACATACCTACCCTACTCTACCATTGCTTGTTTCAGTGTCCCAGACTTACACTTTGACTCTCATAGTCCACCCTCTGTGTACAGTAGTTCATGTCAGAGGAGAAAACCAGAAAGTTAATATATCACTTGTATTAGCTGGTGTGGCAGGACAGGCAGAAGGACAAGCTAGCAAGTGAGGTCCAGCCAGGAAGGTGCTAGGAGAAAAAAGAATTGGTTTTTCTTTCTGTCTCTTCACAGAGCAGAGAACAGGTCCATTGTGATTAAAGGTGGGATTAAAGCCAACAACCTATGGCATATTTAGCTGCCTTATTCTCAGTGTGGTGTGGTGTTTAAGAGCAGTAGTCTCGTAATGTGGTGAACCAGGTTCGCGTCTCCGCTCCTCCACATGCAGCTGCTGGGTGACCTTGGGCTAGTCACACTTCTTTGAAGTCTCTCAACAGAGTGTTTGTTGTGGGGGAGGAAGGGAAAGGAGAATGTTAGCCGCTTTGAGACTCCTTCAGGTAGTGATAAAGTGGGATATCAAATCCAAACTCTTCTTCTTCTCAGCTGCTAGAGGAAAACCATGTGAAAATAAGGTCCATTAGTTGCAGTGTAGTTGCTTCAATGTGACAAAAAGAAAGAAAGATACAAACTAATCAATACAATTTAAAAACAACAGTTATAAATAAAAGAAAATAATGAACAGCTACATTAAATACCACGTGAAACTTAAAGACCTTAGAAAATGTGAAGGTCTTTGTCACCAAAAAGGCATTTGCAACACATGTGTCTACTCAGAGGTAAGCCTTGTTGGGTTCAATAGCTCTTAATCACAGGGAAGTGTGTAAAATATTTCAGGCACTGTCCCATATTCAGGAGAAAGTCCTGTTGAACGGGACTTGCCTCTCAGTAGATATGCATAGGAAGGCACTGGGAGAATTCCCAAAGTGAGGTTCCACAATGGAGAACCTTCCCCTCTCCACTGTCACAGCCCACCTCATCTAAGATGGCAGAAAAACCCAGAGGAGGGCCTCCCTGGGGCGGCCCTTGCCAACCTGGTGCTGTAGTTTTAGACTACAACTCCTGTCAGCTGCCGCAGGGACTGGGATTGATGGAAGTTGTCCAAGACACCTGGAGGGCACAAATTTGGGAAAGGCTGCTCTGATCTAGTGCACAAGCAGTTTTATGTGGGACTTGAGACGGACCAGGCACCAATGCAGATGGGAAAGAAGTAAGAGTCTCATGCTCTGCCTAACTGTGTCCGGTCAAAACCTGTGCAGCTGTGTTCTTCAGAGGATGAAGTTGCTGGACAGCCTTCAAAGGCATCTGTGAGTCAAGTGTGTAGTAGCATCAGCCTTGATGTGACTAAAGCACAGTTGATGTTTGTTCGTTAGTTGGTTCAGATATCTGTTATGTTCTCTCTTTCTTTCAATGCAGGTGCTGATGTCTTCTATAACCACCACGTCACACAAATCTGCCTCAGAGATGAGAAGTGGGAGGTCTGTGTTAGTACAGGCTCCTCGGACCAGTTTGACATAGTTATTCTCACAGTGCCTGTCCCACAGATTCTTCAGCTCCAGGGAGACATTGTGAACAGTAAGGTTCCTTGTTCAGTTCTGTTTTACATACTTGTTTGTTTGCTTACTTGCTGTATTTATATCGTTAGCTTCTCACAAGGAGCTTAAAGAAGTATACGTGGTTCTCTCCCCTACCCCCCGTTTTATCCTCAAAAAACAATTCTGCAAGGTAGGTGTGGCTGAGAGAGAGTGGCTCAAGGTCTTCCAGCGAGTATCATGGCTGACAGGATTTGCAGCCAGGGCTTCCATGCTGGCTGGCTGTCAGTTCATACTGGCATTGTGAAAACCACAATGTTCTGTTATTAATGTAATTTATATGCGTTTTATGTAGTGTAATATATATGGAAATGTATATCTGAACTTTGAGGACATTATCGGAGACATCCCTCCATGCCCCCCTCTGCCCCAGACATTTTATGTTAGGCAAGTGGCGACTGGAGAGGTGAGATGGCATGATTGAAAAGGGAATCTATGGAATATTATCCCTAGGGAGGCTCAGCTGGCACTGTCTTTGATGCCATTTCTGCAGCGGGCAACGAACATTGTTACGCATTCTGGCAAGTGCTGTACGCTCATTTGGGTCAGGTTTTGTCTGTTCTGCCGAAGTGTTTTGTTTTGATGCAGATTCCATCTTGGAATGGTTTTGTATTTCAGTTGTCTTTATTGCAAGCCATCCAGAGATGTTCGTTGTTTTTGTTTTTTAAGTGTGGCATACAAATTCTCTAAATAAATCCGTAATTACTTTGTCCATTACATCTAGGACAACTGAAGGCGTAATGGTCATTAAGGTGCCTGGGCTGTGCTACTTTAGACTACAGGTACGGAAAGGGACATATCAGGTGATAGATAAATCAATAAACAAAACATCCCAGCCCATAGAAAGTTAGGTATAGGAGTTACTAGGCATTCTCACCTAGTTCTAACCACAGTTGCAGGGGAAATTATAAGGTTTTTCCTTTAAAAAATAATAATAATAAATCAAAATTTCAACATGCCCAGTAGAAAGATTCTTGGACCTGTTTGCTTGTGCTTTGGCAGTTTTAATCCTGTCTAGAGGGCTGCTGGGCAAGCAAATTCCATCCACTTTTCAAAATGAAAAAATATAGTTTATTGTTTATTTCTCAACAGCAAATTGAGGGGTGGAGGATGAAACCTCCCCACCACCAAAGTGTCTTTGCCTTGGACCCTAAAACTGAGTTAAACTGCCTTCAAAATCCTTCAGATTGAGGCATGCTGTTTTCTGAAGCTCTGAATGGGGTCTTGACCTAATCTTGGGGGCAGTGCATAATTTGGTTTATCTTATCTGTTTACCAGGTCTCACAACAAAGGAAATGATAGTGTGATAACAGGAAATACTGAGAGATTTGTAGTGATTTCTGTGGGTTGCTTCTGTCGCTTAGAATTGATGCACTGGCATTTCCACATTACTCATCTATGTTAATTTTATTTTATTTTTGCTTCTCGTTGTTGCTTTAATGCCTTTTCTCTTGTGGATGTGATTCTGCAATTGAAGACTATTTCACAGGACACAGAATCTTGAGCAGGCTTCAGCCTAATACAGTCATACCTGTGGATACGAACGCTGCATCACGGGTTACGGACACGCCAAACCCGGAAGTACCGGAACGGGTTACTTCTGCGTTCAGCGGTTCGCGCATGCGCAGAAGCGTCGAATCGCGTCGCACACATGCGCAGACGCGGCACTTCAGGTTGCGCACTGCTCATGTTGCGAATGAGGCTCCGGAACGGATCCTGTTCGCAACCAGAGGTATGACTGTATTTATCCAGATCAGTTCGAACACATTCAAATGAATAAACTCCTTTAATGGGCAGACAAAAGCTGCTCCCTCATTTGTAAGTTTAAGTTTATTTTTACTTGACGTTTACCTTTAGCAATTTCACCCTATATGTGCAAATATTATTATTTAATTATGATTGAATTATTAAGATGTTTTTTTCTCAAAATGAGTTGGTAATTTATAAACAAAAATTTCTGTCAGTCAATGGCTATTGCCACTTTCCACGGAATAGGGGGTGGAGAGAGATTTTGGAAACAAAAATTCCCAAACATTCAGTTTCAGAATGCAAAAAGCCTGAAAGCTAAAACTTAAAAACCAGGAGCAGCATAAGTTTATCAAATTGAATCCTCACTGTGACACTTAACTGCCAGAGTTAAGCTTGAAAAGAAACAATATTTGACATGTTTCAAGTCTAGCACTTCCTTGCATTGGATTTATCGGGCAGGAGAAATGTTTGGCACTTGAAGGGTTACCATTTAATGAACCTGGAAGTCTTTCGCATGTTGCACTGGAACCAGTCTTGCAGCGGATGAGGCAATCCTGTTCTAAGCTGCAGTATTTTAAAGAGGCAGTGGATGGCAGCATTTTAATGGCCTTTGAAATGGCTAAATCAAAATGCCTTTAAAAATCAAAGGTAGGTTCGATTTAGCTGTGAATAAACGCCAGCTATCATTTCAAGCTCAACTTCCCCCTCTAAATCAATGTTTTCTGCTATTAAAACATTTGTGCTGACTTCATAAGGTTTATTTAAAATTTGAAGGGGGGAAATGTAATAAATAATAGGAAGTTCCTCATCCACATGTGTGTAGGAAAGCGAGATTTTAATTATCCATCACATTAACAGTGCAATCCTAAACATGGATGCTTGGAAGTAACAGCCTCTGAGTTCAATGGGATTTACTCCCAGGTAAGTGTGTAAAGCAAAGGTAGCCAATGTGATGCTCCCCAGATGTTGTTAGACTGCAGCTCCGATCAGCCCAAGCCAAATTGATAAAATGACAGATAAAATGACAGGCTAGCTACATTGTGTATAGGATTGCACCCTTGGCCACTACACATAATGAAGCGTGTCCAGACTCGCCCTTGATGACTTACAGCTCCAGCACAGCATCGAGGTTGAGGGGATTCCTGGTGACTAAAATATGAAAGCTCCATCTGTGGTGTTAGATCCTTGGCAGCTCATTCCGACATGCAGGTCACCACTTAACATGCTTACGACTGCAAAATTGTGTGTAATCAAGTGCTAAGAGGGCTTTTTACAGATTTTCAGGTGGATTTCAGGAGAGCTGGAATTATTTTCAGTTTCAGTAAATAGACCCCACCCCACCCCAACATTCCCCTGTAGTAACATAAAGGCATTCCTGAACTGGGAATGCAAAGGTGTCCCAACAAAGGTAATCATAAGGTGGGTCCATTCCTTAATATTAGGGTTGGGGCATTCATTGGGCTCCATGGGCAGTCCCTAAATTTAAGCTCGCATTCTTGCCTAGCTCCTTTCCCCCCAAAGTTTCACATTGAAATAACACCTTTTTTTTAGCGCTCTTTACCTTTTGGGGGGTATTGGTTGGCATATTCTGTTAAACTTCAATAAGAGGCAGACTGCAAAGCAATAAAGGTTTGTCATCAATTATTAGTAATAGTATTAGTATTATATCGCCCTACACCCGCAGGTCTCAGGGCGGTTCACAGGATAAAATCACAATATAAAAACACAGAATACATAATCAAAATAAAAACAAGAACAACTGAATAACACTCCCGGAAAAAAACACATTTTAAAAGGGCACTGAATGTCAGTCAACCAAAGGCCTAGTTAAAGAGGATCATTTTTACCTGGTGCCTTAAGGTGTATAATGAAGGCGTTAAGCAAACTTCTCTGGGGAGAGCATTCCCCAACAGGGAGCCACTGCAGAAGAGGCCCGTTCTTGTGTTGCCCCCCTCTGGACCTCTCGAGGAGGCGGCACACAAAGAACGGCCTCAGAAGATGATCTCAGGGTCTGGGTAGGTTCATATGGAAGGAGGCAATCCTTAAGTTATTGCGGTCCTGAGTTGTTTAAATTAACTTTTATTCAGAGTAGACTCGTTGAAATTAACAGACCAAAGTTAATTATAGCCATTCATTTCAATGGGTCCTCTCTGACAACTCAAAGCCTTTTTTTATACTGGCAGATGTCTGTGTTATACTGACAGTGAGTGAGTGAATGAATAAATGTCTTTGTGTCTTCATTCCTAAAACTCTACCTTTCCATTTTCAAGGCTTCTTCCCACTTCCCCCCCCCTCTCCTCCTCTTCCATCCAAATCCGTGTCAAAATATTCCAAGTTCTGTACGTCTGCCAACACTTATCATCGGAATTTGTTTTGGAAACAGAGGAGACCTACCTCATGCTTTATTTGAACAATGTTATTTGGACTGGAGAATTTGGGATGCTAAAGCAAAAAAAAATAAAAAATGGTTTACCTCTCCTTGGTGAAGTTTCCATTGCTTGCTCGCTTTGCATTAATGAAAATGCCAGTGGGCATGATAATTCACATTTGTTCTCTGATGCCTTTTAGAGCAATTCCCCATGGCTTTGTTCCATACCGTCACACAACACAATTGTTCCATAGCACAGTCAGTTACTTGTAGAATCTTCAGTCAATTATTTTCCCTTTCCATTTTAATGTATGGTTGAGGGTGAAGTGGAGCAGTCAAGCTGTCGTCTTCACTGAGGAAAAGGGCAGAGGCTGAGGCTGGCTAATCAAGAGAAATAAGCAAGTATCTTCTCTTTCACTCTGCAGCTTGCAGTTGTCCCAGCCGGCTATCTAACAATGCTGCAGAGTGGATCATCTTTTTTCTGTTCGAGATGTTTGGGACTACAACTCGCATTGGCCATGCTGGCTGAGCAAGGCTATCTCCTATCCGTGTATACTCTCTTTCAGCTAACACTGTTATCAGAGTTTCCTGATAATAGTGTTAGCCCATGAGTAGGCAAACTAAGGCCCAGGGGCCGGATCTGGCCCAATCGCCTTCTAAATCCGGCCCGCGGACGGTCCGGGAATCAGCGTGTTTTTACATGAGTAGAATGTGTCCTTTTATTTAAAATGCATCTCTGGGTTATTTGTGGGGCCTACCTGGCGTTTTTACATGAGTAGAATGTGTGCTTTTATTTACAATGCATTTTTGGCATTTTGGGTTATTTGTGGGGCATAGGAATTCGTTCCTTCCCCCCCTCCCCGAAATTTGGCCGGCCCCCCATAAGGTCTGAGGGACAGTGGACCGGCCCCCTGCTGAAAAACTTTGCTGACCCCTGTGTTAGCTGAAAGACGATAGTACCATACCACCAACACTTCGGATGTATGAAGTGATATATTGACTACTTGGGATTGTATGCATGCATTCCCTCCATTTGACAGTTTTTTTCCTGTTTTTTTGTTTGTTTGTTTGAAATAATATTTTTATTCAAGTTTTTCACAATACAATAACAGCTACAAAAAAATACAAACAGATCAAGTAAAATATGGATTCGTCTCCTAAAGGGTTCTCAGCCCCTAATACCCACAAAAGGTAGCTGCCCCTCCCAGCTCTCACCTGCCCACCCCCTGCTTTTTCCTCCCAGCACCTCACCCTGGGAGACTGACATTTCCCTGTCTCGCATCCAGGGTCCTCCATCAGCCATCCACCAACTGCATTAGTACACAGTCCCTGGAAATTAGCAGGTGCCCCAAACATAGGTCTCCAAAGAGAGAGAAAAGAAACAAGAATGTTTCTTTTCCTTTTGTCTTTTGTCTGCCTTTCTTTACTCTCATTTGGCAGTTTTGTTTGCGTGACTGTCCCCTTTCAGCTGGGTACGGTGTCACGTACGTGGGCTTCCTTTTCATCCCTGCCTGTTCATCAAGAGTTAGCTTGAGAGAAGCCCAAGACTGCTGTAAGCTGTATTAAAACAGAAGCATGGAAAGCTGATATCTAGCATACCATCTGCTTTCTGTGAAAACCATGTTGCCACAAACTGGTGAGGGTGTAGCTGGGGGAAGAAAATCATTCTGAAAGAGCCAGGACTTTTGAGTGCCCTGATAGGGAGGAAGTGTAACTGGTGCTGTGCTGCTTTTATTGTAAATGTTTGTATGTTTTTTTTTTTAATGTATATGATGTTTAATTGTTTTCAACGATTGGTTCCCCCCCCCCCTATTTTTAGTGATTCTTGTTTTTTATCTGTGGCGCTTTGTCCTGGATCTTAGGCAAGTCAATCGAAAAATCATTTTTTTGGCATTTTGGGGTTTTCTTTTAAAAAAGCCCAACAATTTTGCGGGTTTCCTGGGGGGGGGGTGTGAAAGCTTGACTATTTTTGGGTCTTCCTAAAAAGAAAAAAGCTCAACCACCTTTTTGGTGTCCTGGTTTTTACTTTTTGAAATATGGCAACCCTATTTAAATAATGTTAATGATAATGATAGATTCTAATATTTATGCTTGCAAGTGCAGCAGACCAGACTACAAGAGAAAGGTAAAGTAATGTGTGGAATATGTCTTAAAACGTTTTACTAGGTGAGAGCCAAACTGTACCCAAACTGTAAAATACCACCTACCGGTACTTCCTTAGGAATTTACTCCTGTATAAGTAAGTGCTTCACCTGGGAACCTGGGTAGCATCGTTAATAGAGGGCTAGGCTAGGCCAGGACTGAGGAATTCCAGGTTAAAAAAACCTAATATTTGAAGTTCACTGTCTAGCCCATAAACAGGTTGTATGAGGGGAAGAAAATGGAGGGGCGCTGTTTCTCCTCAGAGAAATGATGGGATGTACATGTAGTTCAATCACAAAAAATGATAATCTCCATATACAGCATTATAAGGTTATTCCTCGCTTCCTTCATACCTCAACAATCATGCAATTAACTTGAGTTTAGTAGGTAGATAGAAACTTTATTTTCATTAGCCACTAGCCATAGCAATAAAGGAAAATGTACAGGGGATAGAGCTAAATAGTTAGCTATGCAAAATACATTCTGGAGGTTTACATCAGTACAAATGGCAGAATTGATACATGATCCTTTAGCCACAGATAAAACATGTTGAGCCAATAGGCTTTCTTTTGATTAAAAAAAAGAAAAGAAAAAAAGCTGAGCAATGTTAGAAAATTAATCTTATTCTAATTGCCCCTGCTATTTTTTTTTAAAGACCCTGATGTTGGGAAAGATGGAGGGCACAAGGAGAAGGGGATGACAGAGGATGAGATGGTTGGACAGTGTTCTCGAAGCTACTAACATGAGTTTGGCCAAACTGCGAGAGGCAGTGAAGGATAGGCGTGCCTGGTGTGCTCTGGTCCATGGGGTCACGAAGAGTCAGACACGACTGAACAACAACAGCAAATTTTTTTTTTGCAGTTTTTCCATGCAATTAACTTGAGTTTTGTGTGTGTCTTTGTGTGTGTAACAGCCTATATAACATGTCTTGCTTCATCGTGGGAATTTCAAAAGGTGTCAGGTTGGCCTGCACAACCAAATGTAGCCCAAATGTATTGTAGCCTGCCAAGTCCTTGACTCCTGTTTTTGCAGGCCCAGGCAGGCAGTAAAAATAGGAGATTTATTGAGCTTCTAGTAGGCTGAATCCAGCTTTTAGGGGTCACAAATTGTGCACGTCTGATATTGTGCAGGCATAATTTCTTATTGTTGTCATGTTCCAGCACCCCACACTTAGCTTGAGAGGCCTTCACTCAGCCAAAATTGTTTAATAAAAAGGTGCTAATGGAGCCAAAAGATAAACATTCCCATGCTTTTATAACACTGGCGATTTGCTTATTCCAAGCCCTTATCAACCCAGTGAAGTTTCTGTAGCAATATCTGTATAACATTTGCCTTCCTGAAAACATCACACCATTTTCCATATTGCCATGATATGAGGCAGTATCTCTTTAAAAGAAGTAAGCTTTTTTGTTGTTGCTGTTGTTTAGGTTTCTTTTTTTTTATGGAGTTATTTTCTTCTGACTAGTAGGCAGCTAGAAATTTACACAACTTCATAATTGTCCTGGGAATTGTCCATTAGAATCCAGCTTCTAATGTGAAGCCAGTTTGGTCTTTCAGCTCTGCATGCATTTTCTTTCTTTTTTAAAAAAGGAAACACTGAGCCCTCATTTTGGGGTGGGGGGGGGGCTTGCGACATGAAAGCCGAGTCTGTTTTAAAATCTATCATCATCAGTTCATTTGCATTCCACTTTTCCACAGTGGTGCTCAAAACGGCTTGTTACGTACCAAATGAGCGACAATAAATGTAACAATTCATTAAGAACAGTTAGAAATAATGTCAATAAATGCAAAAATAAATAAATAAATCCATACAGAAGCAATGCAAACAAGCTAACCTAATTTAAAAGCTTAAAACTAAACAGAAGAGAGAATATTATCCAACAAGGAAATAAAATGGTAGCTAGCATTCAAAATGTAGCAGGCAGGTGGAGTGAGTTTTTATTCCCACAGGACATTCCACAGAAGCTCGTCACAGTTAATTTGCATATTTTGTATGGTAGCCTTATCTCCTAGTTCTGAGATCTCTCTCAATCATTTCCCCATCTCTCTTCTGCAGGTGTAAAGATTTCCAGTCCTTCTTAAAAGCTCACCTGCCCCCACAGTTCAGAAACTGCTGATGAATGGATGTCTTTCTTACATACAAGCCATTGCTGCTCCACAGAGACACTGAAAGGCTGTCAGATAACATATTTAAGCACATAAGATTACTGTCATAATATATGTACTATATAGTTTATATGTGCTAAACTATATGATAAAATTGATTAGTAACACTGAACATTGATTCACATAGATAAACGTATCTTAGTGAATGAACATTTAAGGTTACTAATGAATGTACTGTGTCTGTTTTAACTTCTTTTAATGGAATGCAGGAGGAACAGTCATGGGAAATTATGAATCATAATAGTATCCAGAAACATTTATGATGACTGAAATTAAGAGCAGAAATTATCAAACATCCGCATAATTCAAACAAACAACCCTTTTTCTACAATACTTAATGAATCATCTAATACTTAAACAGGTAGCCCACTTAAATAGCTTTTCCTTTGTTGCCATTTTGGCAAACTTACCAGTTACATTGGCAAAGAAGAAGAGTTGCCTCACAAGCTTACTTCCTGCAGAGAGCATAATAAGGTGGTAAAAGCATGCGGTAGATCTTAACATTATGCAGACCTTTAATAGTTTCAGTTTACTAAAGGTATGCTTGTCTGGTGCAGCCTATGCGGGAATTTAACTGAGGTTGTCACACTGTTCTGAGTCTTTAAGTATGCTTCATTGCTGACTGTGTCCTTGCAACAATGTGGGAACATAGATTAGTTAATTGTGTGTGCAGCGAATCCAACAGGGATAGGCTGCAGCATGGTAAAGCTTCTTCGAGTGGATGTTGGGGCCCAGTCCTCCTCTTTCTTGTTGCTTGTTCCAACTTAAGTCTTCAGCCAAGGAAGCACTACATCATGCTGCCAAGTCTACATGTGTTCCTGATCACATGAAGCACATGAACTCATGTGCAACATTACTGCGGAGGCATGATATTTTTAGATCTTGGGCCCAGAGTCTCCATGAGGATGTTGCACTGCATGTCAGTTGCCATGGGGAATTAGCACCATTCCACTCAGTCTCAATTTGGATTAAATCAGCGTGGGTTTCGTTGCAGAACACCAAAACGGTATCGGAGAGCGAAAGAGCTGTGTGGTTAATACCACCAAAATGGTTGGAGACCATAAAATGGTTACTTGGGAGTAGAACGTATGCGTAAGCACCAGCATGCCTGGGACTAATGGGGTGCATTTGCTGCTTTGTTTCTGTGATAGGGATAGATTGGGGAAGAGAGACTTGGGGTTGCTTTAACAGGAGCAGGGTGGGATGCTAGAGGTTTGGTAGGCTGAAATGGAAGCTGAAATTTCAGTGGTGAAAACTAATCGAATAAAGGAGATTTGGCTCCCATTAGAACAGAAAGGACAGGGGGAACTGAGAAATGGGGGTGGTTAGGGGGAACCAGGAAGTGGAGTGCTGTTACTTGTCGCAAGAAGAGGAGACTGAGTAGAATCAAGTTTCCCAAATTCCCCAGTGACCCAAGAGTTCAAGACCATGATTATATGTCAAGGTGCCTAGAGAGTCTACGCCTAAGTTCCTGGGTGTCATACACAGGTAGATATGCCTTCTTAGGTTGCCTTTAGTCTTGTATTTAATAGGTAACTTGGGTTCCTTAGAACCCTCCCAAGATGATTGAAATACAGGGAAATTACCTTTAAGGAAAACACATAGCTTTGTGTCCCACCCTTAAAGGTCCTGACTAACCAAAGAATACAACAAATATGGGGAACAGGGAAGGCAATGGAGTGAAGGAGGCAAAGAACGGACTTGGCTGGGGTTGTAGCATCCTCCACACTTTCCTTGGGGTAACTGGAGCAACCCGGGAAGGCTGAAAAAAATTGCTGCCTGAGGGGAAGGCCTACCTGAGCAAAAAGTGTCTGGGGGACAGGATGGTTTCGAAAATGATAGGTGGGTATGCAGAACTCTGCAGGCTGTGTACCTCAAGGGATCAAGGGTGGGCTTTAGAATACCTGCTCAGTTTTGTGCATGGCCTTCTTTTGTGGTCCATAACTGCTGCACTGAAGGTCCAAGGTAAAAAGCCAGATGGGGCAGTTTTTCCACTCCCTACCTCTGTACCCATGGCAGAACGTACAGCTGAATATGGTTTGGGGAAAAGTGTACATCACAAGACCATGTCTAAAGCATTATGTATTTTAAAGCCAGCAATAAGGACAGAGAAACACAGCTAGGATATTATTAGATGGAAGTACACAATCATATTTTCCGTAATTGGTGAGCTAATTATTGGATGGGAGACAAAAGCTCTGTTAGAACAACAATTCTTGTGTAACATGTAGCTACTGCATTCACAACTTTGCCTTCTAATTTCTGAGTGATGTCGAGGCATCTGAAAAAGATGTTGGCAGTTTTGACACTGTAACAAATCAAAACTGTTCAGTTTTGGTCGTATTATTCTTGGACAAGGCACACGTGTTCCGTAAATTACGGAAATAATTTCTGAATTTCCTTTGTAGTAATTATAAAATTTTATGTCTTCGAAGTATTCATGCTGATTGATATTCTGGAATTCACTGATATAACGATTTTTTTCCAAATTCTTTTTTAATTAAATTTTCATTTAAAACAATCAATCACAAACAAAAGCAAACAAAAACAGACAAACAAACAATAAATCTCTTAATTTCATCAATGTTTTACATATCTTATCTCACTTCACTCCACCAAGCTGTGACTTCCCTCCACCTCGACAACAGGCTTTCTTAACCAATCTTATACCCACAGTCTCTTCCAATCTCATATAGTCAATGTCGTGGGGTTTATTTAAGTCCTGCTAGTGTTTTCAAACTTCTACAGTTATTATCTATATAGTCAATGAATTTACTCCAGTCTCTTTGAAATTTTGATTCATCCTGGTTTCGGATTCTGCAGGTCAGTTTTGCAAGTTCTGCATAGTCCATCATCTTCGTCTGCCACTCCTCAGTCATTGGTAACTCCTGTAGTTTCCACTTTGGGGCTAGTAATGTTCTCACTGCTGTTGTTGCATACATAAATTGTCTCTGATCTATTTTTGCAACCTCTTCTCCCAATATACCTAGCAAAAATGCTTCTGGCTTTTTGGGGAAAGTGTACTTAAACATTTTTTTCAACTCATTATAGATCAGTTCCCAAAATACTTTTGTCTTCTCGTATGTCCACCACATATGATAAAAATCTACTTCCTTCTTTTTACATTTCCAACATAATTTATCCCTCATCCTATACATTTTAGCCAACTTAACCGGTGTTAAATGCCATCTAAACCTCATTTTCATTACATTTTCTTCTGAATTGCTTCTGCCTTCTAGCAATTCGGTTTGAAACTTAGATTTTTTTATCTTCAAAACCAACTTTCCTATCACTCATAAACACATCATTAACTTGGTGATATTGCAACCATCCTGTGAAAGCATCTTCAATCTGGTTATATGGTTTCAGTTTCCAACCTCTATCTGTTTTCATTAATATCTCCTCATAGGTGGCCCACCTCCCTTCCATATTTACCTTCTTTACAGTTAATACTTCAACAGGTGATATCCACCATGGTGTTTTCCTTTCCAATAGATTTTTGTTTCTTTCCCAAACCTCATATAAGGCTCTTCTTATCACATGATTTGTAAAACCTTTATGAACCTTCACTTTATCATACCAGAGATAAGAGTGTCATCCACGGAACTTCCGGCGGCGACGCCATAGCGGGTGGTCGGGGCTGCCTCGGTTGCTGCGAGGCACCCGGTCTCCCCCGGGGGTTAGGAGTCCCGCAGCCGCATAGCGGGGCTCCGGTTGGGGTGCGGGAAGAGCGTCCCGCACCCTGGGCTCCCCGGCGGCGCCCGCGAGGCTCCGTGCCCTTCCCTCGCCTCCCCTGTAAGGGGGAGGGGGGGGTGAATGGGACTACGGAGCCGGGCCATAGGGGAGATGCCCTAACCGGGGGGACAATGCGGCGGCAAAGCCCGCTACGAGCGTTGAAGTTCTACCTATGATGTTTAGCGCTGAAGAACCCGGTGGTCGTAAGTACGAGACGGGATTAATTAATATGCTGTTTGAAGCGATCCGGGGGGAAAAGAAAGGCAGCCTGCCTCCCTCCCTCTGGTCCGGAAAAGCTAACCAGTTTGAGAGACTGTTGCTACTAAATTGATACAAAGTATTGGATTTTTCAAGAGTGAGACTGTCAAAATTTCCCTAAGGGGAGTAAAGGAGTGGAAGATATCTCCGTTTAAAAGTTTTGGTCTTTGCATCCTGATTTCGGGAAAATGGCGATGAGAAGCTTTGAGCGAGGTGGAAAACAATCTGCGCAAGAGGAAGGACTTAGAGACAGGAAATGTAACTTGACACTCATTCCTACCCCCTCTGCTACTATGTTGAGCTTTGCTTGCAAACTTGCTTTGAACACCACTTTGACAGAAGAACAAAGGCTCTTTGAACTGAGGCTGGAGCTGCTTTATCGGAGGGTGGAAGCCTTGTGTGGGGGACTGAAAGGAGGCGAACTTCCCACAGAGGAGGCTCTTAAATTTTTTGATACATTGGAAGAAAGCTTCTACAACGAACTGAGAGGGCTGATGGGAAGATGGAGAGAGACGACAGGGCGACTCCGGGGAAAAAGTCAGGTCTTTGGGGGTGGCAGCCCCAAGACTGGGATAAGTTGTGTTATATCCAGCCCCCGAGGTGTGAGCTCGAGGGCATGGGACGAAGAATTAAGATATATTCAAGAAGATTTGGACTGTTTTGGAGAGACGGAGCAGCCGGGAGAACATGAGATGGAGGCCCTGAGGTTCGTTGTGGGGAGTGTTCTGGACTGTGCCTGGATCTGTGGCTACTTGAGAAAAGAAGAGGACTGTAAACCAAGCTCTGGTATCAACAGGAGAAAGACACTTGATAGAAGGGGTGTGGGATGAAGTATTATACAGTATTTAAAATGGCTTGATATGGTGACCCGAGATCGGAGTGTGAAGACCGGCGAGGAACATAGTTTTTTATGTTTTCAAAGGAGGAGGGAGATATCTGAAGTTTTATGTTACTAGCAGCAGACGTTTGGATAGTAGATTTAGTAAGGAATTGGATAAGAATAAGATATGAGGATCCAAGAGGATGTGTGAATATTAATAAAACTAGTATATGATGAATTATCGATTAAGATGAGAAAGAAGAGTATATTTTAAATATTAAATGATGTTAAATGTTTATAAGAAGAGGTTAAAGAAATAGACTAGAATATAAAACCAAAGGTGAGAAGGCAGGGGAAGTCATGGTCAAGATTAGGCAATAGAATTTTTTTTTTTTTTTTTTTCAAAGAGAAGGTTAAAACAGAAGAAGAAACTTGACAATGTCTGTATTTGTTTTATGTTTATATTTGTTGTGTATGTGTATTAATGTTGGTGTGGGTAAAGGTTTTTTGTTGTATTAAGAAAAATGCCAATAAATTCTTATAAAAAAAAAAAAAAAAGAGTGTCATCCACATCTGTTGTCATATCCTTCTGACAGTGAGCCAGTGTGGTGTAGTGGTTAAAAGCGGTAGACTCGTAATCTGGAGAACTGGGTTTGCATCTCCACTCCTCCACATGCAGCTGCTGGGTGACCTTGGGCTAGTCACACTTCTCTGAAGTCTCTCAGCCCCACTCACCTCACAGAGTGTTTGTTGTGGGGGAGGAAGGGAAAGGAGAATGTTAGCCGCTTTGAGACTCCTTCGGGTAGTGATAAAGCGGGATATCAAATCCAAACTCTTCTTCTTCTTCTTCTTCTTCTTCTTCTTCTTCTTCTTCTTCTCCTTCTTCTAAATCTAAATCTAACAAGTCGGTATTTTCCAATGTTATCCATTCTTTCAACCAACAAAGACAGGACATTTCATAATACAGTCTATATATAACGATTCTTACTGTGTTACATTCTGCTCCTTATCAGGCTTTCTTTGTTGGCAGCATTTCTCTAAATAAAAATTCCCCCTAGAAATCAAGCTCCTGGGGACAATTCCCACAACCATTTTGGTAGACTGGTTTCAATCTAATGTGTCATCTTTTATCAGCCTATGTGGAACATGGGCTTTTTGTGAAGTGAGCATCTGAGCATTCCCCTGTGGCCCAAGATCTAAATTCAGCACACTCCTCTAAATGCCATAAAAAGGCTGCAGATGTTGTAACCGTGCAGTAGATTGGGATTAGTGCAACATTAGGTGCTTGAAAAATAGGATTAACCATGTGGGCCCAGTTCAAGTAACCCAAAGCTCATCTATAGTGTTGTTTAATGTGGATAGTAAGCTTGTACCCTCTCCTACTTTCTCATATGCTCTACTTTTCAGAGTATCCTTAGTATGAAAAAAAAAATCCAGAGGGGGTATGTGTGGGAAGACAGTGATTTGGTGGGGAACCTCATATGGATGAGGGAGAATTAATGGAGGCACAGGAAGCCTACTGTTTGCATTAAACAGGAAGTATGGATGAGCCCTGAACTTCTCCATACCCACAAACATTCAATACAAAATGACCAAAACAGCTTGCGGTGATGGCCTGTTAACCTGCTCTGTTCCTCCTTGGTGCACTAACTCAGAGGTGCCCCGAGCATACTTTCAGATGTGGAAATTCAGTGTTGTTTGTCCTGGCTTCTCGTGCATCGTAGAACAGTAAAGGCAGGGGGATTATTCAGGCAGAGTTCCTGCAGCATGTATCTGTGTGCCGTTCTTAGCAGTTATTAAGAATAAGCGCTGGCTATTGCCGTTATATAATGTGTGTGGCTGCAGCTTGGGTCAGTTCATCTTGAGCTGAATCAGGACACATGTGGAGACAATCTGGGCAATTCTCTTCTGGTGCCTTGAGATGGAGGGGAATTGCGACAACATAGCCGCTCTCCGAGTCCTCTGAACTTGTCGCTCTTTAACGAAGGGATGCTTTATAAATATTTGAAATTGGGTAGAAGTGCAGTGACGTGGTATAAGAAAGTGAGCTGTCTTTAGAGGGGGGTGGGAATTGGTTGGTTACACTGTGATCAATGCCGGCGACCGCGGTACTTGTCAGAAGCCATACTAACCATATTAATAAAAGCACATGGGCTGTTCAGGGGATGTATATGCCTCCCATCTGTTGAATTTTTAATTTGAATATAAAGTTGTGGAATTTTTCCATCCATCTTGCATGCAGCCAGTATTTACTCCCCTGGATTATTATTATTTTTCAACATGGAAAAAAAGGATGAACATCTTGTTACGCAATGCTAGGAGATAGGGGCCTCAGAAGACCTTTTTGCCATCAGAGAGCCTTGTCTGATGCCTTGAAGAACTTCCTTCCAAATGAATAAGATTCACCAATTCATGCTAAACTCAGGCAATCTGAGATGAAAATGGACTGTATAATTAATGCTAGCGTGCCACGCTCTGTGTGCTTACCAAGGACGTTGCTAGGAAAATTATTCCATTATTTAGCATTATAAACCAATTCCTCCAAACCACCTCAGCTGCTCATGCATGCAAGCTTTCATTTCCACAGCGCCGTTCTCTTCAGCAAACGCTGTCTCATAAAACACAACAGGAAGGAAGGAAGTCTTTCCACAACATAAAATAAAGCTGTGCTTTAATTTCATCTTGTTTTCACATCAAGCATCAGAAATGAACAATCAGAGAATTGCTTCTATGATTGTTCTTCTGTGATTCAAACACCCGCCCTGCCCCCCGCCCCCCACTTCCAAATTTATATCAAATCTCCTATGCCCAAATTTCCATCCTGGGGAAAGGTTGCGAGAGAGTGAAATGTTATAATAATAATAATAATAATTTATTATTTGTACCCCGCCCATCTGGCTGGGTCTCCCCAGCCACTCTGGGCGGCTTCCACCAAACATTAAAATACATTTAAAATATCACAGTTTAAAAACTTCCCTAAACAGGGCTGCCTTCAGGTATTTTCTGAATGTCAGGTAGTTGTTTATTCCCTTGACTTCTGATGGGAGGGCGTTCCACAGGGCGGGCGCCACTACCGAGAAGGCCCTCTGCCTGGTTCCCTGTAGTTTTGCTTCTCGCAGTGAGGGAACCGACAGAAGGCCCTCGGCGCTGGATCTCAGTGTCCGGGCTGAATGATGGGGGTGGAGACGCTCCTTCAGGTATACAGGACCGAGGCCGTTTAGGGCTTTAAAGGTCAGCACCAACACTTTGAATTGTGCTCGGAAACGTACTGGGAGCCAATGTAGATCTCTCAGGACCGGTGTTATTACTAATGTTAGTAATATGTGAGTGAGAGAGACATTTTACAAACTAGGTAGAAGCCCAGAGCAAATGGCAGAAAGTTGCAGGTTGGATGTTATGATGATTTATCACTTAAGATTTCTGTATTACATGTTAGCATAATTAACAATTGCAGTCCTATGGCCGTCTATCTGAAGTCAACCCCATTGTGTTGAATGGGACTTAAGGTGAAACTTGAGGTTACAATTGTATCTCTTTTACCTGTGATCTGTGCATGTTTTCATCAGCTCCATCTGATAAATCAGCTGTGTGCTTTTCTGGATGGAGATACCCACCACCACAGTTGCCCATGCTCTGGAAACTTCTCGTTTTGATTATTGTCATACGTTGTATGTGGGACTGCTGCAGAAGACTGCCTAGAAACTGTAGTCCCAAACTAGTCCCCACTCAGTTTCTGGGCCCAATGCAAAATACTGTTGGGACCCATTAAAACAATTAATGGTTTAGGACCTTGATTCCTAAAAGATAGCATTACTCCACATATATCTACCCCAATCTTGAAATCTGCTCAGTAGGGCCTTCTCAGTGGTGGCACCCCAGCTGTGGAATGCCCTTCTCAGAGAGGTGCAACTGGAGCCATGTTTATGGTCATTTTTATATCAAGTGAAGTTGTTTTGTTTTGTTTTGTTTTTAATTCTCCCACAACTTAGATAATTTCTGGTCTTAGTCTGCTTATAGGCTGTGTATTTTCAGTCATGCTGTAAAACTGGTTTTATTGCTATCTCTGCTGTAATTTTTTAATGATACGATTTGTTGTTTTATGGTATTGTATTTTATATTGTTAGCTGCCCAGAGAACACTGTTAGTGAGCAGCCTAAATAAAATCCTTCAATATAACTTTAATCAAGATGCTATACATTTTTTTTAAAGTCCTATGGATATATTCAGCCAGCACACCTTTAAATCATGTTAGGTCCTTCTATTTGCACCCTTCAAAACAGGTCCCTAAATTGTAGATGTTGAAAATATAATTAGATTAGTGAAGCTGGTACTTTCTGAGGCAGCAAAATTACTGTCATTTCTTGTTATGACAAAGGCTGGGTTCAAACTCTCATATCCTGGTGTAATAACCAGATATGAACAAGTCTTGTGCCCCCCACAGCCACTTCCTTCCTTTCTTTCTGGCACATCTGAATGGCGGTCATAAATCTCCAGTTAACCATAGTTTCCCATTTGGTACAAACCTCGATAATAAACCATGGTTTAAGTTGGTTTAAGACTCTGACTTGTTCCAAAACTGCTAACCACATAATATTCAAGTTTTAAAGTTATTGAAACAAATGGTTAATTAGCAATGGAAGTATTTAATCATAGCACGTGGTAAAATGATGAGGGAATAGATATCTCTCACAGGCAAAACTAGTGTGTAATATTTTATAATATTTGGAGGTCTCTAAATCACCCCCAGTACTCTGTTGCATTGTTTTTAGCTGTAGTAGCAGTATCTCGCTGCTCATATAAAGTGATTCATCACTTACTGAATTAAACATGTGTTGTGTCGTCCTTACTATGATTATTTTAAAAATAGAAACTAACACTTATTTTTTTTATATCTGTTACTTGTTCCATCTATGGCGTTTATAGTTACATATCTGTCATGCTTTTAATTATCAGTTGATCAAAATTATCATTGACAAGATTATTTATGATCATAGATAATTTTACTCCTAGAGTCAGAGGCAGTAATAATGTTTTATTTCCAGATTATTTCCTGATGATTAAGACTAGGCACCCCAACCTTTGACCCTCCAGATGTTTTGGACTACAATTCCCATCCTCCCTGACCACTGGTCCTGTTAGCTAAGGATCATGGGAGTTGTAGGCCAAAACATCTGGAGGGCCGCAGGTTGGGGATGCCTGGTTAAGACTTTAATTTATAACCACATATCTTTTGAAGTATACTTAGGAGTATACTTCTTGTGTCCCGTGGAATCCTATACATATCTATTTGGAAATAAGCCCACTCAATTCAATGGGACTTATTCTCAGATAGTATTTATGGAACTGTAGACTAAGGCAACACTTAGAGCACTTATCAAGATCAATTGATGCATTGTCATGCTCAGTTTTTCTGTTCATGTCTTTTTTTTTTCTTTTATGTTGCTTTTCCAAAATGTCTGTTCCTGTAAGACTGCAACTTTTTTATTCCTTATGCATATACGGTAATCGGAGGCTGTCTTGATTATTATTATTTGTGCAAATCTGTTTTCCTTCACTTCCCATTTTTAGATGTGTGCTTAAGCCCCAAGCAGGCTTTTGGTTTCAAAGTGGTCAGCTGCTTTTGTACTTTGTTTTGTTGTCACTGTCGTGCGTTTTAAGGGTGGTTTAGGTATAATTTGTGTGTATGCATGTGAATTTATATTTTATAATTTTACTGATGGTTGTCGATACACCGCAGAGTGTGGGGAGACATTGGGACTTGTCAGCTGGTTTGAATACAAAGTTTTTTATAGGGAAGTCGAACGAACATCTATTTAATAATAGCAATAAAATGTATTTATTATCTAGTGGAAAATTGAAAATTGGCAACCGTTTGCAGAATCCTTAGGCAAGCTGAAGAAAGCATCTCCCAGGGCAGCAAGTGCTAAAAATGAAGGCTTGTGTTAACTTTTTGAAGCCTTAGGTTTTGAAACATTGTGCCTGTACAGCTATTCCCATAGATTTTGCCTCATATATACAAAGACGGGTGGCTGTAGTTTCTTAAGGAATGGAAAGCAGGGGAAGGGGAGGAGGTATTGCTGAGTCATAGCTTTTGAAAACTGCAGAGCTATATGCTTTTGTTCTCCAGCTCCGGTTTCTGATGTAAAACTGAAGAGCTTTCCGATATTTGCGTCTCGCTTTTCTTCTGAATTTCATGGAGGAAGTCACTGTACCATTTAACTTGGGCAGCCATGCATCTCATCTGTAAGCTCAATTATATCAGTTCTTCCTTTTGGTTTGAAATGATAGCGCTAATTGGCAGCTTTGTTCAGGGTTTCCCTAATTTCTCATCTTGCCCTGGCAAGTAGGCGTTATTATCACCAAATGTATTTCACCCCCCCCCAGCCAAAAAGTAGCAATGTGTTCAAAGTGAAGTGGCGGGATTTTGTATTAGTTAAGTACTGCTTTTAATGTCTCCCACTCAGTTAGAATCAACCACTTGTTTGGTTTTAGTTCTTCGTACTAGAGACGAGGTATATTCCAGCACAAACACTTGCTCCCATTTAAAAGTTTGGGTGTTTTGCACACATATGATTGGATTTATTTTGTATCTTCACAGTGAGCAGGTGAAGAAGAAGAAAATCTCTTTAGTATTTTTGTTACGCAGACACACACGCAAACGCAACACAATAAAAACCAACGTAAAGGCAGGAACAAAGCAAAACCCAAATAGAACTTGAAAATTTCATGCAGCAATGCTTGGAACATTTTGTGTTTGGGGTCCTTGTTCTGTTCTGTTCTATCTCAATACCTGATTCTTCAGGCCTGTTTTAAAAGGTACTTTTCTAAGTGGCAACATGTTTTGGATGTCCAAATCCAACTGGGGCCAGAGAAGCAGCTTTCTCTGTGCGTGTCCCTTGCTGAATGGGGATCCACCCACATACGCCAGTAGATGCTCTGTTCATTGTTCCCTTACTTGATGCAACAACCAGAGCAAAAGATATAAAGAAAACAAAGTCCTGAGTATTTTCACCATGGTTTGGCTTCACATGGGCCCAGTCTCCAAACTTCGATGTAATCACTACTTTGAGCCCTTGAAAAATGTCGGGATCTCGTATCTGCTTCTCTGTAGAATCTTTCCCATTTCATGTGAGCAGGTATCAAAGGACATGAGTTTTCTTTATGCACACCCCTCTATGCTTACGTACCTTCCAAACAAATAAGACATATTGCACTTAAGTATCCCAAACATTCGTCAAGATGTTGCTGTCTTTTGTAATTAGTGGGCAGGAGACTGGGAACGGTCTAAAGGAATGCACACTTTTGCTGTTGTTTCATTCCTTATTACGTTTAATTTCTTTGTAGTAAAATGGAGTTTTATGTACAGGTCAGTAGGTTTATGCACAGTGAATTCATAATGGCTTCCCAGATGTTCATATTTAACTAGCAACCATATTCCTGAAAAGAGCAATGCATTCAAAGGTTATCTCTTTGATTAATTACTTCAACTAGTCACTACTTTCAGCTTAGTGGTTTTTATACTCCGCCAGAAAATTTAACCGTATAGTTACCCAGTTTGCAAATTGAGGCAACTGTGCCACATGCTATGGCTAACACAATAAATACACGAGTCTTCTTGACATTCGTGCATTGCGAACCACCACTGTGTAAGTCGTATGACTTGAAAATCTCTACTGAAAAATACTGGGTTAGTTCAGGCATTTGGCTCAGCCAAATGAGGTCTGAGGTCTGCATAAGTACGAAAAAAAAATTAAGAGGGGAAACCAAGATGGCAGTTCCCCTGCCATACACACAAAAACACACGAAAATAAATAACTAAATGCATTAGTTATAAGAAAGAAGGACCATCTCTCCTTCCTGTTCACATGTTAACCCCTGGAGAACCAATAGTGTGTATGTGGATGAATTCCTCAATGTTTGGAGGGGTGGGAGCAGTCAGGGTAGATGGGCAGCATGAGAAGGAGCGGGTGCTTAACTCTTCGCTTGCTCAACTCGCTCTATATGCCGAGGGAGCCGGTGTTTGTCCACAGACAGCTTCTGGGTCATGTGGCCAGCATGACTATGCCGCTTCTGGCGAACCAGAGCAGTGCATGAAAATGCTGTTTACCTTCCCGCCGGAGCAGTACCTATTTATCTACTTGCACTTTGATGTGCTTTCGAACTGCTAGGTGGACAGGAGCTGGGACCAAACAATGGGAGCTCACCCCATCGCGGGGATTTGAACCACCGACCTTCTGATCAGCAAGCCCTAGGCTCTGTGGTTTAGACGACAGTGCCACCCGCACCCCTTGTAGCCCTGCTCAAATTTGCTCCCCGTGCACTTTCATTGACTAGTATATACTAATGTCAGCTTTTGGGAGGGTGTTCTCAGAAATATCCTTTGTAACTATCACCACTGGGGCTGGATCTATATTGACCCCTTTAACATTATTTCATCCTAATGGAACGACATTAGATATGTCATTTTAAAACTTCACAGGGCATACTTGTTACTTAAAAAGTTTTTTTACCTTGGTGGTCCCCCCCCCCGGTCAAATGTAAGTAATACCTGGCCACACGGTTTTCCAAAATGCTGTTTATTTCCCTGCTGGTTGTTCTGTTCCACTCTGGGGTCACCTTTTAACCCTCCCTGCCTCTTGCCATTTGTTATCTGCCCCTCAAATACCATTGGAGGGAGGTTGGAGTTTGAATGCAGTAAAAAAAGGGGGGGGTAAAACACTACATAGGGACATACAAGCAGTCTTTCACTGATAAAGCAGCATAAAACAATTAAAAAAATAAGCAATAAAAAGACAAGTTAATAACACATTACGAACATTAAAAAGTAGGACATCGATATTATCAAAACCATTCCTTAACCCTTCCTTAACGTTAAAAACCATGAGTGTAGATCCGTCCTGGGTTGATATCCTCTAGTCCAGTGCTTCCCAACCTTGGGTCTTCAGCAGTTTTTAGACTACAATTCCCATTATCCCCAACCACTTGTCTTGCTAGCTATGGATGATGGGAGTTGTAGTCCAACAGCAGCTGGAGACCCAAGTTTGGGAAACACTGCTCTAGTCAGTAACATGCATTTAGCTTCTGCTTTTAAAAATACTACCTAGTGGGAAGGAGAGCAGGCTGATCAGCAGTGAGGCACAGGAACCAAGCAAACGGTGGGTGCATGTATGAACTTAATGGATTTGTATCCTGCCCTTCAGTCTAAATATTTCCACAAAGGCGGGATGGTGGCTTCTCTTTGGGAGGATGCACTTTCCACGCAGCATGTTGGTGTTTCATCTGAAAGGTCTTTCCCAAACCAGCATAGCTGGGTTTGTAGGATTAATTGCTTTTGAAATCTCCCTCGTCAGTTCCCAGTTCAGTAAAAATAGGGCATCTTCATTCAGCATTGTTTCGCTGCAAGCCCACCCACAGTGGAACTCTGGCAAAAATAAATAATTTTTTTTTAAAAAAAATAAAAATAAAATAAACACCCTTCAGGATGCTGTGCGTAAAGAAGAATAAAATATTTATTTTGGAGATCAGAAGAGTGGAAGTTGTCATGGGGCAGAGGAAGCAAGGCATTAGGGAAGTCGTCAACCTCCACTCCAGAGAGGCTTCCTGGTGCCCTCCTTGACAGATCTTGATGCGCCTGCAGTTTTCACCAACATCCCTCAGTACTGCAGGGCAGAAAAGGACAGTTCATAACCAATCAGGAAATACAATTGAAGCCTCTAAATACGGTTGAGGCCGTTTAAGTGGTTATATATAGTCTAACTGTCCTAATTCTGAACTTTTTCTGTCAGCTCCATGGTAATGAAATATTCATTATCTTTTGAAGTTTACATTGGACTGTACTTCAAAAACTATCAGCACATCAAATTATAATATATAACTGCTCTTTAAAAATCTGATAGTTGTAATCCTTTGTGAGATGCATTCCCTCCCCCTCTCTTTTTTGCAATTTCTTCATCAGTGCAGATGTTAGCAACTCACACGGGACAGCTAAAAATGTCTTTCATAAAAGCTACAGAAGAAAGCTGTAAATCATATGCTCCAATTAAAGGAGGAAAACCGAGGTTTTGCAGCTTACAAGACAGGCTCACAAGAACAAATTAATACAAGGCAAAACATATAATACTAAGACTAATGCTGTTCTTCCTCGTTATTAGGTTTATTAGGTGATTGGACTCTTTTGTGAGTTGGCATCAGTACTTGGGGGAACCTGTGGTCCTCCGGCTGTTGTTGTATACAATTCTCATCATGGTTGATAATTGGTCATGGTAGCTGGGGCTGAGGGGAGTTGGTATCCAACATCTGTAAGGACACGGTTTCTACATCCATGCCACATATGACCCAAACAGTGCACCTCAGAACCCTCCTTTTCACCTAGAGAAAGGAATAAAGCTTTGACCCAGCCTTAAATGAAACTCATAAGGAAATTGGTTCTTGAGTAGCCGTAGAATGCATTGAACAGGGGCAAGTTTATGATCTTGATCAAACTACTGGCCATGGGGCTCCTTGGCAAGTATTGTTCCAGTCCTAACTTGGAAATATAAAATTGGGGTAGGTTTCAATTTTTGAAATTGTGTGTGCGCGTGCTTTGTTGTCATAATTGCCTTTGTTGTAATCACATGATACAGTTTTTAATTTTAATTTTTTTTTTTTTGCAAGGCTGCTTACCCACTGGATAATATCCAGAATTTGCTGTCGAACTTGTCAACAGAAACCATCTCCTACTAGTATTAAATCTAGAACCACTTTTACTGCCAACAGTCATGTTAAACAAAAAGAAAAGAGATAGAAATTACGCTTCTGGAAGAAGGTTTGAAAATTGGGTTTTTGAGCCTTTCATTCAATGTTTTAAATGCTTAAAATACTGTGCTGCTGCTGCTCACTGAAAGCTGATTCCTTTAAAAAAAAAATTTTTTATTAAGTATGTTATCCCTAGAGCAGAGTTACGTAGTGGCTATAATCAGCGCTATTTTTCTAGAAAAAGGTGCTGGAACTCACCATGAACATCTCTCGTTCTCTTAGAATGCCAATGGCACCCACCTGAGAGGTTCCGGAACTGAGTCCTATAATAAATCTTCAAATTGCTTTAAGACATATTTCATGGAAAGCAACAGATAAATGAAATTAAGAAGAGCTGGCTGGGGCTGATGGGAGTTGTAGTTCAACAACACCTGAAGGGCACCAGGTTGACCAAGGCAGCTCTACATCAGCAAGCAAGGACTACATCAAAACCAGCCAGCATTCCATAACCAGCTATTTCTTTTTACAGACAGGTTTTCTAAAAGGCCCCAGCATTAGGGCCCACAGATGACAATGATGAACGTGTAACTCAGGAGAGCTTCTCTGTTTGCTGCAGCACAAACTATAGTTAAGGAATTTTAAAGCAGTCTGATGAAAGGATGTAACACCTGCTGCTCCAGAGCTGGCATTGGATTCTAGGAATTCCAGAAAGGATAGATTTCCTTCCCACTTATGCCTCAATATCCAGTCCTCTGAGGGACTGCGACTGCACTCCGTGTTGGATTAGGTTGCAAAGCAACTTCTTTTGCAGAATCAGTTTGCACTTGTTTAGCTCATAAATGAGGTGGACAGTGCACATCACGGGGGCAGTGGAGCAGATTGTTGTTATCCTGCTCTGTTTTCTAAAAGTAGGACTAGTTGCCATTTGATTTTAGATTTTTGTGTCTCCCTTCATACATATAGGAGCTGACTGGTTAGCAGTAAAGAGATGTGATACGTTTTTCACGGGACGTAACAACTGGCAGCAATTTGGTTGGCAGTGGATTTTACCTTCTGAGAGTATGAGTTATGATTCCTCAGTTTTAGAATGTGAAAACCTTCTCCAAGACTTTAAAAAAAACAACAACCTCGTTCTCAATTAAGATGATAATTATTTCAGCCTTTTCCCAGCAATCAGATAAAGAGAAGGAAGGGGGGAAGCGGGAGACACAGCATCCATCTAGGATATATTAAAGATAAAATCTACAAATCTGCTGTAAAAAAGTACGGAATTAGATTTCTAAAGCATGTCTCAAAGCCTCTCGGGGCCATGTTAATTTCCTGTGGGCAGTTGTGTTGCATAGGAGAACAATGATCCTTTATGTCTTCATTTGATGATGTTCTGTGACCCTCTTAAAATGCAGAAGTGCAATGTCATAATTTTGCATTGCTGCATGAGTATTCTTCTGTGAGTATTCTATAATCCTAACTTTTGCTTTGAATTATTTTAAGGATACTTTCAGTTACTTATTTATTTGACTCATCTCCTTTTGGAAAGTACCGAGCAACTTTTATAAGACTCTCAAAAGTCTCTCATTTAACAACAGATCACTTGCTACGCCTACGTAGCCTCAGCATTGCTACACTGTGTAGCTGACTTTCATCTTAACAAAATAATTACACCATACGAGTCTCAGACATGGAAACAAAAGTTGCCACCTCACCATCCAGACATCTTATGAGGTCCTCCTTCCACAGTTCTGAATACCCCCATAGTGTTGGATCAGAATACTCAATAAACTTTTACCCACGCATTGGATGAAGGCTGCAGTCCTATACCCACTTATCTTGGGAGTATGCTCCATCAGACTCATGGAACTTGCTTGTGAGTAGAGATTACAGGATTGCAAGCTAAGTTAGCTATGATTTAAGTTTCAGTAGGACCTTTTATTCCAAATCAGGACCAAGGAAGAAGCCCCCCTAATCCCTCATATTGTAGGGTCCCAGTCTAGATTGGGGCCCCTATGGTGACAATCCATTTTTATTTTATTTTTATTTTTTGTTAAGTACTCAGACAGAACTATGCAGATGTGGCCATCTGTCATTTGGCCTTCAGCAATTATTCCTGATTTGGAATAAAAGGTCCTACTGAAATTTAAGTCATAGCTAATTTAGTTTGCAATCCTTTAATCTCTACTCACAAGCAAGTGCAGTGCAGGTCATGCTTTGCTTGCATGAGCAGTTCATTCCCCGTGTCTCCACCCTCTGCTAATCTGTTTAAACAATACTGAGCTGGACGGACCATTGTTCTGCCTGGATGCAAGGCAGCTTCCAAGGTTCCTACCTACGTCAGATATACCTGTTTAGGGAAGTTTTTAATGTTTGATCTTTTATTGTGTTTTTAATATTCTGTTGGGAGCTGCCCAGAGTGGCTGGGGAGGCCTGGCCAGATGGGCAGGGTATAAGTAATTTATTTTTACTTTACTTTACTTTAATTACCTAGTGGATGGAACTGGTCTGTATGATCAGGATGCCTTCCACACATATAGTCACAGCTGACTATTAAAATGTATGATAAAACCAAAAATCTGACAAGTGCTAATCTTAGCAACTGTGTGAGGGTATTTAATGGCTTGGGGGAGTGTTCTGAATTTTTAAAAAAAATGTTTTCCATTGTTTTAAACGTGAGTTTATTTTATTTTAATTTCTACTATTTTAATATTTTGATGTTTGCTTCCCTGGTTTCCCTTGCACAGAAGAGTGGAATAGAAAATTAATAAATCAAATAAAGTCACATGTGGGGAAAGTACTGTTGTGCTCAGGTACTGCTTCTGGGCTTTCCTTGGTTGCCTGGTTGACACTGGGAGAACAGGATGCCACGCTAGCTGGGCTTTTGGTCTGATCCAGCAGGTTTGCCTTACGTTTGTTGTTGTTGTTGTTTGTTTAAAGAAAGCAAAACTGGTGAAGATGTTGACACCTACTTTGGGAGTGCAATAAAATAACCATTCAGATTTAATTGTTTATCAAACACTAGCAGGTGTGTCAAAAGTGTCCTGTGGCAATGACTTTTACAAAGGCCCCTGTTAGCTTCCAGAAAAGCTTTCCTTGTATTCGTTCATTGGCTGTAACCTGTGCAATCATTGGTGCAACTGAGTAATTCGCTTTGCAAGAAAAAGAGGTTGTAGATTGATGCACAAAGGGGACGGCCTTAGGAGTGAACGCTTGCAGAAGTGACATGAACGAGAAGTGGACAAATATGCACCTCCTTCCCCAGATGCTCACTGCTGGCTGCTGATCTTGTGTTGCCTTCCCTCCCGCCTTCCCTCCACCTCTGACTTGACATATCCTACCCTACAAAAATCTTACTCCACTCTTATCACTGATATGACTCCACTGATTGTAGGACACAGATCAGGCATAGGCAAACTCGGCCCTCCAGGTGTTTTGGGACTACAATTCCCATCATCCCTGACCACTGGTCCTGTTAGCTAGGGATGATGGGAGTTGCAGTCCCAAAAAATCTGGAGGGCCGAGTTTGCCTATGCCTGACTTAGATGGTTACCTGCCTCTGGTTGTTGTTCATGTTTGTGTCACTGTTTCATCTTCCTTTCCTTTCCAATTATTGTTAACCCAGCCAAATCATAAATTTTGGTCGGTTTTGGTATGATCGTCATTGTTTTATTTTTAGCTTTCTGGACCTTAGCAGATTTTCCATAGGATAATGGGAACCCACAGTTAAGAAGAAGAAGAAGAAGCAGCTCTTTTTAACTTGTGGGAATCCCAACATGAAGAGAGATTATTGTGTTCTCAGAGAGCTGTGTGGGTCTTGCTGCCCAAAATGTTAAAGTAGGCGTTTGTTATCATAGCTCCCCCCACACTCCCATCGGCTGTTCTTCTGAAATCTTAATTATATGATTGCTACAATATGTACGGCCTTTTTCATGCTTTTAAGAAGAAATGGGACCTCTGAACTTAAAAAAAGAGAAGTGTAAAGTGTTGTTGTATTATCTGTCTGATCTTATTCTGTTATTTATTGTTTTCTTGACTGTGGATGGGCTTCTTGTGTAAGCTTTGTCCTTTCATGTTCGTTTTAAAGGGAGCTCCCACTCATAAACACAGAATGCCCAGACGTCGCTAGATTAAAAGAATGTCTTTCTGTCCAAACAGTCATCTTTTGTAGAATAAAAATTGGCTGTCTGATATTTAATGAACAGAGGTTTTACTTATCGTGCAAAAATAAGTGGGAGCACTTACTGCATTTCTGATCTGTTTACTTTCCAGAATTTAGAGAACATTCTGTCTTTTAAAAATTGCCACGAAACTGACAAGCGCCATTTCACAAACAGCACAGTTCTCATGCTCCACATGTGCATTGTTGGACCACATGGAGCTCTAGCCAGTGATGGGCTTCCCTGTTCATACGGATGCCAGGGCTTACTCACACATGAGTTCCATATGCTAATCCATTTTTTCCTTTTGTGTATCTTACTAGATTGTAGGCCTAACAGCAGGGACAGTCTTCCTACTGATACTTGAAAAGCTGCTCTGGGGTTTTATTTATTTTTTCCTGCAGCAGAGCATGGCAAAAAAAGAACACTGAGTATTATTATTTTTTAGTACAAGAAGTCACTAGATCAGTCTTCATGCTCTGTGCCAATTAAGCATAATAAAGTATAGTTTATTAGATGCAATAATTTCAACAAAAAGCACTGAGTTGTTAGGTAATAATTCTGCTTGCTAATATTCTGTGTTACTATAGATCTTACAACACTCACAAGGTGGAAATACTCCTATTCCTATTTGCTTTTCCGACTTCATGGATAAGGAGAAATTTCAGCTGGAGGCTTTCGAGTTTCCACTCATAGCCCACTACATGAACTTTTACATTTCTTTACTTATCTGGAGTGATTTTCAAATTCATCTCCACTTGCACTGTATGTTGTCATACCTTAACTTGTTTGGGTGTCTTTTTAAGTGTAGCTTTCATTATTCATTTCCTGGTTATTCAATGCTTGCTCGGTGTAAAGTGAGTTAGAGCCATGTTATGAAATAACCATTCATGTGAACGAGTGCTGGGATACCACAGCTACTTGATAATTTAAAGTACAGTAAGGGGAAAGCTGCTGGTTAATTCCTTCCCAGCCTAAAAAAGAGATGTCAAAAGTTTTTGCGTTTAAAGTGGCCAAGCCCATTTTTCCTCCCAACTTCTTGAGATGTGGTGGTTCTTAAGGCTGATTATTGTAATAAGTAAAGACAGGGAAAGCAATAACAAAAGATGGGGAAAGCATTGCAATGACAGAAAGAAAAAACCTGATCGGTAGGAAGAAGTACAGAGTGAAGGGAGCAATGAATGAATCCACTTAGATTAGCAAAATCCCATTTGGTTTTTCAAGCACCATGGGGGGGGGGGAAGGTTGCATGTCCTGCATCGCTACTCAAAGCAATGATGTGCTGCTGCTGGAGATGCAGCAGTTATTGCAACTGGTTCTAAACAGTTAATTGCTCACAAGACTGTGTGTGTTTTTTCAGGAGCCTTGTAGCGCCCGCATCAAACCCTAGTACTTTATTGCTATATTTGGGATCTGGGGGTTTTGGTAATTCCCTCCCCCCCTTTTCCACTCTTTCTTGAAACCTTCACCTCGAGGATGTCATAGGTTGCTAGCGCTCCAGAAGGCCAATCTTGCCCCCAAAAAACATTTCCTCCTTTCTCTCGAACAGACACTCTGACTCTTAATCTCAGCATCGTAGCTTTGAACCCCAAGTTGGGCAAAAGATTCCTGCATTGCAGGCAGTTGGACTAGGTGACCATTGTGGTCCTTTTCAACTTTACAATTCTGTGACTCGGTGATCAAAGTTTCATCGGTACTGGAAGTTGAAAAGCATGGGTTCTCTGGCCATTTAGGGACAGGTTGGTGGGAATGCAATTTTGTAAAATGTAATTGTCTTTTGAAATTACAACCAGACGTGTTTCTATATGGCTGCCCTATTTTGGGGTAGCCCTGTTTCACTTCCTATCAGATAGCCATTAAAGAACATGATAACAAGCTTGAAATCTATGCTTATGACATAGTCTAGGTGGCTTTGGAGAGGACGGTCTCTCAGCCTAAAGTAGGTCAGCAGATTGTTCCAAGATAACCCCGTGCACACTTCTGAGTTCCTTGGAAAAAGGACAGCATCCAAACAGAGTTCGAGTTATAGCAACAACTTATTGTGGATTTGGTGTGCTGAGGCCCGTGAAGCATATGACCCTACTGCAACTGGAAAGGCTGCACAATAATTTTCTTACCGTGTTTTAAAGTGCTTTGAAGGAATGCCAAGTCAATATGTGAAACCTGAGACTACTATAGAAAGGTGCAGAGACTAACTGTAATTTAATAATTTATGCAGTGGGTTATATTCTTCGCCTTCTCCTAATGCAAAGATTCCCCCAGACAGCATTTGCTTCTATTGTAGCTTTATAACTACTACAATTTGAAGGGACTGTGCTAATATTGAGTTGCGTTGGCTGTTCCATTGTGCAGCCTTCCAAGGTGTGCAAGAGGATCATATTCCTCATGACTCCCAGCACAGCAAACCTTTCAGTTACCACTATTTCTTGTAACAACATTTGAATGCTGTCCTTCATGCAAAGAACTCAGAAGCGTACAGGGTTGTTCTGTGTGTTGCTTTGAAGTTTGTGTATTTTAACACTTGAAAAAACGCCCTTTTGCAACTTCATTTAATGTATCTAGCTTAGCCATTTAAAAATCCTATGACATTGTGTGGCAATATTTTCCCAGAAGATTCTTGTCCTTAAAACCCTACTTCTGTGGATGGGATGAAGGCTTCACAATGGCATGGCGAGAACTTATATCTTAGTTCTCAAAATTAAATTAATATAAGGACAACAATAATGCTCGATACAGCAGATTGTTTTGTTGGTAAATTACAATAATGAAATGTGAATATATTATGTGATTTTGTGCCTGCCTGCCTGCCTCCCTCCTCCGTTAGGGCATTTTAAAGACATAATTTTAAAATGGATGCTTTAAGAACATAATTCCAATATAATACCAGCAAGGGATTGCTAATAGTAATAACATAATATGCTTAAAACTCTGAGAAGTTGCCAGCGTTGTGAGTAGGTGCAGCTTCTAAATGCTTATAGTGTAATTCAAAACATCATTAGAGGGGTGAAACAATGGAATCGGAACTAGGTCATAAAGATCTTTTTAATATTTCAGTGCATCTGTTAAGGTTTACAGTTTGTCCATTAAAGGCTTAATCATATTGTACTTTTGGATCATTTACAAGCCCCTGCAACGACTGACTTGCAGATTTATAGGAGACTTGTCTGACCAGGGAAAAAAAATACTATTAGAGAAAAGTATTTTAAAACACATTTTCCCTATGTGGACATCAAAACGACAGATCTTAATCTACCCAGAAAACATGGAAGCTTAAACACCACTTCACACATTACATATATATATATATATATATATACCTGAGTAGTATAATACTTTTCATTCCTGGAATTACCAATAAAGTGGTTTGATCCTGTCTTTGAGTCCCTTTCACGATCATTTGGCCTTGGGTGCTCTTATGTCTATGAAGAGTCTTTGCTGCCTCTGGTTGAGGCTTGCAGTTTTTCTCATTTCTTATCCCCACCCCCAATTTCTAATTTCTTATAATATGTGGCTTTTGTAAACACACAAGCAGTAAACATAAACAATAAATCAGTATCATTGATTTTTGGACAAAGTCAATACAAGCAATTTAAGTATCTAGATCTGGGAACAAAATAGAAGATAGTACATTTAATCAGGAGGAAGAGAGAGAGAGAGAGGAGAAATAGAACTGAAACATCTCTGTAGCACAGCTAAAAAGTCTTGTGTGTGTCCCCACCACTAAAAATGGCTTGCATACTTTGTGTGCCACTTTGCACATCTAATTTGCATTGTGGTTGAGACAGATTGCCCCCCCCCCAAATGTGGCAATTTTCAGAAGTTAGACACATGCATTATGAGCAGACTTCAAACAACCAGATTTCTTTCCTTTCTTTTTTATTTTTTTAAATGTTTTTTTATTAGTTTTTACACATATTCTCCAGCATAACATCCTTTTAAACATCATTTCGGAATTTTTGGCTATCACAGCCTAAGACTTCCTTCAACCTCAACTGATGGTTTTCTAAAGTCTTTTTAATTATGCATTTTGTTACTATAATTATTTCTATAAACAAATTTCCAATGCATCTATTCTTAATTATTTTCACAATAATTTATAAATTACTCCTTACTAAACTTCTTTTAACCCTACAAGCGATCTCAATTGGTTACAGTTGCTTTCCAAATATATCGAAAACTTCTTCCATTCCTTTAGGAAAGTCTGGTCCTGCTGATTACGAATTTTCGCTGTTAGTCTCACCATCTCAACATACCGGTAGTTCTTCAGTTTCTCTTGCCACTCTTCTTTAGTTGGTATTTCTTCTTGTTTCCATCTTTGAGCTAATAGTATCCTTGCTGCAGTTAACGCATATAAAAACAATTTTTTTAAATCATTCTTATGAATTTCTGTACCCACAATACCCAATACAAGGGCTTCTTGTTTTTTAACAAATGTATATTTCAACATTTTTTTCTTCACATTATAAATCATTTCCCAGAAGTCCTTCAGTTTCTTACATCAAATAGCCAGCTTTCGTGTGGGCCTTGATTCTTGTGAATCCTACTGCGCTATGAATGGGGAACTTGTGGCCCTGACGATTGGCCAAGCTGGCTGGGTCTGATGGGAGTTGAAGTCTAACAACAGAGGGTTGTTTGTATTTTTAAACCTATATAGGCCTTTTCCATATTTGAGCAATATTTGGCTATTAATCCATGCTTTTCCTATTTAAATTAGACCAGAGTAGTCCAGCTCCTCAATCTCAGGGGAAAGCACTGAGATTGGTGTTTGCGGGTAGCGTCATGTGGACTATACAGATTAAATGGGAATGGAAACAGCTGCAAGCACACCCCATGTTGGGGGGGGGGAGAGATTTCTGCTCAGGGAATTGTCACAATCAAGCACATTTCCATCATCCACTTCCAGGTTGAGATGGGAACTGACAAGTGAATTTCCAAATGTATTTTGGTGTTTATATATAGCAAAACACACACACCATATTTAACATTTAAGCAGTAGTGCCTTTGTTGGTTTTCAGCACATTGCACTATTTGAATTTGAATTCTTTTCTGAAGTCTCATTTGCCCCGGTTTGCCAAGAAATGGTTCCGAGTGCATTTAAAAGTGCAAATTGCTTTGCAGGCGTGACAAACTCATTAAACCTTATGGCAAGTCTGTGGGATACAGATCATTAACACTCACCTTTTGTGTTGGTTATGAGTAAGTTTGGTCGTGGATATTCCCGTGGGCCCCTGTTAGATAGAGGGAAGGGATTAACAGACGGTTGTGCTGTGGTTAGAATTTATACCTAAGCCCTCTGCAGAGTTTAGGTATTACAGTCCTGAAAAGCCAGCATGAGAAGAAAAGGATGACAAGGCCACACGATTAGACCCACTCCTGCCATCATACAACATGTACTGGCTTTGATTACTTCTGCAGCAGGAAACCTTTTCTACTTGTGAAGGCTCCCCTTGCAGCTAAGAACCCTGATATTTCCAAGTTCAGAGGACAGTTCTCTATTGGAAGTGGTGTCCAGTCCAAGGTCAGATTAATGATTTAAAAAAAACTCCACTAAGGAAGAGTAGATAGGGGCCTTGAGGTTTCTCATCAGCAATGAGCATCTTGAGTCACAGACTTGACCGGGCACACAGATGTGTCCCACTATTTCTATTTAAATTTTACTAATTATTTCCAAATTTGCATCTATGCCTATAAATTACAATGTGACGATTTTATGCAAGTCTGCGTACTTTGTAACTCTTTATGGCCCTTTTAACAATACGTTGGTGGCTACAGTTCCCAGGATTCTTTGGGGGCAAGCCATATTCTTTAAATGTGTGCTAAATGTGCTTCTGATGTATGGTGTAGATGTGCCTTGTCTAGCATCCTGTTACAATGGTGAACTAGATACCCGTGGGAGCTTGCATGCAGGACCTGAGTGCAGAGTTCTGAAACATGTGGGTTTAGCGTTCTAAACCATGTGGGGAACCTACTCGCCTAGAGGTCACCTTCATTCAGACCTTCCCCTCCTCCATGCATGGAAGGTGGGGGATGGGGTTAAAGAGGGGGGCTGGGCCTTCGAGTGTGGTCCTACTCTTCCCCTTACACAGTGGTAATCACATGAGGGGACAGCGAGTGAATAGGGCTTTTGTGTAACACGAATTTTACTGCAAGATGAACAAGAGATCTGATTCAGAGACGTCTTTGGAACCATAGTTTGGAATAATGGAACGAAAGGGTTGGGAATTCAATAGAAATGGAAGCATTTAAGGCAGACGGGTCAGTAGATGCCCAGCGTTCTCGGCAAAATCCATTTGTTGTCTAAGTGGTTGCGCTTTTGTGGCGCCTACTTTAATTAAGGCCCTGACAGGATTTCCATTATAAGTCCATGTTTTAAGAGGTTTATTGCTCGACTGTAAAAATTTGCTCCAGGCGGCCTGTCTCAGCCTGAAAACGTTTTCTCAAATTTTGAAAAAATAATAATAAAACAAATTAAGTTATGCAAGTAAGGCTTCTGAGATGCTAGTTTTCAGTGGCATGTAACTAAATCAGCTCTCATGTGACACCAGTCTTGTTCTTCATACTCTAGAACAAGGAGATGTCAGTTGAAGTGATCTGATGCTGTTAAAAGCAAGACTTGCGTTTGCAAAAGTGTCTTGGTCCTGTGCACCTAAAAGACCACCCATCACAGGTTCTAAGTTCAACCAGGAAAGCTGTCAGCAATGCAGTGCACAAGGCCAGTACAGAGAGCATGAGGGGATGTGTTTTTGGCATCTGCCAAGACACTTTTGCTGTTGCTAAATTCCGAGCCTAGGCATTTTCTGAAAATCTTGTTAAACCATTTTTTTTTTAATTTGATCTGACTTTTTGTGGTTAGGAATAAGGTAGCTCAAGGAGATATTAGAGATGCTTCCATATGAGACAGTTACATAGCCTACAAGAATATCCATACTTGGTTCATTCACATTTTATGTGGTGTCCAGTCATTTTTCTGCCATTTTATCTTTGATCCCCCACAATCATTATTGAGACTGCAGAAAATGTGACCGTTTATTTGAACAAAGAATAATATAGCATGGCACAGTAGAGTGATTTCCATGGGTGTGTTTGAGAAAAACTGCAGTTGAGATACCTGGTGAGAGGATGGTTCAGGAAACCACTGGAGCGGAGAGGTCTCTCTCCCTCGGGTCCTATTATGGCCTTGGCATCTGGTTGGCCACTGTCAAGAACAGGTCTAGATGGTCTGATCCTGAAAGCTCTTTCTGTGTTCTTCTAGGCAGGTGATGGTGTGGATTAGAGATGTTTTACCATTTCCTGTTTGCAGTGCCAATCTGCAATGTCCCTTCCTGTATTACGTTTCTTTCAGAATTTGTACACCACTTAGAGAGTTTTATGATTAAGCAGTATATCAGGGGTGGGTAACCTGTGGCCCTCCAGATGTTTTAGGACTCCAGCTTCCACCAGCCCCAGGCAGCATGGTCAGTGGTCAGGGATGATGGCAGTTGGAGTCCAACAATATCTGGACAGGAACAGGGTTCACCATACCTGCAAGATACAAATCTTTCTCAATAAATAATGTACCAGGCAGGGCCGTCTCAAAGGGATCGTGCGCCCTGGCGCGACGATCCCTCGGCGCCCCCGGTGGGCCGCCTCTCCGCCCACCTCCCTCCCGCGCTGGCCGCCCCTCGGGAGGGGGGGTGGGCGAGCGGGGGATGAGGGGCGTGGCGCCGCAAGCCGGCCACCCTCCGGCGCCCCAGCTGGAGCGCTGGGAAGGGCGCGCAAAGCCCCGCGCTGCTCCAGCGCCACGCCCATCATCCCCCGAGGGGCGGCCAGCGCGGGAGGGAGGTGGGCGAGCGGGGGATGAGCTGGAGCAGCGTGGAGCTTTGCGCGCCCTTCCCAGCACTCCAGCTGGGGCTCAGGAGGGCAGCCGGCGCGCGAGCGCCCGCCTGCCCGCCCATGGGGGCGGGGGCAGGTTGGGGAGGGGGCGCCCGGTATGCCGGCGGGCTCGCGGGGGCGCCCCTGGGGGGCCTGGCGCCCTGGTGCACCGCGCCACCTGCCCCTATGGATGAGACGGCTCTGGTACCAGGTCCTGGAAGAAGGGATTGATCCTCATGCTATCTGTCCTCCTTTGGTAATGAAGAACAGAAATTTACTGGTGTCTGCCTCACTCTGCTTGATGCTCAGGCCAGCTCCTGATCTGGGTAACAAGAGGGTCCCCAATTACTGTGAATATTTAATATTCAGAGAGATGTTTATCTAGCAAAGCTGGTTTTCTCAAACAAAGCTTTCACTGCCCCCAAGATCTCAAAATGCATCTTGTGGAAATAGAAATTAGAAGTTGACTTTTTAATGTACAGTATGCACAGTACTTCTGTGCAAGTAAACTGGAATTCCACCTATGTGTTTTTTTTTTTATTTGTAAATTATACATAAGCTTTCTAACTGCTGCAAGCATCACCTCTATTATTTAATAGGCTCCCCTATCAATAAATTATGGAATTTCAGTGGTATGCAAATTCATATCAATATTTGGGTCCTTCAGAACTTCAGACCCCAAACACACTTAAATTATACATACTAATGTAGTGATACTCCACAAAAGTGTCGTCGCCGCCCCCCCCCCCCCCCCGGGCTTAGATAGTACTTTCTGTAAAGCTGTGCTTTGATCTGCAAGTTTTATTTCCCAGTATAAGGGCTAGAAAGGTGTACCTGGCACATTTAGTTTAAAACTGAAATGCCAATTACGCGCTGTTTGAAATAGACAACTGGACTATTAGCATTATTTTAAAAGGAAGGGATTTGTGGTATGTATTAAAGGTGGTGGGCCATTGGGTTAAAAAAATTCAGAAATGAAAAGGACTTGCACAACACAATAAAAATGTTCTCTAGAGATGAGTAATCAACCAAAGGCTAAGAGATGTGTTTGTGTCTGTGTGTCTGTGTGTATTTGTATGTATTTCCCCAGATTAGGTTATATCTTCCTTCGCCATTGCTTATCTGTGCCCAGTTCATTCTGATATATTTCACCTAGGAGGAGTCCTCTTTCGGCCTTGAACCCTTCTCTGAGGCTACCAAAATACACGATAGGAATCAAGCTCATGCTTCATAGCCCCATGATTCATCTTCACTTTCTCAAAGGCTGCTTTCTGGAACCAGTTTTTTTGAGGCTTGCTTTCACATGGTATGCTGCAAACATCTTCTGAGATGACAAGCCACCATATTCAGATTAAAGGTCTAACACGTCCCCTCCAATGCCTAGCTCTGAAATTCTTCCTTTGTCCACCCATTTCTTTTCTTTTTTCCCTCTTGAGACTAGTGCTCCTCTATTATTATTATTTTGCTTGACGAAGCAGGTTCTTTTGGTGGAGCATATGAAACAGTGTTAACATGAACTATGGTTATTTTAAAATAAACTAACTTCAAAATTAGGGCAGTACTTTTTATTGGGCAAACAAAAAGGTCGCAAAAAGATCTTCAAGCTTTCAAGCAGTCGACAGCTCTCCATTAGACTAGACATTAGGCTTCTTAAAAATAAAAAGGTAAGGGAGAAGAGAAAAATGATCTGGTGATAAATCTATATCTGCATTTAATAAGAGTTTTAATTTGGAGTGTGAAAGAGGTAGCAGACATTAGAGATTTGTGGACTTTGCTGTCCAGGGTGCATCTTGTATTCCCTTCCCCTCATTACCCCATCCAACATGTGAAAATATTTCTTTTCCCCTGTCCTGTTGTTGTTGTTGGCATCACACAACAGATTATATGTTGTTCATCAAGCTCATGTTTAGATTCAGTGCATAAGGAATCATGTTCAACATAATCTGCTTCTTTTGTTAAGTAGATCGCTCAGCACATTCTCTTTTGTAGGGACAATGGGCCTTTGAAGAACTAAAGACTTGGCCAAGTATATGTGATTGGTTGCCCTTGTATCTAAAGATAAGCGATATCATTTGGCTACAATAATGTCAGCATAACATATACTATGTCGTTACGTTATGGGTACAGAATCCTTTTTTAAAGCCAATACAACTTGCTAATTTGCCGTGAAAACTGACAAAACATGGGAAATGAACAGATTTGTTCAGGGCAGGTAAATGCAAACCCTGCAGGGCACATAGACTCTTACCTTGCATTTTAAAAGGGGCGGGGGAGCCCTTGCATGCTATGTAAAAGAAGTTATACTGTAAACCGAAACATCTCCTTGCCCCCCCCTTCCTATGTACAGTTGCTGTGAAATAAACTAGCCTAGCCACTAAGGGTTTTAGCCAATGAGTGAAGCCAGAGCTGTGATTGAACCCATCATTCATTCTCTCTCTGCAAAAGTAGGATGAGGTCCAGAAGATCAAAGTCTGTGGGAGGGGGAATCCCCTTGGGGTTTTCAGTGTGCCATTTTTGTTCACTGTATACATGCTTCACATGTGGTTGAATTGTAGCTGAATTATTATGAAAGGCTTTTTTATTTTGAGAAACCAAATTAACTTTTTTTTTTAATGGTATTTAGTTTAAGATAGTAGACTTTCATTTACTATTCTACCTTGTGCATTGGTGGTCCAATATAACGGGCACATGATAATCACGATCAATCCTAGAATACCTTCTGGTGTCTAAGCATAGTGTGTTTAAGTTGTGTGTAGAAAATCCTGGTGAATAACAAAAGTAAGTTGTTATTCAAAGTGCATATTTTCAAAGATTCCTGCAAATGCCAGTGAAGAATGGTTTTTGCCCTCCGACACACAATTTTTGAGTGTGGAAACATTAATATAGAGAAGTGAACAAACCGAAACAGCCAAAATTGAAAATTATTTTTCATCTGTGCACTGTGTGGAAGATTCCAGGGAGATCCCAGTCTATTGCTGTAATCTGGCTATAACTAGCATGGTAAACCATAATGAATCCTTTGGAGGTAAGGCATAGAAAATGGGTGAGTTTTACCCCCAACAAATTCAAAATTTTATATTTTTCCTTAACAGGAGGGGACTGCCATATCAGTGAAGATTTCTTTTATTTTAAAGGGGTGGGGCCACAAGGGAGAAGAAGGAGTGTGGTTTGAGGAGGAACAAGGTGTGGGGAACAAAAGTCCTACCGATACCTGATCCCAAGGGCCCCTAGGAAGATAGACCCTTCCCTGCTTCTTGGCAGTAGATTGCTTGGGGAGGGGAGAATGCAAGGGACCCAATGTGCATGCAGTATACTGGGCCCAGGAAATCCTTTTAGCATTCCTGGTTGCAAGCATGCAGATTCTGAGGATCACTGATGTCAACAGTGGCTCTACACTGAAATGACACTGGCCTTTGTCATCCCTCACCTCCGCTACCACCTTCCATGACACAAGCAAAGAGTGGGACAGCTGCTTTCACTCTTACTGGTTCACTGTGGAAATCTTTCTTAGCAAAACTCCTCACTAGCCTTTCTGCCTTTGCTGGAAATGTGTGCATGTATCTCTCAGTAATTTAGGACATTTCCTTTCCATTGCTTGAAAGTTCCAAAAATTAATGCAATGGATCCAGACTAAGTCAGGATCCAGGTCAAATCAATGGGACTTAAGTTTTGATGAGCAACTTGTCCCATCCGTTGAGCATCGTGCAGCTAACTTGTAGGGCAGAACCTTGTTTTATTGAGTTAAATGAGACTTACTCTCAGGGATGTGTGTCCAGCAGGGGTTGGAAGCCTGTTGCCCTTCAGATCTTGCTGGACTACAAGACCCTGTTATTCTCAACCACGATAGCTGGGGTTGACAGGAGTTGGGAGTCCAAATCCATGGTGTTTCAGATTACAGTCAAATCCATTATAGGTAAGCTCAACTTTCATAGGTGCAGCAATACACAACTGGCAGGTACACAGCAACTGTTCATCACAATCTGCATCATGTCATCAATAATTATTATGCCTTGCTTAAAAGTCTACCCAGTATCATTTCCACAGAAAGGTGATCCAGTGGTATGCAATGCGTTTTGCAATCTTTTTCATCTTTTCTTTTTTTTTTCTTTTTTTTTATAATAAATTTTTATTATTTTTCAAATATACAACCAATTCGTCCAGATCTAACACAAATTATATCCCATAACTCCGCCGAGTCTTTGACTTCCCTCCCCCACGTCAGTAGGTTTTCTAGTCCAATCTTATCGCACAGTTTTTATTCCTCCATATTAGTCTATGTCAAAGGTTTATTCCAATCCTACCAGTGTCTTCAAACTTCCTCTATTCAATCTTAGGTACTCCACAAATTTACTCCAGTCTTTTTGAAACCTCGAGTCATCCTGGTTTCTGACCCTGCCAGTCAGTTTTGCAAGTTCAGCATATTCCGCCATCTTCGTCTGCCACTCATCAATCGTTGGTAATTCCTGTAATTTCCATTTTTGGGCAAGCAATATTCTCGCAGCAGTTGTTGCATACATGAACAGTCTTTTGTCCTTCTTATCTATTTCATCTCCCATCAAACCCAATAAAAAGGCTTCAGGTCTTTTTGGGAAAGTATATTTAAACATCTTCTTAAGCTCATTATAGATAGATTCCCAAAAGGCCTTAACCTTACCACAAGTCCACCACATGTGATAAAAATTCCCTTCCTCCTGTCTACATTTCCAACACATCTTATCATGCATTCTATACATTTTTGACAGTTTTACTGGAGTCAAATACCATCTATACATCATTTTATAAAGATTTTCCTTTAAAGCTACACACGCAGTGAATTTCATCGTCTCTTTCCATAATTTTGTCCATGCATCATATTCTATATTGTGCCCAAAATCCATAGCCCAATCTTTTTCATCTTTTCACCTTGTTGCCAACAATCTTTCAGGACTGAGATCTGAGATGGACTGAAATATGATACGACCTCTAGAGTGTAGTGTTACAGAAGCTGTGTTCAGAGGATCACTATTGTAGAGTGGTTTCTTCTTAACATTTTATCTACCACATCACATTCTCTGCAGAAATGGTTAATGGATGATTCTTCCTGATATTTTTATTTCCCACCCCTGTGGGAGAGTTTTGCACACATTGGAAGCAATGACATTAGTGGAACTAATTTAGTCATGGTCATTAATTTGAGTGGGTCTACTCTGAGTAGGACTAGCATTGAGTACCACCCAAAGTGTCTGCCTCCTGACTTGCCAGGCCAAACTCCTTGACCCATCATTTCCCACTGCAACAAGTTCCTGGCCCCATCCTATTTCTGCCTGTGCTTCCTAGAGCTGAGGATAACATGAGAGTTTCTCAGAAGACCTTTTTTGTGGGGAAAAAACTTTTATTTTTCTTAGCTAGAAAAAGTCTGCTTTTCATAATCTTCTCCATCATGTGCCGGGGGTGGGGAAGAGAGAGAGAGAAAGTAGATGTCATCCTCTCTGTAGGCCACCTTCCTCCAGTGTCGCAGAATGGCACTAGGTAGGTCCAGGGATTTTTGGAAGATGTAAATGGTAGCCAGACTACCGGCACAGTTGCTACTGTTCCCACTTGCAGAAGCAGCAGTAGCAGCAACCCCCAAGCCTGAAAGGCAAACAAACAAACAGCAAACAAACAAACAACAACCTCAAGTGTGCTATTGTGACTGTTGTTGGTGAGACCCACTACTCTTCACCCAAAACCAGGGCTTTTTTTCCAGACAACTCACCGGAACTCAGTTCCAGCACCTCTCAGGTGGGCACCATTGCCGTTATAAGAGAACAAGGGAGGCACTCATGGTAAGTTCCAGCACCTCTTTTTCTAGAAAAATAGCACTGACTAGAACGTTTGCGATAATTTCTACTCCCCACTGCAGAAGTTCAGGATTTGTTTTTTTTGTTTTTTTAACACATCAGTTTCTTTGCTCACAGATAGAATAGAGCAGGGGTTTTCAGCCAGTGTGCCATGGCACCCTGAGGTGCCTTGAATGCTGGTCAGGGGCACCATGGGCAACACTGGCCTCTGTTCCTCTTTCCTTCCCCCCCTCCTCACGTCTCTGCCTCCCCAAGGCTTGCACAGCTGTTGCAGCAGCCCAGTACAAGCTGGGCAGGCAAATGGTGGCTCTGGGGCTGGTCAGGGGGTGCTTGTTGCCTGGAGCTGAGGCGGCCTTGGAGTAAGCAGGCAAGTGGGCGAGGGAGCCTAGCCAGCCAGTTCACCAGCCCTTGAGGTTGGGAATGGACAGACAAGTGGGAGGCTGGGCAGCAGGCAGGCACTGTGCTGGCCTTTCTTCTGCTTGCTGTGTGCAAGGCCTGCCTGGGAGCAGAATGACCGGTAATGAAGGGGAGCCTTTCTGCCATACAGGCCCGGCAGCACCCACTGCTGCTTCCCAAGGTAATGGCCTGTCTCCATTAGACCACTAAGGCTTGGTGCATCCTCTTCCCAGGCCCCTGTGGGGCAGTGCGAAGAGGTACCTCTCTTTGGGGCGGGGGGGGCATCTCAGACACCAGGGTGGCAGACCCCAGAGGACTCCCAAGAGGGGAGAGAGGAGAGGAAGCTGAGAGAACACTGCACGCGGGAGGGTGTTCGAAAAAGGGTGAGAAGCTGCCAGCTCTGCAGGCAAGGGGTAACATAACTGGGCTCCTGAGCCCCACAGGGGTGCCGCAGAAAGAATGCAGTTGGTCAAGGGAGCCATGCACTTAAAAAGGTTGAAAACCTCTGGGTTAGAGAATTTTGTGAAGGCATTTGCTCATAGCTCTGTCACAGGCCTTATGTCACACATGTGGACAGGAACCTTGAAGGTTATCTGTCGCAGTTGGTCAGGGAGCATGCACTTAAAAAGGTTGAAAACCTCTGGGTTAGAGAATTTTGTGAAGGCATTTGCTCATAGCTCTGTCACAGGCCTTATGTCACACATGTGGACAGGAACCTTGAAGGTTATCTGTCGCAAGCACAGAAAACCTGACAATGCTAGAAGGCTGTTAGCTGCAATGTATTTAGATCACCAAAGATTCTCAAATCCTCACTGGCAAATATTGCATATCCTTCATTAATTTCTAATGTACAAGCTTGAATAACTTGATACGTCCAGTCACAGGTAATTAATACATATTTTGAGTAATGCCAATTACTTCCACTTATCTTATCAAATATCTTTTATCTGCCCAATCAGGGTGATATGAAATTTGAGGAGAAAGCAGGGAGTTTAATTTCCTTATTGAGCAGCGCCTTTTGACCAGAACAGTGACAATTATTTTCTGTCACTAATAAACGGGATTTCGGTTAACCCAGCTGGTGCAGCAGATAATGTGCTGGATCAAGGATATGTATGCCAGCTGGAAATACTTAAATATATTAATATTGTTGTTATTATTTAAGCAATTTCCTAATATATGTCAAGAGAACAAACTGTACAGTGGATTAGCATATGGCTGCCAGCACTTCCAGTTTTTCCTCATGATTCACTGACTCCACCTTGAAGTAAACGGTTCCTTGGCCCAACACAATCCACTTGAGATTTTGCTTTCAAAGAAATGTAGGGACAGGAAAGAGAAAAAAAATGTCATTTATATTCTGCCATAGCAATTCCCATATCTCTTTTAAAGACCGTCAAGTTATATTTTGTTTCCTGTTTCACTTTTGTGGCCTGGAGTCAATGGGTTTAGCCTTATAGTTATTTCCTGCTCCATCACTTGTGCGCTAAACAACATCAAGAGACCTTTGTAGTGCATTGTCCTTTAACTAACCTTGGGTTAGTTTAGGATTGTGCCAACCAGGAGTGTAGTTAGCCAGGGTTGTGGGTCATTGACCCATTACGTTTTTTGGGAGCAGAGTTCTGGGAAAGTACCCATGTTGGCATCCTACAACCCAGCTCCCAACAAGTGATGATTTGCATTGACTTACGTATTACTGCTGCAAAGTTATCATATTAATTGCCCTCTAAGTAGCTAAAGAATGAGACTAATAGGTCATTATCTGCAGCACCCAAGATTTTTCCCTCAGGCAGTTTTGCAATTTTGCACCAGAATGTCCTTGCCAAGAGCATTGCCAAGGACATTCTGGGCGAACTAAAGGCTCTGCTCTCTGCCTCCTCCTTCCCTCTGGGGAAATGCTTGAAATGGGCTTCATTTGAAGGCAAATTGCTATTGCTTTGGGAAGGACCCTGGTATTTTGAAACTGAGGACTTGTAATTTAATTTCTGCACATTTATGTCTCTGCCCTGTAAGGGTTGGTGTTTTTTTTTTAATATTTTACTTGTGGGCTGTGTTATTGAAACTTTTAAAAGCTGTTTGGCTTTGTTCTGCAAAAACCCAAAAACGTTTTGCTCTGAGCGTGTGTTTGTGTGATTTGCTCTGAGTTGTAACTTACTCTCAGCAAAAGCCAAGGCTCTTGCTCTTTCTACCTTTGTCGTCTTCTTGATGAACTAAAAACAGACAAACAAACCCATACTCTGATCCTGCATATATTGTTCATCAGAACTCCAAACAAAGTAAGAGACTGAAAGCTCTCCTCTCTTTTTTGGTATAATCTTAGAAGGTTGTATAATCTTAGAAGGCGGCATGGCTGTGAGGAGGTGTGGAATGACAGTCGTAAAGGAACCCTGCACTTCTGAATTTGCTACTACGCTACCAGTACCAACCATTGGCGCCCAAAGGTTGTTTTGAGAGAATACGGGACTCTGTGAGAGAGAGAAGGGGGGGGTGAGAAAAGGAGAGAACCCAAAACTGACAGATTTGTTCCTCCCTCATCTGGGAGGTGGGATCTCAGTCTTTGGCTAAGTATAATAAGATCCTCATTGCTTTAATCTGTTCCTGATTATAAGCACCCCCAAAGTGATTTGCTGTATTATGGTGTGAGCTTATATAGAACTCACTGTACCAGGTGTATAATACAGACCATCAATCCAAATATAAAGTGGAGTAGTTTAAAAAAAAATGCATTCACACACCCCCCCCTTGAATGTTTCTTAAAAACAGGAAGGAACCATTTTAAAGGGAAATGCCAGGTGGGGAAAATACACAGAGGGATTAATCAGTGGAAGTAAAACTAACCAGCCCATAATGCTAAGGACATGCGATCATGAGGACATTGTCCTGCATAAGAAATACTGTTTCTTACACACAGTGATATGTTCATGGGAATGAAAGCAGAGAGCAGCAATTGCAATGAAGGATCAATACTTCATTGGGTGGGCTGTGAGAGCAATATGCAAGTGTATCAAGACAATGCATTAAGTGGTATATGTTGTAAGGGACTTTTTTTTTAAAGAAAGAAAGAAAGAAAGAAAGCCTGACAAGAAAAGATGGGTTGACTATGCTTCGCTTCACAGAAGTGAAGAAAGATTGTTTTATGCTTATAGTATGTCTTTTGTGCTGCTCAGCCCATCAGCTGCTTCCCATAGTGTTTTGATGTGGTTTCGCTGAATCACTTGAGGACTTTAGTGGGAGTAGATGTCAGCTCTTTGTTCTGGCCCCAGAAGGATAGGTTGGGTCAGATGATTTTTTGTGCCTGGGATGCATTCACATGTGAACTTCCACTCTACCTGCTTCCCTTCCATTCAACAGGGCCCCACCCCACCCCACCCCAAAGAGTGGGGAGAAGTGGTGTCCAATCTGCTGGAGGTAACAAGCCATTGTTTTCACTTCAACAACTCTGTGTGGTGCTGCTGAGAATCCTTGACAGTGTCTTGACAGTGTCTGTAGCACAATGGAAGCTCAGTTTGGAGGCAAACTAAGACTGCACTTGGCAGAAAGATCTGTCAGTACAGTATTCTGGCTCCAAAAAATGAGCTGTTTAAAATGAATGTGGTGGTACATTACTGCAGAAGTGGGGGATCTATGGCCCACAGGCAAAATTAGACCCAACTTGGCCCATGAGGCCATTCCACAAACAACACCCAGTTGGCCCACACCTGACAGGTGTTGGAGGCAGGTAATGACACAGCTGCAAAGGAACAAGTGGGAGCCTTGGAATTCACTCCTAATTGTTCATTGGTAAGAAAGGCATGTTGTCAGTGCCAATCAGCCAACTGAGAACTCCCTGGTGTAGCTTGACTTGTGTCTAAGCCAGGCTGCAAAGGAAGAAAGGAAAGAATTGGGAGCGCACTCAGAGCGCCATTAAACTATTACTTCTTTTGACGTTGGGTCTCCTGGCGTCTTGTCAGGTGATTGTCAGGTGGGCAGCATGGTACATGGAGAACCTGAGATCTGGCCAGATCCTCTTATCCCCTCCTGAATCACTGGGCCAATCTGTGTTGTGTAGAAGCATTCAGGAAGCTTTGTGAATCTTGTGGGTATATTCCATCTCTGGATGAAACAGGAGAGGTGGGATTGCCTTAAAGTGTGATCCGCCAACCTGGGGTATTGCCCATATTTTTTCCCCCTTCCAGCTGGTCTCACAGTTGTTTTTTACTTCATGCTTTAAGCCACGTTCTGCTTGCTCTGCTCACTTCTCCTGCCGGAAGACTTTTATGCGTCCCACTGAGCAATGACATCAGGGCACAGAGATTCATCTGCTCGATTTCTGCCTTTGCCCCTATCTGGTTCAGAGGGGAAGAATAAATAGATCTGGGTAGTACACAGAGGGCAGCCCACTCCAAAGCACCGTTCTTCCAGCATGTGAATGTTGGAACAAATGGGAAGTAAGCATTTTCTGCTTACATCAGGGACGGGGAGCCAGGTGATTTGAACCATTGTCCATGCTGATTGGGGCTCATCGGAGTTAAACTCCAACAGTAACTGGAGAACCACAAGTTACCCATCCTTGGCTTATGTGGTGCAGAAGTTAAGCCAGGTGCCTTAGCACAGGTGTGTAAAACCTGAGATCTACCAGAGCTAGGTGCATGAGTGAATTCTCCTAAACCAAATATTATTTTGATCCATCATGTGTGTGGAGGAGATAAACGGGTTGGTCAAGATCACTAGACATGCCTTTGTTCCCTGACGAGGGAGGGGCCACCTCAGAAACCCAGATTCTCTTTTGTGTGAGTTAAAAGGCTTTTAGTGCCATTTCTGCAAATAGTGTCATGCACGAAGAAAATGAATGCTCTTATTTCATTGTTCACCTCAACTGCTTGAGGCATGCTATGCTTTATGCAAAAGTTATTTGCTAAGTGCTTTGTAATTAAGATTATATAAGCAATGAGAGTTTTATATTTATGGCATGTACCGTGAAAAGGTTCATTGTCTAAATCTCCGCACTTCAAGGTAGGAAACAAAGCTGCCATGGCATGGTCCAAATTATTACAAAGACCATGGGGTAATTCCAGCTTAATTAAGAAATACATCCATGGGGGGGGGGGGAGGCTGTTGCTATGCCACACACCCTTTTGCCAGCACATGATCTTAAAGTCAGACCATTGGAATTCATATTTTTATCACTTGATAAAAAATGAACCAGTTACCTTGTTTTCAAAATGCACAGAACAGAATACAGTGGTACCTCTGGTTACGTACTTAATTCGTTCCGGAGGTCCGTTCTTAACCTGAAACTGTTCTTAACCTGAAGCACCACTTTAGCTAATGGGACCTCCTGCTGCTGCTGCGCCGCCAGAGCACGATTTCTGTTCTTATCCTGAAGCAAAGTTCTTAACCTGAAGCGTTATTTCTGGGTTAGCAGAGTATGTAACCTGAAGCGTATGTAACCCGAGGTACCACTGTACAGTATATATGTGCACTTCAGGAACACAGAAAGTTGCCTTTTAACAAGTTGGAGCATTAGTCCATCTACTCAGTATTGTCTACACTGATTGGCAGTAGTTTTCTAGAGTTGTCTCCCAGCCCTACCTGGAGATGCCAGGGATTGAACTTGCGACCTTCTGCATGCAAAGCAGATGCTCTATGACCCACCCCCAGAGGAGAAGCTGGGTTTGCTAAAATATGAACTACTGAAACCCCTAAGCTAAATATCACTCCTTCTAATAGTGAACTTGTATGCAAGGTACCAACAGGATTATAGCCAAAATGGGTTACTGAGAAAGAAGAGAGTGGTATCAGTATGCTGAAGGGAACCCTATGTTTTACCAAAGCACAACAAATTTTTAACAAAAAAAAAAAAAACTAAGGAGGCGAAGGGCTGTGTTCAACTAAGTTCTGTTCAAAGTTGGCCCACTGAAATTATGGAACCAAAGTTAGTCATGTCTTTTAACATCAGTGGGTCTACTCTGAGTAAGACTAACATTAAATACAACCCAAATTCCAAAATCAAAACCTCAATAACAATGGAGCATAGTGATTACCTACAGAAGATTGAGTGTTAGAAAGGGAGGTAAGTTGGGTGGTGTGAAATGCCCAGTTTGACCTCTTAATGCCTTATACAGATATTGTTTGGCTCTCATCATACCTGAACACTGACCATGCTAACTGAGACAGGTGGACATTGGAATTTTACAACATCTGGGTGGCCACAAGCTACCATTTCCTGATTTGTTGCAGTCTAAAGGAGGACACAGCTAGCTGGCTGGCTGGCTGGCTAGTACCTAGAACAGAAGTATTCCTATTATTAGGTGGCAATATACTGCAACGTTTTGTTACAGATCTCACTTGTAATGCTGGTGCAGTTACTTGCTGGAAGAAAGAAATAAGACATCAGAATATTGAATAGCCAGGACCACAATTTTTATTGGCATGATGGCAACAAGACCTGCAATTCTAACACGTGTGGTGCTTAGCTAAGCTCAGGAACTGCCTGGTGACTCAGTTTGCTTATAGAACTAGGGGTTAGTCATGCCCGCTATACCCTTTTCCGTTAACCACACTTGTTCCAGCTGTTTAGTCCTGTAACACCCTAGGAAGTGTCTGTGAACACATGAAAACCTAGGTCACAATCATAAGGACAGACAGTGTGGTGTATTGGTTAGAATGTTAGGCTAGGACCTGGGAGACCAGGGTTCAAATCTTCCCTTGGTCACGAAGCTCACTGGGCAACTTTGGGCTAAAATTGGGAGCGGGTAGCCATGTACGCCACCTTGTGCTCCTTGGAAGAAAGGTGGGATATAAATGCACGCCCCCCCCACACAAAATAACCCTTTTGGGAGACATGTGCATATGATTCTATGAAGCAAACCTTTGAATAGTTGGAGGGTGCAACCTGTCAGATGGGTGTAATTTACATTCCAGCCACTTGGCACAGGCAGGTATCCAGGGTGCCTCCCACTGCACCCCACCCCACCAGTAACGATGCCTAGGCTAACAGAAGAGCCATTTCTCCCCTTTGCATAACAAAACAGCATATTTATGAGCAGGGCCCTCCAAATCATTATGAGGTTTTTCTGGTTAAGCATGAGCTTACAAGAAACTACTATTGGGTGTCCTTGTTTTCTCCATGCACTTTCTGTATTTAGAAAGATGATTCATAATCTCAATGCATGAAAGTTTACACAGCTATAGCTCTTTTTGCTGCACTTTTCAGAGGATGTACTTAACTCCTTCCCAAGGGGAACAGTGGGACTCGGGTGTTTTGCCTTAGCCAGATAGCGCATTTGATCTGGAAATATGTGGCAATGATATCACTGAGAGGCATATGCCTACGTAATATTTTTAGAATCAGGGTACTCCACTTAAGTTGGTCTGTATCAGAACAGCGTTCTAGCTGAGTAATTTAAGATTTTATATGAATAGCTGCTTGAGTTTCTTATAATGGAGGCCGGATTTTGTTTTTCAGTTGTTGCACTGAACTGATACACACATTTGAAAAGTTGTCGTAACTCATTATGATACTTCATAAAACTCATTGCGACGCAATTCTTCGTGTCTTTCCTCCTGCTTTGATTATACAACTCCATAAATGTACCCTTTACACATCTTTCACGTGTCACAAACTTCAGGCAATAAACTTTATAGGAAACCGTTCATGACGACAGTGATTTAGAAATGCCGCTCGTTAATTGACAATTGCTGTAATGTTCCTAAGCACTGTGCTCTTGCAAAGGTAACTATTATGCTGCAGCTTTCAGTAGAAACACCAAAATGGAAGTTCAGCATATTCGATATGCACTTACATTTTTGCATATCTCTTTTTTTAATTGCCATTATTGTGCAAGCCTTAACATGGCTGGATTTATCTGCAGTGCTGCCCTTTAAAATCTGAAGACATGATAAGGAAACGCAGCTCGAGGACCATGTCTTTCTCATAACCTTTGCTACCTCCTACGTAAGTATAAAAGCAGTCAAATGCTCTGCAGCTGGAAATGGCTTATGTGGTGGCAACAAGCCAGTATCATTTCACTGTGACAGTTTAAAAAAAAAAAAAAAAACCCTTAATGATTAACAAATGGCTTCTTTTCTTTTTAAAGTCTCTTCTTTATAGCCTCCTCACAGATAGTATCTTAATAAGCAGCTTCTGATTCTCTGGTAGAGAAATCCCACAAAGGAAGGAATGGTTTTCTTGCTTGCTGACTTCATCAACTTTTAATGTAATGTGTAATTTTGTATAATTCAAGACCTCAGACATAATGCTGTATAGAGTTTAAGGCCTGTCAGGTTGAAACAGTGTCACTTCTGATTGCAAAATGTCCTTTATTCTAAAGGGAAAGAAAGTATTTCAGGCTTGTTCTCACATTGCGTTTTAAAAATACAGCTCTACCCTTACAAGTCGCAACAGTGTTCAAGGGCGGTTTCCTATGTTATGGTTTCAATCTCAGAAGTGCTTCTAAAAGTTTTCTCCATAATGCAAACAGTAATTCTCTATAGTCTTACATAAAGACTATGTTTTTAAACTTTCCATGCTTTTTTATAGATAAGCAGAATTTAAATTGCCTAAATAAATAAACTTTTTACTTGTAAGGCAAATGTCCAAAGTTGCTTATAGGCATGGATGGATCTGTTAATTTCAATTTCTCTCTGTTTCTACAGCCTTAAATTCAGTTCACTACAGTTCCATTTCTAGATTGCATTGGGGGGGGGGTCATCATGAAAATTCACCATCATTTTAGTGTGTATTTGTTGTAATAAAGATGTCTGTGTGCAATTTTGCCTAATGCACACATTCATTGAAAGCAATGTACCCTAATATAATCAAATTGTGTGTGTTGCTTTCATTGGTATACGCATTTGCTGAAAGCATTGCAAAATTCAGAGAAGTGTGAATTTTAAAGATGGCTGTGTTTTGGTTCATGTATTCTTTTGGAAAATACAAATTAGGTAGGTTTGGCTTTATATGCAAATGGAATCAAAAAACTTACCTATCTCTAGATTTGCCCATCACCATAGCATGTGGGGCTTTGGACAACTGGTATCAGAGAAACCACCTCGAACTTACTCATAAAATTATGCAATTACTGTGCGTGAGCTCTCAGTTACCAACAATTCTGTATAAAATTTAGGCTACAATACAGTACATACTTCCCTGTTCAATGGGCCTTACTTTTGAGCAGACATGCCTACGATTGTGGTGTCAGTTATTAAATATTATTGTTACTGTTTACACCCTTAATGACACACCAGAATAGCATATTTATTGTAACATATGGAAGCTTTGCTTATATGTCTGTTCAATGCTAATGTTTAACTTGAGTTTTAACTAGTTTGAAATTAATTTGGTTGGTGCACGGGAAGCATACTGAACCAATTTAGGCTGAAATCCTATACTGACTTTGTGTAGGAGTAACTCCCACTGAACTCAGTGGGGCTTACGTCTAAGGAGACATGTATAGGATTGCAATGATAGATATGTGATACCCATTTTAAAAATGCACGTTCATGTAATCTGGCTGCAACCAATCGTCATTTCTCTGCAACCAATCGTCATTCTGGGAAACCCACGTACATCTCCTTGAGTTCCATAATGGGAAGAAAGCCAGGGTTATAAATATACCAAATATTTCATACGTGGAAGTGCTTTCGCTTCAGGAATCTTGTGGCACAAACTCTATGATTCTGTGATTTCTGAGAGTCAGATTCAGGTTTAGAGTACATCCACTGAAATCAATGGAGATTACGTTAATCATCACTATCTGAAGTCCCATTCATTTCTATGAGTATGCTCTAAAGGATAACTAAATCTAGATCCGTCTCCCAAGTATAGTGGGAACTGCAGAATGCTTTAACATTGCTTTGTATTGTTCTTAGCAATTGTGCATGTATTAATCCCCCCCCGGTATCTTCCCATGCATGTTTAGACACAACTATTAGTCTCATGAGTAAATGAATCTCCTTGATCAAAACATTTCAGGAAGTTCCCTTTCTTTCCATTTCCCACCCCACCCCCTTATTCTAAACATTCATTGCTTTGCCATCAGTCTCATAGAATGGGGAAAGGGACTACATGTGTTCTGGTTTAACCCCCTGAAACAAGCAAAGGGCTGTATCCGTCCACCCGGCAGCCTTCACAGTCCAGTCCACATTGGCCAACAAGCAAGGGAGCAGGTGCAGTGCAGCAACAAGATACTTATGAATAGCTGTAGATGATTCAGGCATAGAGCCCAACCACACAATGCAAGGAGAAGGCATAAAATTCCCAGGGTCTCCAGCCAATTTAGCCAGGGGTGGGTGGGAAGAGGAGGATTCCTTCGCAGCCTGGAGTCTGTTGGATCAGTCAGATCCCATCCAGTGAGTCATCCCAAAAGAACATTTAATTGGGCACCACTTCAACAATCCTATTGCTAGTTATGGCACAATTGATGTTCCTTGTTTTTTGGAACATTCCAAGTCCACGGAACTAACACCACATCTTTTCTTGTATCCCTTCTTCTTGGAATTTGGTCTTGGCAACCATCAGCTCCAAGGTAAAAAAAAGGTCAGGCTGCATAATCTGTCAGGGCAAATGTTCTTCTGAATTCTGTTAAACAGAATGCCCACGCTAAAAATACCTATGTTACAGTTTAACCACAATTTCCTTTTTAACTTAAAACAGCAATCAGCACCAGCTTCAAAATACTACAGCTTGTTCAGGCAATCTGTATCTAATTGACTAGTTTTAAATTATTGGCCAAAGTATGATTTAGTCAGACACTACAAATAAAATCATCTTAAACAAAACAGTCTGTTGAAGGAAAAAATAATATATATTTTTTGCACTGCATTGAACATGCTTTGTGTGTGTGTTCACACAACCCCAGGCATATGTATATACATACAAAAGGAAAGTAACAAAATAAAAGGTGAACAGCACAATTCTATGCTCGTATACCGAGCAGTCCAGATCTGCCCATCTCACTTAACCTTTCCTTGTGTGAATAGATCCAGCATAATTCAGTGCTTAAAGTATCAGAGCTAGAGAACTGGGGACATCTAGGTTCAAATTCTCATGAAGGTCACTGGCTGACTTTGGACCAGTCACTGTTTTTTTGGACTGTTTACCTCTGAGGGTTGTTGTGATGATAAAATGAGGAGAAAGGAGGACTGCACACTGTACCTGAGGACGGGTGAGATAAGTATTTGAGAAAGAAAGAAAGAAAGGCCCTCCCACAAAAGCTTTAGAATATCACCTCATCACCATATATTCCCCATATCAGATCAAACTACTGAAGTGAAAGAAGGGTAGTTCACCAAGCCCTAGATTTTTCTACTGATTCAAACCTCTGTTTGACAAGAAACAATCATGGGGGAAAGAAACACAGAAGCAAGCAGCAGGACTCTCTTTCCCTCCTGTGGTTTCTAGCAACTGTATTCAGAAGCATACTGCCTCAGGCATGCAAAAGTTCCCAGGTTCAGTCCCCAGTACCTGAAGTATCAGGTGATTTGGAGGACTTTGTCCTGAGAGTCTGGAGAGCCGCAGCCAGCCTGAGTAGTGAACATAGGGCAAGATGGATAAACAGCCTCACCTGCTTTGCAGCATATCTCTGTGTATAGGACATTAGAGTCAACGCATAACACTAGTGCTGAGAGAGCTACGCTGGTTGCTAATATGCTCCCGGGCCAAATTTAAAGTTTACTGGTAGTGTATAAAGCCCTAAACACCAGGATATTTGAGAGATCAGTTTACTCCCTATATACCTATCTGCTCACTATATGAGCCCACCTCATGGTGCCATGGGCACCAGAGGTTTGTTTCATGGTGACTCAGATCAGTTCCTTCAGCACGCCTGTCCACTGAAGTTAGACAAGTACCAACATCATACACATTTCATCAGATGCTAGAAACTATTTCTATAGGCTTGCCCAGATGGTTCTGTTGACTCAATGTCAGATATCAGATTTCTTTTGGGAAACTGCTTTTAATCTGCCTTATTTATTGTGTTTTTATTATTGCACACCACTAATTTTATCTGTCTATGATTTTTTTTCCAAATAGATGAATCAATAGAGAGTACATTGCAAAATGACCTGACCTAGTATAAAGAAGATTCATACAAGGAGCCTCTTCTCTTACCGACAAGAGCTCCTTTATCCCTGGTTTCCTTTCTCCTTGCCATTTAATATATCTCATTCAACTGATCCCACTTCCTACAATCTCCCTTTCCTTGCTTATAAATGGTCTTTAATTCCCACACATACTACTGCTTATGATGGGTTTTCCCTCCAGATCAAGGACATGGGTCTCTTTTTTCTCCTTCCTAGCTCGTTCCCCAATTCAGCTTCATCTTGGGTACCACCACTCTTCTAAGGAATACAAGATTCTGCCTTACAGTACGTCAATCTGTTGGTCCATCTCACTCAGTATTGTCTACAGCAAAAGTGGGCGAACCTGTGGCCCTCTAATTGCTATTGAACTCCAGCTCCCATCATCTCTAGCATGGCCAATGGATAGGGATGATGGCATTTATTCTGGAAGGCACAGTGTTGGCTACCAACAATTCTCCAGGGTTTTAGACAGGACTCTTTCCCAACCCTACTTGGAGATGCCATTTATTGAACTTGGGGACTTTTCCACGCACAATATGTACTCTTAATACTGAGCTACAGTCCTTGCCCCTGCATCTGGGAACCTTAGCAAGGTGAGGCATACCCTGAACCTCCACCATGTGTTTTCTGCTTTCCTCTTTACAGAACCCACCTGCCCTTTGCTTTCATCCAGTTGCACCAACCTAGAGCCTACACACAAGTCATCACTACCCTTGACCCAGCACATGACTCTTGCTAGGCATTGTCCCACTGCTCTACCACTTCCAAGTCAATATTGGGTATTCAGGTCAATTCCTTCACTCTCTATAGAGAGTTGGTTCTCATTTCTTAATTTATAAGCGTTCATCATGGTTATCTCCCAGCTCTCATGGTACATGGGAGTGTCTTCTGGCTTCTGCACATTGAAGTCCTTAATTTATCACTTGTCCGTATTAGGATGGAGCACTAGCATCTTTGTTTGAATGTTGTAGCATCGGGATAGCTGTTTTTCTTTTTAAGTCATAATGGGAGAGGTGTTGCTACATCTGAATGATAATACAGTTTTGTTTTTAGTTTGTTTCAGGGGGAAATAACCATCTCTGTTTCTTTGTAATTAAATTGCCAGTGGGACAGTTATGACCAAGGCTTCCGTTTATGCTCCAGTTGTGGTGGTCTGTTGCAAACCTTCTATCCATGACTTAATTAGCTTGACTTTTTAAAGCTCTCAGAGAGCTCCAGCATCTTGTAAACTGTATGAGTGCAGCCTAAAAGCAAGAGCACAACTCTTCCCCCAACACCCATACTCTAGAGTTGTTATTAAATCATACCTGCTTTGGGAAGGAAGGAGATATATATATTATTTTAGAAACAATGTCAAATCATCTACCCTGTTCAAATTCAAACCAACACACGCAGAATTCCCAAAACTGAAACTCTCACCTTGATTGAACTTGACGCGCCTCATTGTCCTTAGTAGAAATCTTCACAATGTCAGGCATATAACTGTGCATTGTTATGCAATATTTCTGTTAATCTGATCTAGGCAATGGGTGAAAGACAACACTTAACGTGAACATTTTTTGTCTTTCATTCGAAACTTGAATGTTACTTTGACGTGCAGTTCACAAAGGCTTTTATTTGCTCAGACTAGATGCTAATAGGCCCTCAAACATGACCATGCATGTACACTTTCACCTCCCAAATGGCTTCTTAATAATGAAACATCACAGTAATGTAGATCCATGGGGAAGATATTGCATATTTTGTGTATATATATATATCCATCTGTTCCAATTAAAGGAGAAAGTTGGTGCAAGTGCATTGATAATTTGAATAATCATATAAACTTACTTTAAAAGATTATTTTTTTTTTAATAAAATTTTTATTATTTTCCAATAAAACAAGAGAAAAACATAACATAACATAAACACCAACATTAACACAATAAAACATATTACATAAACACAATCAACAAAGAAAACAATTAGGACAAAACCAAAACCAATACATACCTAAACTGGAACACCAATCTATCTCTTGCTACTTAACAAAATCTAGTTTCTGATCTTCTAAAGGGACCTCCCCCGCTTTCCCTCCTCTGCCTTCAATACTAATATGCTTTGGTAACATCCATTTATAACATTACAATTCATTATCCAACCTTTTATACTATCATAAAACTTAACATCTTATAATATCATGAAATAATTCTTAATTCAATCTTATACTTCTTTTCACTTAAACTGCTGCTATTAGTCAGTTATATATCTCTTCGCTAATTCAAAATTCCCAAAATCGTAACATCAAAGTCTTAAAACTTAACATCAAAATCCTAAAGTCTTAACACGCTATCTTCAGGGTACCATAAATCCGTCCTAATTCAATTTTTATCATTTTCACCCTATTCCCCTTCTTACCATTTTTCTGCTCTCTCCCATGCCCCCCCACCATTCATCTTTACATTCCCCTCTGTTGTCCTTGTTCAGTGTCATTTTATAGTTTATAAATCTCCTCCTTGGGAGCCTCAAGAGGCACCAACTCTCCTCTCCCAGCAACTCCATTTCGCAATTTTGATATTCTTCCACTTGTGTCTTCAAAAATCTTCTCACCTTCATCTCTGGACTCCCACTCCAGAGACAGGATCTTGTAGCTCCAGTCAAAACATCAGCCCTGTGTCTCTCACTACGCCAGGACCGTCCATTTACCTGGGGTTGCTGAATCAGTTCGTCCCATTTCTCCAGCACCTCCCCCAGCTCCCTGGAGAAGTCTGCTTCCAAGTTATCAAAATTCTCCCAAATCTGGCTGGTTTCTCTTGCTCCAAAACAAATTTCTTTAAGATTACGCCCTATCCAGACCATTTTCCGATTCATAAGCTCCAATTGCAGAAGGATTGTTCTTTGTTCCTGGGTAATACCCGGATCTAGAATCAGTTTAAAAGCGAAAGCAAGCATGGTTGGAGAAGACAAAGGGTGTCAAATGTCAGTAATTTTCCATCTTGCGTACTAGTTTTCCAACGCCATTTTCCCTGAGACAGGGTGCCAAAAACAATTCCAAAAGCCACAGAAGAGATATTTCCAAAGATCTTCAATCCCCACACAGGGATTTAATCCATCTTCTCTGTCAAAGTGCTTCGTAACAACATTGTATCTAGTGATGCAGCTGCAGCCACTTGAAACTTAATTACCTCCTCTGCACAACAAAGGAGAGGGACGGGCTTCCTTTTAACATCCCTCCCGGCTGCCAATTATTCAAATGTAAATCCAATTAGTCCCGTACTTACAGCGGCCGGGGTTCTTCTTTTTTCTTTGAAGTTAGCAGGAAAAGCTTGGTGCTCAGGTCTGGCAGAATCGCTGCTTTGATCTCCTGGGGGGGTGCATCCGCCTCTTCAGTCCCGTGTCGGAGCTCCGCTCGCTTGATTTCCCCCCCTTACGAGGGTCAATCAAGAGCAGAGACGGCACGTCTGGGACCCACGAGGCCGCGGTCCACGGGACGCTCTTCCCGTGGCTTTAAGGGGCCCTTGGCGCAGACAAGGAGACCCCTAAAACCCCCCGGGAGCTGGAGCTCTTTAGCTCCACTCCGCCATTATTCCGGCACCAAACCGGAAGCCTCTAAACTTACTTTAAAAGATTAACCTAGTAGAGGATTGGTTAGTTTGGCACAGACTCTCTTAGAGAAGCTTCTGCTTTGTATCCTTTTTGTCACATTAACCATTTAACTGGTGTTTCACCTTGAGATTTAAGCCATGTTTCCAGTGACTATTCAATCATGGTAATTACTGAGATGGCTAACAAAAATTGAAGGGCATCGCGGGGAGGGTGCTTCATTCAGAAGTCTGAGCACACAGGGGAACTCTATAAGATCCAGATTGTGCCTGTTCACAGATGATCAGCTATCCCATATGAATGTAAAATGGTATTAATTTCAGCTTAGCCTTCACCTGAAACGTCTTGCACAGGTGATCTATAGGCTACCACTAAAACGAGGCTGCATTTCAAACTGTATTCTAACATATATTTTAATCAATTGTTTGTTTGTTTTTTGTTTGTTTTTGTTTGTTTGTTTTTAATGTTTTTACTGTATTTATATTCAGTGTTAGCCGCCCTGAGCCCGGTCTTGGCCGGGGAGGGCGGGGTATAAATAAAAAATCATCATCATTATTATTATTATTATTATGGAATACTGTCACTCAATAGTTCACAAGAGCCACAAATAAGGAAGCAGGACTTCTTAACGCAACTTGTAGAAGGGGTCACAAACATGGTACCCATGAGGTCTTTCCCTAGCACCCACAAGTCTCCTGAGACACACACACACACACAACTCGGTGCTCATGAAGTGGTGAGGGTGGTTACATTTTTCTCTGTTGAAAAATACATGGAGCTGAAGCTGGATGTGCCACATTCTTTCCCACTTCCTCTTTCATATCTTAAGTGTTTTTCAAAGGTCAGATTAACTCCACAAGATCCGACTTGACATAGATCTCTTGGAAAAGTGAAGTGTGTTTGTGTGCATGCTACCTTATCTCTCTCTCTCTGTCAGTGGGGTTGATCCAGAAGAGAGGGAGATAAGTGGCTAGAGGGTTAAAGTGAGACCATAGGCCTGAAAAGGTTAGTCATCCCTTACTTGTAGAATTGAATGTAGTTGGGCTACTTTGGTGTGTTTCACATTTCAAAGTGCTGCGCTTGGTGAGGGAAATCAGATACGCAGGTATAGGCTGGGGGAGGGGTAAAATTAAATGCATGGCTTAGCTGTAGTGAGAAGACTTCAGGATTGTGGGCAATCATGAGTTGATCATAAGTCAGTAGTGTAACATGGCTGCAATAAAGGAAAATGCAGTTTTAGGCTGCATTAATACAGACATGGTTTCCAAGTAGCCATAAGTGATAGTCCCATTTTATCCTGCAGTCGTCATACCTCATCTAGAGTACTGTGCCCAGGAGGGTAGATTTGCATTGAAGGGTTTTTTTGGGGGGGGGTGGACTATTGGTGGTAAGAGTGATTTTACTATGGAACCAGTTATTTATGGTGGCACCAAGTTGTAACTTCACGGGGTGTCTCTAAGCAGGAGTGGGCAGCCACCACAGAGTGCTTGTCTATGTCCCACTTTGGGAGAATGGTCAGTTGTGATGAGGAGTAGGACAACAGCCACAGCAACTAGGGTGGTAGAATGCTTCATTCTATGAGGTTTGGGGAGCCTCCTCTCTGATGGCCTTCTGCTGACTTGTGAAGACATCTTTTTATTTTATCAATCGTTTAATTTTCCACATTGAGGTGTTTTTATTGAAGACTGTTTTATTTTATCTGCCATGCCTGTGTCTGTTATATATATTTCTTCTTGTTGCTGTATTTTCTTATTGTGATTTTAATTACCGCAGGGTGCCTTGAATAGCTCGTATATACAGGCAACAACCAATTCCGGACTCCCATGCGTATCGGTGGGGCCCACATCAGCCTACACAGTTCCGTCGCCTTTTCGGTGACATTTTTGTGGTGTTTTGGGTTCCAGGTTCGGCGCGATACTCCTAAAACGGTTGCTGCCTGTATTAGAAAAGTGAGGCAAGAATCTTCATATAATTGGGTGGGGAACCTGGGGGCCAGATGCAGTCCTCCAGGCCGTCCTATCTGACCTTCTGGACTCTCCTCATGCCACACAACCTCTCCCCAGGCCATGCTCCTCATCTACCCTGCTTTAGCCCCTCTTTTCATGTTGAAATGTGTCCTGAAGCTCTGATAATGACATTTACTTGCCTGGATGGAGGATAGATAGAGGTATGTGTAGAAACCAGCTAACATATGGTATAAAGCTAACATTTACGTTTGTCGCCCCACTCACTTTTGCCTCTGGCCCTGGCCACCCTTGGCATTTGGTTCCACCCAGCCCTGAATGATTGCTCCTTTGGTTGTAGCTCTTGGGCTAAAATCAGTTCACCACCCCTGCATTATAATAAAACATAGGGCCCAGGACCTCAGGCCTCCTGGCTTCTCCTAGCTGTTCTCCTATTTCCCCCCCCCCCCAAAATGCACACACAAAGCCACATACCTAAACCCTCTCTTATTGCTTTTGCCTGGCTAAAATATGTCATTGAACTGCTATAATGGATGGAGGATAGACAGGTGTCTGCATGGAAACCTTGTGACGTTTGCATAGCTTGAATACATCCTGCTGTGCAAATATACATCACAGCCGTTGCTTCACCAGCTTTCACAACAGGCACTGCCCATCATTGCCATGTAGCTCCTGGAAGGTTTCTCATGAGGGAATACTGCCCTCAGACTTGGGGGGGGGGGGTTCCTCACCTCTATAATAAAATTAATAACTGTTGGGGATGCTTTAGCTGCAGATTTCTTGCATTCAGCTGAATGAAATGGGGGTAGGGAAGGCAGACTGGGTTGTGTCACCTCCCACTTCATTGGTGTATATAAAGTGTTTTAAAGAGTCATTAAACTTCAGTGCCCGTGGGGCGAATGAGGCACCGATGAAAGGGTGAGTCAAGTAGTCAGGGCGGAGGCTGTGAATACAGTTGAAGTGCATGACAGCTATGGATTAGCAGCCCTTCCTATTGCCCTGTGGGGCTTGCGGCTCTGGAGTTTGCTTCAGAACCACTGCTGGGTGACGCAAAGCAGTGACAGCTGTGACTACCTGCAGATGGCACTGGTGATTTCCGCAGTTTCAAGGAAGCATCACCTTCATTTAGCCAGTGAGAAACATACAGTCGAACCTTGGTTGTCGAACACCTTGCTACTCGTCCATTTTGGCTCCCGAACTCCGCAAACCTGCAAATGAGTGTTCTGGTTTGCGAACGTTCTTTGGAAGCTGAACGTCCAGTGTGGCTTCCACGGCTTCCGATTGGCTGCAGGAGCTTCCTGCAGCCAATCAGAAGCTGCGCCTTGGTTACCGAACATTTTGGAAGTCGAACGGACTTCCGGAACAGATTCCATTCGACTTCTGAGGTACCACTGTATTTGTCTTTGCCTTACACAACTTTCTGGTGCATCCCCCCCTCCGATGCTCCTTCCTTTTTTCCTAATGACTTAAAAAATATAATATCACATACCAGAGCATTTTTCAGACCAGAGCATTGCAATTTTCCTTTTCACAGAAGACATGTGAAAATGTTGCCTACCCAATGAATAGCACTCTTCAGAATACTGGCCATATTTCAGAGGACCTTAAGAGAATAATGGACTTATAAAACTTTGGGTGCCATGATTAGGAACATGGGAAATTGCCTTATACTGAGTCAGATCATTGCTGCATCCAGCTCAGGACTGTCTACACTGATTAGCGGTGCCTCTCCGTGGTTTCAAACAGGGTATCTCCCAACCCTAGCTAGAGATTGAACCTGGGACCTTCTGCATGCAAAGCAGGTACCCCACCACTTAGCCTAAAGCCCCTCTGTACTTAACCTGAACAAGAATATCTGTTATCAGGAAATACCATTCTGATTTTGTGGAATTTTCTCTCACTCAATGTGTGGATGGGTGGCTCTGTTGAAACTGCTAGAAATGTAGACTTTTGCTTTCTGCCAGGCTTTAGCGAGGTAGTAACCAGTTAATGGTTTCTTACTAGGTTAGTGGTTAGTCTCCTCTATTCTTATCTGAAATTGTTTATTTGTCAAGAAATCTGCAAATATATATATATAAGCATGTTTCTGTGGGGGATTTTTTAGTTTTATGGTACCGACTGCTTTGAGGGTCCTTAGCAGGCGTGAAAGTGGAATAAATAAATTAATGAATGTCCCCATGTGTGTTTAGTCCAGGGAAATTACTCTGGAGCCATGTTGAAATGAAACAGCACTTTTAATCTCTAATCGTGAATGTACTGGTTCTTGTCCACGACTCACAATCTTATCTATACTCACAGCAGCATAGACATATATAATTTTGTACTCATGAACTTCCAGATCTAGAGGTCACCAAGAACTGAGTCTGCGTTGTCAAGAATGTTGCTGATTAGTAATGAAAAGATTATTTGGTGCTTAAGATTGATATTTTCTGGAGTCCTTGTTCTAAATTCCAAACACGCAGATGCACACGTGTGGTTGCATGACTTTTTAGTAATTTTTTGCATGCAAAGGAAATCTACCTACGTGGGCAGTTCTACTGAGTACAATATTACGTATGTATTGTTATTTATTATGGAAGCTCGAAAGTATTCTCCTTGACTACTTTTAAGGAGAAAGAGACTAAAATAAGACTCACATTCTTGAATTTATGTTTGCATTATAATAAGAGGACAAGGTCACCAGCCCAGACCACCACAGCTGCCCCTGGTGCATATACAGTACCCTTTCCTATTCACTACCAGGGGAACTCCATTCACATATTTGATATTTATTTGCTCACCAAAAGTGACCTCATCGCTGGCCAAACAAAATGTTTGCTCCATAGTTTTCCTATATACCTCCCACCATGGATAGGTGTACAATTCCAAATGGGACCGTTCTGACCATGCCATGATCCAGTTCCACCACATTGGACCAACCTGTTAAAGAGCAAACTACACGACAAAACGTATCTAGTTTGGTGCTGAGATTAATAGCGAAGTCCTGGATAGATCGCCACCACAGACCATTCTGGGCGCTCAGGGCTCTATGCCTAAGGGGATCTCCATCACCTGATGGTATATTGAATGAGGAAACCTCCTCAACAGCTCAGATGGCCTAGCTCGGATAGGATGAGCAGTTACTTTCTGGCATTATTGGGGATATATGTATGCGTGGCATGAACTTTACAACATTGTGAGTTGCCTGAGGTCATATCTGACACCAAAGCAGATGAATTTTCAAGGACATTTGGAGCAGGGGATTTGGGAATGGGTACTTCATCAGCAAATCTGATAGCAGTTCTTTGGGCATGAATAATGACGTAGGCTCCTCACGGTTAACACACGGTATTGTAGTGGTCAGAGGGTCAGAGCAGGACTAGGAAAACCCAGGTTCGAAAGCCCACTCAGCCGTTGAGCAACCTTGGGCCAGCCACTATCACACATCCTAACCTACCCCAAAGGATTGTTGTGAGGATAAAATAGAGAACCACATATGCCACTGTGAGGTCCTTGAAGGAAAGGTGGGGTAGAAATGTAATAGCAATAATAACAAAGATTTGAAAGTATACTCAGGGACACCACCTCTTGGGACATCCTTTGAGTTTTATTCCTTGGGAGGAAATTGATTCCTATTTGCCTAATAACATTTTTGGAACGGGTTTCTGAATGGAGTACCACGTCTCTGTCCTTGAGTGGGCTTTTAGAACTTACTGTAAGTTATGAACTGTCCCAAATTAAATGTATTAATATGTGATACGATACCCTTTGTGAGATGTAATTCTTCTTCTTCTTCTTCTTCTTCTTCTTCTCCTTCTCCTTCTCCTTCTCCTTCTTCTCATTATAGCCATTAGCTAGTAATCCGATTACATATATTTTGTGGATGATGCGATTTTATCTTGGACTTTCCTCTTAGCCATAATGTGTTCTCAAGATTCTGTTGTGGCAAAGCTCTCTCTCCCCCCGCCCCTTTTTCGGGGGGGGGGGGTTGTGCAAGTGGCTTATATCGCCTCCCCAACCCTTGCTCTGTTTCACCTCCACTCGCATCTACCTGTCCCCTTCCCTTTCCACTTTACGCACAAGGATATATCCCGTGTTTCATAAAACGTGGCTTCTTAAGTATCCTTAAAATTGTCTTATGGCAGTCTGTGTGACAGTAACAAAGACCCAGGGCTACATTCATGTCCTGTCATTTGAAACTATGCAGTGGCGCATGGCTTCTGCCGCCCGCACTCCCCCTCCCCTTTTATTTCTAGGCACATATGAGTGCTGTTTTAGGAAAAGTCTAAGCGGCTTAACTACTGTATGGCATTATTTGCAGGTTTAATGCTCTGAGAGAAAAGTAATTGTCTAATTCCTTTATTTGTCTTTTTTTTCCCCCTTGCAGTAATTAACAAAAGTCAAAGGCAGCAACTGGAATCTGTGAGCTACTCCTCTCGTTACGCTCTGGGCCTTTTTTATGAAGCCGGCACACAGATTGATGTCCCTTGGGCAGCACGGTACATCTCCGATAATCCCTGCATACGCTTCATCTCCATTGATAATAAGAAGCGCAATATAGGTCAGTGTTCCCATTATTCCCTTTAAGCACAGTAACAAAGGAGGGTGTAGATCATGAAGGGGGGGGGGAGTAGCGACTTAATTGAGTGTTGCTATTCTGAACAGAGCAAGTATTTAACTCCATGCCGTAGGGGATTAACCAAAAAAAAAAAAAAGTAGGGGGGGGAGTAATGTCACATTTGGCCTGTAATAGAATGCACAATGAAATTAAGAAGGATTTTTAAAAAAATCATCATCATCATCATCATCACCCAACACATGGTTTATATTATAGCATTTTATGAAAGCAGTGTCAGAGATGGGTTAAAAAGAGAAAGAGGAAGAACAAAGGAAAACATCAAAACCCGGCTATTCCAAGAAATGCCCTGGTTCTGCTGTTTAAAGCTTTGATTTTTGCACAATTTATACTACCGTCCATCCAGAATTTTACCACCCTTCGTCACTCCTCCCCGCTGACCATGCTTGGCTCCAGAAATGAATTGTGTAGGCATGGCTACTGAGCCCAGTCCTCTGTCAGTGACTGGGGGAGGGGGGTTAGCATGGAAGAACCATGATGTTTCCGTAATTCCATATATTATTCGAGAAGTTTTTTGTTTATTTTTGTTTATTTTTTTTGCAAAGTGCTACTTTTGTCAGTGTTTCGGGATACGTTGTTGAAAATGGCTGTGGAAAAGACATTGGGTGCCACTTTTATTCCCCCCCCCCCCACTTCTGAGGCAAATGTCTTCTTTGGAGGAGGAGATATTTTCATCAGGACTGTGGCATGGGAAGAAAGGTTTTAACACCCACCCACCCTCCACCTCATTTCTCCTGTCGCAGTTTTAGGGTGTGCTTCCCCCCAACTTCAGCTGCTCCTACATTGCAGTTTCCAAGACGCGGTTAACAAACCACACATTTAATGTGTATTTTGGCTCTAAAGTCTACAGAATTCTGCATTTTGCCACAGTTCTAATGATGTGCAAATGGTTGTCGGCATCTATCTGTCTCGAAGGATAGTGGCGTGGGCCCCTGAAAGTGAAGTCCTATTTCCACCACACACACACCCTTCCTTAGAAGTCCCTCTAGAGTGTATATTTTCAAAGGTGTCTTCTCGAAATGAACCAAGACTTGCCTTTTTCCAAGGCAGGAACGCACACAGTCCACATGTTGTGTCTTACGAATGTATTCTTTCAGGGGAAACTGTGCCAAGCTCCTTTCTGTAGAGCTGCTGTTGCAAAGGTGCAAGTGCAGTGGCAATTTGCACCAATTGGGTAGAATCTGCAGACATTTGAGCCTCTGCTCTTTAAGGGCACCGCTGTGGGCCATCTGCCAGGAAAGGCTGCCCTCTGCTCCTACCCGTTTCACCCTTGTCCCTGTAACTGCAGCATCCCTAATGAATGCAGCTGTCATGTAGGTCATATCAGGAGGCCATGGGGGGCGCAGCCCACCAAGGGCATAGAAGGTCAAGATCTGGACCTTGACCTAAATCCAATATTGAACACAGGGCAATGAAGCATGAGAAGTACTAGAGTGATGTGCTATCAGTTGCAGCCTGCTGTTTCCTAGATGGCTTTCTAAGTTGGTCTTCATTCAAAGACAGTTATATATACATAGCCATCTATGTCTATGTATGTATAGATCTAGATATAGATGACTTTATATATTTCCCAGACTTCATTTCTCTCTTCAGATCACTAAATAAAAATTGCACAGATTTAGTTTGTTTGTGCGGGATATGATTATTATTATTATTATTATTATTAGATAAGCCCTGACTTCCAACAGTGTAAGAACCATATATGACATACTTTTTAAAAAAAAATAGTAGTAGTATTTATAAATTTTTATCCCACCCTTCGTCTGTAGTTAACAGCATAAAAATACAAGGACTAAATATATTATAAAAGCACTAAATATATTATTAAAAAGTACAAAACCAAAACAAGCCAGTAACACCCCCCACACCTCAATTTATAAGCAGAAAAAATACAGTTATTAATAACTACTTTTATCTGTCCTCATTGTCAACAACAGTCATACTGTCTTTGTTTTATTTATTTTAGAGATGCATATCGAACCCTTCCATAAAATTCCCAGGGCATCTTCCCAGCTTTCACTTCAATCAGCATCTCTTGGACTGCTCCCCAAATCTTGCTCTGCTCTCCCAGTTGGCTTACGGTTTATGTTTGTGATGTGGGAGAGGAATTTTAACCTTCCATCTATTATATTCTGCATTTAGTACAAAATCATGTGTGCTGTGAGGATTCTCACATTTAAAACATCTGAAACATGAAAATATAATAGCTATATTAAAGTATAGGTTAAGAATTGATATTTAAGGACATCTTCTTTTTAGCAGAGGGGGAATACGTTTACTTTTCACCTGAATTCTCCCCATGGTTTGTCAGGGAATCTGGCTAGGCTAGCTGCTTCTTTTCCCCATCTTCTCTTCTTCTTTTTCTCATCCATTGCCATCTTGTGGTCGTCAACCAACTTGTGGTCCTGCGATTGTGGCAGCTGTGCTTGCCCAGATCAACCATAACCCTGCAGGGGCCCACCTCCTGTGGCCAACATTGGCAGGTGGACAGCCTCACCCACCTGACAACGTTCTTGCAGGTGCAGTTTCGATTCAGACTACACCTACAAATGGATATTTCTCTTCTGCTAACTGAGAAAACGCACAACAGAAGTAGCTAGCCACTTCTGGATCATTGAGGAGAAATATTTGGGGCTAATAGCTACGGTAATGGAATGGGCACTTGGGCAGGTGTCTGTTATGAAACTTGTGTTGCCCAATGAAGTGCCAACTCCATTATTGTTTCTGTTGTGTTTAATTGATAATAAACAAAACGAGAAGGGAAGGGGGAATAAAATGTCAGTCTCCGTTGATTGAAATATCATGCCATTGTGCCTGTATACATGTAAGCCTGATTCAACCAGCTGCTCCTGGTGGATTAAGAGAAAGCCACAGTGTATCATCCTTCATGACACAGATTTATAAATTGAGAGTTGGGGGTGAGGTTGGTGGGAGGGAGGGGGGGAGAGAAATATTTGTTGGCAGTAATTTGTCTAAGATAACCAGCTTTCTCAGAGGGAGTGAACTATATAACTGTTATAAGCTTTTTATATATAAAAAAAAAATATGCTGAAGACCAGCAGTTGCAGATGAATTCCTTCCCACAAGACCTCATTATGACATATGGTCCTCCTTCTCTTTTGTACTCTGTTGCCCCTTGTTAACTCGGTTGAATTTTGCAAATTGCAACTCCGTTCCAAGAAAAGTAGTAGTAGGACAATGTGCTTATTAGCAGCAAAACAGAAATAGTTGTGATGGCAAGGGCTCTATTGAATCTCAGGGGTCTTATGAGATGGTTCCATATTCTCTGGGTTTTCTTTAATTTAAAAAAAAACAAAATAGTGATGAAATAGCTGAATAAGAACAGTAAGAGTGAAGGGGATTTTTGTCCTTAAGGACATACCGTACTTCGTTTGCCATGTTTAATGAGCATTATTGCAAGCCAGGATGCTTATGATGAAGACTATCTAGCCAGGGATATATATTTTCCCCAAACGCTAAATACACATACTATAATGCTCACAGTCATTGCATAGATATTATAGATGATTCACATGCACAGGCATGTTAGCTGCCCTGTGCTCCCATTGGAAGGAAGATAAGTACGAGGGTATAAATAAGTGCTTAAAACTGAACTCATACACATTGTTCTCAGTCTGCAGTGCATAACATGTTTGGTGCATGAAACCCACAAAGAGTGGGCTTTGCCGACAGAAGAAGCAAGCCATAGGGTGCAGACAGAAGGTGTCATTCTTCTTTGTCCTGCCTACAAGCTTTGTGTAGGCTTCTTGACATGGTGCCAGTTGTGTCATGCCAATATGCATCAGACAGAGCAGAAAACAGTGTTCCTTGCAAGGCTCACTCTTGCCTGGTGAGACTCAGTAGATCAGGAGTGGGGAACCTGTGGCCCTCCAGAAGTTACTGAACTACAGTGATCATCATCCTTAAGCACTAGACACGCTGTATACTGCCTCTCTTGTGGCTTGCTTTGCAGTTAGGAAATTTGCAGGAAAAGGTTTTCAGCTTTTTCAAGCTTGCTCTAGCCTCCGCATATACGGTTTCTTCTCCTCCTCCCGATGCAAAAAGGCCTTTATTTACTTTAACTCCCTCAGCAGGTCACTCCACCAATACATTTGACTCCTCTTCGCTTTATCAGTTGCTTTATAGCCCCTTTCTTAGCTCCTTTCAAGGCCACTAAGAAATTATTCACGAAGATAACGAAAGACGGAATAGGTTATCCAGCGGGTTTTTTTTTTGCAGGACTCCCTCTGATATGTGCTCTATACATTAAGGTGATTCCATGAGGAATAGAAGAAACTCGACAAGCCATGTGAATTTTTAATAGAAAAACCAAGAACAGCCCATCCGTTTGCAAAGTAGTACATTAACGTCAGTACTGACATTTCAGAGGAAATTCCAAGTTTATTTTTAGATTCGAAGGAATTTATTTTTATTCATTATTCATAGCTAGATACATCTTATTAAATCCAAAATGATTTTTCTCGATAGATATTTTAGAGGCACCCAGTCCTCTCAAATAACTGATTACCTACTTTTCAGGGTTTTTTCTTCTCACCCTGCCTGTCATTAGATCTCTATTTGTGTGTGTCATTTTCCCTTACACATTGCCATTCGGACTTTAATTCAGGGGTTGCCAGCCCTTTGGGGAGCATTTCAAATTCTGAAAGAGGGCTGGAAGTGCCAGTCACAAAATGGCTACCATGGACAAGGCATGGCATATCACAAAATGGCTGCCACAGGGAGCATGGCATAATTCAGAATTAGAGAGACAAGCACGTCTGACATCCTTATGCTTTCCATGGGAAGTTAGCTATGTCCTACTGGTCCTGATTATGGAGATCTCTCTCTCTCTCTCTCTCTCTCTCTCACACACACACACACAGAGAGAGAGAGAGATCATTCCTAAGTGTTGTGTCGTGGGTTCTGATAGCAAGAAGTCCAGCAACACTTCTTAGTGAAAACAGCTCTTTATTGTAAGGGATAAGACAAGACTGGGGATAGGGGGTAGGGAAAGCTCTATTTATAGACACATTGGGACTGAGGGAAAAGATACATTTTAGCGGGAACCAATAATATTCAAACTTTCCGGCGGGACCCAATCAGGCTGTGGATTGTGATTGAACACTTCAAATTGACCAATAGCAATACTTTACCCTGCTGCCAGAATATCTTATTTAATACACAACACTCCCCCGCACCTAGTTGAGACTATACACGTAATCTTTCAAGTATTGCGGAGGTCTTCGAGTCCTACCGGATCGCCTAACCCCCGGTGTGTCACTCCTTGGACTATCCGTGGTCAGACTTCTCTCTCCAATAACCTCGGGTACCTCAGCTGGAGCTGTGTCACTAGCTGACTCTCTAGGCTGACTAGTTGTTTCCGGGTTAGGTTCATCAGTGGTGATCTCGGTTTCCTGACTCTCGGAGCCCTCCACCCCCTGTGGCCCGGAGTCATCCTGACTAGACTGCTGCGATTCACCGGACGCCGGCAGAGTTGTGCGCGGCTCCTCCCCCCTCGGGCTTACCCTGCTTGGGAACCGGCGCCTTAGCTGGTCAATGTGGCGGCGCATTACTCTGCCATCCTCTAACGTCACAAAATATGACACTGGCCCACTGGGTCGGGTGACCACCCCCGGCACCCATGCGGGTCCCCTTGCATAGTTCCGGACCCAAACCAAATCCTCTGTTGACAGGTATCGGGTTCTGTCACCCTCGGCAGCCGGTGGTTCTCTTGTATCGCGGCCCGGCACCTTGTCAGGGTGGACATAGTCTAGGATTGTGGCTAACCTCCTTCCCATTAATAATTCAGCTGGGGACTTGCCTGTGGATGCACACGGCGTTGTGTGCTGCAGGAACAACATCCTTGCAATGCGAGCAGACCAATCCCCTTCCAAGAGGCGCGCTATTGCACCCTTGGCTGTGCGCACCATCCGTTCGGCTTGTCCGTTCGAGGATGGATGAAAGGGAGCAGAAGTGACCCCTCTAATGAAATTATCGGCCAGGAATGCCCTGAACTCTTGGGACACAAAAGCCGCCCCGTTGTCTGATACTATGGTCTCGGGTAACCCATGCGTTGCAAACAAAATGCGAAGGGCCCTGATTACAGCAGCTGAGGACATGTTTGGAACAATTGAGACCTCCAGCCATTTCGAGTAGGCGTCTACTACAATTAAGAACACCTTTCCCTGAAACGGCCCTGCAAAATCTACATGGAGCCGGCTCCACGGGTTCTTAGCCCGCTCCCACCAATGCACTGGTGCCCTGGGCATTTCTGGGTGCACCTCCTGGCACGCTCGACAGGTGCGCACCCATTGTTCAATGTCCTTGTCCATGCCAGGCCACCACACATAGCACCTGGCTAAAGATTTCATCCGAACCATGCCCGGATGACCCATGTGTAATGTGTCCAACACCTCATTCTGTAGAGACCTTGGAATAACCACCCTATCGCCCCACAATATGCAACCCTTATGGAGGGACAGCTCATTTTGTCTTGCCATGAAAGGTCTAAATTTCTCTTCCTGAGTCCCACTTGGCCATCCCCTCCCCACCCACACAAGGACACGGGCGAGGACGGGGTCCCTTTTAGTTCTTGCGGCGATGTCGACGGCCGTCACGGGTGGTCCGGGAAGTGTCTCCATCATCATGACGTGCTCGGCCGGGGCTGGGTCGTCGTCGGCTGCTCCAGGTAGTGGTAGACGACTCAGCGCGTCCGCATGGCACAACAGCTTACCCTTCACATGACACAGTTCGTATTGAAATCCATTCAAAAAGATGGACCATCGGAGCATGCGTGGGGACAAGATTTGAGGCGTTTGTTTATGTGGGCTGAACAAACCCAGCAAAGGCTTGTGGTCCGTTTGAATTGTGAAAGGGCGGCCGTACACGTAGTCATGGAACTTCTTGATTCCTGTGACTATAGCCAGTGCCTCCTTATCAATCTGGGCATAGTTCCGCTCTGTGGGGCTCAAGGTTCTGGAATAGAATGAGATTGGACGCTCCGACCCATCCGCCTCCCGGTGACTCAAGACAGCCCCCACGCCATATTGTGAGGCATCACACGCCAGCACCAGTGGTTTAGCAGCATCATAGTGGGCAAGCGTACTTTCCTTTGACAGCACGCCCCGCAGCGTTTCAAAAGCTCTCTGTTGCGGTTGCCCCCAACGCCATGCACACTTCTTTTGGAGTAGCCGATGCAGTGGTTCGGCTATCGATGCCTTGTGTGGCACAAAGGCGTGATAGAAATTGACGAGGCCCAAGAAGGACTGCAGCTCAGCCTTGTTACTAGGTGTCGGTGCTGCGGCGATAGCCTTAACCTTGTCTTCCATGGGGTGGATGCCAGCAGCATCAATTCTGTACCCTAAGAAGTTCACAGCTGCTACCCCAAAACTACATTTCTCTTTCTTTAGTTTCAACCCCGCATCCCGGAATTTGCATAGGACTGTCTGGATGCGTCCCAGTAGTTCTTGAGCATCCTTGCCCGCGAATTAACACATCATCAAAATACGGCAGGACACCTGGCAGGCCCCGTAACAGGCGCTCCATAAGACTTTGAAATATGCCAGGTGCCACGCAGACTCCAAACTGCAGCCTATTCACCTTAAAGGCGCCCTTGTGCGTCACAATTGTCTGGATTTCAGCGGACGCTGGAGTCACTGGGAGCTGCTGGTATGCCTGTGCCAAGTCAATCTTTGCAAACACCTTGCCCCCAGCCAGCTTCGCTAATAGTTGGGACACTACTGGAATTGGATACGAGTTGCCCCTGATGGCCTTATTAATCGTACATTTGTAATCCGCACAAATTCGTATTTCCCCATTAGCCTTCAGGGGTGTGACAATGGGTGTTTCCCATTTAGCAGAGTCCACTGGTGAAAGCACCCCTTGCTGTATTAGCTTCTCCAATTCAGCCTCTATTTTAGGCTGTAGCGCAAATGGAACCCGCCTGGGTTTGAGGCGCATTGGCGCAACCCCCGGGTCCAGTTCTAAGTCAATTGGAGGCCCCTTATAACATCCTAACTCTCCATTAAATAGCTCCCCAAATTCCGTGTACAGGGTGTTAAATGTCTCCGAAGCTATCTGGACCGTGTTGAGCCCTGAGATTCCCAACCCTAAGGCCGGGAACCAGTCCGTGCCCAGCAGGCTAGTGCGCTTCCCTTTTGCGATCACAAGCTTTAATACGGCCTCCCTCTCGCGGAACTGTACGTTCACTGCGCACATTCCCAAAATGTCTATGCGGCCAGCGGAATAGGATTGCAGAGTAGCCGGGAAGGGCTCCAATCTCGGAAGCTTACCTCTAGGAAATAACGATCTGGCCGTGTCCTCCGATACGATGGAGAATCCGGATCCGGAGTCCACCTCCATGTTACACGGCTTCCCTTCGATTAGGACCCGCACAGCTGGTTTCCCTTGGGCTGGAAATGGCACAGTTCTGCCCTCGATTTGCGTGAGGTAGTTGCAATCGTCGAGTTGGTGCGTCGCTGTGGATGTCCTCTGACCTCTTGATTTCGCGGACCCCGACGTGCCACTCGACTTGCAGACCCTGGCTATGTGCCCCGTTTTCCCACAAGCATGACACGTAGCTTCTCGGAACCGGCACTTCCTTCTCTCATGTGATCCGCCGCAGCCAGGGCAGACCCCCTGCCGACCTTTATTTGCTGTGCTCTCCTGTCGCACCATCTCTATTCCCCGCACAGGGCTTTGGTTGGGGCTGACATCCTGGTCGTCCACGGTGTGGGTTGACGCTCCAGCTCTCTTTTCGGCTCGCTGGTCCGGGTCTTGCTCCTCTCTCTCAGCGCTTTCTGTCGCAATGGCCTCACGGAGCGCTGTCGACAGATCCATATCTTGTTTTGCCGCAATCCGCCTGCGGCCCTTGCTGCTGCGAAGGCCGCACACAAACCGATCCAGCAGGGCCTCCTCCAAGTTGGCGAATTTGCAGTGTCTCGCCAGCTTCCTCAGTTCGGTGAGGAAAACTGCTACCGTCTCTCCAGGTCGTTGTTGCCTCTTGTGGAATTCGATGCGCCATGTCATCTTCGACGCTGTCGGATTAAGGTGATTGGAGAGGTGTTCCGTAATGCTCGCGAACGACGCCTCCCGCAGTGTCGTGGGGGCCAGAATTGCCCGAGCCAACTCAAAGGTCTCTGCCCCGCAGCAACTCAGGAACAACGCCTTTTTCCTTTCCTCGTCAGTGACCCCTTTTGCTGCCACGCTGAATTCAAAGCGCTCGAGGTAAGCATCCCAGGCCTCAGTTGCTCCGGGATGAAATGGTTCCATGAACCGTGACGCAGCCATCTTAGTGGACTGATCTGTCCTGTCAGTCACAGGGAGTCTTGTCGCCAGAATCAGGTCGCTAGGGTCAGCAGCCCTCAGCCGGCCTAATTCAATCCCACCTTCGTCGCCAGTATGTTGTGTCGTGGGTTCTGATAGCAAGAAGTCCAGCAACACTTCTTAGTGAAAACAGCTCTTTATTGTAAGGGATAAGACAAGACTGGGGATAGGGGGTAGGGAAAGCTCTATTTATAGACACATTGGGACTGAGGGAAAAGATACATTTTAGCGGGAACCAATAATATTCAAACTTTCCGGCGGGACCCAATCAGGCTGTGGATTGTGATTGAACACTTCAAATTGACCAATAGCAATACTTTACCCTGCTGCCAGAATATCTTATTTAATACACAACACTAAGCACTAGGAAAAATATACAAGGTAGCCACACTACCAGTCTCATTTCACAGAAAATTGCATAAAAGTTTCCCACATATTTGCCCTGAAACTTTCTTTATAGGAGAGCTAGAGATTTTATTTATTTTTTAAATGAACACTTGGGGTCTAGGGAACTTGCCCAATGGCACAATTCGAACCCCTTTTAGATACCATGGTGCCCATGGGCACTGGGTTGGAGATCTCTGCTTTGTTCTTTGGGGAAAGGAAGGGGGAGTAGTGAGAAATGGCATTTTTTCCCCCTGCATTCTCTCTACATAATTAAAATAAATTGCGCTGGAGGCTAACCTCTTATATAAATGCTTATATAAATGCTTTCTTATTTATTTCAAAAATTCTAATCGTGCAGTCTCAGCAAAGTGGACTGTGAAGTGGCTAATAGCTTATAAAAATACAAAGTGCCACATAATATTTATTCAGCACTTGCAAGGAATCATTCCTTCACCATGGCAGCACCTACACTGTGGAACTCCCTGCCCATTGAGATTAGGCAGCTCCTTCACTGTACTGCTTTTGATGCCTGCTAAAAATGTTTTTGTTTATGCATGCTTTCCTAGACTTACACATTTGACATGTATTTTCACATGTCATTTAGTTTAGTTTAGTTTTAAAACAACAACAACAACAACAACAAGGTTTATTTTGCAAAAGTTCAAACTAACTTTCTTTAGCATCTGATTTTATTGGTGATTTTAATGTGCACTTTATGTAAACCACTTACAGATGTTGCTGATTGAGCCATATATTGATCCTGCAAAATAAAACAAGATAAAAAAAACAATAAAATAAGCAGTATTAATTAAAACTTTTTAAAAAGCAAGCCTGAACAAGCAGGTCTTAACTTCCCATTAAACAGGACACGAATGGCAAAACGGTTGCAAGGAATTAACTCAGGGCATGCGTCAGAATTTGCGCACCTGGAACGGATCATTAGATCAGGAGACAAATGCTACATTTTTAAAATAGTGAGCACAAACCCCGCTTCAGTAGGCAGACTAATTGCCATTGTTTTAGCAATATTTCAGGGCAAAACATGCATGGCACAGCGTATTCTATCTATACTAAAAGACAGAGTGTTGTCTCTTACCACTTAAAAGTACTGAACACATGCTATGTACACCATACCATAAAACGAGTACTGTACCATAAAATCAAGTGGCTAAGTGAAATATCTTTTTTAAGGAAGCCCGAGAATGTGGTTTGGTCATTTTGCCCTTGCATTCATATGGTGAGAATAAGGATAAGACTTGAGAAACCTAATTGTCCAGGGTCACTTAAATTATGGGGTGGGGTGTTTTGGGAGGGAGAAGGGTAAGGCACATTGCACATACATTACATGCAACCTCCTGACTCTCATGTGAGTTCAGGTGTCTTTAAATGGAGATTATTGATTTATTTACATGTTTACACCCAACATTTTTATATCGACCTTTCACAAAGTGACCAAGCTCTGATTCTAGGTCATCGTATGTGTTGGCATGAGGACTGAACATCTCAACCAGACCTGAAACAAATACCTGTGGTTCTTTTAAAAATGTTTTTTTTTTTTAGTCAGACTGTTCTCCTTTTTCTCTCTCTTACACATCAATAAAATAAAACACTATGAACTATGGGGCAGAGATGCATATGGAAACTACCACGTGCTTCCTCAGTTTGCCCTAGAAATACCACTTCATTCACAAACGGGAGGAACTACCACTTCTAAAAGCAAATGTGGTTTAGTTTCTCAGCACATTCTGTTCTCTGCATCCCTGTGGAGACTGTGAACAAAAGTGTTGATTGTGGTAGGGACTTTTGGCTTCAACTCCTTTTTTAAGTTCAGAACTGGGTAACAATCACCGATTCAATTTGCACAGAATGCGATTATACTTGGGCAAATACAGTTTGTTTGTGTTTTTTAATTAAAGAAAAAAGAAAAATCAAAGATTTTAGAGCTTTCTTTTTTATTACAAGAAATGTCAGTTTCTGTGAGAACTTGCTTGATAACTTGTCAAAACAGCATTTTAAAACAACGGCGGCAAAATTATTCTAATTCTGTGGCTTTCTGTGGGGTTGTCTAAAAATGATTAAGAAGAGCAGAGACCACTTATTGTATGTGGTGTCCTTCAGAAGCTGCATCATCCCTGACCGTTAACGTGGGCTAATGGGAATAAGAGTCCCACAGCACCTGGAAAGTGCCATGTTGGCTTTCAGTGGCTTATTCCTTCCATATTTCACATGTATAAGAAATACTGTAATGTAAATGAAAAGGTAGCTCGCAAACACAGTAGCGGATTTTGCAAAAAGAAGTTTCTTGGTTGAACAGACCAGGCATCCCTGCCTGCTTGACTTTAAACTGTTGCTTTCAGACCTCACCACTTTCTAAAACCTTCCGGAATTGCTATGTTGTTTTCCACTTTCATAGACTATGTATAATTTCTACCTTCTCCAATCTGCATGGGAAGAGTTCTCACATTGTGAAGTATATTGAGAGAGACATTTACTCAAGCAAAAACCTTTAATTCTTCATGATTTACAATCTGCTAACATAGCTTAGACATCACTGAGCTCAGGTTTGTAGTTTAGCTAAGAATACTGTAGAACCATTTTCACTGAAACTTCTTTTCTTCAAACTGCATCGATGTCATGAGCACTTTTAATCATTAAGATTAAGAAGTTAAATCACTATAACTTCTTAAACATTTAATGTCTCTTAAACATCAACTTTTGTTTATTCTGATACTCCCAGACCCCTTTCTGGCAGTAGTTATCTTAAACTCCTTAATTTTCTTTAATTCTTTTTTTTTTTTAATTCCATTTTCCCATAGGCAAAATTGTTTCTTGACAATATGTGGGAAAGCATGCAATATCCATATCTCTTTGTCCCAAAGTCCTTCTTTTATCAGAAACAAGTAGCAATAACATAGCTACTTGTTAGCTACGTTATCACTTTCAGTTTATCCCAGTTCTCCATTTTTCCAGCCTTCGGTTCTCTACATTTCCAGATCAGTTTGCAATTTTTTTAAAAGGTGTTCATGAAAATTCAGCATTTAATGTAAGTTTCTCAGAATATACACATTTTTATTCAGTGCTGCCATATTTGCAAAGCAAATATAATATAAATCGATGCAAATTCCCTAATATACAGTTGTACCTTGGAAATCAAACGGAATCCGTTCCGGAAGTCCGTTCAACTTCCAAAGCGTTCAACTTCCAAATTGCAGCTTCTGATTGGCTGCGGAAAGCTCCTGCAGCCAATCGGAAGCCGCGAAAGCCCCGTTAGACATTTGGCTTCCAAAAGAACATTCAAAAACTGGAACAGTCATTTCCAGGTTTCAATAGTTCGGGAGCCAATATGTCCCGAGTTACAGGGAGTTTGACAACCATGGTACGACTATAATCTATTTTTAAATCATTTTCAGTAATATGTTCATTGTTATGTACACATCGCTGGGGCAAAAAACTGCACTGAAAAATATGGAGAAGTGTGAATTTTAAAGGAATGGGTATGTTTTGTTTGGTTCATGTATTGTTTCAGAAGGTGTAAATTAGGTGGGTTCACCTTCAAATGCGAATTAGCACAGAACAAAAAAAACTGTTCAACTGAGATTAGATTAAATGATTTCACTGTTGTGCTATAATCCTTCTGTGTTTCAGCTGATAAAATGGAAATGGAAAGCAATTAATATTTTAAAATAGATATTTTGTATGACATCAAAGGTGTTAATATATTTTTTCCTAACTTAAGATTCACAGCCCCCATTACATAACATCAGTTGTGGGGCAATTCATAGAAACAATTTTTTATGGGATGGTTTGAAAACAGTCAGTGTAGCTACAAAAGTGCTAGAATCAGAACTTTTGGGAAACCAACTTGTTTTTGTTTGCCTTGTATATTTCCTCAAATTTATTTGGCTTGTCTCTTTGGGTTTTTTTGTTTCAGCACATAGCTCCTAAATACAAAACAATAAAAATGAAAAACCCTAGCTGATAACTGTATGAGTTTTAGCTGATTGGTTAGTTGGTTGATCAAAGCTGCATGGTTTTTCATGTGAATAAAACAAATAATAGAATAGAAAACCTTTTTTGTTTTTAGACAATGCAAGCACTTGTCACAGCAAATGCCACATAGGAAAAAAAAACATTTATTTTGCTCAAGAGAGAATTTCTCAACTAATACTGACAGTTTTTTTGTAAGTTATTTTAAAATATCAGCCTCCCAATTCATTGGGTAGCAAGTTTCTAGCCAGTCAAAACTGAAACAATTAATTAACTAAATGCTACAACCCTACTAAATACACCCTGGACTTCTGACCAGAGAGATGTCTGGTTAGCGTTAGCATCAAGTGACAGTATTTGTAAACTGCCGCAAAGGGCTTGCAGTCTTCGTGCCCGTGTTGGCTATGCAAGCAGCAGTCAATGGAAGCTAATAGGTGATTGTTTTATGGACAACATAAAACCCGGTTACCAATATTCGTGATGGCAGCAGCTTTGAGGACAGAGTAGCATCCAGGGACTACAGGCTCCACCTCCCCAGCTTTATTGCGACAGCCAGATTGGAAAAGTCCTTTTTATGTGTTGGAAGTCAACAAAGTTGACTTTTCCCCAGTGTCATTGTTAATGGAGTGAGGGGCCACAGCACAGTGCTTCTTGATACATATTTCCATGTTCCATATATATATGATACATATTTCCACTCAGTATGTTCTGGTGTTATTTTCTGAGCAAATTCTGACCTGCTTATTTCTGTTTGTCTTACCACCAGCATCGGTCCTGTAGGGTGCCAATTATTTGAAAGGTGAGCTCTAGTAGGACTGGGATCAGAATTGCAATGGAGCTCTTGGAACAGATCCACAGGAAGATAGGGAATAATCACCTGCAAGTCAAGGTGCAAACTGAGAAACCTGTCTCGAGCAGTTTAAGGAATTGACTAGATAGAAAGGCAAACAGATAAGGACACTATGGGCTGGGAGGGAAGCAGGTGGCAGGGGGATGAGCAAAAATACTTAGAACAGTCCAGTGCAAAATCTTCACGAGGTTTCATTATCCCAAGAACTTTCCTCTATGCAGAATGCAAGTAGTATGATGGTCCCCTGGCAGAAAGACGACTATAAATGCAGTGAAAGGGCTGTTTGTTTGATAGTAACAGGGAAAAGACTTCTGCAAAATCTCCAACACTCTGAATAATTTGCATCAGAAATTGGGGGATCAACTGCAGTTTTTCTCCTTAGGTTATTTTCTGCCTTCTGAAGAAGGGATGAAAGGACTCTTTTTAAAAGCAAAAGGGGAAAAAGAATGCCTTATTCTCTTACATTTTAACTATACCAAGAAGAGGGGTGTGGGGAAACAGCCTAGCATGGATACGGCAGGGCTAGAAAATATCAAAGAGATCTACTGCTCACATCCCATGGGGTGAAGAAAGGAAGAGCAGACTTTTTATTATTATTTTGCAATATTTATCTGTCTCCCTATAGCAGTGTTCTCTAGCCATCTACAACGATAAAACATTAGCATACAATAACAATCAATAGTTACAGCAGAAACCATTCAACTCATACTCCTCAAATCATAACATTCCTCCATCGGAGTGCAGGTACACCGTGGGAAAGAAGAAGAAATCGCTCCAGATAATTCAGTCAAGAAAAGAATCAAATTAACAGGAGACAAGGCAAGAAATGTATGCCTATAAACATATACAGGAGAGTCATGAAAAAAAGACGCAGTGGGAGAGGAGGAGGAACAGGAGCATTAATATGACCCAAATGCCTTTGCATGTAGTTGGCAATCCTAACTGAGTAGTAAGTCCTATTGAGCTAAGTGGGGCTTACTCCTAGGTAGGTAGGGTTACGATTGCTGCCTAACTTGTTTTGGAAGCATCTAACCAAATTTAGTTGCGTTAGTCCAGTTTCTAGAATGTTACTGATTCATTCCTTAGTTGGCAATAAGCCTGAGGGGCATTGGCACCAAGATCTTTCCTATAGCTAAAATCACACAATATGGTACTTTCTTCTTATTGGCCTTTCTTTCTTTCTTTCTCTTTCTTTCTTTCTTTCTTTCTTTCTCTCCCTCTCTTTCTTCACTGTTGTGATATCTTGTTTGTCTGAGTTAGACTTGCTGCTGCTATTTGTTTATTTTCCATGTGGTATCGGCCATCTTTTCGGAGTGGGCAGTGATACTTCACCATAGCAAGCTTCTCGTTCCCAATAAATAATCCTCCCCAAGACTTTGAGCAGTAACAAGTTTTTTAGGTTTGTTTCAAGACTATCCTGGTGGTCATACGCAACAGAACTGGGGCTGTACCAAGTGCTTGAGCCCTGTTTACATTTTGGCTCCAAACACAAGCATGTTTGACATTTCTGAGTGATAAATGAGTTCTGTGCCTGAAATCAGATGAGGCACATGCTGAGCAAACTGTAGAAAGAGCAGCAAATATGCAAAATACAGGAAGATGCATTCCTATTGTATCACTTTTAGTTTTGGTCAGTTTCTGCATTTCACCACACCACCGTTTTCATGGAACTTAACTGTGATTCCCCCCCCCCATAAAAACATAGCCCATCACCTTCAGAATCTGATTTCGCTCTGTGTGTTTTCGAATGTCAGCTTCTAAGAATAACCCTTAATTTTAAGAACGATCTCGCTCCAGTAACCTCAGCGTTAAATCCATCGCAGTTTGGGTTTCAGCCTCAGTCACACACAGTTCTCTGCTGCCATCCCAACAAAAACAGCTTCTCGGTTGCCGTTCCTTATTGCTGAGTGAGCACAGTGTCCCTCTCTTTCTTTACTTTTACTAGGAAGCTTCCCATCTCCTCTGTGGTTCATTGCTCCTGGGCAACACAACTCTCACAGCACCCCTTTGGGGATGAGCTGAGAAGAGCTTGTGCTGGCAGATAAATCATTTACACATTGCACAAAGTTAGGCCCAAAGCAGCCTCAGGTGGCTTGGAAGGATTTTAGGTGTGACCTGCAAAAGATGTAAGAAAGAAAGAATATCTGAAGCTAAACAGAGACTTGAAGGAGGTCTAGTAAGAGCTGTCTCTACCCCTGGAAGTATCTCAGGGTTGTTGTTGTTGTTCAGTCGTTCAGTCGTGTCCGACTCTTCGTGACTCCATGGACCAGAGCACGCCAGGCACCCCTATCCTCCACTGCCTCCCGCAGTTTGGCCAAACTCATGCCAGTCGCTTCGAGAACACTGTCCAACCATCTCATCCTCTGTCGTCCCCTTCTCCTTGTGCCCTCCATCTTTCCCAACATCAGGGTCTTTTCCAGGGAGTCTTCTCTTCTCATGAGGTGGCCAAAGTACTGGAGCCTCAACTTCAGGATCTGCCCTTCCAGTGAGCACTCAGGGCTGATTTCTTTAAGGATGGATAAGGGTTGCTACCTTGCAATTAGATTCATGGCGTTAAATTTTCCACTGTTGTTGTTGTTCAGTCGTTCAGTCGTGTCTGACTCTTCGTGACCCCATGGACCAGAGCATGCCAGGCACGCCTATCTTTCACTGCCTCCCACAGTTTGGCCAAACTCATGCTAGTCGCTTCGAGAACACTGTCCAACCATCTCATCCTCTGTCGTCCCCTTCTCCTTGTGCCCTCCATCTTTCCCAACATCAGGGTCTTTTGTAGGGAGTCTTCTCTTCTCATGAGGTGGTCGATGGTCGATGATCTCCGGAGGGCTAGGGACAAAGCTGAGAGCTGTTTCCTAGTTCTGCTGGATCTCTCAGCGGCCTTTGACACCATTGACCATAACATCCTTCTGGACCGGCTAGAGGGGTTGGGAGCTGGGGGCACTGTTATACAGTGGTTCCGCTCCTTCCTCCTGGGCCATGTTCAGAAAGTGGTGGTGGGGGATGAGTGTTCAGACCCCTGGGCTCTCACTTGTGGGGTGCCTCAGGGTTCCATCCTCTCCCCCATGCTTTTTAATATCTATATGAAGCCGCTGGGAGAGATCATCAGGGGGTTTGGGCTGGGTGTTCATCAGTATGCGGATGATACCCAGCTCTACCTCTCTTTCAAATCAGAACCAGTGAAGGCGGTGAAGGTCCTGTGTGAGTGCCTGGAGGCGGTTGGAGGATGGATGGCGGCTAACAGATTGAGGTTGAATCCTGACAAGACAGAAGTACTGTTTTGGGGGGACAGGAGGCGGGCAGGTGTGGAGGACTCCCTGGTCCTGAATGGGGTAACTGTGCCCCTGAAGGACCAGGTGCGCAGCCTGGGAGTCATTTTGGACTCACAGCTGTCCATGGAGGCAGGTTAATTCTGTGTCCAGGGCGGCTGTCTACCAGCTCCATCTGGTACGCAGGCTGAGACCCTACCTGCCCACAGACTGTCTCGCCAGAGTGGTGCATGCTCTGGTTATCTCCCGCTTGGACTACTGCAATGCGCTCTACGTGGGGCTACCTTTGAAGGTGACCCGGAAACTGCAATTAATCCAGAATGCGGCAGCTAGACTGGTGACTGGGAGTGGCCGCTGGGACCACATAACACCGGTCCTGAGAGATCTACATTGGCTCCCAGTACGTTTCCGAGCACAATTCAAAGTGTTGGTGCTGACCTTTAAAGCCCTAAACGGCCTCGGTCCTGTATACCTGAAGGAGCGTCTCCACCCCCATCGTTCAGCCCGGACACTGAGATCCAACGCCGAGGGCCTTCTGGCGGTTCCCTCACTGCGAGAAGCAAAGCTACAGGGAACCAGGCAGAGGGCCTTCTCGGTAGTGGCACCCGTCCTGTGGAACGCCCTCCCATCAGAGGTCAAAGAGATAAGCAACTACTTGACATTCAGAAAATACCTGAAGGCAGCCCTGTTTAGGGAAGTTTTTAATCTGTGACATTTTAATGTATTTTAATATTTGTTGGAAGCCACCCAGAGTGGCTTGGGGGACCTAGCCAGATGGGCGGGGTACAAATAATAAAATAATAATAATGAGGTGGCCAAAGTACTGGAGCCTCAACTTCAGGATCTGTCCTTCCAGTGAGCACTCAGGGCTGATTTCTTTAAGGATGGATAAGTTTGATCTTTTTGCAGTCCATGGGACTCTCAAGAGTCTCCTCCAGCACCATAATTCAAAAGCATCAATTCTTCGGCGATCAGTCTTCTTTATGGTCCAGCTCTCACTTCCATACATTACTACTGGGAAAACCATAGCTTTAACTATACGGACCTTTGTCGGCAAGGTGATGTCTCTGCTTTTTAAGATGCTGTCTAGGTTTGTCATTGCTTTCCTCCCAAGAAGCAGGCGTCTTTTAATTTCATGACTGCTGTCGCCATCTGCAGTGAACATGGAGCCCAAGAAAGTAAAATCTCTCACTGCCTTTTCCACTGTAAAGCATCCCTAATTCATCCTGGAGCTAATGCATTCAACCGATGTGGTTAGTAGAGACATGGTTGGTCTGAATAGTGAGGGAAGGGAGGAAGCAGCTGACAGAAACGGGCAGCAGGATCTACCACCGTCTCACTGGTGGAAGCATACTTTGATTTATTGTCTTACTACAATTATTTCTCCAAGCATCTCAGCGTGGTGCACATGGCTGTCTGCTAATTGTTTTAGCCTCACGCCAACTCTGGAAAATAGGTTAAGTGAAGAGAATACGACCAGTACAAGTGTTTCCCAATGAGCTTTGTGGTTGAGTAGGAATTTAAACCTGGAACGCACTGGTCCTAGTCTAACCCTTTACCTACTACAACATATTGCATATTGCTGGACTACAACTCCCGTCATCACTGACCACAAACCATATTAGGTGGGGTTGATGGGAAATGGAGTTCAGCAACATCTGGAGGACCACAGGTTCTGCATCCTTGGCACACTGTGTGCCTAGTGTGGGTGGCGCTGTGGTCTAAACCACTGAGCCTCTTGGGCTTGCCAATCAGAAGGTCAGAAGTTTGAAGCCCTGCGACGTGGTGAGCTCCCGTTGCTCTGTCCCAGCTCCTGCCAACCTAGCAGTTTGAAAGCATGCCAGTGCAAGTAGATGAATAGGTACCGCTGCAGTGGGAAGGGAAACGGCATTTCTGTGTGCTCTGGCTTAAGTCATGATGTTCCGCGGTGCCAGAAGCGGTTTAGTCATGCTGGCCACGTGACCCGGAAAGTTGTCTGTGGACAAATGCTGGCTCCCTTGGACTGAAAGCGAGATGAGCACAGCAACCCCATAGTCGCCTTTGACTGGACTTAACCATCCAGGGGTCATTTACCTTTTACCTTTTATATACTTTAGTTACTAGGTGGTACATTCCTCTCTATATGGTCCTCAGGACTCTCTAAGCTACACCCCCTGTCCCCAAGCCACAACTTTAGTGTTTTTGCCTGCTTATATTGTGTCCTTGAACTCCAATAATGCCTCCTGCTTGCGCAGATAGATGACAGAGAGGGGCATGTGAATATGTGAAGATACTAGCCCATTGTACAAAAGTAAAAAATACATTTATTACCTCTGGCATGTGGCCTTCAGAAGGGAATGCAGTCTTCAGGCTGAAAAAGGTTCCCCACCCCTGAATTAAATGTTGTTCAGAGAGAAAACAGATTACCGGTATAATGCTTACTTTGTGCTATCCATATTAACTCTTAGGGAGCTACTATGCCATTAGTTGCTTTTGGATTCCAATTGAAGCTGCGTTTAAGGTACAAAACAGTGCTGAATCTTGAATATATTTATTTGGAGTCCATCTGTAAATATATATATGTGTGTGTATTTCTTTGTGTCTCTTGCAGAATCACCTGATGTCGCGCCATCTGTTGTTGTTCACACCAGCGTTCCCTTTGGAACTAGCCACTTGGAGTCAGACAAGGAAAAGGTTCAGCAGTTGATCCTAGACCAGCTGAAAGATGTTGTACCTAGTTTGCCTAAACCAGCCAGCATCAAGTGCCATAGGTGGAGGTATTCTCAGGTAATCTCTAATAATGGATGATAGCAAAATGCCCAAGTCAGATACCATCCAAGGATAGCTTGTTCGGGAATGTGAGAGGTGCACATGATTTTTATTCAAGTATTGCACTGGCTTCTGAACACTGACTCGCTGTAGTTTGTTCAGCATTTTGTGAGACATCTGAATGCAAGCCGCCTACATATCACTGTTGTATCAGGATGTGGTCCCTTGCTGAAGCTTTGTGGTAGAGCACAAAGAGCCAGGGCTTTGTTATGAGAGTACATGATGCACTCACCTCACTGAAGCTAAGCAGGACTAGATCCAGACAAAGGGGAGACCACCTACCAATACCATTTACAGCACTTTGAGTTCTGTATGTGTGGGTTTAGTTGAATTATTGGCACCTCCAGCTAAGTATTATGCCTGCCGCCAACTATGGAAAATGTGCAGAATTGGGTGTAAGCATTCCATGAAGTTGACCCATTCTAAGGTAGGTTCATACCCACCTTCTTTAGAAAAACACCCTGCAATGGCATCAGCAGCAATCATGGTGGTCAAGCGTATCACAGAGAGAGACCCTATATCCATGCACCACTGTGGTGTGAAAAGGGCCTGAAGTCTATTCTTTATTCTGCTTTATCCTTTCTGACCCTGTTAGTTTTTTATTCTTGCTACAGGACAACTGAGTGTTGCAGGACAGTTACTTATCAAATGTGTGAAATGGAGCAGAGAAACTATTGCTATCTTGGTTCTCAATGTGAGTCCCTTCTGGAGATACATGCCCCCCCCCCTTATCCCAGGCTGGGCCTCCAGCTAGCCAGATGCTGGGAACAAAAAAAAATGGTGCCTCTGATGTAATCATGGTTAGCTATTTTCCTATCTCTGGATAAAAGATGATAAAGGGAAATAGTATATAGCTGACTGTCAAACATGAGACACCTTGCTCTGGTGGCTGAAATGGCTGTTTTCTTCATATATGTCTCTCTTCTGGCATAGCTTCTTCTCTTCTTCTATGCCTTCACATAAACAAATGGAGCCATAACAACATTTGTAGAAGGAGATTGATTATATATATATAGCAACTGTAATGTGTGTGCAGATAATTACCAGAAGATGCTGATAGTTACCAGATAGATAGATAGATAGATAGATATCATCACATCATGCAATGAATTTCACAAGATGTTACAGGGCAGGACCAGACATGGATATATACCTGTTATGCTCATCACACTGCCCCTGAACTAAGTTAAGAAACTTGTTTGTTTGTTTGTTTTATAAAAGTCCATTTTTAAGACAATACCCTCAAGTAACCAGTAGAAGAATAAACAATACCAAACAGCAAAGTAAACAACAATCAAACTGCAAGATAAAAACATCAAGGCCAGCAAATTAAACAGCAGCTTAAAAAAAAATATGAGAGGATCTTAGATACATTAAAAGCATGAAAGAACAGTGCTGTATAATCTTTGCCTGGCACCCAAAATATAACTAAGGAAAGATCCCAGTCTAGGGACAGGATTCCATAATTTAGCACCACCAGTAAAAGGACCCCCTTGCTTGCAAGCACCTCCCTGCCCCTAGAAGACTAAAGGGACTCTGAATATAAGTTCATGTTGAAAGTGGTGGTCCTTTAGACACCCTGGCCTCAGGCTGCTCAGCTTTAAAAATCTAAACTATGATGAACATGAAAAATAAATTCTCCTGGAAACAGCATTATCTTTGATAACTCCATTTGCTTGTTTTCCTATTTCTCTGCTTTGTTTTCATTTTGTACTGGGCCTTATAAGCCATTATTTTAAATCGTCAATCGTCTTGTATGCATTGGCAGACAGAGGCCATATAAACTTAGCCAGTCAGTCACCTTTCCATTTCTGCCATGGCTCTGGAGCCTGGGAGCCAGTGTGGTGTAGTGTTTAAGAGCGGTAGTCTCGTAATCTGGTGAACCGGGTTCGCGTCTCCGCTCCTCCACATGCAGCTGCTGGGTGACCTTGGGCTAGTCACACTTCTTTGAAGTCTCTCAGCCCCACTCACCTCACAGAGTGTTTGTTGTGGGGGAGGAAGGGAAAGGAGAATGTTAGCTGCTTTGAGACTCCTTAGGGTAGTGATAAAGCGGGATATCAAATCCAAACTCTTCTTCTTCTTCTTGAAATTAAAAGAAGAAAAGTAAATTTGAAGGGACGTTTTTTGGCCGATGCACATGATTCATACTCATCTTGTAGCATTGGTTTGTCCCTTGTTCTTAAATGTGACCGCCACAATACATGTTCAACAGCCTCTTAGGAAACTTGAATTTTATCACTCGCTCATCTCCCCACTTTCATCCAGCTACAAAGTGATCTGGCTCTGGGACTCCCTTTCTGTCAAAGGAAGGGGCAAATTGAGCTTCTGCCTCAGCAGCAGGAGGCTCAAATGCCACTCTTACTCCAGAGTGGCAGGAAGCAGCCTCTGAACCAGCAAGAGGCCATCTGAGGACCAGAGGTTAAAAATACTACCATAAGGTAATCTGTTTTGATCATAATATAATAGCAGCAGCAGCAGGATTTCCAGAGTGGTTATCATTATGGCAGCTAGATTTAATTACAAAGATAAAAACACCAGGTTGTTAATTAGGTTTATTGTGGTTATTATAATTCATCACTCGTGCTACTGTAATGCCCACAATGGCCTGCACTGTAATAGCTGGTTGAAATTAGGGACATGGTATTTAATTCCTGCAGCCCAGAGAGAAGAAGAGAGATGCACAACTCTGAACACGATTCATGGATCTTAGGGCTGCCATGGAGCAAAAACAGAGGCCGCCACTGAGGCAGCCAGAGCTTGACAAGTGTGTGTCTCGTAAACATGTTTGCAATTATCTGTTTGCCACATCCATCTTATAGGTAGGCATCTAAAGTTTCAATCCTATGCACCCTTCCCCTAGGAGTTAGCTTCCCTAACAAGCATCATCAGCGTCATCACTTTATTTGTACACCGCCTTTCCACACAAAAAATATGTTGTGTTGTCCACAACAACAAGAACAACAATACATCACGTAATCAACAATTGTAAGAATAATTTCACACCAACAGCAATAATAAAACAGCAACATGTAAGGAACGTAAGAGCATGCAAAAGACAACAACATTTCAGTACTATAAATGTAGCAAGGTTACACCAACTGGCCACATCAAAAAATAATAAGGGTGCTTTGAACAGATCTTTTCTTGGACCTATATATTCTCTAGCCACCACTTCTGTGTCCACTACAGGTTAGCCAAGAACCAAGCTTAGGATTGTGTGGCATGGTACTTTAGGGCTAGGCATATAGCTCAGGGCCAAAGTAAATGGGATATGAAATGGATCTTTGCATTTAACATTTATGCAAACCTTATAATGCACATAATGACCCACATGCCAGATAACGTCCTCTGCACGTGAAGTCATAAATCACCTAGTGTTTGGAGAATGTTGTCAGCAATATGCTGATGGCACATAGCTCCACTTCTCCTTTACAGTTGCAGGTGAGACATTGTATGTGCTGGACCATTTTCTTGCTTTGGTAATGGACTGGATGAGAGCCAATAAACTGAAGCCCAATCCATATAAGAATGAGGCATTGTTAGTGAGTGGTTCCCTAGGCTGAATGGCTGGGAGGTTGTCTGCTCTTGATGGGGTTTCACTTCTTCTGAAGGAGCGGGTACATAGCTCAGGGGTACTTTGCTGTCACTTGAGGTTCACATGGCCTCAGTGCTGTGGAGTTCCTTCCATTAGTTTGGCTGGTGGCCCAACTGCACCCATATCAGGACAGGGACAGTCTTAACTACAGGTACTGTTGTGTATGCTCTGGTAACTTCTAGGTTAGATTACAGCAATGTGTTATACGTGGAGCAGCCTCTGATGACAGTTCAGAAACTTTAGCTGGTGCAGAATTTAGCGGCCAGGTTGCTCTCTGAGGCAAGACGGTTTGAGCATAAAATGCCAATCTTGGCCCAACTGCACAGGCTGCCCATTAGTTTCTGGGCCCATTTCAGAGTGCTGGTTTTGACCTATACAGCCTTAAACAGCAGTACCTCAAGGACCACAACATGAGAATGGGCCTTTTCTGCAGTGACTCCCCATTTGTGGAATTCTCTCCCCGGGCAATCTTGCATATCTTTAGGTACCAGGCAAAAACATACCTCTTCTCCCAGGCCTTAAGATAATTAAACTATCTGTGACCTTTTAATCTGGGGAGGGAGGGCGGGAGAGATACAGTGGAACCTTGGTTCTCAAGCGGCTTAGATGATGAACAAATCTGCTCCCAAACGCCAAAAACCAAGAAGTAAGTGTTCCGGTTTTTGAACATTTTTCAGAAGCCGAATTTCCGACGTGGCTTGGTTTTTGGACGTATTTCATCTGTTTTTATATTGTAAACCACCCTGTGATCTTCTGGTAAAAGGTGGTGTAGAAATTTAATAAATAACAACGGTGATGGGTTTCCGGCGAGGCAAAATGGCGATCGGCACGGAACCGTGGGGCTCCCAAGAGTGACCAGCACAATCGGAGCTGCCCGACCGGTTCCCGTGCCGCCGAGACCGTCGCCGCCACCGCCACCGCCGCGCAGACACAGAAGACGTTGGTGGGGAGGCTGCCAGACCACCCCCCCACCCCCAATAAAGCCGCGAGAGGGGACAAGCCCGGCCGACCGCCGAGCGAAGCTCCGGGCCCCGAGGCCTAGCGGCCTTGGAGGGCCTGCCTAGCGGCCTTGGAGGGCCTGCCTAGCGGAGCGCCGGTGCTCCGGAGAGCGGGAGGAGACACCCCAGCCCCGCCACCGCTCCTACCGCCGCTGCAGCCGTCGCCCCCAGGTGAGAGATAGGAGGGAGAGGACCTTCCCTGCCCCGCACCGCTCCCGCAACAGGAGAAAGGAGCTCTAGGCCCCGAGGCCTAGAAGCCTAGAAAGACCCGCCTCGCGGAGCGCCGGGGCTCCGGAGGCCGAAGAGGAACGGCCCAACTTCGCCGGCGCTCCCGCCGGCGCTACAGCCCCCCCCCCAGAGAGATAAAAGGGAGAGGACGCTCCCTGTCCTCATCGCCCCCAAATTAGGGGAAAGGAGAGGGGTCCCTGGGAGGGGGGAAGTGCCACCCCCCCCCACCGCCATCGTCGCCGTCGCCACCGCGACTCAGAGGGTGCAACACCTAGACCCCGCAGCCCAGGACCGCCACAACCACCGGCAAAAGAAAGAAGAGGGAGGCGGAGAACGGATACGGAGAAACACAGGTCCGATCCGAACCTACCTCCCAAAAGACTGGCGCACGGAGAAAAGGCCTCCCCCGGGGAAGACATCGCTCTTTTTTACAGATTTGGGGAGATCTCCCCTTCCTGTTTTTATTTTTTGCTACTATTCCCCCCCCCTTTTTTTTTTTACCTTTTAAATTACTACTATTGTTCCTATTCTTGGACTTTTGTTTTGTCTCCCCCTCCTCACCACAATTTTTGAAGCTGCCCCTGAGGAGAAGAGGAGATATATAGATAGAGGGGGGAGAGAGAGAAGAGGAGAAAAGGACTCCCCCCCCCTCTTCCAGCGCCTGTTTGTGTCTTAATCTCTGCTTGTTTTTTAGACCACTACTTTTTGTCTTTGTTTTTTTTTTCTTGTGTCTTTTTTTTTGCCCTTTTTCTATTATTATCATCATTTTTTATTATTACTATTATTATTTCTCCCCCTCCTCCTCCCAGACTCATTTTTGCCCACACTATTTATCCACCTGCTCTTTCAGCTCTCCCATGCACCCCTTCCTTCTACTGTCCCCTCTCACCCTCTCTTCTTAAACCAGTTCCCTCCCTCTATTGTCTTTCTCTCTTCCCCTTCCCCCCTCTGTTCCCCTGCCCCCCTTTTTTCCCCTCCCCCCTCCCTCCTCTTTAACTTTTGGGGGGGAAAGAAAGAAAGAAAGAAGGGGAAAACAACAATAACAACAACAACAAACAAACAGGGAAGAAACCCCCCCACAGCTGCTGCAGACATATCTATCCACCCCACCCCACCCCCAATTTGTTTTTTTTTCCACCCCACTTTTCCATCCCCACCCCATCTGTTTTCTACCCCCGCCTCTTCCTTTCTCTCTTTCCCTTTGTGTCCCTCCCTCTCCCTTTCTAAACCAAATTCCCCCCCTTTTTTATTCTTCTTCCTCTTTTTCTTTTTCTTAAGTTCGCTCGCCAACCAATCTTAGAGGGGGAAGCTCTCCCACCCACCCACCTCACCCCCCTAAAACAAAACCCTTCCCCTATAATAGTCACAATCCCCCCCCGCATCTCTGCCCACCGAACCCCCCCAAAGTGAACTGCCTATCTGCTAACCCATCTGTCTGTCCACCTACCTATCTACCCCCCCCACTCTGACAACACTGCTGAGGTAACCACGAAAACCCCAGAGAAGCTCTTCAAACATAACCAAGAAGTGATGCAAATGGCCGCCTAAACCAATCGCTCTGAAAAAGCCACCAATCAACAACGCCTGATCAACTCAACAACCCAAGAACACCCAAGAATCACCAGTGCTACAACCCCTAACCGCAGCACGCCATATTCAAAGAAGACGCTGAGCAGACACCAAACCAAAACCATCAGGGAGACCAAAATGGCACCAACCAAGGAGATGGCTAACAACATTCAAACCACAACACCCCTCCAAGATGACAACCTCCCAATAACGAGACGAGATCTGAGAGAAATGGAGGCTAGATTAGCAAGAGAACTGAAGAAAGAATTGAAAGATGCAATGGCCCCCATGCAGATATTAATTGAAGCTCTAACCTCCAAAGTAGAAGCTCTAGAAAACAAGGCCCAAATGCAAGAGAGAACAATAGAACAATACCAAGAAGAGAACACACGGATGATAGAGAAACTGAACAAACTGGAAGCAGAAAACACAGAAATGAGAATCAAACAAGCAGACCTCGAAGACCGAAGCAGACGCTGCAACCTTCGTTTTCGCAATTTCCCCGAAAATGCGGAGGAGACAAGCACAGCAGGCCTAATAGTAAGCTGGCTAAAAGACACAATCCCAGGTTTGACACTCGAGACAGATGACCTCGAGAGGGCTCACAGAGCCCTAAGAGCTAAACCGAAACCCAACACCCCACCAAGAGACATCATAGTGTGCTTTGCACGCTACAGAAAGAAGGAAGAGATATGGAACAAACTCAGAAGTACAAAAAACCTTCTATACAAAAACAACAACATACAAGTCTTTCAGGATTTATCCCAAGACACCCTAAATCGAAGGAAAAGCCTACGTCCATGCACCCAGATTCTCCAGCAAGCAAAGATCAACCACCGATGGGGCTTCCCCTTCCGCCTCATTGTAACAACAAACACCACGCAACACATAGCTACCAACATACCTGAAGCTCAGCAATTACTAGAGGACCTCGGATTCGACCTTCCACTGGAATGGCAACAGGAGGACCCACCAAGCGAAAACCGAAACCATAACGCCGAAACAACAGCAGACAAATGGACGACAGTGCAGAGGAAAAAGATGAAACGGAAACAGCAAAACAGCGCATATAGATACAACCAAATACCAGCAAGCACAGAACAATTCAACCGAAGACTCAGCACAAGAATCCAGTCCAAATTCAACCAAACCAACACTTCACAAAGGAACGACCCTACAACAACAGCCATAACCGAATGAACAACCGGAAAACACCCTGAACTACAGGACTGGTGAATATTGCCCCCCCTCCCCTTGAGCCATAAAAATTGCCAATACTATCAACACCCCCAACACCACACTTCCACAGTAACCCCCACTCCAACACCAGTCCAGACCTCAACCTTGTCCCCTCTCACCCAACGAACCACACCCTCATCACCCCCCCCCACTCCACACCAAGGCAAAACAATCCCTCCAACCTAAACATAACCCACGATCAGGCTTCAACTTGATTACTAACTAACACAATGGTGGCACCAGAGCGCACCAACACACACACACACACCCTAACACACCAACAATGTTGCTATTTATACTGACAACATTACTTCTGAATCTTACCTACAACACCTATAACATTGGCGTCAAAAAGACGCCTCACACTGTCTCGCTGGACACCCCCTTTCGCAGAAAGCAAGGGGGGCGGCCTGTCCCTGAGCACGGCCCTCCACACCAGCTGAGACCCAGGACCAACCGGCTAATTGCCAAAGGGTCCAAAATACCCCAAGCAAACACCTATATGACCACATATAGGAAACCCTCTACAACCTACCCCCCACTCTCTAACCCAAGCCCAACTCCAACCCCACCAACCCCCTATCCACCACAACCTAGATCAGCGCAACCCTGTTGGTTCGTTAAACAACACAAAATGAGAGACATAAGACAACCCAGACGGGTTGGCAAAGAATCATCCTACACAAAAGGGAAACAATGGCTAACTTAAAAGCAATAACACTAAATGTGAGGGGGTTGGGAAACCCCATCAAAAGAAAACGCATCACCTCATACATAAATAACATGAAACCACACATCACCTTCTTACAAGAAATTCATAACCCACCAAAAGGGAGCAAACTCCTGAATAACCCCCGCTTCAGTCAACAATGGACGGCAAATGGCTCAGGAAAAGCCCGGGGAGTAGCTGTGATAATAAGTAGGGACCTGAACTTCAAAGCCACAACAGTCCTTAAGGACAAAAAAGGCAGATTCGTTTTCGTAAAAGGGACACTAGATGGTAAAAATAAACTAACAATTGGATCCATATACGCCCCAAATTCGAAGCAATTGGAATTTTTCCAAAACACATTAAACAAATTCCTCTCCTTCTCAGAAGGAGAAGCAATCCTAGGAGGAGACCTCAACATAAACTTAAAAGGCACCTCCCTGACAAACATTCACCCTACAACCGCACGGGCAACCTCCCTTAAAACCCTCCCAACAACAACCAGGGACTCTTACAAACTACTGAAAATGCTAAAAAATAGGGGTCTTTATGACATCTGGGGTGAACAAAACCCAGGAGACACCAGCCATACATTTCAATCGGGACGCCATGGTACGGTGTCTAGACTAGACAGTATCTTACTCACACAAGGCCTGATCCCCTTAGTGCAATCAACAAACATAGGTAGCATCAAAATCACAGACCACGCCCCAGTCGAAGTCACGGTTAAAATAGGAGAAGAAACACAAACCACTCCATCATGGTCCTTCAGTCCCACCCTAACCACAAACAAACAAATTAGAGAGAATCTCACCAAAACTCTCCAAAACTACTTCAAGGAAAATGACGTAGACAACATACAAACCCCCCTCCTATGGGACGCAATGAAAGCGGTTACCAGAGGAGTATGCATAAAAGAGAAAACACTCCTTAAAAAACAAACCTCCTCAAAAATTAATAATTTAGAAAAAGATATCACCGCACTCTCAGCACGCTACAAACAAACAGGATCTAAAAAACTCCTTCAACTTATAGAACAAAAAAGAAAAGAAATAGACTCCCTAGAAATCAACAAAACAATGATAAACATCTTATATTCTAAGCAGCGCTTCTACGAATATGGAGGGAAAAACTCCAGACTATTGGCAAATAGATGTAGGAAAAAAGCACTCAAAGCAGGAATACACTGCATCACCAAAAAAGATGGCAACACAACATTCTCCCCCAAAGAAATAACTTCAGAATTTGCAGAATTCTACTCCAACCTATACACCTCCCGTAACCCACCCGAGGAAAAAATCAGAGAATTCCTAACAGAAATGAACATGCCTACCCTAACTAGCGAGGAACAGGAACTCATGGACAGTCCTATCACCCCAGAGGAAATAGACACAATCCTCAAAAACTTAAAACCACACAAAGCCCCAGGCCCAGATGGCTTCACAGCAGAATTCTATAAGAAATTCAAAGAACCCCTGATGCCCTACATGACACGCCTGTTTAATGACATCATGAAAGGAGGGCCCATTCCTAAAACCTGGACCCTCTCCAAAATAGTCTCCATCCCAAAACCATTAAAGGACAGCCTCAAAGTAGAATCTTACCGCCCAATCTCACTAATAAACCAAGACTACAAAATATTTACATCAATCTTGGCCAACCGCCTGAAAAAATTCCTATCCAAGCTAATAGCCCCAGACCAAACTGGCTTTGTCCCTGGTCGCAACATTACAGATCCCATCAGGAAACTACTAAACTTAATCGAACACAGCAAGGCAACTAAACTCCCATTGACAATTATGTCCCTAGACATTCTCAAAGCCTTTGATTGCTTAGAATGGAAATACTTATCAGCAGTACTAACCAGCATGAAATTTGGCCCCAACTTCCTACAAATCATCAAACAAATATACTCCCAAGCCTCAGCAAAATGCAGAATTAACAGCATGGATTCAAACACCATAACAATCCAAAGAGGCACAAAACAAGGATGTCCACTATCTCCCTTCTTATTTATCCTAGCACTGGAGCCCTTAGCAATCCGAATCCGAGCAGCCACAAACATCAAAGGGGTGGAAATAAAAGGCAAAACCTATAAACTAGGACTTTTCGCAGACGATCTAATGGTCACAACACCAGACCCCTTAAACACAGCACCCTCCCTAATCGGAGAACTCAACACATTTGCAACTGTGTCAGGCCTGCAAGTAAACTTTGCAAAATCGGAAGCCATGTGCTTCAACACCCCCCCACACGTCCAAAGAGAACTCACCAACACCACCAAGATAAAACTCTGTCACACCAAGTTCAGATATCTTGGGGTACAAATAACCAAAAACCTCAACAAACTATACCTTCACAACTACAAACCCCTATGGCAACAAATAAACAAAGACTTAAAGAGATGGAACAACATGAACTCCACTCTCTCAGACAAAATAGCCATGATCAAAATGATCACCCTTCCAAAACTAACCTACCTGTTCCAAACCCTCCCAATCTGGATTCCCCCAACCCAACTCCGCAAATGGCAGAGAAAACTACACTCTTTTATCTTCTCACACAAAAAACCAAGAATAAGCACCAAATACCTGCACCTCCCCACCTCAGAAGGAGGATGGGGAATCCCCAATGTAGAAGCATATTACAATGCCAACCAACTACGTCACATAATCCCATATATACTAGAAGACGAGACAAAACAATGGATACATCTAGAAAAGGACACAATTGAAAATATCTGCACCACAGCATACCCACTCCTCCCAAACAAACTAAGAAAAATCCCCTCAACACTTAACAGGTACACACAAACCATGTTCAAAGCATGGAAAACAGAGATAGGCAAATTATCCCCAACCCCATCCCCACTAATTCCCCTGGCATACCACCCACTATTCCACCAAGCAGCACAAAACCTCCAAACAAAAACCTGGCAATCCAAAGGCCTGCATCGCCTAATAGACTTTTACATAAATAACAAACCCTTATCAACACAAGAAATACAGGACAAATTAGAAGACACCCAAATGCCATGGTTAGCACAACACCAATTACATGCCCTCTTAAACAACCCAACAGTAAAATCAACAGCAACTAGACCCCTGACAACCTTCGAAAACCTCATCCTAATGACAAAGGGACACGGCAAAGGAATAGTATCCGCAATATACAAAATACTACTAAAGAATCCTACAAACCCCCTAGACACAATCAAGAGACAATGGGAAGACGACATAAAATACGAAATCAACCCCACCCAATGGATCAGAATGTGGTCTAAACCCCCCTTTAAATCCATATCAACAAAAAGAAGGGAACTCACCCTAAAATTAACATACAGATGGTATCTAACACCAAGAAAATTAGCACAAATACGCCCAGGAACCTCACCAAAATGCTGGAGAGGATGCACCTCCACGGGCACATACTTCCATATGTGGTGGGAGTGCCCCAAAATCCAAACATTCTGGACAACAACCATACGAGAAATATGCAAAATAACCAAACAAGTGCTAGAAACCACCCCAGAACTGGCTTTACTAAACATCTTCCAAGACAATAATGCCCACTTACAACACAAGGAACTCATAATCCATCTACTCTCAGCAGCCAGAAACATCATAACCAGACACTGGAAAGACCTGTCAGGAGCAAGCATGGACCAATGGTACCAAGTAGTATGGGAAACAGCCCTACTAGAAAAACTAACCAGCAACCTAAAACTAGCACGGGGACAAACAGAAGAAGATACCTTCACCCCCATATGGTCCCCCTTCATCACACACACAGCTCAACAAGATAATGACAAAAACCTACCGACAGCATACAAATCAATATGGCTAACCTGATCCAAAACACCCACCCACCCCACTCACACAGAAAACTAAAGATCAACACAGCCAACCACAAAGGAACAAGCACACCCTACGCCAATTGCGACCTCTCACCGCCAATGAAACACAAGCGAGCAACAGAGAACCAACACAACCGATGCTGACACCAAATCCTACATACACTAAGGAAAACAGAAACATCGCCTCCCCACCCCACCCTCCCCCCATCCCACCCACCTCCCTCCCCCCCTCTCTGCCTAATGTCTCAATAACCAATATTGATCTGTAAAAATGCTACATGGAAAAATGCGAGAGACATTTTGTAAACCAAGAAAATCTTTAATAAAATATTAAAAAAAAAAAAAAAAAAAAAAAAAAAAAAATAACAACGGTGATGGTGATGGTGACAACGACAACGACAACGACAAAGAGGTCTTTGCCTGCCCCATTAATTCACACATGCTTATATATTAGATGTTGCTGATTCATAAGAAGCTTATTTGTTAGCCATAGATCTGTCCCCGTAGATGGCATTAAGTGAATGTAATTGAAGAATGCATTCTCAGAAAAGAAGCTCCCTACAAGAACTGACTACTGACTATGCAGTGGTGCTCACTAATTACCTTACAGCCATTTTTGCTTTTAACATTCCAATCAACTATTGACACAGCAGCAAAAGGAGAAATTGAAGGGTGGACGTGGTCCCCCCCAACCCCCCGAGGCTTTCAAGCGGGATTTATTCTTTTTGTTAATTCAGTACAGCCATTATGCCCTTCATATGGGCCAAATACAATCCCAGGATTAAAATGCAGACATTACAATTATCCATGGAAGATGTGGGATTAGTCCTCCCAAACTTCTATTGATACTACTTAGCAGCACAGCTGCCGTGCTCTATCCCATGGTTTAATTATGATAAGACAACATTAGCATCAGCAATCAAGGATTCCTGAGCCAGAAAGTCTTTTCGGCCATCATGTTGCATTGTGGTAGGACTCGGGGGGGGGGGGAGCATAGCCTGAGCAATATGGTCATTTCATACTTGTTTTATAAGCGGTGCTTTTGCTATATCATTGAAATTATATGTTAAAGGAGCCCACATTCTTAAAAGCAGACCCACCTCCCATTCCCAAGCGCAAAGGGTCAAGAGGCACGTTGACTTGGTCTTTCCTGCTGAATCGGAAGGGCATCTCTGCCATAGGCATCATACAGCCAAAACGACCCTATGGAAGGGGATTTTGAATTTCGAAGTACAGCACATAGGCATGCTGCATTTCTTCCCTATGTGTGCATGCTTGCGTGATTCCTGGATTACAGGGGGGGTTGGACTAAATTACCGTCAGCATCCTATCCAACTCTACAATGCTGTTATTCTGTGTGCACACTGACTAGAAGATCCAATGTAGCCAAAGGACAGAAGACCTCTTTTAACTCTCTTTCCCTCCATAGGATAGGGTTCTCTTCTGCCTATTGTTTGAATCAAGAATTGTAGGTCCAGAGGCTTGTGTCTTGCCCAGTTGCTTCTGCACACCTGTTGTTCACTCCTGTTGCACTCTGCTCCCTTTCAGGTGGCCCTCTTTTGCTCTGTCCATTCTCCTCCCCATTACAGTCCAGGAACAAGTGAGCTAGTCTCCCTAGTTTTAGCTGGCTTAGAGCGCCAGTTAAATTCTTAACAGCAGTGGGGCTGGATTTTACAAGTCCCAATTAAACACCTGAGGCACATGATTTATTATCTTGTAGACAATGATTTTTGTTACGAATGATCGGAGCTGTTGTTGCTCGGTACCATCGGTTTCTTACTAAGGTTGATGCTTTGTGCTGCCCTGTACCTAGTGACATACAATAATACAAGGGAAGTAGAGCAGTAAACTTGACATTTGTAGTTCAGTTGCACTTCTAAACAAATCTTTGATCCGGAAGAGGCAAACCCAAACTAAACAACAACAGATTCCAGGGAAGAGTCAAGTGGGAAACTTTACTGGGAAGATTTGAAGGGAGGGTTGCATTCTTTTTCTTAAGCTGTTGTTATTTTTTATTTTATTTTTATTTTATTTTATTTTTTTAAAAAAAAAAAACCTTCTCATTTGTTTGCTGTCTTTCACTTCTATATGCGTTGGTCTCACTGCCAGAGGGATGTACATCTTTTGATCTACCTAAAAGAACCTTTACTCTGAAGCAAGCATAGATCTATGTCCCATTCCCCCCACCAAAAACATTAATAATGTTCATTTCTACTGTGTATTAAAATGGGGTTTGGTTGTTCAGAAGACTTTTGCTCCAGTTGTTGTCATTTCAGTTGCCACTCTATTCTATTTCATCTAGTTTTTAAAACTCTTATCTTTTTCCCTTTCACATTTCACAACACTGACACTCTAAGGCAGCTACACAGCATCAAAACCAAATACAGTTATTTGAAACAGCAACAACAAAATCAAAAAAGCAGCAGAACCTTCCTGCTAAAAAGCTCAGTACCATAGACAGAAAGCAAAAGGCGCCTTGCAAACACACTGTTTGTCTCGGAGTTCCAGAGCCTTGAAGCCACCACAGTAAAGGGACTGCCCAGGGCAATTGTCTCCCATACTTGAAGTGAAAGAAGGCCTCCAATGAATATCTTGAAGAATACGTAGGTTTATAGTGGAGAAGATGGTCCTTTTTTAACTACCCTGAATGGCAGTCAAAGACTAATGAATTGGGCCCTTTAAATTGGGTCCAGAAAGTGAACTGGGAACCAGTAGAGTTCATCAGAATTGACATACAGTCATACCTTGGATCCTGAATGCTCTGGAACTCAGACATTTTGGCTCCCGGATGCCACAAACCCAGAAGTGATTGTTCCATTTTGCGAAGGTTCTTTTGGAAGCCGAACGTCCTGCAGCCAATCAGAAGCAGTGATTTGGTTTTTGAATGTTTTGGAAGCCAAACAGACTTCCGGAACAGATTCTGTTCGACTTCCAAGGTACGGCTGTATATTCTTTGTGGTGCATCCCGCAGTTTCGTGGCCACATTTAGTACTAATTGTTCACAGGAACTCTTCAGAAGCAACCATACATCACAGTACAGGATGTGAGTAAAGCATGGCAGTGATTAGCTTCTCTTTTAAAAAGAGTGATAATTGCAAGCGAATCTTAATAATGTAAGCCACATAATAATGGAAGGAATAATTGACATTAGGTGTCCTGATAAATATACCAGTAATACAATTTTCATAGCATTTGAAATTTCTGGATGTTTTCCCATTGTTGATCAATATTTCCGGCAAAATGAAAAGGAATAGAAAACTGGTCTGAAACAAAAAGAAACTGAATTCAACAGAGAAAATTGCAGAGTTCTCCAGTTAGAGGGAAGGAAATCAATTGTACAAGTATAGGATTTGGGGGGGATACCTGGCTGTGATGTCTGGATCACAGTCCTGCACAACATGAACATGAGTCAGTTGTGTGATGTAGCATCAATACAGGCTAATGCAGTTTTAGCCTAATAGAGCCATGGTTTCCAATATGTAAGAAGTAAAGGCACCACTTTATTCTGCACAGTTCAGAGCTCATCTGGAAGCACTGTGCACAGTTCTGCCTTCACACTTTAAGAAGGATATAGACAAACCAGTACAGGTTCAGGAAAAAGTCAACAAAGATGATTGAGAATCTGGAAAATAAGGCCTATGAGGAAAGCTTGAAAGAAATGGGCAATTTGGGTCTGGTGAATTCTGAGGCAGATCGCAACAGCACTCAGATACCCAAAGATTCTCACACAGAAGACAGCAAAGATTTGTTCTCTGCTGCCCCAGAAGATAGGACTAAAACCATTGGGCTTAAATCGATATAGGAGGGTGGATTTCAGCTGGAGAAATGTCTTAGTAAGAACAAGCCTATAGTCAAACCAGTTATCTAAGGGAGAGGTGGAGGTCTTTAAGCAGAGTCATCTTTAAGCAAATCATCTAGCTATGGGTTTCTTGTACCAAGGAGGGGTACACTAGATGCCTACAAGGCCCCACCAAGTTTGGTCATTCTTTTCCTTTCCTTCCTTCCCCTTGTATTCATTCCTGGATACAACTGCCATTTCACTAGGGCATGCCCTGCCCCTGCCCTCCTTTCCGTGACAATGTGGAGCGGCGAAAGCTGGCCCCAGAAGTGTGCACTTGGATTCCTCCTGCACGTATGTTCTCTGCAGACAGATTGCTCCTAGGCACTGCCATAGATGCCGTGCCCCTTGAGCAGCTGCAGCTTTGAAAACTGCAGTCTGGCACTGCGTTACAGAGTTCGGGAAAGAGAAATTCTCTCTATCCCATTAACTCCTCCCACACACATACACCGTCAGCCTGAACAGGCAGGCTTACGGATCCATAACGATAGCTGTGGCAGCAGATGTCATGGTAATGCTCTGCATGACTCATCTACTGTACTCTGTGCTCTCCGGAGAGTCCTGCTTTTTTATACGGGCTCGTTTGCGAAAGGTGGAATCAGGCAGGCCAAACAGGCCACCACGAGCTGTCAAGTCTCGAACTGCTTCCTAAAAGCACATCCCTTCCATTATTAAAGAAAGCTCAGTGGCCCACATACGACAGCTGGCTTGCAATGGCTGGAGACAGTTCTTTCCTCCCCCCACCCCACCCAACTGCCTTTTAAACAAAAAAAGGCCACTGGGCATGCTAAATGTTAAAGGGAGCTGATACACAGGGGGAAGAGAAACTTTGCTGGGTTTACTGCACAGTTGGTTCTTGGCTGCAGATCCTTAACCACAGTGGTAGAATGTATAGGGGGAATATCCACTGACTGTGCTGGAAAGGCTGACACAGGAAGTGAGGAGAGAAAGACAGAGAGAGGTCCAAAAGTCCTCTTTCCCATAGGAATGTGTCTGGCCCCTGATAACAGGATGTTGGATTAGATGGGCCTACCGGCCTCTTCTTATACCATGGCTTAATTTGGTCGCATCACTCTCCTTTTGGCCCCTGCTGCACTTTGTTTTCACACCCTATCTTCCCCTTCTCCTCCTTGCACTAAATAATTTCTTTCCCTTTCTTTCTCTCATCCTGCAGGCTCAGCTATTTGTTCTCTGTAATGGGTCAGTTGGGAATTTCCAAGGGGCTGGTCCCCCCAAAAAAAAATGAAAAGGAAAAAAATTAAATTGGATTTTGTTTTTAGATACTTTTGTCCAGTGTTAAATTTAGAAAGTTCAAGGCACTGTATACTTAGATGGTTTTTAAGCTATGCTCAGCCTTCTCTCACTGTATTTTCAGTTTCATGGCTCCTCCAGACAATCTGTTGAGCATCCTGATTTGCTTGCACTAAGTTTACAAGGAGGTTGGATTGTACCCAGTCTCTGCCTGGATACAACAATGAGCATTCTGATATGCTTTCAGGGTATTTGTATTTCTGGTTAATCATTCATTCATTCCATGCTTTTCAATGCATTTCCCCATCACCTTCCTAACTGCAAAAAGCCTGTTTACTTTTTAAAAAGTGTTATTTGTTGTGCTAGGATGGCGGAGTGCTTTAACCCACTTCAGCTCTGCAAGGCTAAATTTCCCAGTATGCACTTCAGCTTCTCCCATAGATTGTTGACAGCTTGGAAGTTCCCTCTGTCAAATATCATGGTGAGCCCTAACACCCCACCTTTCTCCAGAGAAAAGAAAAGGACCTGGGTTCTGTCTGTTCCCTAACTCCATCAACACTCAGCATATGTGTGTGTGTGTGTGTGCGCACACACACACACACACACAACAGTGGATATTACAATTGGTGTCAATAGCCAAGCATGCTACTTGGCATGAAGTGCATGTAATGTAAAGCCCTGGCTTTACATGGCTCTGTCTATGGTGCGGATGGGTATTGGCTTTATATTACATGCATAAAGGAAAATGAAAATGCAGGCCACTCTAAATTATTCATTGATCTCAGTTAACATGATGCACAAATCCCTTCTCTTAGTCTTGCCAGAAGACGTACATTTCAGTCAATATTACAAGCGTATCTCTGATTCAATAAATATTTGACAGCAACATTCATAAACATTGGCATCCATCGCAGTGAAAAACTTAACCAGGAAGAGTATAAAATTGGACCTTTTTCACCCATGTTGATTGCTTTGTCATCACATGCAGCCATTAGCATCACCCGCGGTATTCATTCCCTTAACCTCCATCCACCCTGCTTGAGATTTTCAGCAGACTTCAGCGAAAGCCAGTTGGGACATTTCAGTTCACACATCATGTCAATTTGTATGATACAAAGGCTGGTGCTCTTAGTTAACAACTGCCTTCCAAATAAAAGTTTTGCAAAAGTTGGTGTTGCAACGCTTGGTGATAAACATGTAGAAGATAAAGCAATAAATGAGTAAAATAAAACTGATTAAGGAGCAATGTCTCCATCAGTCAGGCTGAGCATTATGTTCCTGTGAATGTCTTTAGTTGTTAATTTGAATACGAAACAAGAGTGCTGAAGTTTGAGACTTAATGTTGGGCTTGCTTTAAGAGTTGTTAGTAATATTTTGCCTGCCTTACTTTAGTTCTTTTTTACAATGTGTTTTATTGATGCTTTCTCATATTGTATTTACATTGGGGCTGTTAGCCGTCTTGAGCAACATTTGGTGGAAAACTGGGTACGAATTTTAACACATGAAATAAATAAAATATGCCTTTTCTCCACAAGTTGAAAAGGGTTAAAGTTTTAAAATTGTTGATGCCGCCGGAGCGGCAAAAGTCAAATGGCCCCCTCGGCAGAATGTGGAAGTGGGCCACCAAATGCAGTAGGAGCAGCTAACTACATTTTGAGAAGGATGTAGAGTAATACACATTACCATTGGGGGTGGGGGCTGCTATTACACTATTAAGTCCAGTGCTTTTGTTCAGTCGGAACTCGCTTGACGTGAGTTTCAGCACCTCTCAGGTGGGTGCCATTGCCATTCTAAGAGAACGAGGGAGGTGTTCGTGGTGAGTTCCGGCACCTCTTTTTCTATTAAAGAAAAAATAGCACTGATTAAGTCTAACATTAACTAGGCATATTTGTAAGCATTACCAATGCCTTTTTTTTTTTTTACAATAATTGTCAAAGAAGCAAGCAGCCCAGTGCACAGACGTTGTCTAGTAAGACTGCTACATGACAATGCAGGATTTCCAAAAGCAGACTTTACAGGTTTGCGGGGGCGAACAATAAAAAATAAAAATGAAAAAGATTTCTGCTTGTTGTTAGAAGGATTCAGCCATCTCAAGGCTGGGTGAACTTCCCTATAAGTTATATATATGGAAACAAGGCAGCATAGGAAGATACCTTGTACTGAGGCAAACCCTTCCCTCCATCTGGCTCAGTGCTGTCCACACTGCGTGGCAGGAGCTCTCCATGGTGTCAGGCTGGGGATTAAACCTAGGACCTTCTATATAAAGCAGATGCTTTACCACTGAGCTGTGGAAGAAGGGGCAAATGCAGAAAGATCAGGTGAGTAGGCAAGAAAGTAAACATGGTGGTCAAAAGAGGGAGGCAGTAGGTAGCCTAGGAAAAGGCATATGGTAGAAGTGACAACCAAATGGAGAAGGGATGGGGATGAACAGGGCAGGTGAGGCAAGATGAGCAGGAAGCAGGTGGGAAGCAGGAGAAGGCTAAGAGTGCAGCAGGACAGAAACCAAGGCCAAGAGGAAGGAAGATGTGGCTGGCATTAGCTTGCTGACTCAGCTGTGGCTCATCTTTATAGCCATATGGCAGGCATAGCTTTAATTCAAGATAAAGTATTTCCGTATCACTTCTTTGATCTGAGTCAGAGGTTTTGATAAGCAGTTGTTGCTGTTTTGCCCTGTTGACATTAATCTGTGTATGTGTCCCTTTTATAAAGCCCAGGCAAATTCCATATCTGTAAACATATAAACAGCTATTTCCATTTGCATCAGCAGTAATCACAGTCTATGTTCCTTTTTATTTATATTGTACTCTCTTTCTGTAAACGGGTCTATTGATGCTAAAAGGAATCTATTCCACTCCTCTCCTAACAAAGTCAAGGGGTGGAGGGGACCACGCATGCAGTGTTTACTTTGCCCAGAGAAATGTAATACCATTTCTCACTGTTTAGAGAACTTCTTGACCATTAGCAGTATCATAGGTTCAACATACATTGTGTTTTTATGTATTGGATTTGGACCACTGCGTCTGTGCTCTCTTCAAATTGAGAGGTTTTTTTAAAAAATAATAATAATAATAATGCTGAATATATGCAAACCATTGCTCCAGACAAATCCCAAATCCTGAACTGATTCTGGTTGACCCAGGATTTGGCCAGAGTGGGTTGAGGCAGCCCCAGGTCTCCCAGATCAATCTGGGCCTGTCTAAAGGGTGGGTCAGGAGGTGAGGTGAGGAAGGAGTAGAAGGAAACGCATGCACACTGCCTCCTTCTCCCTCACCCACCCACCCACCAAATGTTCATTTGTGGTTTTAAGCCCTAATGAAAAACTGTGCAAGGCCCCAATCCATTTTGGGCCCTGAATCCAGGTCAGGATCAGATTAGGGCCACTCCAAAGGGCCAAATGAGGCCCTGAATCAGATTAGGGGCTTTCACAGCCATAGTGCAAACCTGCACACTGATAACATGGCTTATGGGCAGAGGCTTAGGCATGCTCTTTTCAGAGAGGTCTACCTGAATGCCTTCTTTATCATCTTTTTGGAGCCAGCTGAAAACCTTTTTATTTACCCAGACTTGCAAATTGTACTTAAAATCCAGGGTCTTAACTTGATTCATTCGCTCTCAGTTGTAGGGAGGTTTTTGCTTCTTCTTACTCTTCTGGTTGCTTTTAATTGCTATATCTTGTCTTTTTAACATTGTTTTGTTACAAGTCAAACAAGGGGTATTTATTGTTGGGTAGCTATATTAAACGATGATGGTGTTGTAGTGCTAGCTGTCATAAGAAATCTCTTAATTGGAGTCGTAGCCTATATAAGGCATGGGGATTCAATCTTTTCAAGTTTAAATCTATTTATTTATCCATCTAGTCATTCATCCATTTATTTACATTTATATCCCACCTTTGTTCCATCCTGGAACTCAAGGCAGTGTCCATTGATTTCCCAGGCGGACTCCCATCCAGGACCTCTTTGCACCCAGACCTGCTTAACTCTAGCAATCATGGGTGTTCTATCATGCAGCTTCAGACTATGCTGAAATTGGTGGGCATAGAAGCCAACTCCTAGGGGCTGAGGTCCCTTCGTCCCCACCCCATAAAATATTTGAAGGGGCCACTCTCCCCATAGGTTGAAGGGAATCCCCATTCAAATGGTATGCCATGTCATTTGATTGAATATGCGGGGTGGGACTTACCTGCCCCCCAAAAAAAGTTTTATTCAGGTGGGCATCCATGTTGCCGGGTGCAGGTGAGGCACACCAAACCAACTTGGCTTGGCAGCTGCCATACTGGGGGAAATACTTTTCCCAGTGCAGTTGGCTCACATGTGCGGCAGCATGCCATGTGCAAGAGAGGAGAATGAAAGACCTCCTTCGATTCCCCCATGAGATCCAGCGAGGAAGGTAAATGTACGAGTGAGTGGCAATGGCTTTGGAAGCAAGAAAAAGCAGGCTTCGGTACTTAGTATTTTCTATGAGACAAGTATTGCGTGCTGCTAAGATTCATTTTGCCGATGTTTCAAAACTCGGCAACATCAGTAGTGCAAATGTATTTTAGGCAGATGGCCTTCATGAATTTTATAGAGGTTTCAGTTCCTTTTCCCTCCTCATGTCATAAAGCATTTTACCATAGAATGAAAGAGCACTAAACATGTTTGTTGTGATAGGTGTCAATTATTATTAAAACGAAGGGACTGTTTCTTCCAATTAACACACGTCTTTCCTTGAGATATGAGTTACTCATATGTCATGCAATATAATGAATAGCTGCTTATTTTTCTAATCCCCTCCATGTTTTTTTTTTCCAGGTTACCAAAGCTTTCCCTGGCAGTCCAGGACAAATAACTCTCCATACGAAACCATTTCTTGTCTGTGGAGGTGATGGATTTATTCATTCCAACTTTGATGGGTGCATAGATTCAGCAATGAGTATTGTGCAGGCTTTGAAGTCCAGTTTGTAGGATTTTTCATCATTTGCTTGCTTGTTTCCTGTCCCACCCCCATGCCATCTTATTTCTATGACGAATTATACAATATACTAAAACCTACGTGCCCTCTATTTTAAGGAAATAAATCATGAGAAGTCTTCAGACGTTTCACAGATTTATTGCAATAGTTGGAAATGTTGCTTATTTATTTGCTCTGCCTTGAAGACACTCACTGTGATAACTTTTCTGGCTTCACAGAGTGTCAGACATACATAAATATGTCTTCACCCAAATTCCCCAGCTCTCGGCAAAACATTTCCACCAATTTTAGATGGGTAAGGGGGAGGAAACCTTAGACTACTTCCTTAATTATTGTAGGGACCAACCACCAAAGAACAGCAAGCCAGTGAGTTAAATGGGTAGTTGTGTGATTCTAACTGGGATCAGTCATCTGTATTCACTAGTTTTAGCATCTTATGAAGTCGCATGATGCAACCACCATGCTGGATGCAGTGAGGGCCTAGATGGGAGGCCACCTGGAAAACCAGTGGACACTATATTGAGTTCCACAATGGAACAAAGTTGGGATATACAAGCCACGGTGGCGTGGCTTTCCTGACCATGTTCACACGCTAAAACAGTCTTGCAAAATGTTCAAGTTGCCAAATCCTGGGAAAGCCAATATCACAACACAGCGTATATTTCAAAACATGCTTTGGATGTTTCTCTGTTGCACAGAAATGACATGAACCAGTTCTCTACGCAGTGATGTCAAGGAGATGCAAAATGGGAAGGTGGTGTGGTGACAGAACAGGAAGTGCAGGGGAACTGATGAAACCTTTTCCTGTGCAGCAAGGTAGCACCCAAAGTCTCTCATAGTACCACGTGGCCTTGCACTTTTTTCCAGAACCATTTTACCATGTGAATGCGAAGGAATGTCACCTCGTGGTGATTATTCCATCTTTTAAAATGGCCACCTAAAATCACTATTGCCAAACAAAGGCTTTCTGAGAGAATTGTGGAATTGCGTGGTTTCACTGAAGAGTGAATATCAGAATATTTGGTGGCTTGAGTTTTCATTGCAAACATACCAATTATTTCCCTCAACATATTGCTCGCTGGAATATAGTTTGAGAATCACTGAACGAGATAATAATAATGTGTCCTAAAACAATAAACAGTTTGTGATTATTATTTTTTAAGCCATTACCCTGACTTATTTACCACAGTTCTTTGTCGTATACAGGCAGTGGCTTTGTGTGCACAGTATCTAAGGAATCTACCAGAACGGCAGAGCTATTCAGGCGGCAATTCTGTACCCATTTACCTGGGAGTGAGTCCATTAAACTTAGTGGGACTTACTTAATCATAGACGTGTAGAGGAGGGCACTGTTACCCCATTTCCTCTTCGATAGTGAATGAAAATGCCTTGCTTTTTCTTATCCTGTATGTTGTCTGGCCAACAAACAATCTGACCGAATTAAGAGGATTTGAAAGAAACTTAAGCCGATTTATGTTTCTTCCAGCAATCACATTTTACTCAAATTGTTATCTTGAAGTGTCCACTAACATATACTCGCTTGCATCTGGGCTGCTGCAACTTTCAGTGTAGCAGACAAAAACAAAACCGGGAGACAATTGCAATAGCTCAGTTGTTTGCTAGATGAGTCTGTGTGTTCCAGGACTGTGATTCTTAAACTGTTGCACAGAGTCCACAGCAACTTGGAGGTTGTCCCTAAGATCACGATGGAAATAGAGGAAAATGCTGAAAAGCCAGCAGGTTATTTGAAATATGGTATCTGCCTGCATGGTGGGAAAAAAAACACAATTAGTTTTGTTGATGATGGTGTTGAAAATGTGAAGTTGAAAAGCAGCTTGGCTGTTCAGCAGCACAAGTGGCTACAACAGAAACCTCAATAAAACTTCAGGCCATGTGCCTGGTTCTCCTCAGTAATCTGACTGGTAGGTAGGGTAGGAAGAACGCAGTTCCTTGCATCCAGAGCGTTGTAAGGAAAAAATGGCAGCCATGATAACTGCCTCTTCCACACACTGTGTTCAAAAGGGAGGTGAAGGATTCCCACTGTGACTGAGACGCATAACGCAGAAACACAATCTTGGCAACAAACCTTGAAGAATTGTCCCCCAGATTTATCACTAGTGAACAGAAATTCAGAATTTGGAGACCATTTGAGTTTGGCCCCATTAAGCACTTATATGGCCTTTCCCAGAAACACTTATGAGTGTGCATTTGTCTTTTATGGAGAACCCATCACGTCAGCCCATTTCCTAAAATAAAATAATAAAACAACGATCTTTAGGAAATTGACAGAAGCTAATCATTTTTATTTTTATTTTTAAGCATATGTGTGTTCAGCTGGGAAATGGGGTTAGTAGCTGCGTGATATAATGCATGTTGGCTAGTAAGCACAGCCTTTGCCGAAATAAAACTTTACGATGCTGTGTTGGAAAAGCTTAATTAACAAACTGTCAGCCCACATGTCCTGTTCAGGAGCTGAGGATGACAAATGATCACAAGTGAGCAGTAATTTTTTTCCACCTTGAATGTTTTCTGCAAGCAGGATATTACCTTGCCAAAAAAGAAGGGGGGTGTAGAGAAGCTATTTTAACATTGTTAAAATCCTTTGAAAAATAAATGTGTTGTTGAGACAAGCATTTTTTGATCAGAGAATTTGGGGGCGGGGGTTGATCCGCACAGTGAAAGGAAAATTAATCTACTCATCTGCATTTACATGAAGATATTACATGTGGAGTGGAGCTGTTAGAGAAGAGCACATCACTCGAATTTTGACAGGTCTGAGTTGGCTGCCACTGACCTATCAGGCCCCCTTTCAGGCATTGGTACTAGTGTCCAAAGCCCTAAATGACTTAGAATCCAAGGAGCGCCTTCCTCCATATGCCCAGATTTAAGGAAGGTGGATTTCTCTCAGTGCCACCCCTGTGGGTGGCAAGGAGGACAGGAATGCAGCAGAGGCCTTTCACTGTGGGAGCATCCCCACCTCTGGAATTCCTTTCCACGGGAAGGAAGACTGTCCTCTTCCCTGTCCACGTTCAACAGAAATTTGAAGACTTTTTTTTTTGTCCAAGCCTTTGTAAGGAAATGGGTATAATTCAGCTATGGGGTTTTATAACTGTCATGTTAATATATGGACATTGGATATTGTTTTGTTTGATTTTATGTTGTTGACATAAAAATTTTATGCTGGAGCTTTTTTTGTGATCCAGCAGAGTTCTCCTTATACTCTTAGTTCTTAAGGAAGCCTGCTACCATTTAAATAGCCCTGTCCTAGTTTCTGTTCCTTGGTCACACTAGAATGTGACATAATGTTCAGAGAAAAAGACAAAAAGTCTGAAGCTGGATTTGATGTATATAAAAATCTGCATTGAAGAAGACCATGATTCATCTGTGTCTCATAAAATTTCCAGAATCTTCTACTGATATTTAAGCACCTATTCAAATATTAAGGATATATTCCTTAAAGGTTGCAAGTTGCTCTCTGGCCTGATGAAGGCTGTGTAGCTTCAGATTATAGGTTGGTAGGATATACTTCTACAGATAAGGCACATATTATTATTATTTTAAGGAAAGATACTTTATTTGGTTTTGCAATTTTGTGTTTTGCTTTGTTTTATTTGCATGTGTTTAGGTTATGGTTTGTATGTTTAGTTCTGTTTGTATGTAATCTAATATATTTGAGCTATGAAACATCAAAGAATTTGGGTTTGGGAGGGTTAAAAAAGAGATTTACCCCCAAAAAAATCAGGGTGGTAGAAGGAAAAAATATAGTTCTTGGTGTGGTACACATTTAAGATCAAAGCAGAGGAATAGAATTTCCACAGATCCAGGAACTTGTGGTCTTAACTAACATCCTAGCATAGATTCGCATCCAAGATATTTGTGGAAGATCAAATTCACTGGTGTCATCAGTCATGACTTCAGAGCAGACGTCCAGGGCCCCACTCAGCCAAATGAGCTAGAGGTTCCGAAAAACAGCAAGTCTGGCTTAATACATTTTAAAGTAAGTGAAATAATACTCAGAACCATCTAAAAAGCCACCCAGGTAAGACGATGAAATGTAGTGTCTAAAATCACCTCTGCTCCTATTATTTGTTAACTTTCATATTATTTATTTACTCTTTAATTGTTGAAAATATAAATGGATTTACCATCTCTACACTGTGACCTATGAGTTTCATCTAGCTATTGGGGGGGGGGGGATAAACTAAGTCAAACCTAAGCTGCGGGTGTTTGTTATACTGCAAATGAACAAGGAAAGCTGTAATGTATGGACTGTAGGCTTCTTTTCTGCTAAGGCCATTCGCAATGTATTTTGGAGGGATGCAAAAGCTCATATTCGCTATTATAGAGGGGTGTTTATCAGTTGTACATCAGAGCTGCATCAACTTGTCATCATAAATCTGCCCAACTTTCAAAAATGTTCAGAGAAACCAACTGGGAAAGATGAGAAATGTCAGAGAGGGTAAAAATAGAAGACGAAAAAAGATGAAAGATAGTTGGTTTTTAGGTCCTAAACAAGGCTTTGTGAGGGGAGATGAAAACCAACATAGGCCTCACAATAGATTTGGCCACTGAAAATCTTGTTCCCTAAAGTCTTGTTGAAGAGAGATCTTCCCTTGCTGCTTTTCTTTTTCTTTAAAAAAAAAAAAAGGCAAGCAAGAAGAGGCCCTTGAAGCACACAATGTGTACAGTGACTTACTAGCTTCATCCAGGTCAAGGGTGCATGTCATGTGTGTCTAGTCTACATACGTGGTGTCTGAAGCAGGCCTGTGAATTCTACTCCAGCCTTGAAACTTGAGACGTTTCACAGCATCTCAAATGTGTTGCATGTGGTATTTTACACCACCAGCATCGCTGAATAGAGCCACTGGTGTGTTGTGGCTAGACTGCTGGGGTTCAAAGCCCCACTCAGCCATAATGTGACCTTGGACCAGCCACTCTCTCTCAACCTCACCTAACTTCACAGGGTAGTTGTGAGGATAAAATGGAGAGGGAGAGTAGAAGTATGTAAAGCCACCTTGAGCTTGTATCAAAGGTAGAATATAAATGTAGTAATAATAATATAAATGTTTTAAGTGGGCTTCTAGTATAAAAAGAAGCTAAAAAAAAATCAAGCTTAGGGTTCCATCTACGGATGTGGTTTAATTGTGTGTTTAAAAGCAGTGCTCATCCACACAGTCTTCGGCTGCTCACAGCCTTACCTCTCCTTGCTAGGCACAACTTCCTGGTATGTCCTCTCCATTTAAACTAATAAATTATTCCAAATTGCCTGCAAAAGTCTATAGTCTTTTGCAGGCAAGTTGGGTATTATATAAAAGTGAAACTCGAAAAATTAGAATATCGTGGAAAAGTCCATTTATGTAAGCAATTGTTTTCATTAGCTACTGGAGTTTAATATATGAGATAGACTCATGACATGCAAAGCGAGATATGTCAAGCCTTTATTTGTTATAATTGTGATGATTATGGCATACAGCTGATGAAAACCCCAAAGTTGAAATTGTTAATTTGGGGTTCTCATCAGCTGTACGCCATAATCATCACAATTATAACAAATAAAGGCTTGACATATCTTGCTTTGCATGTCATGAGTCTATCTCATATATTAGTTTCACCTTTTAAGTTGAATTACTGAAAGAAATGAACCTTTCCACGATATTCTAATTTTTCGAGTTTCACCTGTGTGTGTGTGTGTGTGTGTGTGTGTGTGTGTGTGTGTAAATATCTGACGCAATGAATCAAGAACTGAAGCAATGGAAAATGAACAAAGCATAAATGGAGCAATCTAAGGGCTGGTCACACATGGTCTGTCTGGCATGTAAGTTATACATGTGTTCATGATAGGACACATATATATAGCCTTCAGTTTCCCACTGCACATAGAACTTTTATATGGACTCAGACTTGCTCAGTTAACACCATAGCTGTACAAGACATTTTTCACAGGAGATGGGTCCAGGCTACTTCACTTGGTCAGGGTTGTTTGTTTGTTTGATTGAATGCTACATCTGAAATTTCCCTGTGTACACATAGGGGAGCTGGTATGAGTTACAAGTCACTCCTATGACTCGCCACATGTAAAACCCATGCAAATAGGCCCGTGGCTGAACTCATGATTGCGCCATTTAATACCCATGGTTGTTGAAACGGAGAAAGAGTTTTGTTAGTTGTGAAATGTGTAGAAGAAAACTCTCATGAGGCAGGTATACTGATAGGCTAAACTTTAGCACTGGTTCACATATATGTATACCCTCAGTTCAATATATTGCATCGTCATCACAGGAATACTATACACCACATACGGAATCTCCTTAACACCTTGCATAGACTCAAAAGCAATGTTTTTCAAAGGAGTCAAGTCACACACTCAGCTGCTAGTCCTCAAGCAAAGAAAAATTAAGTAATGTACATTGTGTAAGCAAGCCACTAAACTTCAACCTAGCCCCCCACCCCGCACTTAGGCTGTGTACACGCTATACCTGTAAACAGTGCTTTTTTTCTAGAAAAAGAGGTGCCGCTACTCACCAAGAAGTTGTTACAGTAAGTGCCACACTTTTTAACAACAAAAAAGGAGGTACCAGCACTGTGTACCCTTGAGCACTGCTTGTAAAGCACATTCAAAATGCATTATTTCCCCCAAAGAATTCCAGGCACTGTAGTTTATGCCTCACAAAGTTACCATTCCCAGCCTGAGAATGGTCTATACCTGGTCAGGTGGAAGCTAATTAAAATATTTCTGTGGTGGTGGTTGCTCCAGTCAAGGATGTGAGGATGGAATTGACACATTGAGCAATTTCACTACTCTTACTGAAATCATGTTGTTTTCCCTTGAAATTATTCCAGTGTTTCACCTAAGGAGGGCCACCCCATTTTTTTTCTGCTTTAGGTGAAATTTCAGGGACAATACTACCTTTGATCGCTATACCTTTCTTAGACATTAGCCGAACCTCGGTTAGCAGAAGCACACAGATTTCGTAACAGTTGTTCCTAAAATTGAAAATGGTTACAAACTGGCAAGTTCCTGTTTGAAAAAATGTGGAACTAGGGGGCTGATGCAGCGCAGCTCTGTGGCATTATGTTTTGCTCATCGCATCGTAGAAATACATGCTTCCCTTCCACCCACTGGATTTAACCTGACAAACCAGAAGTGAAATAATGAAGAGTAAGGCTCAAATGCCTGTCATTAAGGCGCAGTTATGAGTGGGCTAGACAACAGTGATTGTGTCTGGCGGATCGGATGATCTGTTTGAGAGAGAATAAGGGATCTACTTCCTGAGCCTGTTTATTCTTGAGCTGGCAAGCAGACATTCATGAGAAATCGGGAGTGTATGATTTCCTCCCCACCCCCCTTTCTAATCCTGGTTCTGATGTGCAGTTGGTAAGCTGCTTTGCTAAAATCCAGAGACATTGATGATGTCACCTTCGGCCACTGCCCCAGGCATTGTATTAGTTGGATAATAGCTGTTTGTTATGAGTTGCACTTTCAGTCAAATCAATCTGTATCCAGAATGGTACCAGTATACTATCTGGGAAAGTAGCTGGTATTAAACTGGTTGATAAAGCAGCCCTACATCACACTGCCCAGTGACAGCTTTGGAATAGTTATATAGTCCCTGAGCCAGCGAGGTTGGCTGATAAGCATTTATCTCCCTGTGTGGTTATTATAATTTTAGTCTGGGCCACTAGAGATTGAAAATTGGTGCTAGAAATGCATAATTCTTTGCTGTTGTTAGAAATCGATAGGGGGTGCCCTGCAGTGCAGCTTCAGAGATCTAGCCACAGGCAAGCTCAGATGAATGGTTGACAACACAGAGAAGTCAAGTGTTATGATCTGCTATCACCTGTTTCCTATCCCTCCTATTTTCCTGATGCGGCTGTTGCAATCCTGTATGCCTATGAACACACTGTTTCAGTATGACTCACACAAACACGCTCACCTAGGTGGTATTAATGGTCAAATTTGATGTCTTGGCTCCTTGACAATATGTGTGAGTCTTTCTGAAATGGTATACATGAAGGTCTCACTATTGAACACAATGCATTCACAGGATATTGTTAGGCAAGCATTTGCATGACGAGGCAACAATTTCCATTGATCTCTATGGGGAAATTTCTAATGCGTTCCTGACCACAGAATTTTGACTCCAAAAAGGGGGTGGGGACAGGAAAACCCTGTGAAACATTGCAAAAGGCAAATGTGGAAATGAAAAATTCTCTCTAATATGACCAGTCCCTCCCCCTTCCTACCTCCTCCCTCTTTCTCACCATGTTTTCTGGCAAAACGGCTATCGCGGACGAACAAAACACAAAAAGTAAGGTTTGTTTAAGGCTGCTTGTTTGTGTACAGTACTGCACACAGTTCCAGTTGTTTGGATACCTGAATCTGCAGTGTGTATAGTGAGGTTTGGGTCCTAATTCCTCAAGTTTGGATAAGTGAGATTTGGGTAGCAGGACCTGTGCATACATATATAAGAACAAGCAGGCTTGCAGCCACTATGTCCAAAAAAAAAAAAAAATAGGCAAGGGCTCTGAAAAAAAGGTTGTCTGCTGAGTAAGGCTGGTGCTATCCATCTCATGCCAGAGTAAAGCCTGCAAAAAAAATTAAATATTCCCGACATTATATTTTGAGCTCCCTGCTGTGTTCGCCATCTACAAACATCTTATTGGGGGAGAGGAGATAACTGTCCCGTTTGATAAGCCATTCCGGGTTATCATTAAATTACAAGTGGAACGACGAGAGTGCATATAATCATAAAAGAAAATTGAACTGCATTAAAACGACCCATCCGACCACCCCCACCCAGCCCTCAGTCTGGGAGGATTAGTGCTAAAAGCCATATCTGCAATCACAGACGATATCTTAACCCTTTGCACGCTATGTGCATCCCACACGTTTTAAACATCCTCCTGTTCTTGTCAGTGATTCACAGAATACACCAGAGAAATAGTGTGTAGTCCTCACATGGCATATTAATTTGTCATTTTAGATTTATTTACTGGTTTATAAGGTTATTTTTGTTTTACAAGCAGTGCACAAAGTATCTCTGTAGCTTATGACATTTTAATTGTGGCTTTATTTGTGTGTGTGTGTGTGCGCACAGACATACACAGATAACTATAGACACATGTGTTTCCTTTTTTGTATGGTCCCTTAGGCTCCGTTATTGAAGGAAAGGTGGGGCATAAGTCCAACAAATAGATTAAAAAGTGGTGTACAATAAATCAATAAAAGTCATACCAATAATAATAATAAAAATCCTAATGCAAGAACACAGCAGAGCATATACTCGCACACACAAAATGCAACCTTAACATACGAAGGATGAGAATGCTAAGTAAAAAAATGCTAGGGCAATACAAGTATTTAAAGCAGTGTCTACAACTGTACAGGAATGCATTCTGCCACATGCCCAGAAAAAGAGAACCCTTGAGTTTTGGTGCCACTACTGGGAAGGCTTCATTTTAGGTTCACATCAACCAACCCTGAGGGCAAGGAACCACTAACAGGACATCAACAGAGCTTCTTTGATTCCTATTATTATATAAGGATCTGGCTTCCTCAAGTCTTGAGAGACGACAATGTTCCATTGTCCTTAGACCTGGAGATGGAAGAGTCTTTGTTCATTTCTGGCCTCCATTCTTTTCTAGAGAAAGAGATCGTGCTTGACTCTCATGCTTTCTTGAACTGTGGGAGCACGTACATCCATAATGCACTCAAAAGGCTGCTTATGTTTATAAGCGAAAATTTTAAAGGAAGAATGGGCTAGGCTAGGCTGATGCAATTAAAGGACAGGAGTTTGTTTGTATCGTGAATGTTCTGTTTAAGCCTAAGTCACAAGGGTTGGGGGGGGGGTTCTTAAGCCTTGCTGCAGCCAGCATCTGTAATGCACAAATTACCTCTGCATGCATGCACAGAGGTTTTTTTGCGTGTGCACGCCCATATGTGCACATGTCTGCATTTCTCTTGCTGTGGGAAAATGAACTTGCTTTCAGTCGCCTTATGCATCTGACCACTCAGCTGATCAGTAGAACATTGTGGTAAACCACAGCTAAGCTTCAGAGATCTTTTTTAGAACATAGTTCCGGTAGGACTGGATGGTACCTCTTGCATCACCTGCTCCTGCACCGAGATGGCCTTCCTTCCTCATCTTTTTTATCTTTTCTGAACATGGTTGCATACTCCCTGATAACACCATTACAACAAACACACATCAAATTTTTGTCTGATTAGCACACCTATAGCTTCTCAGTTGAGTTATATGTGCACGACAAAGGATGCAACCAAGTACACAATCTGCAGCTTAGTTAATGACAACGGAAGGTTTGAAAGCAAAAATACAGTAAGCTGATTAAATAAAGAGGAAAATAGTGTTGCAAGTTGAGTAGCATCACACGAGAGCATCCGAACAAACAAGACTTAGATACGTGATTACTCCATTCTTGCAAGATCTTGCCATGTAAACTACACAAAATGCTTGTGTAAATAAATGCTGCTGTAAATAAATAAATGATGGTAATGTAAGTAGTAATTAATTAAAATAATAAGGATTCATAATTTAAGAATTTGGTGCCCGTGAAAAAATAAGATACTGGTTTTTTTTATAAAAAAAAAAATATGTACAGGTGTATGTTATGATTTTATGATACTGAATAGGTGGGAAATTTCAGGCCCAAATCCAAATACAGCCCCCTCAGTCATCTCTTATCGGGCCCTCAAAACTCCCTCTAGGGCACAACCCTCTTCCAGGACCAGGGGCAGCTCCCTCAATGGGGCAGAGGTCCCACTGCTGCTTATATGAGGTGATGGCAAGGCTGGGGCTGCACAGATGCACCAGCAGGAGTACTGGATTGGCTCTGCTGGTGCACCCACACAACACCAACCTCACTACCCACTCCCAGTAAACAACAGAGATGCCACTGCCAGGAGGGTTTCGCTGTAGCTTCACTCCACTGGGTGATCCATTACAGCAGGGGAAATTGCTTTGCAAAAAAAAGTACATTAGGCAAAATTGCATATAAAAAAGTGATATTAGTTATGAGTATCTTAGAGCTTTTCTCCTAGCATTACTTTATGCTGTTATGTGCCCCGCTGATGCAAAGCACTGCTCATCCAGGATAGAGTCAAGCCGGCTGTACAAAGCCGGCTATACTCCTCCATTTCCAGCTTAACCAACTTAATGCAGTGTAATGCAATGCTTAGCTCTCTTAACATGCCTTACAGAATATATAGGTCAGCTTCTGCTGGAGTCCTCTGCCTTGTAGGGCTAGCCCCAGAACAAAGCTGTACAACCCAATCTGCAACCCAAAACAAAACAAGTTTGTGGGAAGGAGGACCCCGAGAGTGGCATGGGTGGGGGGAGAGGGGAGATCATTCCACCTGGCAAGCTGAAACACCTGAGCTTATGGCACAATCATAATAGCATGAAGTTGAATTTGTCATAATGTAACTAACATCCAGATCTTTGACATATTTCCATGTCCACTTGCTTCTAAGGATCAAACTAGATGTGACACCATTCATACAATTAGTAATTACATTAAAAAATAAAATTAAAGATGAGCCACGAGGTCCCATATGTTGATCAGGACCACAGTGGATTATGGTCAAAGGGCTGAAGTCCCTTTAAACCCTCCCACCAGATTCTCCATCTGCACTAGGGACCCCTATTATTTACTTCTTTTTTTAAAAAAAAATGCTTTCATTATACTGCTAATTGCTTGCAGGGTCAAATTGCTGATTGTGGTCAAGTTATGGCTGGTTGGGTTATTTGGACACTTGAGGCAGAAAATCCCCCAGGGAGTGGGGAATATAAAAATAATAAACAATTAACAATTTGCTGCCCTTTCGTGACACCCACAATCTGTTGCCTGAGGCAGCTAGCTCACTCTGCCCAGTGGTAGGGCCGGCTCCAATTGTTCGAACAGTGTCACATCTTGTTTGGACCTCAATAAGTGTGCTTACAATGACTGGCTCTAAATCTGCTTAGATTCTAAGTATGATGGTAAATGGAGAACTAATTCTCATAAATTAATACTGCTCAGATCCATCCAGTCCATGTCACTTTTGAGTTTGAAGCATAGCTGTCAACTTTTCCCTTTTCTTGCGAGGAATCCTATTCGGAATAAGGGAATTTCCCTTTTAAAAAGGGAAAAGTTGACAGCTATGGCTTGAAGTGAAAAATGACCCATAAAACTAATTGGCAGAGGACACGATCCACCAGAAAGCCCTCTTACGAGAATGAGACCTTTGCACATGAGTACATCCAGCCTAGTTCCTAAGCCTGTGTCTTCAACTAAGGGAGTTAAATCAGAGTTCCTCCCAAGCAAATGTGCATAGGATTCCCATCTGAAAAAGCAAGGCAGAACAGAACTATTTGCATGTCGGAAGCACACGTCCAGAATCAAGCATAGCACCCACACACTGTGTCATATTCCCTTTCAACCAGGAATGGGGGGAAATATTTGAGTCAGTTCACAATTAAAGGCACACACACACACCCCAATTTGCATTTTTCGAAACAGTACTTGAACTGAACCGCAGCTGTCCTTCAAAATTGGCACTTTTCTAAATTTTGCAATGCACTTATACAGCCAAGTAATTGTACAGAAATGCATATATTAGTGAAAAGGATATGGGGGAAATACATTATATCAGGGGAAATTGTTTTGCTAAAACATGTAAACTAGGCTAAAGTGCATGGAAAAACTTGTAACAAGAAATTCACACAGAAATGCTGGTGTGTTTTCATGAGGACTACGGGGGGGGGAGTCATAGACTGCTGTTGGGGGAGTCATAGACTGCTGTTGGAAATGGGGAACTGAATTTCAGGTCAGAAAAATGAGGAACTGAGAGACACTGAAATTGACAGATTTGCCCATCTCTACTTTCAACACAACCGTGTGCCAGGACATGTGAATTGCAAGAGGGGCAAAAAAACAAAAAAACAAACCTTGCACTGCTTATTTTTGCAGGGGAAATGAGCAAGGCCAAGAACCACTAACTACCATCTTAACAGCCATCTTAACAACTACAACAACAAAAAACAGCTTCTTTACACGCTACTCTAGGAGATAGACAGCTCCTCTTCCACATATTAACTATTGACTTGCTAACAGTACTGTTCACATATTCGCTACCATAGGATGGGAAGCAATATTCACTGAGCAGGAAAATGCCTGCCTACCTGTTCTGAAAAAGTTCAGCACACTGGTCCTTACTGAAGTATGGAACAGCTTCATGCTTCATGTTAGTTAGTGCTGCTGCTGCTGCAACTTGGCCAGGAGGGCAGAAAGAAAGGGGAGCGAAAATGTTGGCATCTTTGGCTGATAACTCTTGAGCATGCGCAGAATCCTTTGTCCAGATATTTCTAGAGATTTTACGTTGCACAGCATACAGAATTCACATTGCAATCTGAGGCAGCATTCCTACACGGTGCGTGCTTATAGTTATGACAGCACATCAACAGCAAAAACAGCTCAGCAAAAATTTTGCTTTCTTATTCTGGAAACTGGCCAGGAAGATGAAAATTGGGTGTGCCTGTAAAATTCCGGCAAACCTACAACCCTGAAAAAGTGAGAATGGAGAGATGTGATGGGGAAGGAAGGTTAAGTGTCTGTGAGATGAAGGCAAGCGAATCAGACCCTTCTACTGCATAGGGAGTGGCTTTATTTGCCAATGGCATATGGTGAAATAATGGGCTAAATGGCAGAGGGTGTATGTGGAGTCACTATGCGCGCACAATAACCAAACTTTTGAAGGCAGGGTCGGTGTCACTGTATGCTGCAGTCAGAGGATGTGGTGATGCATATTGTCATTGGCAACGTCAAAAGCAGAAATTCAGAGGGGACAAGAAATTTTAAAAAGAGCAGAGGGAAGTTAGAGACAGTCTGCAAAAGTACAAAGAAATACAATTCAGCAAAAAATAATGATGCTATGTCCTTCAGTCGTGCACGGCTCTGGCTATCCCAGGGGAGGGAGTACAGCTCTGCAGAATCAGAGACAACCCTGCATGCATGGGCATGGAGAAACTGCAGCTTTGAAACATTTAGCTCTCAGGGACTCCTTTGAATGTGCAATTGTGTGTAGGGACTGAGGCTGTCTATGACAGAATTGGAAAGCACTGGTCCCAGTGCCCTTGGGTGAGCCTGCTGCTTGCTCACCCGCCTCCTGCACTGTAAGAACAGCCCGTTTATTCCTTGTCTTTGCTTCCTTTTGTTTAACCAGTTGCAGAACCGTAAAAGAACTAATCCTTCTAGGCCAGCTTTCATAGGCATCTGCTTGGTACCAAGTCAGGCCATTGGTCCATGCAGCTCAGGGCTTCCTGCATCTGAAACTGTGGAAACAGCTTTCCACAGTTTCAGATGGGGGATATTCCCTCAGGTGCCCAGAGATGCTGAGGGTGGAACATGGGACTTTTTGACACACAAAGCAGATTCTGTAATTCTGTGCCCTCCATAAGTTACTGAACTCCAACTCCCATCATTCCTGACCACGGGCTGGGGCTGGGGCTGATGGGGGTGGGAGTCCAGCAACATCTGGAGGGCATCATATTGGCTCCCCCTGCTATAGCTATTATGGGGTGTAAAATAAAAAAAGCCCAGGCAAATGTTTTCAACATGCAAGCTAGTGGTTGTTTCGTTTGGGGGGTTTTGCTTTGCGATTTGTACTGCGGTGCTCTGCATGTTTACTCCAAGGTAAGTTTCACTGTTGTCTTTGTCCATGGAGTTTTCTTGGCAGGGATACTGGAGTGGCTTGCCAGTTCCTCCTCCAGGTGGATCACATTTAGTCTAAAAATTATGGTGCTGGAGGAGACTCTTGAGAGTCCCATGGACTGCAAGAAGATCAAACTTATCCATCCTTAAATAAATCAGCCCTGAGTGCTCCAGTACTTTGGCCACCTCATGAGAAGAGAAGACTCCCTAGAAAAGACCCTGATGTTGGGAAAGATGGAGGGCACAAGGAGAAGGGGACGACAGAGGATGAGATGGTTGGACAGTGTTCTTGAAGCGACTAGCATGAGTTTGGCCAAACTGCGGGAGGCAGTGAAAGATAGGCGTGCCTGGTGTGCTCTGGTCCATGGGGTCACGAAGAGCTGGACACGACTGAACAACAACAACAAGTTTCACTGTGACCAGTGGCGCTTCTCCTCCCCAGTGAGTGTGCAGTCCAAATCTTGGATAGATGAAAGAGGCCTTTTATACCTTGCTCAAAATCCATGCCACTTGGCTGCCTGAGGTGAAGCTCAAGATGACACCCCCTTTCCGTTGCACCTGCCGTGTCCTCCACTACACCTGAGGGCAGTGGGCTGTATTTGGGGGTGCAGGACAGATCACGTGGCATATGCAGCTCCGTCCTCCAGTGCCTTGCTGCGGCTCGCTCACTGCTCTGCCCAATACCTGTTCACTATCCACTCAAGCAGGACTGGCCCTACCATGAGGCAGAGTGAGGCAGGCACCTCAGGCGGCAATTGCTGGGAGATGTGTGTGGCGTGGTGCCCCCCCCCCAAATTAGCCTGCTGCCCTCTGTTGCAGAGCAGGATACCACCAGAGTCCATGTAAGGTTCAGCTTCTAGGCTGGTCAACTTACGTACAAGAAGAGGCACCATCTTGTCTTTCATCTCAGGCTGCAATATTTCTCATGTAGGCCCTGCACTCAAAGACAAATGCAGAAATGCAGCCAGCATTTGTCACATGAGCAGATCATCACGCGCCTGCTAGAGTGTGCAGCCTGGGCTAACTTCTGCACACCCAGCATGCCTAATGGTAGGGCTGGCCTCGCATATCCCCTACTACTGAAATCTGGAAAGTTACCATATGCACATAGACCATTCACCTGATCCAGTAAAAGCCAACTTTACAGCACTGAGATAATACCATCTATTGAACTCAGCCGGTTTATTTCCTTTAACCCACATTGCCTCCAATTTCACTAATGTGTTTTTTTGTTTTGGTTTTGTTTGTTTTTTTGTCCCTATGTGTCAATCTGAAACAATCAAATGCTGCACTGTTTTCAGATGCTCGCCTTTTTAAAGGGGGGTGGAGACACACCCTTCCTAGCCTTCCAAACGGCTGTATCAGTTTCAGCACAAATCTGTTCTTCAAACGGCCAGCACATGTTGAATCTTGCTGTCCTCTGAGTTTACAGGAAGAGGCCTCGGATGGGTTAACCACAGTGGAGCCAACCTTTTCAAGTCATTTAAGGAAAAGAAAAATATGAGTGCTTGCCCCACAATGAGTCGAATCGTCGCCGAGGCTGCAGGAAACCCTGATCAAATAAGTGAGATGGGGGGGCAGTCATTGGTTCCCCCCCTCTCTCTTTCTCTCCCCACCCCAAGCTAGCAGCGTGAGCCAGCAATGCTGATTCTTAATAAGAGAAAACACAGGCTTTGGGTATCAGTAAACAGTCACATAACCCAGATTTGAAGCTGCTCCTAAAATTACAGCTGTGGAGCAGATATCCCGGCAGTACAACCTGCTCCTGCGTGCATTTCTCCAACTGCAGCCGAGTGATGTCATTCCTCACTCCTAGGGCTCTCAATTATTGCTATTCTTGTTGTTTTCATAACGTCTGGGAAGAAGCTGTCTGTTATTTTTGTTAGCCGAGCATGAGTGTTCTGTAAATTCCCACCACGTCGCTGTGCAGCTGACATATTCCACGTATCTCTTCGACTCCCACTGCTTTGGCTCAGAGGCTGGGCTGCCTCCTTCCCTGGGTGGGAGAGGACGAATAATGCACAGCTTTATGGGAGCTGAGGATCAGCCCTAATGAACCCACCACCCCTTGGCAGGGTCGCAAGATAAGAAAGCCCTGTTGTTTTTCTCTTTGTTGCTGTCCACATACACACACATTGCACACAAATTTCAAGTGTATGCTCAGGTGGTGAAACCGCTGCTCAGGAACTCGTTTTGATCGGAGCTGCATTCTGAATTTAGCAAGGGCTGAGGGGCTATCTCTGCGGGTGGTGCTCAAGGCTAAACAAGGCTGTAGTGAAACGTGTCATTGCATCTCACCGATCTGTTGTGCGTTTCTAAAATTCAAATAGCAGCAGAAGGGGTGTTAAATCTCCCCACCCCACTTGCGGTTTCGAATCAGTTCTCTCTCACACACTGATTTGAAATGGCAATATGGCCTGGTAAGAGAAGCTGCTGTTGATGCCACACACTTGGAGGTAAGTCCAGTTGTGACCAAACTTAAGTCCAACAAAATTAACAGAGCAGGAGTTGGAATGAGAATACCACGTCCTTAAATTGGGAGGAAGTTGCTGGGTATAAAACAAACATATTTACTGGCCTCCACTGCGAAGGCACTTTCAGTGTTTCTATGCTGCGATACTCGGTGTAGATGATATGACATTTCTAATTATATAAACATAATTAAGGAAGATTACACCCATCCTCCTACACTTTTGGAACATGAATTGCCCCAACAAGGTTTAACCATTAACACCACAATAAACCATACACTATAACTATTATATCTACAAAGACATTCATTGTAGCTAGTGCTGCGCTGTGTTTAAGGAGAGGGCTGTATCTTTAACATGCTTTGCATTTGCAAAAGTCCGAAGTTCAGTCCCTCACTTCTCAAGGTTAAGGTGAATAGAACGGGGTTAGGAGAGACCCTTACCTGAAATCCCAGAGAGCCCCTGCCACTCAGTGTAAATAAAACGGGGGGGGGGATAGACCAAGGGACTGACTCAGCATAAGCTATGTTCCTAAGCTAGATCAGGATCCTTCTCAAAGCAGGATCTGAAACAAGCCAAAATTTCACATCCTGAATTAAGTGGTGACCATTGTTTGTGTGCGCTAACCATGGTTAATACTGCTACAGACATGATAGTTAGCAATAGTTAGAGCCAATAGGGAAGTTGATGATCTAGAAAGGGAGGAACTCCAAAGTCCATTCCCAAATTGCCTAGTCATGGTTAGGCATTCAAGAATATTATAACTTTCACTGTACAGTGAAAGTTAAAATGTTGTTTTGAAGGTGTCCTCAGTTTGAAACTAAAGCAGTATACCTGCTCACCTCCCATTTCTCCCGGTGCCTAGGAGGATGCAAAGTAGCGGAGGGCGTTTTGACAAGTGTCACTTGCATGCATATTTATTATATTGTTTTTATTTATTTAACAAAATTTACATACCACTTGATTGTAATAAAACCTCAAAGCAGTTTACAAGGGGAGGGGATCTCATGACATGCTGCACAACTTTCTGAGGCACAGGGACCCTCTCCTCTTTTTCATGCTCGATGCATCTGCAAGTGTGAGGAACTTGGGGCCCTCCAGGTTTGACTCCAACTTCCATCAACCTCAGCTAGCAGAGCCAGTTGTCAGTAGGATGGGAGTTGTAGTCCAACAATATCTGGAGGGCCGCAGGTTCCCCATCCCTGCAGTAGGACCTTGTCTCAGGCAGCTCATGGCACAACTGATGTGTTAAATCCTTGGGCCACATCCATCTGCACTATGCCTTCAAAGCAATACCATACCTCTTTAAACAGGCATGGCTTCCCCCCAAAGAACCCTAGGGACCGTGGTTTGTTAAGGGTGCTGAGAGTTGTTAGGAGACCCCTGTTTCCCTCACAGAGCTAAAATGCCCAAGGCAGTTTAGCAATCCCCCTTTGACTGCTTAACATGGTATGATATTGCTTTGAATGCATAGTAGAGATCAGGCCTCATTGTTCTTTCTAATATGACAGAATAACAAAGTTACCATTTTGGAATTTACTCCCGTTTCTATTCCTATTGCTGAGCTGCACACCGTTCTGCATGTGATTTTGAAACACCTTTTGTTGCCAAAGTTGGGACCCCTCGCCACAGATTCAGCAGCAGCGATTACAATTGCAGCAGCGGCAAAAGGGAAATAAAAGGAATGTAATTGGAAGTCAGTAACCTGGAAGGCTGGGAAACGCTGGGTCATTTCAGAAACAGCCACAAGTGGCACGTTCTCAACAAGCACAAAACAGGAAGTAGGAGGCCGTCTGCAGCTTCAGAAGCCCCAGGAGGGAAGAATTCTTGCTGCTGACTCAGTTAGAATTTCTCATGGGTTCTCTCCCAGCAGAAAAGCATACAGCTGCCATAGCAACACCTTTCCCCTCTAATTATTTCATGCATTTGAGAAAATGTGCTCCGTACAGCAAATCAAAGCAAATCTAGTAGACTCCACTGATGAAAGGAGGAGATGAGGACTCCTCCCCTCCATCCACCAGCAAGAGATTAATAGTACATCTAACTGCAATGTATGCATTTTGCATCCAGATAATTCCTACACTTTTCTCATGTGCAAAGACCTAGAGAGCAAGAGGGGGGGAAGGATGGGCAGAAGGTTTTTTTTGAACATCTGTAGATGATGTATGTGTGTATTGGGCACCCCTGGGACTTTTTTACTGCAAAGGATAAGGGTGGCTTCCTTTCAGGCTGTGCTTCAACTAGAAAAAAAACTAGTTGGACCTGCATTCAGACAAGAACCATCACTACATTAGTCACCTGCTGATGCTATGTGGCACTATTGATAGCAAGGTGGTTTTCTGATATGGAGCAGTACCATCAACTCATCCATTATTCCTTTCATTTTGGATTAAACTGGTGAATTTTGATATATATTTTTTAGCTTTTAATTTCAAAACAAAAATGAACAAAATCATTTTAGAAAGCTAGCAAGCGGGAAATTGCTTGAACCCTGAGTTTGACTGGCAGTGATGTTGGTCAACAGGGCTGAGTTCTCCTCTTGGGGTGTAACTTTATGTCCTAGGGCAGATTCATGCATGCATGTTTATCACTTGATAACAGATGCACCAAGTGATGCCATGCATGTTCAAGTCAAAATACAATAACCATAAAATGTTTCTATCACTTTCCAAATAAGTCAGTTCAGACCAGGGGTCGGCAAGGTTTACCTTGCCTGGACTGGTTCACTCCAGCGAAGATCACTCTGTGGACCGGATCACACACACGCCCACAATTTCCGGCATCTGCTCATGTGCAGGCACGATTTCCCGCGCTGTGGAAGCGAGTCCCCACGCCACGCTGTGCCAGTTTAGCGCAGTGCTCAGGGACTCACCGAGCAGGCGGCTTGGTTCAGGGGCGGCTTGTGGCTGGTTAAACGACCCCCCATGGGCTGCTTGTGGCCCATGGGCCTTAGGTTGCTGACACACCTTCAGCTGCTGGTCATCAAGTGCCGGAAAACCAAATGCAAGTGTAAACCAGAAATATTAAAGAGATACTAGTTGATGTCCCTCTAGAACAGAAAGGCCATGATTCAGGACTCCTCACATATGGAGCTTTCCCTGACATTGAAAAGAATAGTTAAAACTGCTGTTTGTATTGCTATACGCTCATTTGGAAGCCAGCAAATGGAACTGAATCCTATGCTACACTATTCAAGTATTATCACCCTATGATCCATCTCCAAAGATATTGTTAAATTCTCAAAATAAGAGGCACTTATGTAGTTTGCTTGACATTTCCATATTGCTGTGACCCATGCTCTAAAGCCATATGGAAGACAACCTTGGTCATTACAACAACACATGCCTTAGTCACATCATAATTGGATGCCTGTCGTCGTCTTCTTCTTCTTCTCCTCCTCCTCCTCCTCCTCCTCCTCCTCCTCTTTCTTCTTCTTCTTCTTCTCCTCCTCCTCCTCCTTCTTCTTCTTCTTGAACTGGCTTTCAAAAGTGTTTGAAAATTTTCAGTTGGCCAGAGCTGGGCAGGGTGAGTTAGAGCATGTACCGGTAATTTGTTGGTCAAAGTATACTGGCTTCCAGTCCATGTTCAGGTTCAGTTCAAAATACTGGCTATTATTCTAAATGACTTGGGGCCAAGTTACTTAAAGGGCCATCCACTCAGGCCATCCAAGGAGGCCTCCAGATCCCATTGTGATCCAAAAAGCACTCAGTTGACAGGGACATGGGAGAGGGATTTCCCCAATGGAATGCCCAGGCTCTCCAGAATAGTGCTATCTGTTTTTTGATCACTTTGAGATTATAGTTTTTTTGTAGTTGAATATCAAGGTGTTGCAAGATATTCCTAAACGTTGTGTTGTGGGCCACCTTGGGTGGGTATCTGCAACTGAAAGATTAGATATGCACATTTGAGTTAATAAATAAAAGTGGTTTTACTTCCTGCACCAGTGCCACCCCTCCTCAAAAAGCCATGGCAATTGGCATGGGTAGCTGTGCCAACTTCTATGCGGTTTGCTCATTCCTCATGTTGCCCACATGATATGGGAAGCAGCTGCATAGAAAAGATAACCATGTCGTTGGTGTTTTAAGAGCTGGCTTTAACAGAGACCCGCTTTTAAACTGATGCTTCAGAGTTCCCTGGCCAAGTACAGAATTAAACTGTTTGCCCTCACACAGCTGATTTTTAAAAAATTTAAGACCAAAATGTTTGCCCTCACACAGCCGGGGAGCGGGGGCAGAATTGGATCAGAACCATTAACCATTGACTCTTTCCATTGTCCCAGTTAGAATGGGGGGGGGGTAAGAAAATTGCACTATTTCTTGTTTTGAAGAAAGCTGCACAAAGGCAAGCTTTATGACAAACCTTCACCTCTAGTTTGGCCCTTTGTGGCAAACAGCTTACTTAAAATCTTTATATTACCCCCCCTTTTTCCAAATCTGCATCATTTCCCTCATCACCCGTTACCAAAAAGAAAAGGTCTTGCAGCCCCCGTGACTGCTGTCTATTCTATTGCTCAAAAGGTTGGGAGAAATGGCGGGATGGGATTGGCGGTAATTGTTTACAGACCACAACCCAAGTGGCATGGCTTGATTTATTATCGGCCCACAGGATTCAATCCCCGGGAAGCCAAGCTTTGTGCCCAGTAAAACTGGTAATTTTAGAAAGAACATCTGTTTGAAATGAATTTTTATGCTGATGACAAAAGTTGATGAGCAGACCCCGACATGTGTGTTGTGTCCATATGAGCACCAGTCTTTCTTGCCTCTAATGAGAAACATGTACAGCAAATCTCAAAAAGGAGGGAAACAGAGAGAACAAAAAAAATAAATGAATATGAAAGAGTTAATCCCCCCTTCCCCTGTTCCCCCTCCCTCTCATTTCCTCTGAATAATGAAATTAGTTGTTCCACAGTCTCTTGAAGGACTAGTCTTGGTCTTCTTACAGAATAATACATGCTGAGCTCGCTGTGAGAATGCTCTTCCAGTGAACTTTAATCTCCACATCTGTTATAGAGAAATAACTCTTATTCCCAATTGGCCATTACTAGCAGAAGACTCGGAGTTCATCCATGCTTTAGTGTGTGTGTGTGTGTGTGTGTGTGTGTGTGTGTATCAATGTACTTCAGCCTTACAGGCATAATAGATTGTTAGTTGCTATTTATACACCTCATTAAAATGCATCCACAAGTTTTATTCTTTTCATTTGACAAATGGGAGCCCAGGCTCTCATTTTGCAAAAGGTGAACAGTTGACCATTATCCAGCATTACCCTTTGGAACGAAAGAAAGAGAAAATGAAGCGAGGGAGGGGGGGATCAGTTGCTTATTGCAGATGTGCAAATGACATCGTGCAAAGACTTTCCTTGAGGCTCTGTTGCTTGATGTTGCTGCTTAGTGTATGAATTAACATTAAGTGTCTCGGGGAAATTGTTGTAGGAAATGATTGATAGTCGCCTAATCTTTCAGGAATAGCTTTTCACTTTCTTGCAAATTCTGTCCTTCTGGCCCCCTGCCAATGCTCTTGCCTTTAATTTGGTTTCGATGAAATGATTGGGACAGAGACTAAAGGCTCAAGTGATACGAGTTCAACTCAGATATTCTCGCTTACTGCAAAGAGCACAGACATGCCTCCTCTTTGTGTATCTCTTTTAAAGAAACGCTTTAAAGAAACATCTCCCAGGACTGATTGGGTGTGATTTATGATTTTAAAAAAAAAACAACTGATTTGATGGCCTCTGTTCAAAAGTTTAAAGGCTAGGTTCACATTTGATGGGTTCCAATCCTGGTAGAGAGAAAAACTATCTGCTAAGATTACAAAGGCCAGCCTTACCTAGGGCTTTCAAAGGCGGAGTTGATGTCCAGGGGAGATTTCCGAAAGGCAGTGCTTTGTCCTGGATCTTAAGCAAGTCAATCAAAATATCACTTTATTTTGGCATTTTTGCAAAAAAAAAAAAACAACAACTTTGAGGTTGGTCTAAAAAAAAAAGCTCAACAACTTTTGGGGTGTCCTGCCCCTCAGTGTATATATATTGAGCTACACTCAGTTTGTGGCCGCTGCCATTCGGCGCAGACAGTGCTGAGCTGCACTCAGTTTGTGGTTGCCACAACCCCAATGGGGACCCCTCAGTGTGCCCCTATTTGATGTAAGTCATAGGTCTCCCCCTATTGTTGGCTTACCCTCAGTTGGACTCCCTGAAGGCGGGTGGGAGTCGAGATATAGCCTGACTTCACACCCAATGCCTAAGCCAAACAGCTCACATCTGTAACCAATTAAGTTGTGGCCTATTTGAACCCATAAACCTAAATACTCAGGTCCATGTGTTTATTAACCACTAGGGAACTGCGGGTCACGGGACCTTGGCATGGAACTGAAATGGACAGATCCTTCCATCTCTGTGCTGTGAATCGTCATAGAGTTGTGTGCAGGGAACACGCCTACTTCCCTAATTGCCCCTCTGCTCAAGCCAACGATCAGAAGATGTGCAGCGGTATCAGGTATCTTTCATGTTGGCTCAATAGACCCATGTCAGAAAAGGCACTCCAGAGTTGCTGTTCACCATCATATGAGTGGTTCCAGATTGAACAGAAGGGCTGCAGCAACTGTTGACAGAGCTGTGCCAAAGACATTTGCTGATAAGATGTCACCCACCCCCAATTCTACATGCAGGAGCCAACCAGGCTGGTACTTGACTCAGACTTCAACAGTGGCTGCCTACACAGCACCTGAGGGCAACAGGTGAGCTTTGGGGGCACATAACAGGTTGCCTGGCATACACACAGCTCTGTCCTTCAACTTCCCTCTCCTCCAGCTGCCATGTTCAGCCCAAAGGTAGAAGCCAGAGAAAATCTTAAAAAATGGAAAAGAAATCAAACTGATTAGCAATTGTTGATACTTCTTACAGTTTGGTAAGGGATTTTTTAGAAGTGAATCACGTATGTAGATGTAGATTCTTATAGGAACATGTTTACCTTTATGTATGTATTTACTTGTTTATTAAAAAAAGTTGAAAAGCAATTTTAAAAAACCAAAAGGATATTGTCTTTATTTTCAAAGAAAAGGAGCCTTTGCTGAAAAGCAGAGAAGCGATTTTGAAAATCAAGAGTGCTCTTTGTAATTCATACGGGGGGGGGTAGAATGTAAACTACAGAGAGAGAGAGAGAGAGAGAGAGAGAGAGAAGGGGCAAAACACACAAATGGTAGAAAGATTTTCACAGGTCTCCATTTGTGTATATAAGCAGGTTGTGTTAGTACAGCAACATATACACTACCAACAGCCATGATGACAGATGGTGACTCAAGCTGTTGTAATAAAACCGAGTGAAAAGTGGTGTTGGGTTGATGGGCGCTCCTCAAGCGCCACGGAGGCTTCAGATGTTGCATTATTTCTCGGTACAACATTGCAATTAGGAGAAAAATGCCAAATTAACATTTACCAAAACTTCACTGATTAACAGTCTTGCCTAGACTTGCCTAGAGGGGTGGACGCTGCAGAGACGGGTATTTTTGAGTGATAATTGCTCCCGTGTCGCAGGCGTCTCTGCAATTTGTCAGATGCCGCTAGGTGGAAGATCTAGCACCACAGATTTAAGCTGTGGCTGCCATTGGAGTGCCAGCTCCCATCCTCTGAAGTGAGTGGGAGATGCGGTGGGGAGGAAGGTGGACGGAACAAGAATAGACCAACAGAATAAAGAAGAAGGGACAGAGAGAACTTGCACTGTGCATTCGAGGAAGTCGAAGAGTACCGAAATAAAATGCATCTGCCATTTAAATGACAGGTTCCAGGATAAAGGGTTTCATTAGGAGTATGTGGTAACAGTGGGCTGGTAAGAGGGTGAACTTATTTGGTGATGAGTAGGAAAACAAAGCATATTTTCTATTATTTATCAAGTGAAGTAGATTGGCTCAGCCTTTGCTATCAAAAGCTAGGCTTGCACTGACATAACTGCATTGCAAACAGTGCCAATGCCCCTAATACCTTGATGGTTGTCTTGTTGCTTTACCCCCTAAAACACGTGTTCCTCCTGTACAATGTCAGACTCCAGGGAATTCTCTCGCAAGGAGTAGATAAAGACAAAGAGTTCTTACTAATGAGTTTATTCAATCATCACAGCAGGAGACAAAGAGCGCAGTCTGCCTCCCTTGATGTCGTTGCTCCAACTAAGCTCCTCCCGCCTCCCTTCCTACCAACAGCACTTCCATTTACGGTGTCCGTCAGGGGCTAATTGTCTCTGAGTCCTTTGCTCTTACACCCTCAATGAACACCGAGTTCTGGGAGAAGGGGAGTCAGAAATTCTCTCCAGTGATAACGTGTCAGCTGGCTGCTCTGTCTCTTTCTCCCCTGTCTATTTCTCTCCCCCCCCCCTTCCAACACCTAACAGCTCTCTGAGATGTGACCTTCCTCAAACCACTGCTTTAATTCAAGACTGTCGTCCTCTCCTCTGGAAGCTCCAGAAGGGTAGGCAACCTCCACCATTCTTCCTCCATCTCTCCCCCTTCAGTCCAGTCCCTGAGTCCCAACAGGTACAGATGACGACAACTTTGTGGACAGTTTGTGAAATGTGCCTCCTTTTTCAGGGTATGAATAGCTTTATACAAATTCTCCCATGAACTGAGAACACGGGAAGCTGCTACGTAGCTACACTCACAGGAAGTCCGACCTTATTGGGGACTGAACCATCACTGCACCACACCACAGCATACCTAGCCTAATTATTGATTTGGCACCGCCAAGCAGCAAGCTCAAGCTGCCGCCATCTCAACACATCTTAAATTGTTATGCCTCAATGGGGGCTCTGTTGCAGACCCCAAGCGACACTGCGCTCAGAGGCCAAACAGCATGCATTAAACTTACAAGAACCCATGGCAAGGATGAGCGTGCAAATCATTCCCCCTTACTTAACTTGGGTTTATTTTGCTTATCATCCATCTCAGTTCTGAAAGATAATGCAGAGAGCAACCTTAACCCTGCCAAATTGGAGGTTTATTTTTAGGTTAATTTCTATTGTCCACAAGGCTCGTAAGCGACATGTGTGTGATAACAGCCTAGAAATGCAGTTGGAGGAGGTAGCGAGCCAGGCCTCGTATCTGGAGCACTTCTTAAATGTCTACTTGTATTCATATAAATCTTGACTCTGTAAAAAGCTTCATTGTTCCCTATCCCTATCCCTCTCTTTCCTCAAATTTAAATGCCAGCAATCCAGCAGCCTTCTTGAGTAAAACTATACAATAAAGAGCCCTTTCTCACTTTCCATGAACTGCAATGACGGCAGCATACATTAGTCTAATGGTTTATATACTGTAATGGCCTGGCAATGGGGATTTGAAAGGGGGAGTCACAAAGACTTGCCAGCTACACTGGTATATGTGGCAACTTTTCCAGCAAGGTATTCTCTATGCCTAGAGCAATGTTTTCCAGCTATGCTTCTGGACTCCATTAGCATCCCCCAGGAGTGTCCAAAATGTTAGTGCCCACTATGCCTTGAGTTTACGTTTGGTTCATGATATTGGATGCATACCCAAAATATAATTATCAATGTTGTCTTTGCATTATGCAAATTGCTCTGGGGAACTGCCATGTGGCTCAGTGACTGAGCAGCTGCTTTGCACGTTCAATCTCTGGCATCTCCACGTCGGGCTGGTTGGGAGAGACCCTTGCCTTGCAACCCTGGAGAACCACTGCCAGTCCCTGTAGACAATACTGAGGTTGGTGAACCAATGGCCTATCTCAAGATAGGCCAATTCCTATGTTCCTTTGATCCAATTGTTAATCAGATTACTTGTTATCCGTTCTCACCTTGTGGGGTGGGACTGGGACAGGGAGAGAGGGCTGGGGTTCTGCAGGGTATCACAATGCATTTGCAGGACTTGCTTAAGAAAGAGCTGGAAAAACCACCGGCCTAGAGAATGGACTTGCTTATTGCAGTCAACCCTGCAGCTATGAGGGTTTATATTCTAAAGGAAGAACACAAGGCACTTTCCCCTCGGAAATTTCTACTTTTGCTACACCTGAAAAGCAGGCTTCTCACGGCGGCTTCTGCTGCTAGTCTCTACTCCTAGGCCGGAGAACGAACAGTACTTTTAAAACCAACACAAAAAGGCATATTTCTCAGGTGAGTTGTGTGCTGCAACAGGAAGAAGAAAGGAAGTTGCAGCCCTGCCAACCCAAGAGAGAAACCTTAGAACAAAACTGCAACCTCCTTTCCCAAGAACAGTTTTACAGATGGCTATGATTTATTAATGTGCTAAGTGCCATCAAAGCATGACACGAAAAAGCAAGTGTGGTGATGAGTAGGTGGTGGTGCCATCATCTGTCCTTTGTTATTTGTTTATTACTTGTTTCTAGACATCACCAGGGAGTAGTGAAAAAGTGAATCACCCCTTGCCCTTTTATTTGCACTTGGAGGCCAGTGTGCAAAGGGGTAGTGGGGTGTGCCTCTCCACCTATGAGAAGTCATGCATGCAGGCACCATCAAGAGCCCATGCATCCTCCTCTTTACTAGAGGTAAACTTAGGCAGAGGGAGAAGTCATGGATTTTACATATAAACGGAAGTCATGTATTTCTTCAGCAACCAGATCAATTTGTCCACATTCGTCTTCAACCCCACAACTAGCTTTTAAATCAGCTAATAGAGGATCGATTCATTTTACCTCCCAGAAATGGTTCATAAAAAAAAATCAAACTTATTAAGAGCATAAGCTTCTCTTGCCTCCCTTACTGCCTCCTCAGTAATGTTTTTTTTAATAGTTTTAGGTATGCTCTGACTAGTTACATGACTAGCATGTTGCACTTGTATCTCTTCTCAGCTACAACAAGGATAAAGCAGGGAATCCACGGGTCTAAGCTGATACAGTACTTCTAAAAAGCAGTCATCATAGCTGGCTACATACAATAGTGGATAGACAGACAACTTGTATACTGCCCTTCATCCGAAGGTCTGAGGGCAGTTCACAACATAAAAATACAAAATGAGAACACAAAATACACAACAGATGCGCCAACTCTAGGGGGCAGAGGTGTCATCAGCCCCCACAATATTGAGTGGGTGGAGAAAGCTGAACCACTGAGCTTAGTGCGGCACAGCTTCAATGGCTGCAAGGCCTCCTCCCAACAATACACCTCCCCTGACGAGGCCACACAATGTGACGTCTTAGGCACACAGTTCATGGTGCACATGTGATGTCACGTGTGTGCCCCACATCGCTGCACCCCCAGTCTTCAGCCTGCGGAAGACAGGAACATAGGAAGCTGTCTTGGAAAAACATCAAACCTCATACTCCTGCAGAGGACTTTCCATTTCAAAGAATCTTGGCTTAGTGCAAACTTGGTTTAAAACAAACAACGGCTAGTGGCTCTTGCTGTAGAAGGCAGCTTCCCAAGTCCATGGGATTCTTTTATGAGCGTGCTGTGGGTGACCCATTTTCATAAAAATTGCCGCATGATTGCAACCACTTCTAACCTGTAACTGTATTCAGGATTCAGCTATGGTCATGCTACCGGTAACCCACATTTAGGGTGGTTTGCGATGGTATGACTAAAACGGAATCCCACATGTGGCGGAATGTGCACATGACAAGCTTGTCATGAGCTGCAGGCGTGGCTGGAGTTAACACAGGGGTCAGCGTTTTCTCAAATATTTTTGCATACAGCTATGAGTCAAATGACTGTTGGCACGTGCACACACACACCTTTATCACAGATCTTCCTACAAGATCAGAAATGTTCCTACAAGACAAAAGCTCCTACAAGATCTCAGGTGGGCCAACACTGAAACCAATATATGCCACTGCAGAACATAGGGCTGAAGATCAGAAATGTCCTAGCAGCACAGCATAATGCATTTATATCTATATACATGGTGTGACATAAGGCATGGTTGGTCTGCATACAAGTCTGGATGCAGTAATTGCCGATGAGTATTGTACTACACACACACACACACACACACACACACACGTTGTTGTTGTTGTTCAGTCATTCAGTCGTGTCAACTCTTCGTGACCCCATGGACCAGAGCACGCCAGGCACCCCTATCCTCCACTGCCTCCCGCAGTTTGGCCAAACTCATGCCAGTCGCTTCGAGAACACTGTCCAACCATCTCATCCTCTGTCGTCCCCTTCTCCTTGTGCCCTCCATCTTTCCCAACATCAGGGTCTTTTCCAGGGAGTCTTCTCTTCTCATGAGGTGGCCAAAGTACTGGAGCCTCAACTTCAGGATCTGCCCTTCCAGTGAGCACTCAGGGCTGATTTCTTTAAGGATGGATAAGTTTGATCTTTTTTGCAGTCCATGGGACTCTCAAGAGTCTCCTCCAGCACCATAATTCAAAAGCATCAATTCTTCAGCGATCAGCTTCTCACACACCACACACACACACACACACACGTGTGTGTGTGTGTGTGTGTGTGTGTGTGTGTATATATATATATAATAACAATATTTATACCCTGCCCATCTGGCTGGGTTTCCCCAGCCACTCTGGGCAGCTTTCAACAGCATATTAAGAACAATACAACATCAAGCATTAAAAACTTCCCTAAACAGGGCCATCTTCAGTTGCCTTTTAAAAGTAAAATAGCTGCTTATTGCCTTGATATCTGCTAGGAGGGTGTTCCACAGGGCAGGCGCCACTTCCGAGAAGGCCCTTTGCCTGCTTCCCTGTAGCTTCGCTTCTTGCAGTGAGGGAACTGACAGAAGGCCCTTGGTGTTGGATCTCAGTGTCCGGGCTGAACGATGGGGGTGGAGACGCTCCTTCAGGTATACAGGCCGAGGCTTAGGCTTTAAAGGTCAGCACCAAACTTTGAATTGTGCTCGGAAACGTACTGGGAGCCAATGAGATCTTCAGGACCAGTGTTATATGGTCCCGCAACCACTCCCAGTCACCAGTCTAGCTGGCGCATTCTGGATTAGTTGCAGTTTCCAAGTCACCTTCAAAGGTAGCCCCATGTAGAGCGCATTGCAGTAGTCCAAGCGGAGATAACTAGAGCATGCACCACTCTGGCAAGACAGTCTGCGGGCAGGTAGGGTCTCAGCCTGCATACCAGATGGAGCTGGTAGACAGCTGCCCTGGACACAGAATTAACCTGCACCTCCATGGACAGCTGTGAGTCCAAAATGACTCCCAGGCTGCGCACCTGGTCCTTCAGGGGCACAGTTACCCCATTCAGGATCAGGGAGTCCTCCATACCAGCCTGCCCCCTGTCCCCCAAGAACAGTACTTCTGTCTTGTCAGGATTCAACCTCAATCTGTTAGCCGCCATCCATCCTCCAACCACCTCCAGACACTCACACAGGACCTTCACTGGTTCTGATTTAAAAGAGAAGTAGAAACACTTCTTTTTACTATTTAGGGATCATTCTTTTGGATCAACTTCAAGCCTATATCTAGTCCAGAAGCCACTTACAGCAAACATTTCTTGCTCCCACCTCTGGGACTGAAATATTTTTTTCTTACAAGGCCTCTCAGAAAGAGAGAAAGCAGGAAGAGGTATGTTTTGGAAGGTCAAGCTGATAGCTGGAAAGTGATTGTTTCCACATGTATACTTGGTCATATTTCCTTGATATGAACAAGGACAACAAACAAAAATAGAAGGCATCACCCCACCACAATCTATTAAGCCAAGGCCCTGGGTTCCACAAGCCACCTAAAGCCACAGCTGATATGGTCCTTAACAGAAAACAAGTAGAATGTTATGATTGTTCTATTCTGGGTG